>CM048919.1:35582369-36182369 GCA_026686955.1 Epinephelus cyanopodus | reverse complement strand
TGATGAATTCTTTATGCGATCTTAACTTTTTTTCTCAGATAAATCTTACCTACTGTGCTATATCTCACTAACATGCAGTTAAACTTAAGGGTACAGTTAATGGCTCTCCAAACGATGAAACCACAGTGTTGTTTTGTCCACTGTCACCTAGTTTAATCCTTTACAGTTAACTCTGAGAGGGGGTTAAAATTAGGAACTAAGCCTGAATTTTCACCGGCTTGTCATTGTCAACACAAATTTTTTTTTTTTTTTTGAATTGCGTGGGCAGTCCGTTTTTATCTGACTTTCTCCAGATCGGGCGACAAAGATTAAGACATTCCCTGGACTGTTCTTCTCCCATGAACCTAACCATGACAATAGAAAACTATGCAGCGGACGGTGTAAGTGCCAGGATGTGCTTTAAGCTGATCTCTTTGGGGAGAAGTAAGTCTGTTACCGACGCCTCTGTAGTGTTAAACTAATCTTACAACACTGAAACATGATATGCCTTCATTTCGCAGATATCGATTGAGCGGCTTCTAAGACTTTTTGGGGCAAACAGAGTCTTAATAATCCTGATTCGATTAAACTCTAAAACCAATGTTGATTCTGACGCTAAAATAAGTTAACTGATAAGTTGTCCTCTCCTTGCGTTTTGTTCTTTGGCTACGTCTGACCTTTTCCTTTCAAAAACAATACAGATGAAAAAGTAGGTGCAAAACAAAATCTCAAATAGAGCCATGACTGCTATGTAAACAGAAATCATCTTAAGATATGCTATAAGTAACACGCCTGCCCCTGTGTGTAACTGAGAGAGGGTAAAGATGGACAACATGAGTGACTGGTGCATCATCATGTTGTCCTACCCTCCTCTTCCCTCTCACTGCTGTGTTGTTGTCTTTTTGACCAAAGCCTTCAAGACATCAGTCTGTCATAAGCAAAGTCACCAGCTCCTGCTTTTTAACAAACAGGACAGCCCTCTGTGCTTCCGCTCTGGTCTTGTTTGTTTGTTTACACTTGACTTTTACACTCACTTCTACAGCGCTATGAGATTTCCTCCAAGTTTATTTCAGTGCTACTCAGGAAAAAGGAATCCATAAGTTTTGTCTTGACCCACCCTGTGATCTGATTGATATTCAACGTAAAAAAAATAATAATAAGCAATCACTTTAAGACCCTGATGAACACAACAAGAACAATTACTTATCCTGAAACTGTTACTAATTAATTATATCTCTGTTTCTACTCTGGCATGAATCCATAATGAATTTTAAGCAGATATGAGACAGAAATGCAGCGGTATTATCCTAATAATCAAGGTCAATTTCTGAATAGAATATTATTTAAAGAACTGACTAAGCAGGCTCCTCTGTTTATTGTCCCAGTATAGTCCTATTATTGCTTTTCATCCTAATATACATAGAAACAGATTTATTCATTAGGGGTTATTACACATACTATTCCTTCCAGTTTTTATTTGAGATTGGATTTATACATCAGCGGCTTCATAAAAGGATATTCATTATTACAGTTTATAGTAGTGTCTGGTTAATTTCTTATCTATATATTTGGATGAAATACTAAGTTAATCAGTTTAAATAATATTTCTTAAATGTATGGATCTATCTAATATACTATTATAGTCAAAAAGGAGGATGGGACGCATATATAAAAGATTTACTCTCCCTAAAACTCAGAGACATTTCGACTTCCGTATGCTAAAACATTGACAATGACACCCTCAGCTTGTAAAAATAATCAAAACCTCACTTTAAGCGGGCCTTTGTCTGGATGTTCATAACTGATACACATACTGTATTTACATAGATGCTCAGAGTGCTTTCCCATAAAGTACAATACTCATTAACTCATACAGCGTCTAAACAGGGAGAATCTCCAATAAGCCCTCTCTTCATTAAACCAGTGCAACACTCAAACCAAGTCATCAGCATTGACTAAATGGACGAGAGGTCTCCCAAATTACCACTAGTACTACTGTAGTATTAAGAATAACAAGAACCACCATAATACAAAAAAATGATAGGGAATCCTTATGTGCATGTTTTTCAAATTCTATGAAATGTCTTTTCACCATCAGTGGTCGGTTTGGTATTAATCAGATGTTTTGTAATAAGGTGCTTTACTCTATATTTTAAGTAAAGTGTTTTAAGAGCCTAATTTCCTGAATCCCTCTAATCCCCACCCGAGCTGTTTGATTCACATTCTTTTCTCCAAAAATAAGTACTTTAAAACTTGTTTTGGGGGGTGCAGTACTATCAAAGGCCAAAGTTGCTACCTTGTATGCCAAACTAATGGCAATCTTTCAATAAAAAACATTAAGGCAGAAAACAAAACAACAAAAAAATACTAAGTTCAAAGAACAGTGTCATACTGCCTTGAATTTGAAAGCTTAGGCCAAACCACTGTGCAATTTCTCCATCGATAAAAATCATAACTATTCTTTATTTTCTACATCTGATAGATATCAGGGTACTTTTTTGCAAGTACAGTGCTTTCCCTGCAGTCCACACCTAATGCGAGTGGTCTGCTTTACATGTTAGCTGTTTTTTCCTATTTTTTGTTTAAAAAAAAAAAAAAAAAAAAGGAGGGGCCTTTGTGTCCTGAAAGACACAATCTGTAATTTTTCTTTTGAGACAGAAGCCGAGTTCTCCAATACAACACTCGAGAGGTTCCCTGTCATCACCACTGGCACACATGTGACAACAGCTCAAAACTCGCTGCAGGACTTCAATGATCAATACAATTGTGAGATCTGCACCGTTTCATTTTTTTTGCCTTTTTTTTTTTTTTGGAGCATACTTCTCTCTTTCTCTAGCCAAAATGAATCCCCCCCCCCACCTCCTCCTCCTATCATTCAACAGCTTTAATCCCTACCCCCATCCGCTCTCCTCTAGCCCTCTGAAATCCCCAGGCTGGGGCTAAGGCAGACGCAGAGGGTGTGTAATTTGATTCAGCATGAGTGCTGGTTAAATGGGGCGTTTCCTCTGCTTTCCTGTCAATTACAATTGTCTGATTTCATTCTGGAAGCTCAAAGCGAAGAGGGGGGCTGCCATTGGCTGGAGCCCGGGTGTCCATAGTGAAGGGGCAGCTGCAGGATGTCCCATACAGTAGCGAGCTGACACGATCAGCACTGGCGCTGTCACACAAACAAGACCCCGTCCAAATTTTCAGGGCGGCGCTGTTGGGGAGTGGAGGGGGAGTTAATGCTGCACCCCGCATGATAGGATCACGCAATCTCTCTTTTGTAGGTGAGCGCGTACATTTTCAGAATTCAGAATGGGCATACGGGGATTTAGCGTTGAAAACAGGTAACTGGGGTATCCCCCGATAACTGTAGATAATTTATTTTGCTCCTAAGCCTCCCCTCATTTCACAGGCGCTGCCAAATTCAGCTAGTGTCTTTCAAATTTTGTGTGTGTGTGTGTGTTTTGGGACAAAGGAGGCCCCCCTCTCCTCAGTAGGGATAGCTCAGAGCAGCAGAAAAGGAGAGGAAAAAGGGGGGAGGAAGGGGCAAGAGGGAGTGGAAGGAGGGGGTCCTATTCGCCCAGCTGCATCCAGACCATCCAGCCCCCTCTGTGCTTGTAACAGCGGGGCGGGGCAGTAAGGGGCTCACTGCGGGACCCCGTCGTACCACTCACACAGCTCCAGAGTCCCCACACGGTCCGCACCTGGACCAACCCATTTGCCTAATTATCAATGAGTAGATCCAGGCCGTGTCCGAGCGCTGTGCAGCCCACGCCGCTACCGGGCCCAGACAATACGCCCCACTCAGAGAGGCCTTAGAAAGCAAACGATCAAACTGTAAGCAGGGGGAGACATAAAAGCCACTCCCAAAGAAAAGAGAGAAAGAAAGGGGGCTAGGCGAGACCTCCAACTTGGGGTCACAGCTACAGTGTGCCATGAAACACCTGCTCCTGTACAGCTTTGCTAATTACAGGGGAGACAGCTGGCCCCTCGGAGCTCGCACATAATGCTGTTAGTACTGGGGACGTGGAGTAAGGATTACTGATTTGGGACTCTGTATTTTACAGTGTCAACTATTTCAATCTGCTGCTGATTCAGGAAACATTTTACAGTTTTACTCGGCTTCTGTCCACGCACTAATTCTCCTCCTTATTTACAGTGCACACCTCAGAGAAATGCTTGTTGACTGGAGCTCTCGCCGTGTCCTATATCGTTCAGCGACTGTGGCCAAATGACCACACAAGACAATAAAGCGCGGTTAAGGTGGCTTTGAAACAAGTCCATTGGGGAGACAGATATCGAGAACTAGCCAACTGGATGAATTCCAAGGCTTTCGGCCTCACAAATTAAATCAGTGCTTTAAGCCAACCGAGGAACCACATGCTTTTCAAGTGCCACGAGGAGCAAGCATTACTGAATCTTTTCAACAAACTGCAGTGGCCAAGGTGTAATCAATGGCTACTGGAAAGAAAAATTTTACTGACACTTCATACAACTTTCATCTATCTCTGTGAATGATGATACCAATAAAATGTAACCTTAAATAAATGATGTACTGTCCTTTTTTTTAAGCATCAATCTAGTTTATAAGACTTTAAGGTATAATAATGAAATAAAGGGGGCTGTTTTGTTTTCTTGTAAAGACTACAAGGTGTTGACAAGAACCAATATTCACATTTTCATTTAGCTAAAATTAATATCTATTTTGGACCTATTAATCACAGTAAAACTGAAAAGGCTGAATTCACCTTGACATCAGCTCCCGAAATTTCAAGGTTTGATTGAAAATCCTATTTTAGACCAAGATGATTGTAAGGTGCAATGAAAATTCTATGTTTTTTTCCTCCTTCTAATAACAACATTGACTTTCTGGGTCAGTCAGGTGCAGATTGGGTACCTCAACAATCATCTTCTTCCTTCCATATAAACCCACTTCATGGTAAAATAAAAAATTTCGAATAATAAAATGTTCACATTACTGTCTACCTCTGCCTACACTGTGATTCATGAATGAAAAACAGCAGCAGTCAAAAAACTGAAAATGCAAGGTACTATACTTCTCTTATAAACAAAACTTTTATAAAATATATATGCATATATATATATAAAAGAAAAACTTAAAAATATTTCTTATACTTTTTAGTAAAGCAAGCAGTGCCTTCTAAAATATCTGCTTGATTGTTTTTAAATTTTCTGAAAAACAAAAATGTGTATTATAATAATAATAATCATAATAACAGTAAATAATTATTGAACAAACACTGACAAAACTAATGATAAAAACTGATGTGGTTCCTTAAGAGAATATTCGGATGGCCTGTGTGACCTGGGTGTGGCACACTGGGCACTCCGGGTGGTTGAGCTCACAGATTCGGATGGCACACTCCATGCAGAAGAGGTTATGGCCACAGGGCACCAAGGCAGCCGTCACTTTGCTTTCAAAGCAGGTCATGCAGTCCCGCACAGTGGCCGGCGGCGAGTCCGGCACTGGCAGACGGCCTGGGAAGCCCTCGCCGGCTGAGGTGGGCTCACTGTGGGCGCGGCGGGCCTGGGCATGAGGTGAGCCGGATACGGGCACAATGCTGGTGACTGAGGAGTTGTTGGTGCTTCCACCTCCGCAGGACTCGGGTAAACCAGGGGAGAGTCTGGTCAGGGGGAGCGGGAGGCCTCCAAAGCTCTTGGACCGCTGCTGGGCGTAGAAGGCCACCTGTTTGGGGTAGTCGGGGTCGCCCCAGCTCTGGGTGCCCTCAGATCCAAAATAAGAGCAAGGCTTCTCTCCGGAGCTGGAGAAGTTGCTCTTGTTGTAGATTCCCCCTCCCTCGCCTCCTCCTCCCCCTCCCCCTCCAACCATGGCATCAGAGAAGTTCTGGCGGTAGCTGCTGGTGAGAGGCTTGCGCTGGCCCCCCTGCAGCCCCCACACCTGCTGTAGCCGGCTCTCCAGACCACCGCTGCTGCCCGCTGGGCTGCTTCCACCATTCGGCCCCAGACAGTCATTCTCATTATTGTGGTCATGCAGGCCTCCTGTTCGGAAGGCGATGTGTGCTTCAATCTCCTCGCGGGCCCGCTCGGCGTTGCTCGGTGACCCTGTGATCTCAAAGACAGGGTCGCGGTCTCGACTGGGAGTGACGATGTAAGTGCAGGTTTGCTGCTGGATGCGCTTGATGGTGGAGCCTTTAGGCCCCACTACCAGCCCCACGACACGGTATGGCACTCTCACCTGAATGGTGGTCTGACCTGGCAAAGGTGTGGGTGGGGAGCCACTAAAGGACACCCCCAGCTTGTTGCGGGATGCCCGGAGCATGGAGAAGTGCTCTGCAGCAGAGATGATTTCACGGCGGGCCAGTGCAACATCCTCCTTCCGGCCAGTGATTAAGAACACGGGCTCCTCTCCTCTAACAGGGGTTTTGATGTAGGTGTTGGTCTTGGCCCGCAGGGCTTTGATCTTGCAACCTGCAGAGACACCAACATACATTTTGAAATAAGTAAATATGATACACCAGTTAAATTTTGTGACTCACGAATCAACAGAGCGCACTCTGTTATCATCGTGACCTCACAGAAATCCCCCAAATTCATATTTATTCACCAATTATAACCAGTTCAACTAAATATGTTGCAGGTTTTTACTGGCACAGGATACAGAGTAATTACCATGATTCATGAGGTTTCCACCACTTAAGCATTAGTATACTCATTCAGTGCTCTTATTCATTAGCTCTAAATCAGACACACGTCTTGCTAAGAGATACATGGATGGTGCAGAGGTATTGGCCAGCGTAGACATGACTGTTGAGGGGGCTGTGACAGCCGCAGCAGATGCAATCACTTCCTGACCTCTCCTTGAACTTGTGAGACAATTCAGTCAACCCACATGTCCTTTGTTTTTGAGCATTTTATTGCTCTACATCTGTCCTGTTTCTGATCAGAGTGTAATAGTTTACTCTATTAGCTGCTTTTAAGGCAGAGTCTCAGTGTGAGAGAGTGCAGGTTAATGTTATTTCATGACAAATTACCTGACATTGTAATGGGACGGAACAGGACATACAGTAAATCAGTAATTATTTAGGGAGGATTGTCAGGTACATTTAAGGTCAAGAGGAACATGGTAAGAGTCTGTTTATATAACACTCCATGAAGAATGCATCAAGCACCACTCGGGTCAGTTTTCATTCAGAAATTCAGGCAGCTCCCTCATTAAGACTTCCACATTTATTGACGACTTAAACGTGCCTCTCTCTCGTCTCGGGCCGTGTCTTAAAGAGACCGGCATGTCTCTTTGGACAAACAAGAACCATCAGGCTCTATTCAGTGAGCGAATCTGAGCTCATCTTACCAGACTCCAGGTGCTTCAGATCACACAGCACATCATCGCACTACCTATCTGAAAATCACAGCAGCAGGTATCAAAAGGTTCAAAGACACATTAACTTGAAGACGAATGTCGCTCTAATGCAACTAAATAGGCCCACTTTGTTCAGGAACACTTACTTCTCAGGAAGCAGAGGTACAGACAGTCGGATAGTGATGCTCTGAAGGGTTAGTACTGCTCATACCCTAAATCTGAAAATGCCCTTTGTGGCCATTTCCTGGTATTCGTCTAATAGATCTGTTCATGCCACGGGGGATAAAAGAGCAATTGCCAAATTCCTTTTCTCGAACTACATTGCACCTTTTAATTAGCCCAAATGAATGTCTCAATTAAAGAATTATCTGTAAACAAAATAGGCAAAGATTAAATAATCGCAACCAGGAATTATCTTCTAACTGTTGAACTGTGGTGTAAGAGGTGCCCATGATTCAAAACAAAGCCACCCTTGCTCTGAGGAGCTCCAGAACAAGGTACAAGAGCATCCTCGGGGAATCAATGCCTGCGACTCTGATGGGAGAACACAATCACATCCAAAACCGTTCTACAAGACAGGATGCTCCGTTTGCCAGATTCACCAGGCGGGCTGTGATGCACGGTGCCGAGGACGAGGAAAAGGGGGTGTGTACGTGGTGCCAACTAACGAAGGGCCTGAATCAAAAGCAGCTCAAATCCCCCCAAATCAGCACTTCTTCCCCGGTCAAGGCAAGAGGGCCCTCTCGCTGCTCTTGTGCTCACTGGATCCACCCTCCAGCTGTCTTCGGTTACCCCATTAAAATTCAAAACTTACACTTCAGAGTAAAGAACAGGAGCCGCAATGGGAGACGAGGGGCACTTAGCAGCACAAACTAAACCCACGGTACCACAACAGTGGAGCAAGATAGGGGAGTATTGGTAAGAGAAAGAAAAAGAAGAAGAAGCCATTTCAACTCCTCTGAACGCCATGTGACATGATTCAAGACCTGTTTGTTTTCAAGATAAATCTGGATTTGCTGATGGCACCTTACCCACCCTGCAGTCTTTGTACTTCCCTCAGTCCAGCCCCCTATTTCTCCCTCTCCTGACAGGCAACCATGTGGTATTGAGAGTGTGCAGTGAAGTGGGGCTCATGAGGAGCCCCCTGCGTTGAGCTCCAAGGCGTGACTCCCATTCAGCTTTTAGATGCTACGCTGCCCTTCCGTCCCCCTTGTCCTTGTTTTCTCTGCCCCCTCTCACCCATGGGTTCATCACTACACTCAACAATGGTGCAGCCACGTAAACACCACCACCACCACCAAGCAGGGGGAGAAACCTACTTCTGGGTTACTTCAGGCTTGTTAGCACAAATATAGTGTTGGATATAGTGGGGTGGAGAAATCACCTGATAACATCTTTACAGCAAACAACTACAATTTTTTTTTGTTTTTTTATTTAAGGACTCCCACCTCCTGGTGCAACTTCTCGCTGAGTCACCCTTTAAGGCCATCCCGTGTGCCGAGCAGCAACACTGTCTTAATGCGCCCCTCCCCTCATCCCCCGACTTTCACACCTTTGTTTGACAGCTGCTGTCATTCAACTTCAGGTCTTTGTTCAATAAAAAACCTCCAACTGTAAGAAAAAAAAAAAAACCCGGGCACAATCTGCAACGTGTCTGGAATTGAACTTTCCAACTCCCCTCATTTGAGCAAGGGGAAAAAAAAAACAAGTGGACCACGCTTGCTCTATTGTCCAATTGTGTCACTGGGGCAGTGCGCAACATAAACAACGAGCTGAATAAATTTGGAAAGAGGCACAACATCTCCCACCACTGACACCAAATGTGTATATGTGGTTATTTTCTAAGCCCATCGATTCAAAGTGAAAGACATTCCTCTCCTCGCCAGCTGCACGTTGCCTTTTTGAACAGTCTGGCGCGTCTCAGACGACAAAGGAAGCAAGTGCTCTCCGTGCTCCAGTGTGTGTGTGTCTGTGCGCTGACATTGATGGCGTGGATGTAGAATAATTCGCCCAGGAGGGGACGGGGCTCTCTCGTTGCCTCCGTGCACACACACACAAAAATCACTCAAAAGCAAAATAAACACAAAGCAGCAGCCACCGACTTGTTTCAACGTACAAGTGTAACGATGAGTACACGGGAACTTGGTACATCGTAGCAGAAAAAGTGGGAGGCTGATGTCTCGGGGGAGTACAAAAAAAACACGCGAGCACACACACCACTCCCTTTTCTTTGTCAAATAACACCAGGTAACAGTTAGAGAACAAAAAACAAAGCACACAGGAAACCACGGCGGGGATAATGCAGCACTGTTTGTGGGATAAAAGCACAAGTTTGGAGGGAAATAATTTGCAAGCCAGCGGTTTACCTTGTCTCCCCACTATTTCGGCCACATGTTCAGAGCTGGGCACTGGGACGCATTCTGTTATGTTGCAGCCTCGTCCTTTCGTCTCACTTGAGGAGCTCTCGTACAGGGCGCACAACTTGCTTTTCCCTTGCAGGATCGCCGTGTCCCCGCCACCTCCGACGTTGTTCGTGTGGTTGTGGTGGTTGTTGTTATTGTTACTCCGGTCCTGTACTCCTGTTGTTGGGGCTCCGCCGCCGTCCTCGCCTTCCCCGAGCCCCAGCAGAGACAACTGGCCCAGCGCGACCCTGAGGGCACGGGAGTCGTCTTCCTCCTCG
Source organism: Epinephelus cyanopodus (assembly GCA_026686955.1). NCBI lineage: Eukaryota > Metazoa > Chordata > Actinopteri > Perciformes > Serranidae > Epinephelus > Epinephelus cyanopodus. Next base: position 36,172,383 of record CM048919.1, on the reverse strand, counting down.
TCGGGCGGCACAAGGAGACCTTCGCCTCCGAAGCCGGAGCCGGCCAGATCCCCGGCGTAGCCCCCATTTTTCTCCATGATCCCTGCTAGAACCAGCAGGCTAGGCATGGCTAACAAAAGAGTGTGTGAGACAAAGACAGGGGAAAGAGACTGGAGAAACAGCACCCGTGCCGCCTCCTCCTCGCCCCCTCCTCCTTCCAATTCCCCCCTTTGCGCTAGTCCCTCCCATAGACCGGCCCCCTCTCTCTCTATCCGCCAGACTTTCAGTACAGTAGTCTCTCTCCGAGCTCCAGGCAAACGGGACACAAGGCCGTCTGCACGATAGATGGGGCGGGCGATGTGTTGCTCCACCCAGTCTGGTTTACACAGCTCCCCTCCTCGCCGAGACAAAACGAGCCGCCCTCCCGTTGTACCATTCCGTCTCAGGTTCCCGAGCCTGTGGCATCCCAAATCAAGCTGCCTCCCCGTCACCTATAGAAAAGGAGCAAACACCTCATCGGTTCACCTCACCCGCACCGCACTCGTGTTAACGCAGACCTGCTCCCAGCTCCGCAGCTGCAGCGTAGCCTGAAAACCGCATTTCGGTGACTTATGTAAGAATAGCCATCCTGGATGTAAACAGTCGCGTATCAAAAGGTGCATGTACAGTGCGCACATGGTCGTCTGCTGCTGCTGCTGCTGCTGAAAAGATGATGTCAACTTTAGCATTCAGAAAAAAACCGAGCAGCTCCTGCGTTTTATCGGGGAGCATCTGACATGAAATTTGGGAGTAAAGGAGTTTGTGACATTTTTTTTTTTTTGGAAAGGGGGGATTGAGGAAGAGGAGGAGGTGGTGGTGGTGGTGGTGGAGGACGAGGAGGGAGGGGGGTCCGCCCACCTCTATGTAGCCGTGCTTTGCGGCAGGTCACCGCGTTGTTGTCTCCGGCGCCGTTGCGCATGAGGATGTTATGTATAGGAGGGAAAGAGGGTGTCTGGTGGGGGGGCGGTGGGGGCTGTATACGAGGAGGAGAAGAGAAAGGGAGTTGTCAGACAGGCGTTGCAGACCCTATGCAGCGGGGGAACATCAGAAAAGCCCTCGCACATTTCCCGTTAAAAAAAAAAAACCCAACAAAAAAAAACAAGGGTTTGCAGCAGCCCCGGTGAACAAAGAACCGCGCCGTTCGTTTCGCGTATGGACTCCCCAAGATGTCCTCGACAGAAACCACGCCTGACGGCATGGTTGTAGTAGCTACAACACAAAGACTCCAACTGCAGTAATGATAATAACACTCTTAAAAACATATATATCAACACAAGTGATGCATTTCAGCAGACTTTTCCCTATTTTTGGAGATTTTTTAGGTTTCAAACAGGCAACAAAGTGCCTGCAACTTCCATAAATTCACATTAAAATCTGGAAATTTACATTTATTCACACTAAATAAATAATATCAGAGGGAGTTTAAGGCAAGATTTCTCATATGATGTCATTATATATTGCTGAGCTGTAAATTGTCAGCACACTTGGGTCACCACCTTAAAAAAAGCTTTGGGGAAACATTGGCCCTGGTGTATAAATTGCCATACAGTGCTGAGCAGCTCCCTCAAAGTGTCAGTCTAACTCAAGCTTAGTCTGTCGTTCCCATCTGTGCATATGCATGGTGGGATGTACAGTGTGTTGTGTAAGACTACCTGAATGACAAGGCGAACTCTGGGGATGTTTGAGGAGACATTAAATGCTCCACTGCTCCATTAGAGAATATCTTTACATACATGTGAACTTCATGTTCACTGATATCTTCATGTGCAGCTAAATTCCTCTCTTGATGTGTTTGCTTTGTGTTCCCAGGGGAGGTGTTGTATTCAGCCTGTAGATAACTTGTGCATTTTAACCCCATTTCAATTTAGTACTCCCCCGTCATATATGGTGTTTTCCCACACTGTAACTGGGTTACATGACAATAACAAAAACACACGCAGTCTTCCATTTTGGCTTATATGACAGACCGAGCGTGGCATGTGACTCCTGGAGAGATTCGGCATGAATATTTTAGCATTTCTAGTGGGAACGCCTTCTGCCTTTTAATAACACATAGAACGGAGCAACAATATAATCACAAATTTTCAAACGCCGGGTCTGAAAATAGAAACAAAATAAATGTGGTAATAAAATGGCAGCAGAAAGACAGAGCAGGTGTATTTACATGCATAATCACAGTCTAGACGCGCTCTCTGGGTGCCAATCAGGAAGGGGGCTCGTTCCCTAAGGGTGTGTTGCAGATGAGGACTCACAGGGAGACTCCTGGTATGAGTCCAGGATTAAAACATCCCCTCTCCACCCAATAACATGGATTAAACAAAAAAAAAAAAAAAAACAGCAGCAGGAGGAGAACAGGATTGCGTGATGCATAAAGGACCAGAGGGTGGGCTCAGGAGGTCTGCCCTCAATCCCCACCCCACCCAGTGGAGAGGCCAGAGGATTGGGGGAGAGCAGGGTTGGGATGGGGGACGAGCACCCCACATGGGACGGCCTCTCCGCGGTGCTCAGAGTATGTCAGTGTGTCCAAGAGGTCGTCTGGATTTCCATTAAAAGGGGTCCGCTGGGAGTCCAGAGCCCCAATCAATAAAAAGCATGGATCTGGGATAGTGTTTCCCCCCGTGCACACACCCCTCTCCGCCTGGATGTGTGAGTTTGGTGCGGCCTGTTTGGAGGCCTGATTGGCGATGATGCTGTTGTACCACGTCACCTTTGTGACCCTGAACTAAACCGTCTCTGTGCTTTGAATGGACTACAGCAGGTCTGGTTTCCATTCAGACCTCGCTGTCTAGCTGTGGGCTACAATTGTCATTTGTACACTTGTGTTTCTTTGTGCATGTGTGTGCGTGAGTGTGTGTGTTAGCTGCGGGATACTTGTGAAACCCAGAGTGCTGAGGTCATGTTACTTGCACATAAAAAAACCCTCAATGATCTTGACCATCTGGTCGTCACGGTAGTGCTGTTTCTCTTTTTTCCCCTCGATGAAAGGTTGACTGGCATCTCTGGGGAGATGCTGTGGTTTACTGTGTGGCAGAGACACATACCATCCTCTTTGTCCAAGAGCCCATGCAAATATTGCTTTTACCTATGGACAGTATCTGTCTCTCAAAGAGGACGGGCTTAATAGGCTGTAAAGACACGTCTGAGGATCCCTAAAGGACATCCCTTTGACTTCCATGGCCAGATGTCCTTTTCAAGACTTTTCTGGTGCCCCGCTGTCACTTGAATGAGGCTTCTGCGAGCACAAAGGGACATGTTGGCTAAGCACCACGTGCTGATGCCATGGTGAGCGGGCTCTCAGGGATGATGTAAGACCTCATGCAAATGATACCACATCTTGTGCTCATAAGCTGACGAGAGCCCTGGAGTCGATCAGCTGACCAGATGAAACACTAAATCCAGAGGCCACTTTGTGTGAGGGGTTTTCCCCTCTGTATTTTTTTTCCCTAACTTTTATTTGTTTGCTCATTTGTGTTTGTTTTAATTTGTTGCAAGTTTTTTTCCATTGTTGAGAGACTAGGCCGGGGCAGCAGCAGCAGCAGCAGCAGCAGCAGCAGCACAAGTACTTACAGAAAGACTGCACATGATAATCAAACAAAACAAATAAAAAGCAATCATTCAACTGGAGTTGGAGAGGTAGTGGTGGAGCACAATTAAAAAGCAAAAACCTCATCATACTTAAAGCAGGTGAGAGTCTGAGGTTTTTGTTTTCTTTTCCACAGGTTGATCATTATGCAGAGACCCTAATAACGAGGCCTTTTCATCCCAAACTGTGCTCCATTTTTGGGGTAAGTCAGCATAAAGTCACCACACTAAGCTCCACTTTTACTCCCCAAAAAAGTGAAGCTCAATGTGTATGTTATGCTCACAGATTCAAAACTCCTCTTGGGTCTGCTTATTTACTTTAATATAAATGGTTTGGGTTTTAATCAGTGAGCAGTGTAACCCACAAGTACACCACTCATTATTGAGAATTGGGACAAAACCATATTTATTTATATATCTATTCTTCAATTAGGCTGGAAAAAATATATAATAAAAGATCAAAGTCTTGACTATTAAACCTTGTAATGGGCCAACCTCCCAGTGATTTTATTTTTCCTTTAATAGCACACATGATGGATATCAGAGGTAAGATCTGATGGAGTTGATGTCTTAGAGTCGTATAGTGCAGCCAGGAGTTAAGAGTTCTCTTAATGCTGATTAGAATACTCAATTTTAAACCATATTTTTTATTTAGTTTTGATTTAGCATGGCAGAGGAGTTGACATATTATGGTTGAGACACAGCTGATAGCAATATCATTTAAAGAATATATCAAAAAAATAGAAAACTCACCAGTATTTAAGCAGCATTCTTATCTTTTTGGAAACCAGGAAGTGAGACAGGAGTACCTGTGATATAGCTAACTCCTTTAATGCCTGATTAAATTATGGATTTGTAGAAATCTGATGGAGTTGACACAAATCTAGGACACAATTTTAAAGGGCCAACATTTTCACAAAAATATATGTTTTAAAATAAAGATGATTATAGTGGTGCATTTTTACACCAATCAGTATGTACTGTTAGTTTTAGATTTTGAAGGCTTTTAAGACATTTTTAATTGTTTAACGTTGTGAATTCTTGTTTGGCACAGAGCAAGTTTAGAAGTTAAACAAAAGCAAATCAAAATATTTTTTTGGATCGTATTTATTCCATATAGATATATATTCCTATATATAGTTTTTGGGGTTTAGGAATGGGTGACACTATCGAAAACTACCCAGCTCGACACCAACGTTGTTAGACACTTTTATTTGGTTGAATTTAGGTTGTGATGTGTGGTGACCAAAATTCAATGTTAGGAAAACGTTTCATGCCAACGTCAATTTGGCATAAAATACTCACGACAGATGACATTGGCATTTTGTTGGCTTTAAGTTGTGTTGTAAAGTAACCAAAATCCAACTTCTTCCACATGTCTCGTGCAAATCTCACCCTGACATAACATAAAGACATTTTGTCGTGAGGTATGGACACCAAAACCAAACGTCTGCAAAATGTCCACACAACGTGACACTTTTTTTTTAGCAGAATATTATTTTCGCAATTACAATTCCAGCCCAATTGAGGTATTGACATCTACATCACCTATGCTAATGCATGGAATGTATGCTAGCTAGCTAACATTCTGACAGGTATTTAGCTTAAGAGATAAGATAACCTAACCCAACACTTTACGAAAGCTATCACAGTCGACAGTGATAGAGCCTAAGTAACACTCTAGTGCAGCACTTTTTTGTAATACATTTGAAAATAATGAAAGAGACAGTTTGACACTGATTGTACCCACATCAAGGTACAGCTTCTGGTGGGGTACGGCAACACCACTTGGACAAACCACATGTAGAAGAGCAGTACACCGTTATACTGGAACCAGTGGTAATAATAATGGCAGTTTGTAAAGTTTATTATCTCCTCCAGACATAAGCCTGGAGGAAATGGTGCATGTGTGAGCTTTTGGTTGTGTGTGTATCCGTCTGTCCGCAGCAAATCTCCCAAACTACTGGACCGATCAGCCTCATATTTTGTGTGCACATGTATGACTGTATGAAGGGCCTCTTGTGGTTGCGGTGATTCACAAGAGCTGAAAAACCTGTTTTTATTGACTGTTTTATACCCTCATTTACTGCTGACTCCTCACTCACTCACTCTGAAGCACCCGGTTGGGGCCACAAGTTTTCCGGAAATTGGCTAAAAACCACAAGCCTTACCGTGCTGTTGCAGGCCACATTTTGGCCCTTGTTGTGGCTCAAAAACAGACATCTGTAGAGAAGTTTGGTTCATTTTGAACCAGAGCATCTGCAGATTAACTTCATACTCAATATGTTATGATTCATTTAAGTTAAGCACTCTACCAGGTGATTAAATCTCTATTTTTGTTATCTTTGCCGCCGTCTTGACTGTAAAGGAGCCGAGATGCAGAATTCCACCAGGCGCAGTTGCAGCATTTACCAGCTGCCTTAAGGTGTCATACCGAAACCAGATCCATTTCAGAAGCAGAGCGTTTTTCCTGCCTGACTTTGTCATTTTATTCAAGATATGTGTGCTTCTTCCCCTTTGTAAATGGGCTCTGTTGTCTTTTTTTTGTCTATTTTAATTGTGTTATTTCTTACTTTGTTGCGCAGAAGCCACCAGACAAAGTTACAACTACCTAAAGTCCAGTTATGACTGACATGCATCAAAGGTTTCCGGCTGTTTTAGTAATAAAAAATACATTAATCCTCATATTTATATCTGTATATCACATACAGTGTCTGTAAGCAGGAAAACTTGATCTGCTCTGAGCAACACACCGTGGCTCCGTCAAAAAATAGACGAGGCATGTATTCCTGAGACGTTTCTAAAATGCCCTGCGCCGCGTCTGCTGGAATTACAAGATTTGTCTAGAGTGGCCGCAGTCAGCCTGGGTGGCCGTGTGGTCGCCTGGCGGAGATCTGCACTTTATTGAGTGCACTTTTCTACTTTATTATTTGATTACATTTTGTAATTATTATTTTGGAGGGCGGTGTGTAGTCTCCTGTCGTAACACAGCAAAGACAAATGTATTTATTTTTCTATCACTGTATTTGGAGGATATTTTGTGCGTATTTAAATGTTGAAAGGAATGTCAGCCCCCTAACATATATTATAATTACTGCCTTGCAGAGAAAGTTTGACAGATTTACAATATATTAACAATTATCAGAATCATTGTTGGTCAGTTTCATGATTGACTAGCTAATTGTTTCAGCCTTGTCGTGTACGTGAAATGCTGAATGTCTGAATCATCTTTAACCTCTCTGCACAACAGTGTGTGACTTTGTTAACCCCACACACACACACACACACACACACACACACACACACAGCTTCTCCTCACCTGCTGTGAAACTCGCATGCATATGAAGCTGTTGACCCACAAACACACACACACACACACACACACACACACACACACACACACACACACAAACACACTCTCCCTTTAACCTCTAACAACACACACACACATGCACTGGGATGTTGTGATTGGGAGAGCTGGTGTCAGATGGGAATATGAGTCAGGTAGTATGACTTCATTGCTTTTTACAGGGTATTAGGTCATCTCTCTCTCACTGGCTTCCTCCTCCTCCTCCTCCTCCTCCTCCTCCTCCTCCCCCCCTCCGTCTCTCTAATCACATTGATGCTGTACAGCCAGTGACACGCCTAGTGATGAGTAAGGCTCACCTCACCGCTTGCTTCCCGTATGGCGGTGATCTCACACGCGTCACAGAAAGCTTTCAACTCTTGAAGTCCTTCTTGATGGCCGCTTTAATCTTGGCATTCATTTCTCAGCTGCAGACAGTGTGACAGTCAGCTGATTTGGATATTGCATTTCAATGAAATATTGCATCTCTTTAATCTGCAAAAGGATTAGGTCACAGGGTCAGTGTCACACTGTGAAATTACTGATCGGGTCACATTTGAATGAAGGAATTGTTGTCACTGAGTCATGATGGCTTATTGGAAATATATCTCCTCACACCTGGTTGCACACGACGCAGCTTTAATGCTCCAATTCAAGATTTTGTTTTTATATCAGATAACAGATAAAATGCAAAAAAAAGATAAGCTTTAAAACTATATATGGCATTCAGATATTTATGGAATGTAACACTGTATTTACACAAGTAGTGTCACTCAACTTTAGATAAATCTGCTTTATGTGAGTATTTACTTGTCATGCTGCTTAATCCAGTGCAAAAGTAACTAAACAGGATTAGGGGACAATGGGCCCCTGGGCACAGTTATGCAAAAGGCCCCACAACCTTCTGTACCACACAGACTTTGTGCTGGTTTTACTTCTTCTTTGTGCCTCTTTGTAGTTGTTGTGCATCTTGTTGTGGTTTTGTGTCACTTCTGAGGTCATTTTGTGTCTTTACTGGTCGTTGTGCTTCTCTTTGCAGTTTCTTTGCATCTTCTCGTGGTCATTTTGAGTCTCTTCCTGGTCAGTTATTCAAGTGATATTTCGCAAATGTCCCCCTGACTCTTTGGGCCCCGAGGTCTGAGCCTGGTCAACCTGTTCAGTAATCAATCCATGACTCAAGTGTTGTGTACTTAAGTACAATTCTGAGGTATTTGTACTTTACCCGAGTATCATTTTATGCTTCCTTTCACTTCTTCTGCATTAAAAAAAGGTGCTTTTGATTTCACAGCATAGAAGGAGTTAAATGTGCTGCACTTTTACCAACTACAACATTAAAATATTTTTTACACATTTATACATATATATTAAAACACTGGAAGAGCCAATGTGCCCCTTCTGGGTACTTTTAACACTTTAAGTGCATAATACTGCTGGTATTTACTTGGGTAAAATCTTGAACAGAGGATTTTTCTTCATTGTGATATTTTTACTTTCACTTACCGTAAATAAAAGACTTAAATACTTCCTCCACCACTGCTTAGTACCTCCACTACAATTCAGAGGGACGTTTTGTGCTTTATACTACAATACATTTATCTGACAGCCGTATTTAACAGTTACTTTGCAGATTAAGGTTTTTAATTAAAGAACATATAAAAAAAAATCATATTAAATGTGATTCATTGTTATCAATTAAACTGTCCAACACTATATAAAGTAAAAAATGTCCCTCTCGTGTTGGTTTTAATGCCTTGAGACAATTTCATACAGTGCTCTTACAGGAAAATGTCTTTCAATTATATATGTAATGGGTTACAGCTTACAGGCACCTATATTATCCATCGTTTCCAGTATTTTACATATTGATAATATCATAGTCTTAAGCTAGTGGTCAAGCATTTACAATGGCACTCCATTCATCCTCTGTTGGAGGGTTTGGCTGCAGCCATGTGACCGCTTTCCTGTAGTATTTTAAAGAGACATTCATCTTGAGCTGTGACTTTTTCTGGGGTTTTGCTGAGCTGTGATGTGACATAAACAGCAACCGATTTCTATTCCAAAAATTCTGCATTACTGCTTAAGCAATCTTGTCAACGTGAAAAAATAAAGGAGAAGCCCAGATAATATGAAAACAGCATCCATCCTGCCCCTGACAAACCCTCTGAGTCAAGCAAATTTAATGAAATTGAGCGACGTTAATGAATAAAAATAGCTTCAGCATGGCCAGCTACAACATTAAAATGGTGATGATAATAATTAAAAAATATACATAACACTCCGAAAGGGTCAATTCAGCATCATGAGCACTTTAAGTACATTTTGATTTTAATGTGGCACTAATGCGATTTTATTGGAGTATTTTAAAATTGTGGTGTTGCTTCCTTTATTCAAGGATCTTACTACTTCCTCCACAACTGTATTTTATTCAGAGACTGATCTTTTTGAGGACACTATTATTATTATACTTACCACCATGTCAGGAACACAATTGCTGTTGTTCTCAAGGTCATTCTTGTGGGTTCGGTCGCTCTGACAGCACACTTTAAAGGGCGCAGTTTTGTAGCGACGCTTCAACATACGACCATCTTTATTATATACAATCATTTCAGAGTAACAGATGACAAACTAATACTGCCCTGAAGGTACAGTTTTAGTACCAGAGCAGGCTACAATCACAGCACATTCTCAGGCCTTGTTCCCTCTTCATCAGGATGCCTCTAAGTGACCCACAGTCCTGTTCCATCATTTATGAACATTATGAATGTAAACAAACCATTTACAGTTCAGTAACATAGGTCATGTAAAATTCATGCTCAGCTGTTACATAATGATAAGCATATCCACGAAGAGCTCTGTAAAATATCTCCGGCAGCACACTTGACTTGTTTTTAATTTGTGTTTTTTTTGTTTGTGTTTAGAATGAGTTTGGGATCGCGGGGAATTAAACTGACTGCACTATTCAACTGGGCCATCTGTACAGCTTGATAGTGGCAGTCATGCTGGTATAGTTGCCTTGAGGAATAGTTGTATGGCGCTGTTCTGGCTGCCGGTTTAATTAAATTATCAATTCATGTGAAACCCAGCGCAGGTCAGTGTATCAATCATTGCCAAAGTGGGGTTCATGGAGTCAGGGGGGGCCCTGAGGGCTCTTTGGGGGGTCCTGAGCAAAATAAATAGCACTGTTGTTGTGTTTACTTTAAAGTTTTGACAACCGAGTGTATTGATAATGTTGTGATAACAGGTGTCTGAATAGTGGCAAAGAGACAAAAGGGAATTAGGAGCTGTGACCAATTTGTTGTGATTTATGTGTATTTGAGATTACTCACAGTCCACGACCTATTTTTAGTTACTTATTTACTGTGGCGCCCCCAGAAATATTTAACAGGGGTGGTGGGGCCAGTGAAAATCTTGGGGTGACACACCAAAACCAAAAGCCATAACTGAATTTCAGGAATTTGCTTTTGCTGTTGTAGTTTGTAGGCTAGTTGAAAACTATGTCATTACAGACCCCTTTATGGCCGGGACGTAATTCTATTAGCTGGAGGCAGAACAGGACTCTTCCCCCACAGGGCTGTAGGCTACATAGGAAAGTACATTCAGACAGCGCTCCGAATTTATGAAGGGTCCAGTTTGTGTCAGAGTGCGCTCCGGCATTCAGAATGAGTATTTCTGAATGCACCACTCACATAATCTCCCTCCATTATCTAAAACAAGCCAACAGAACTTGCTAACTAGCACTAGCTAATGTCTGTGGAGAACTGTTTTGCCTTCAGCTAAGCCCCACCCACAAACATACTGTTTACTAACAGTTAAAGGATCTATGGAGAGTTAAGGAATCACACACTGATATTCTTTAGTTTATTCTTTTAAAGTGAATATTACTAAATACCTGATGTGCATCGACTTATACCGCTACAGCTAACATTTTGAGTTCCACAATAATCCTGTTTTAACATGTTATGTATCTATACATGTGTTAGGCGATTCATTATTCTTCAAATAGGCTGGTTGTCCGTTTCCATAAAAAGACAAATATACAGATTTAATTTGAAGAAGTACATTGATTGTAAGAAAGGACAAGGTCAGCTTTGAAGATGACTATGCCACTTGTTCTCACACCAAAATTTAATTTTGAGCATTACTTAGACTCCTGTCTGAAATGGTTTGCCAACATGGTTTGTACCAATAAATGTCTTTAGGTTTTCTAGATTTCACATCATACCATACACTGACAGTAGCTTGAAAAATAAGCACACCACAGCCTCTTATTGACAGTGATACTGGCCTTCAATTGACCCTTCGCTAAGCCCCGCCCCTTAGTCATGGTCCGTCAAGCTGTTGGAGTCAGTATGCAGCCCACACTGTAACTAACTGCACTCCCTGAAGAAATATTATCATATTTTTGGAAAAATGAACCAGTGATTCCAGAGAGAAGCAGACAGACTACAGTCTGTGTCTGAAGGACATATCCAGGATGTCAAAGTGACTCAGCAGCAACAACAGGTTAAAAAGACAAAGATAGTTAGAAGCTAAAGCCGAACTATAGGCTACAGATCACAGTATAAAAGTGACTTTCGTCTGTCTTTCAGTCAAGAGAGCACTGTTCGTGTCCCGTAAGATTCTAAAACCAAACCAGTTCTTTTTTCCTAAACCTAACCATGTGTGTTAGTTGCTGAAGGAAAAAAAAAAAGTCAATTTCCGGTGTTGTACCCACGTAGTATTTATTTTGAAAGAGACTGTGTGTGAACGTTAAATTTCCTGTGACAACAGAAGTGTATCTTGAAAGAAGACAACGCATGTAACAGGCAGAACTTGACACGGTGGCCCAGAACGTTAACAACCAACACACCCAGGGTACCTTGCATGTTGTATGTGGACGTGGAAAGTCCATGACCAAGCACGTCAATATGTAACGAGGTCAGAGTGAGGATGTGTTGGTGCCCCAGACACAACGTTTAGCGTGAAATCTGACACTACTGCATGAGAGTCAATGGAGCACAGCTGTGTTGTTGTCAGAGTCTTGATGGAGTTGGCCGATGCTACGCTGTGACTTGCCAGTCTGGGTTTGAGGGGCGGGACTTAGCAAAGAGTCAGTTATTTTCACCGGGATGGGGGGCAGCAATTGTATTAGAAGGGCCATGGCCCCCGCTGCCTCACACTTTGGGACGCCACTGCTTAGTTAGTTAGTTAGTTAGTTAGTTAGTATTTGTTTGTTGCTGTTTTTATTCAGTTTTGTTTTGTTTTATTTTGCTTGTTTGTTTTACCTGCTTTTTTCTTTTTATTGTTGTTTTTATGACCTCTTATGTACAGCACTTTGTTTCAACTGTGGTTGTTTTAAAACACTCTATAAATAAAGTTGAGTTGAGTAGTTTATCTCTATTTCTGTGTTTTACCAATCATCTGGCCCATCGTACATGAGATTACAAGACACCACTATTTTACAAAACATTCATCCTCAGGTGAAACATATGTATGAAAAACAAAAGAACAATAAATAAATAAATACCCTAAATAAATTATCACTAATAGCATATTTGAAAATAACTGAAAATAACACTAAACACCTATAGTTTATTCTGATAAAGAGCATTTTTTTCCTAATGTTAATGTGTTACAAATATATATTATATACTACAGTGTAAAAATAATGTGCAGCAAGAAAAAATCCTACATTCAAAATTGTATTTGAGTAAAAGCACAAAAGTATTAGGAATCAAAATATAGGACAACACGAAAAGTAAAAGTATGCCTATGCATTCACTATGAGATTATAATTATTGATGCATTAATGTGTTCATCCCCTACATGTTGCAGCTGGTAATATAAATAGTATCTCACTTTACTTTAGTAGTGCGTTTCCATTTAGTGTGTGTTTAGTGTTGTCTAACTCCACTTGCCTTCACTGCAAACCCAGTATCAGCTGATCTGAGCAGGAGCGGAGCGTTAATTATGGTCGCCAGGTGGCGCCTATAGGCTGCATTGTAATTAGCAGAGATTGGCAGTCTAATCAAGTGTGTTGATTTGCAGGTGGCTGTCGGCTGCCTGCTCGGCTCAGAGGAGTTCACCCTCACCGGTTCGTGCAAAGGAAAAACCGGCCCAGTGGATAATATCATGATTAACTCGACTGTCGACATTTTGAAAGGTCAGCAGTGGCCGCGCAAAGGAGGGGACGTGTTTTAAACGACTGCAGAAAAGCGTTTCCAAAGACAGACGGTAAGACCGTGGAGTCAGTGTGTGTCGCAGCGGAAGTGTCTTTAAGCTGCTGTGTGTTGTGTTTAGGGACATTATTTTTTAACGCACACGAGCAGACAGGGCGGTGAAGTAACTCGTGAACTCAGTGACCGATGTTGAGCGATCGCTCCCACTCACTTCAGTTTCCATTCAGCGTGTCAGCCAGTGGATGGCGCTTAGTATCTGCTCTGTGCTTGTGAATGACTGGAGGCGACAGGCGGACAGCAGGGCAGACAGGGGGCGCCAGAGAGCGGCAGTGTGAGAGCTGCAGCGTCATTCATGAGGACACAACACTGCAGGGGTAGACACCCAGCGGTGGGAGAAGTGTTCAGGTCCTTTATCTCAGTGAGAGCACTCACACCAGACTGTGAACATGCTGCACAGCAAGGAAAAGTCCTGCAGTGAAAATCTGTGGTCAGTAAAGTGCACTGAAAAGTAAATTTAAATGCACTTATTGTGCAATAAAATGCTATTTTTTAGATTAACATTGCTGCTGCATTAATGTGTATGTTACATTTTACTGCTGTGATTGCTCATGTTAACTCCTTTATATACTGTTGGGTAGTTTAATCTACAGCAAGCTCATCATATGTTTGTAGTGAATGTCTGTGATAAACTGAAAGATGAAGTGTTCCTGTATGTTTCCCTGCTATTTCTTAACCTGCTCAGAATCCACAAAAAATATTGTAATGGTGGATCTCTGCTTTATATGCAGTCAAAAATCATTGAAAAAAATCCCCCCCAAGACTTTGATTAGCATAGTTTATTATGTCTTATTTTTTTTCTAGGCATCCCAATAGATCTGGGGTGTCAAACATACGGCCCAGGGGTCAGAACCGGCCCGCCAAAGGGTCCAATCCGGCCCGCTGGTCGACCTTGCACACCTAAAACATAAATCTCATCTTAAAAATCTTGGAGTCATATTTGAATCTGAATTAAAGTTTCATGCAGTTGAATTGACCAATTATTCGACTAATGCAAGTCGTTATATTTTGGTATTACTCAGTCTTGTTATCCCGCCTTCGACTAGTTCAAAAATGCAGCAGCAATAGTTTTAACAAGGTGTGTATACTACAGCGTTTTTGGTTATTTTTGCGGATTTGTGTGCATGGGGATTGTCATCAAAACGTTATCGTCTGAACGTGGAACTTTTTTCAAAAGGAAAATGAGAAACGATTCAGTTTTCAGTGGAAATGTGTAAACATGACCTCAGTTTGGTGTGATGATGTCAGGATGACTACACAGGATTGGAAATATATGGAAAAATTCATATATATATTATATATTTGATGGTTTTTTTTAAATGTACTTCTTTAAACAAAAAAAGGAAATTTTGGAGGTGTCTGTTAATTATAGACCCACTCCGGCCCACCTCTGATCAAATTGGACTGTATGTGGCTCCTGAACTAAAATGAGTTTGACACTCCTGCATTAGATGGAGAATCTCACAGCAGAAGCCTCTTAATAGTATAAATGACAATAAATAGACCTTTCATTTTTACACAGTGGTGCAGTGGTTAGCATTGTTGCCTCACAGCAAGAGGGCTCCTGGTTCAAAGTTTGCATATTCTTCCCGTGTCAGCGTGGGTTTCCTCCAGGTGCTCCAGCTTCCTCCCACAGTCCAAAGACATGCAGGTTAACTGGTGACTCTAAATTGTCCGTAGGTGTGAATGATTGTCTGTCTCTATGTGTCAGCCCTGTGGTAGTCTGGTGACCTGTCCAGGGTGTATGTTGATATGTATAAATAATGTAACATCTCGTCTTGACTTTAAAAACTGTTTAAACAAAAATGATCTACATGAGCAATATGAATAACAGACTTAAATGTGCCTTGTGCTTCCTCCTTGCCTTGTGGTTGGCCATGCTTGTTAAAAAATGGGGCGTGGCTCTACTGCAGTCCACTTTAGAAGATGTGGATCACTTTGATTGGCTTATAGACGTCCCATTAAATGAGTCTGTGCATCTAGGTGGAGTCAGATGACAGTAGTCATAGATCTAGACATCTCACAAAAGTTATGTCCATTGGAATGGGTCGGGGATCAGAGCAGGTTAAGTAAAATAAACTCTTTTAATCATTGCAAAGCTGACAACAGCGCTGTTTTTCTGACACCATAAAAACTCGACAAAAGAGATAATGTGGTTCTCACAGGACAGTGATACTACAAACATACGATGATCTTATGCAATATGATGCATTGCTGTAAAAAACTACTCAATAGTACATAAAGGAGTTAAAATGAGCACAACCTGAAGCATCTACAGCAGGCAAATGCAACATACACATTAATGCAGCAGAAATATTCACCAGTAGACATAAGATATAACAGGAAAACACTAACAGGGAGCATTTTTCTGCACAATAAGTACTTTTACTTTGATACTTTAAGTACAAAATAGACTTAAACACGTGAACCTTTCCTTTACAGTGCCTTGAGACTCATAGGTACCCACAGAACCCATTTTAAGATATCAGAGGTTAGAAGTCAAGGGACCTGAAAAAACATGCTGTTTTTCTCTCACCAAAATTTAGCCTAACCTTGGAGTGTTACTTCCTGAGAAGCTAGCATGACATTGCTGGCACCACTGGATTCATCCGGTCTTCTAGTTTCATAAGATACTAGTACCATCTCTCTAACTTTGCTTTAAAACTCAGCCGACTATAAACTCTGAAACACAGGTGGCAGTGAAAATAGCATTAGCGTTTTTTGACAGCGTTAATATGAGATTAACGCTGTCAAAAAAATGTAATGCGTTATGTTCAGGTGTTAATCGCATCACAGTTGATGTGTTAATGCTAACAGCCCTAGATATAAAGTAACGGAAAATTTGAATATTTAAATGAAGCAGAAGTACCTCGGAGTTGTACCAAAGTACGGAGCTAGAAGTAGAGACGATGATGAGCTCCAGAGTAGAGCTGCATTGATTAATCAATAAGTTGTTAACTATTAAATTAAGCGACAACTAATGATGATACCGGATTAGTCTGTTTTAGGAAGGTTTTTTTTAAGAAAATTAAACTGAAAATTCTCTGATTCCAGCTTCTTAAATGTCATTATTTTCTGGTTACTTTCCTCCTCTATGACAGTAAACTAAATATCTCTGGGCTGTGGACAAAGCAAGGCATTTGAGGATGTCATCTTGGGCTTTCAGAAACACTGTTCGACATTTTTCACCATTTTCTGACAATTTATTCAATGTATCAAGAAAATAATCAACAGATTATTTGACAATGAAAATAATTGTTAGTTGCAGCCCAACACCAGAGGTGAGATTGTTCAACACTGCAACATTACACATAAGATAAGATTTTCAGATCCACAGTAATAAGATTATTCAGCCTGGGTGTAGTTAATCTTTCCATCTACAGTTTCCTCTGTTTCCTCCTGGGACAGTGACTTCCTCATGTTTTTGCTTCAAGTAATGAGACAAGTTTCTGATCCTTCCTCGGATATGGTTACTGTCTGTTTAGACGCACCCAAGAAAACATTAAAGGTGACACATTGTGTTGTCGCAGCAATATTTAGTCCACCTTTCCTGCACATTATGAGAAATTGTAAATGCTAAACGCTGCCGTGATCATGCTGAGAATAATTTGCATGGTAAGCAAAATATAAGCTCCCAAAGCAACAGTTGTTTGACGTTATATTACATGTTTCACAGACAGAATATCAAACTAGTATTTAGCTTAACTTTGAAAAGCAACCAAACAAAGCACAACCACAAGTCTGAAGAACAGAGTCTTATGCGTTGGACAGAGATATGGCAACAGTCTTTTATTAATGATTAATGCATGCTGTGTGAACAATGGTCTCTTGAACAGCAGAGATAACATAGTGAGAGACTGCTTTACAATTATAGCTGCTGCTGGGGTACAAAGCACACTCAAGGACAGTTAACGTGTTTCTGAGTAACTGACTGTGGTGCTTCGTCAAATAAAAGATTAATTCCTCTGTGAGCTGTTAAATTGTAGAAATACGTCGTCTTTATTCAGCCATGTTATCTGAAAAGGAATCAGGACATGAGATATACTGTACAGTACATGTGTCCGGGAAAATGGAGATAAGGTGATAAGGCGGTTATTCTCAACTTGTGGCCCATGGGCCAAATCTGGCCCTCGATAGGGGTCAAGGTGGTCCTTCGACTATTTTCTGATGTTTTTTCTCTGGTTTTTGTACTTTTGGTGTAAATAAGGTGCCAGAGTACATTAGAAAGCATCAAAATACATCTTGTTTATCAAATAAAAAGTGCCAGGGGAGGATCTCCTGGACCCCCCAACAGAGGTCCGAGGTGAGCCGCGAATGTCCTCAAAATGCCTTTGTGGACACCTGACCTGCTTCGACTAGATTTGCCTCTTTGCAATTATGAGTGAGAACAGCAAACACTGAAAGGCTGAATTCATTCATTATACATACTGATAGTTGATGGATAGTAATTGTCGCTGTAATGTAACTGAAAAACTGAGTCTGTCTCGCTTGCCTCCAGCAGCCTGTGGACTGACTTCTATGTGCAGAGCTCGGCCAGAATTTTCCAGAAAGTCAAAAGGATGCAACATCATGTGCCTTCCCAAGTGCCTGACCTCTGTCTAACTCTGCTACAGCACTAACAGTGTGAAATAGTAGCCATCTTTAGCTAAGAAATGGAGTCCATTAATATCAACAAACAACCGACACGCACCACAACACACGTGCTGTTTCGCTAAATACATCTCGCAGTCGCGGCCCAACAGAGACGGACCTTCAGATAGGGCTCAGTGGCAGGTCGAATTCAGCCCAACATGAACTCAGGGCTGGGGTTTGTACTGGCTGGGGTTTGTACTTGCTGAATTTGAGTTGCTACAGTGGCTACAGGTCTGAGCTGACGTCTGCTGTATCATTCATGTTTGTCATGATGTCAGTGCCCCCGTGGCTTGAAAAGGAAGCTAGCTAACACAGCAATACTGTCCTGGGTGATAAACATCATCTAATTCATCCAGTCTCCAGGGCTGATTTGGCTGGTAAATTAGCCACCTTTTCATTTGCAAATTACTTTATCGGCTTATCAACGTGACACGGCATCAAACACCAGATCAATACGGCATAGCTTAGTCAGGCCTACAGCTAGCTGGCTACCTTGGGTTGCTTGCTTTCTAACGTTATCACTAGCAAAATGCTATCTTAGTTCATTGGTTAGTTGGCTAGCTTGCCAAATGTTTTCCCCAGCTAACATGATAAATGATACTAATTTATGTTAAGAGATCAGTGTTGATTTAGCCAACAATATAAAAAATGTTCAAAGCACTTACAACGATGGATTTTTCCATTGAATTTTGGATTATTGCTGAAAATAATCCCTGTGGCAAACAAAACTTTATGAAACTTTTCATACATGAACACTGCTTTCATGATTTTTGAAGCCTAAATTCAATAGTCAGAAGGAAAAACTAGGCTATCAACTATACCGAGGTCGCATAATTTAACGTCGCCACCGCAACAAGGCTGTCAGCCATATACGGCATGAAAACGTTCTATAGTCTCATTAGCTACTTGTTAGCAACCAGCTAAACCTTAAAGTTTCAGGCATCCAACCAAAAACCGACTGAGTTTGAGACGAGGAAACTGGGAGAGGTAAAATGCTAACTCAATTCCTGGTTTTAGGACTCATTTTGGGGCACTCTATTCTACATGCTCGTCAGCTGATGATGTAATTTGCAAACAGTAAAGCTACTTAGTGTCATGGAGCCAATGGTCCAAATGAAATGTAGGCACATTGCAGATAGTGATGTTATTCTGAATATGAATGTAATTTATTTCCCAGCCTTCTATCAACATGATGACAGTCAACAAAGGTCAGCCTTGTGTTTGTCACTGTTTTGGCCGATGCCCAGGTACTTGCTCATGATTACCAAGTACGAGCACCCGAGCGCGAGCAACAGGGTGCTGACAGGAGTTCATTTAACACCCTCAGAGAGGATTTTCTAAAAGTTACATACACAGCCTTTGATGTTTGTGGACTAACTGGCCTCTGGCCTCCTGCCACTGCAAAAGTGGCCCTCGGGCAAAGCAGGTTGAGCATCTCATTGATCAGGTATGAAAAAGTGGAGCTGTTCTTCCGGTTTTGAAACTGGAATGGGTGTTTATAGTAGCCTACTTGCTTCGGAAAAAATCTTCAGAGGTCCCTCCTACGCCAAATATTCTCATGCTGAAATCCTTATTTGTCATTGCTTGTTTTTTTTCCCAGGAGAGCAGCAAGTCATGGCTCATAATAGAGAAATGAAACCTCTAGATTGCACAATGGGCACTCCTTGTTTTTTTGCTGCCCGCTTGGAATGCCATGAGGGAAGAATGAGAGAGAGGAGGAGTAAATAGGGGCAGGAAGATAGCTGACTGCTAACGCATTGTTCAGTACTTGTCTTTGTGAGTTACATCACAGTCTGTCATGCCTGCTCCTGCCTCTCCACTCGATGAGTACGTCTGGGACTCAGACTCCAAGAGTGTGTGTGTCGGACAGGCAGCTCAAGACTTGAATGTGTCAGTAGTGATATCTCAGTAGTTGAAAAATGATAGTTTACTTCTGTTGAATCTGCTGCATCTTTTTATAGCTGTAACTATATAAAACTCTTTCTCTCATTGTCACATGTAATACTCAGTATATGTAGGACAGTAATAAGAGCTGAGAGATCCAACAGTTGGAAACACATTTATTATTTATTTATTCAGGGTCCCCATTAGTCGTTACCGCAGTAACAACTACGCCTCCTGGGGTCCACACAAAACGCAGACATTTGCCGGAGCCTATCCCAGCACTGGCACTGGGTGGGAGGCAGGGTTCACCCTGGACAGGTCACCAGACTATCACAGGGCTGACACCTAGAGACAGACAACCATTCACACTCACATTCACAGCTACGGACAATTTAGAGTCACCAGTTAACCTGCATGTCTTTGGACTGTGGGAGGAAGCTGGAGCACCTGGAGAAGACCCACGCTGACACAGGGAGAACATGCAAACTCCACACAGAAGGCTCCCCCACCCTGGGTTCGAACCAGGAAAAAAAAAAAGTTTTCTTCTCGAGTTCCAGGTAACGTGTAACAACAACAACAACAATAATAATAATAATAATAATAATAATAATATTAAACTTTATTTCTGTAGCGCTTTCCTAAAACAGAATTAAAAAGTACTTTGCTGTACCGTACAGTATGAAAAGCAAAGAAATAAAAATGTCATCCACAGAAAATGCAATTTTAAAATTAGACATTAAATATATAGAGAAACTTATACACATATGTCCATACAAACACAAACCTACGTCTAAACATACACGTCTATACGCATACATACACATAAAGGCTTCACATATGTACATACATGCACACAAACCCATGAACACACAGCATAGACACATATGAATATATGCGTACATAAGCGCACATACACACCTTCATAATCATTTAACATTATAAATACCAGTCTGTTCAGGTGGGTTTTTAACAGCTTTTTAAACTGAGGGGCTGAGTCAGCTGATTTGATAATAAGGGGGAGTTTGTCCGTAACTTTGGTGCTAAAATAGTTAAAGCATGATCGCCCTTTGTTATACGTCTGGACCGTGGGACTTAACAACATTTGGTTTTCTGATCTGATGGATCTTGGAGCAGAATACGGGGTTAAGAGCTCTGAAATGTGAGACGGAGCCACACCGTGTAGGGATTTGAACGTAATTAATCAAACCTTAAACTAAATTTTGGACTGAACGGGGAGCTGGTGTAATTCAGCCAGGACTGTGGTGATATGTTGCCTGTGTCGAGTGTTTGTGAGAACCGTGCTGCCACATGCTGTAGCAATTGTAAATGGTTAACAGAGGCATAGTTTAGACAAGTAAATAGGGAGTTGCAGTAGTCGAGGGGGGAGCAAATGAGTTTGTTCAACTAGGTTTTTGGAGAGTATTGGTTTGATTCTGGCAATAGTTCTGATTTGTAAAAAAAAAACAACAAAAAAAAAAAAAACAGGATTGAACAACGTCCTTAATGTGCTGATTGAAGTTTAGATATGGATCAAAGCAATTTGAAGCATCTCGTTGGGTTCTTGGAATCTGTGCTGACCTTTTACAATATTTAGACAACAAAGATGAATGAAAATGATAATTATTTGCAGCCCTAGAAACATATTTTCCTTCTATTTTCCCTTTCTAATTTGTAAAGAGAGTTTTCAGCCTTGGAAGTGTTTTGCTCTGCGAGTCCCTTTTGTAGAGGACCTTTAGCAGTAAAACTGTAAACTAGCAAGTAGGGAGGCGTAATGAGGGCACATGTTGTCTTCAAATGCTAATAAGCAGAGAGTCTTGAAACCACGAGTTGATCAATCACCTGCAGATTTGTTCTATAATTTCAGGAAACATGCAAATCCTCACCCCTTTCTGCTTCAGCGATCAAGCTCGCGTTTTCCCTATTACAACATGATAACATTCTTGACACGCTTTAATTATTGTAGGTGCACACAGACAGCACGAGGAAAGGCCAAAAGATTTGGTGGGTCGTAAAAAAAAAAAAGCTTGTCGAAGAGAGATGTTTGGGCTGCCAGCCAGGCGTGCCCGTCCCAGAGCGACTTCCATGGAAACACAGTAACTTAGAATGGAAAGACAAAGAAAGAGAGAAAGAGGTAGAGAGGAGGTGGAAACAAATGAGCTGTTTGTAGAGGGGTGTGTGACTCAGAGAGGCAGCTTCAGGGGCTGACGGCTCCTTTCCACTGGAAGGCCACACTGAAGCCAGGATACTCCCTTCGCCACTGGGCCTGCCCCATGCCCAAAAACAGAGATGCTGTCTTGCCCCTTGTTTAACCACGCACACGCACACACACACACACACACATGCACACACAAATAGTCTAACCTCCATTTCCATGGTGAGGAGATACATACACACACAGAAAATGTCTTTTTCCCCTGCATCAGAACTTCATTGGACCTGTGACTCCATTAACTCCACCCCGAGGAAATAAATATATAAGACCAGAATCAACTTCATCTCCGAGTGTCAGACCTTTAGACTGTCAGGATGTCTTGTGGGAATTATTCTATCTCTCTCTGGGAGTATGATACAAATGATTTGTGGACATTTTCCTCTTTGGATTCAGTGGACGAGCTTGCTGACAGGTTATTTTTCTGCCATGGATAACACCACAACCCTGCTACGAGGTGATAAATGAATTCTATGTATTTTGGACTTGTTTGATTAGCTCTGCGTGTTTGTGTGTGCCGAGGTCATCCCTCCTCTTCTCTGAAGCTGAGAGGATTTCCTTTTTGCGCCCTCGAATTGAAACAAATTCTTCCTCTGTGTGTTTGCTTTAGCTGTCACAGCCGTTTTCAAGCAGAAAAGTGGGCTAAGAATGTATTCTTCATATCAGCAGGGAGGAGCAGGGTGAGATCCGCACATTCACACACTTTCACCCACCTGGGAGCTGTTCAGTATCATCAGTGTCACTGCGTTTTATTGACAGAGCACTTGCACCAGTCGCTGAGGTCAGTGTGTCTGAGAGGGCTGCGTCTGAGTGAAATGAGAAAGGGAAAGATAGGGCCAGTGCAGGGAGAGATAAAGCGCAGCAGCTGCTCTGTGTGTGTGTGTGTGTGTCTGTGTGTGTGAGTGTGTGTGTCTGTGTGTGTGTGTCTAGCCTGACTCCTCCTCGCTGCCCCACCCTCCCCTCGCTCTTGTGCTCCCGCCCCCTCTCTCCCTCTTCAGCAGTAGGTACATGTGCAGTGAGCGACAGCTAGGAGAGCAGTTCAGGGCACGAGCCAAAGGCGCACACACCCACTAGCAGAGACTGCATTATTCAGCGGATCCTCTTCTCTACGCTTCCTCTGGGGTATGGCACACACACACACACACTTACTGCAGCTCACACACACTCAGACCGGCAGATAAACTTCTAGAAAGGTCCTGCACTCTCACTTTTAGTCCCTTCAGCAGACAGAAGTCGAGAGGTTCCCACACAGCCGAGGTAAGGTTCACAGCTCAGATTTCTGTCTGCCTGTGAGACTTTTATTGTTTGTTACACTGACAGGCAGAGCTACTGTTGTGCAGATAATACGCTCGTGATATAGTGTCTGTTTAGTCAGCTCAAAGTTATTTTTTGTCAGGTAGTGATGTGGAATAACTTTTGAAAGTTGCGGCTCATTTTACTGCCTGCTGTTACAGAAGAGTGGGACATCAGACAGCACCTGTTATCGCTCGCCACATTTTTGGGAGCTCTAAGTGGATGCTTCATTTATTCAAAGTTAGGCCAGAGAGTACTTGTGTGAGTGTATGGCTTTGCTTCTGTGGGCGTGCAGACGCATCATGTGCATGCATGTGTGCGCCATCCCACCCACATGGGCGTGCGTGTCCTCATGTGCACTTTTGGTAATGGGCGGTGGTGGGATGGATGGCAAAGTCCACCCACCGCTGAACCAAATTGGAGGAGGCTTTCCCGCCGTTTACTGGGAAGAGGCTGTTAGGTTGCGCGCGCTTAGCTGCTGAAAAGTAAGAAAAAGTTCTAAAGTCACACCTGTATTACACCACAGATGTATTTGATGGTAACAATACAGATACCTTTACTAATACAGTTTAAGACCTCATCTATAGTTGTATTATAGAGTTCTCTGATATGGAAAGAAATGCCCTATATTGCATGTTTTTTTCCCCAATAATTTATATTTACAGTTTGAAATGTTTGCTCACATTTGCCGTAATCAAAGAAAATTCTGTCAAAGATTTCAAAAAGGCTAATTTTCTTTTTTTCCCCGCTCATTTTCAAATATACTCCTGAGCTCTTTGAGTCATTCTACTGTTAGCCCACATAGAGGGCGCATGTTCTGTACTGTACGTCCTTATCAGGGCATCTTGCAGTAATTGTTGATATTATGAGTCAACACTTAGGTATTATGATCCACGCTGGTGCAAGTGGCTGTGGGCAAGGGCAAAATCATCACTGCCGAACATGTTGTGGAAGCAATTAGAAGCTTTTTGTGATGTGGTTTGCCTTCATTCCACCAAAAAAGTCTGTGGAAAGCAGAGAAGAAGAGACCTGTTTTAATTTATTTTAGTGTCCCTGGCTACGGCTGCATATTTTAAGAGTAATTATAAAAGTGTTTTAATTGCCTTGTGAGTGAGCCAAAGGTACGAGCTGATGTTCGTGGGAAATATGTTTGCTCGGGAGTGAAATGTATAAAGTGGCCGAACTGCTCCTGCAACAATTTAATGGAGCTGGAGGAAGAAGGCATATGTTATGACAGTGTGTTTCGCTGTGCAGTGGAAATGCCAGTGTGAATAAGAGACGTTATCAGGAGCACTAAAAGCAGGAAAAGGGCAGGGACACTGTAGCGCCTTCTTTTATGAAATAATGGGGGTTTTGTATCCAAAAAAATCTGAAGTCCTAAAAAAACAAGAACCAAGAAAAACATTCCTGTGAACGAATTCTGCCTCTGCAAATTAGTTTTAACCGCACACAATGCAAATGCAGGTTTATAGATGTGCTTACTGAGTGTGGAAAAAGGATCCTGGAATACATTATCATGCAGGTCTTCGAGCAGAGTAGACCCAGCACAGAAGGCAGGCTGCCCAGACAGGGATCAGGGTTACGCAAGACTGGAACATTTCCTCAGCATAAACTCCATTAAAGTTTGACGTGTGATTCCACTCATGATTTGGTGCACTGCGTTTCTAGGGAAGGCAGTCCAGATACTGTAGTTGTCATTAACTCTTCTTCCCTCTCCCTCCTCCCCCACAGCCAGTGACTCACCCCTGTGCACCTCTTGCTGAGCCATTATTACCATGGAAACCCCGAGCCAGAAACGCACCAGCCGCGGAGCCGTCTCTCCGGCCCGCATCACCAGGCTGCAGGAGAAGGAGGATCTGTGCAACCTCAATGACCGGCTGGCTGTCTACATCGACAAGGTTCGCTCGCTGGAGTCGGAAAATGCCGTACTGCGCCTGAAGATCACAGAGTCGGAGTCCATGACCAGCCGAGATTTGTCGGGCATGAAGGCGGCCTACGAGGCAGAGCTGGCCGATGCCCGAAAAACCCTGGACCAGGTGGCGAAGGAGCGAGCACGCCTGCAGCTGGAGCTGGGCAAGATCAGGGAGGAGCACAAGGAGCTCAAAGCCAGGTAGGAGGAGCATGTGGGGGTGGAGCTTGAGAGGGAGTGGCTTTGGTACAAGTGTGAGGTCACAAAGTGGATGTGGCTACACACACAGTTCATGTTATTATACTGTGTCATAGTATGCACTACAAAATATTTTGTGCATCTCTCTGAACGTGTCATTTCTCTTTTAAGTGATAGTTCAGATTTTTTGAAGTGGGGTTGTATGGGGTACTTATCCATACTGTATCCCAGTATGTCCCAGTATATTAGAAACAGTAGATGTCAGTTGACACGCCCCAGTTTGGAGAAGCAGGCTGGAGTCCAACATGGAAGCTAAGCAATGTACTGCTGAGATGGGGTCAGCAACAAAACGTATTCCAGCCACCTAAAAAAAAATCTGATCATTTTAAGCGTACGCTATATTTAGAATATTTTTACTGCTTTACCTTTCTGTGATTTACAACTGGAAAATGAAGCTGTGATATCGCTCTCTTCAAAGCCAGACTCCATTGAGAAAACCAGTGATTTAACATCGCTGAACACAGGAGCTGCTGGTCGACTCCAGCCTCAGTCAGTTGTTTTGTTTGTGTCATTGTTTGACGTTGGTGTTAAAAAACGTTGGTTTGGATTCACCAAAGTCACACATTAACACAAACTAGCTTACTAATCAAAGCAGTGGTAGACCAGCAGCTCCTGTATTCACCGTGCTTAAATTGCTGTTTTTGTCAATGGAGTCTGGTGGCTTTGATGAGATGGGGAACTGAAACCAATGACGGCTTTCCTGTTGGAAATGGTTGTCTGACAGAAAGATAAAGCGGTAAAAATACTCTTAATATATTGTCCACTTAAACTTCAGGTTGCTAAAATACATTTTATTGCTGACCCCATCCACAGCAGTGCATTACTCAGCTTAGGTGTCGGACTCCAGCCTGCTTCTCCACACCGGGGCCATGCAGACTGACATCTACTGTATCTTTATCACACTGACTATGGATAAGTATCCCATACAACCCTACTTCAAAAAATCTGAACTATCCCTTTAATGCACGTTTAAATGCATCAGAATAAAGCAGTGTTTCATGCAGCTGTACTTCAAAGCCATGAGATCCACCAGGAGCCGTCCATAAATCTTGCAGGTCGCATTGCAGTATTGATGACATAACGTTTTTTTGCTGTCGTCTGGTTCTTTTGTTTGGGAATTCCCCGTCTTTCTTGCAACTGATCCCACAGTAACTTGGGAATGTTCCGTCACTCTGATGCATGAGAATTATATGCTTTGCATTATAGGTCAGTCATGTTAAGTACAAGATGATAATTCAGATAAACTGTTCTTTTGGAGAGCAGAGCTAAGCCACGAAAGTAAAACGAGAATGAATCATATGTGAAATCATTTATAGTAACACGTGATGTTCTTGTATGTGCTGCGGCACATCAGCCGCTGCAGGTTTGTTCTTGCATTTGTGTTCATTTTTTTTTAGCAGAGCCACCCGCCTGCATTTCAGCTCTAAGTTTGAGGCTCTCTGTTTTTGATAATGCGTTTCCAAAACATTTCACAGCAGTAGTTGAGGCGGTGCTGCAGTCACAGCAGTCGAACGTGTGGATCTTGATGTTGTAGTTTTACCTTATGCGCCTTCAGTTCATGCCTGTTGTTCAGTACGCCTGAGGTGGTGCAACACCTTAATTTTCTATCAGGAATGCTGCGTGGAGTGTGCAGCCATACCCAACATTAACACAGCAGAGTACATTCCTGGCGGTTGAGTTTGTGTGACTCGTCAGTTGGCAAGTGCAGCTGTGTCACTTCATGAAATGATACACCTCCAGCCAAACGGGCTGCACCTTTAACACACAGCCTGCTCTGTGAAGGTGGAATTATGGCCCTAATGACAGAATGCCTTTCATTATTTCAGTGTGTGACGCAACTCGGCTGCGTAAAGTTCTAATGTGACAAGTTTGCACAATATTGGCTCTACGTACAGAAGCTCCGAATTCACATCTGTTGCACTTTTAATGGAGCTGGATCATCGAGAAGCTGCCGGGTGTTCACAGATCACAGTGGATTAAAACACACGCGGAGTAGTAACATATTTTAAATGATTTCTACAAACTTTATGTCACCACAGAAGAAGTTAAGCTGAATGCTTGCTACACCCTGGAGGAATACACTGCATCAATCAAATTAAAAGTTAATGTTTTACCAGGAAATATTCAAGTAGAAGTCACATAAAAGTCACCCGGTGGTTTTAAGCGAACTTGGCACTGAGTGTGTGTATGTGTAGGGTAATGAATTATTAACTTAAGGGGCTGTAGAGCTAAGAGCATGCAATTATATTATTGTTAGTTTCTCTTTTGAGATGTATACTGACTGTACAGTGAAGCTGGACCTGAATATTCAAATATTCAGATATTTGTCTGTTGTGCAGGTTTTCTGTTTTTTCAGTTTTGGGATACGGTTACTTGTTTTGTTTTGTTTTTTTCATGGCACTCCTTTGGTTGTCGCCTCAGATTCAGAGCCCATTATTATGAGCATTTATGTAGCTCTGTAATTTATCCAAGCTAAGATAAATCATCACACGCTGCTATTATGTCACAAACGTGCATAAATAGAACCTTGTTCAACCAGAACGCTCTGCACAAAACACAGCAAGCCTCTTGGAAATGTTATTTTATTAACAAAAAACAATACAAACAAAAATTGTATAAAATCACAGCTGTGTTTTTAATAGTTTATAATCATGTGGAACTAAAAACCGTTGTATTTTCGTTGCCTTAGAAGAGGCGTTTATTCTACAAAGGGAGCAGGTTGTCTTCCACAGAGTCCTCCATGTTGTTCTACAGTAGCCCAGAGCAGACAAACCAAACACTGGCTCCACATAGGGCCATTTTTGTGTTGACCACTGTTGTTCTACTGCACGCTTGTTGCGATGCCATCCAGGCTGAGAAATGTGTGGCTGAGTCCTTCCTGAGGTGTGGTGTTGGCAGCAGGTTTGTCGTCAGTGTTTTCCTCAGCTGTGATTTCAGCTACTTAGGTGAATGTCTGCAGGCCTGACTACTGCCGCAGGTCGCAGCCAGCGGTGGCTGTTGAGGAATGTGTCAATGTCTTGGTAAAGTGCAACCGAGGTCAGAGGGGTCTGAGAAAATGAAACCACTGCAAAGAAAGTATTTGTACTCCCCCAGTTTGTAGCACAGAGATTCACTTTTTTGGGAGGGACAGAATTCAGAGATAGAGACATTCAACACGTCTGTTAAAAAAAACAAACTGAATTTCAACAAGGCATATTTCAGTGTTGAAAGAGCAGTGTGAGAGTATAAGGAGAACACACATGGCAGGGAGCGCTTTCCTCCAATTGGCACCATTGTGTTCTGCTCACTAGGTTGACATTATTATTGAATGTGCACTGTGAGGCATGTCCTCATGAATGCACGCAATACTCAGAGGGAGTGACTCAGTGCGGCGTTTGGAAAGATGAATACAAATGTAAAAAATTCTGCCTTGCGAAAATGTGATCATTGTGGTGTCACCGTCCTAAGCAGAGCTGCAATAATAATGTTTGTTTAATTTAATAATTGATAATTGGTTTGAGTATTTTTTTGCAAAAGCTTAGTCAAAATTCTTTGATTCATGCTTCAAGTTTTTTCTGATTTCTTTCCTCCTTTATGACAGTAAACTGAATATCTTTGGGTTGTGGACAAAATAAGACATTTGAGGACGCCATGTTGGGCTTTGGGAAACATGATAACCGTTTTTTGTTATTTTATAGACCAAACAACAAATCAGTCAATCAGAAAATAATCAGAACATTAATCGAACATGAAAATAATTGTTAGTTGCAGCCCTAGTCTCAAGCTCATCAATCAGTTGTTTGTACATTTGCACATCACTGTAGGTGGATGAGGATGTTTGCTTTGTTGTGTGCTCCAGATAAAAGGCAGTGTGTGTGTGTTTGTGTGTGTCCTAAGTGTTGAGAGAATAGTATTATTAAATTTAGTATTCACTGCCACAGTATCCCTCATGTCACTGTGCCTCTCCAGCTACTTGGCGAGAGAAGCACCAACGGCTCCCGCAGTAATATTGTTTTCTAAAGGACACGGATCCTTTGACGCATGTGTGGTGGAAAAGAATCACTCAATCCAGCCTGGGCCGGCTTTATCTCTTAGCCCCTGTGTTTGGTGTTTTGTTGCCATGGCGCTGTGAGAGTCTTGGCTCGGCCGTGTGACGGGAGTGGTGACTCAGAGGTTTTTCATGGCCTCTGGAATGGGCTGACTGTGGACTCACTTTAACAGGAAGTCAGGTTTATTAATACACACTGTGACGGGCTGCCGAGCTGAGCTGAGCTGAGCTGGGCTGAGCTGAGCTTCAGGTGGCGACAGCAGCAGACGGCGGCGCAACAAACACCGGACATCTACGTCTCACAATATGTTGACTTCTTGCGGGTGTCCTTGGTTATTCCTCTCGTTTTTGACAGAACGCACAGCAACAGGTGGAGCCGTCACTGCAGTTCAGTTGACTGGACACACCTGTTTAGCCCAAAGGCATGACACTGTTTCTCTTCACACACGTCTTTGTATGCAGAACTACACCCAGGAAACACATGCCCCCCCCCCCCCTCCGGAGGCAAAACCTCAAGCTGTTGGGCCAGAATGCCAACCAGTCTCCCCACAGCACTGTTTGACTTTGACTGTGAATAATTCATAACTGTAGAGAAAAGATACACGTAACTTGGCAAAATCAGGTGTGAGTGGAATGTGGTGCTGTAAAATGAGGTGTAAAGCGCAGAGCCAGGTATCCAAAAAAAAAAGCAGGTCAGAAAATGCTAAATATGAGCCCGCGAGCTACTGTTCACAGGTTTTTCGAGACCTCGTTCAGTCGTCTTTGCTTTAATACTGAAATAGCGCGTCTGTCTGGTGTCTCGTGCCCAGTCTAACCTCCAGCTGTGCCGTTGGCTGTGACACAGGAGACTGTGTGGGGGAACTGGCTCATCACTGGCAAGACTTGTTCTCTAAATCCGTCTTTAACGCTCCACCCAGGCAGAGCAGAGTAGATGGTATTTACAATGTGCACATGTCGATTTCATGTTAAAGTTTGCTTTATCTATGTTGTTTTTTGTGCAAAAGACATGCAGTCATGAACTATGAATGAATTTGCAGCTATTTTATTTATTTTTTATTCATTTTAAAAATCAAAAAGGGCCAAAAATGTGCAACTTCCTGCTTCCAAAATTTGAATATTAGCTGTTTTTTTAGTGCTTTATAATATTAAACTAAACATCTTTGTGTCAAGCCATTTGATTATGTCAACTTGGGCTTTAGGAAACAGTGATGGGTATTTTTTCCCCCCGACCATTATGAATGAAGCTGCTCCCACCTTCTTATCTGTATGCCACTTCTGTGTCTTTTGTTATTACAAAGAAAATTAAAAGAATAAAAAAGAAATACAGCTGGAAATAAAACAAATCAGGACGTTTATCCAAATGGAAAAATAGGAATCAATATTATTTTTCAATTCCTAATATGTGACATCGTTATATACAATTAAAAATATGCTATGGGAAAAAAAATTAATCAAGATTAATTGTTAATAAAATAATCACCAGTTGCAGCCCCAATTTAAAGGAGCTGTATGTGACATTCAGAGTGCATCTATAATTCAGAGATTGTCTGCACTCGGCTCTCAACATGGAGGTGGCTAGGTTGGTGGCTAGCAGCTAATGGTGCTAACAACGTGAACAGCTAGCAGCTAATGGTGCTTACAGCTTAAACATGCAGCAGCTAGCGGTGCTAGCAGCGTGAACACCTTGCAGCTAAGGTTGCTTACACTATGACCAGTGCTTACAATGGCAACAGTGCTGTCAGAGCTAACCGTGTTAACCAGAAGGGAACCACAGGGTGGGCATTACTTCTCTATGATGCCGCCATCCCGATATTAGTGTTAACCAAGAACTAGCTAGCCACACACAGGGACTCACATGCTACCTCAGCAAAAACAGACACTACGATTATAGCTACATCTCGGCAATATATTTTAAAATATTCTATCAATACAAATAATTTTCTGAACTTACCAGACTTTAACTACTTAGTCATCAGTAATGTGATTTTTTTAATTAATGATTATTAATCAAAAATCTAATTGTGTAAGATATATTGTAAAAGCACCACTAATCAACCCTACAATATCTCTTCAATATCGATATCGAGGTGTTTGGTCAAGAATATTGTGATACGTGATTGTCTCCATATCGCCCAGCCCTAATTACATCACACATAGATGTAGTGTGACTTCATTGTCTGCTCATCATTCCATTATATCTTTCCATAGCAAAAAGTGTTGTCTAATGTATCGATTTATTGATACATACAGATTCTGAATATTTGAAACGGATTCAAAATCATTTTCAGCAGTATCGATTCACCGATACCAGCTGGGCTTTCTTGCTCTCTTTTATTGTTAATGTCTACTACAGTTCTGCTTTTTTTCTGCTTTAATCAAGAAAAGGAAAGTCAGGAGGTATATTTGTCTTATAATAAAAACTAAAAAAATTCACGCCCTCCTTATGAGTTTTTTCTTGTGGTATCAAAAATAGTGTTGAATATCAAAATTTTTCAATTGAATTCAATTCGGTCAAATCAATTGAAACTGAGATCAATTGAATTTGATTGAATGAATTCGATTGAGCCTATTGTGGTGCAGAGCTGCTTTTACTGTATTAATTATAATGTGGTATGGGTGCCCAGTAGCTCAGTGGTTAGAGCAGGTGTCCCATGTACAAAGACAATGTCCTTGCCACAGCGGCCGCTGGTTTGATTCCAGTCCTTGGCCCTTTGCTGCATGTCATCACGTCTTTCTCCCTCTTTCATGCTTAAGTCTGTCCTGTAAAAAGAAAGCAAAAGCAAAAAGACAAAATAAAATGTTAATGTAGTATTATCTGTGGCATACATGTGTCTGCGTTCCTGCTGCACACCCTGTCTAATCAAAAGGGAACACTCCCTTTCTGAGACTAAACTTTGAACTGCACCTTTGGTCAAAGTCTGTCCGATAAGCAGGAGACTCGACTGCAAGGGTTGAAGAGTAAACCGCCAAACCCTACTCTGGATCTGATCTGCTTTGAATACATAAAAGCAGGGATTTACCTCAGCTCAGTCTGCCCCACCTGTCAGCACACTGTGGTTTAGGGTGTGGCAGCAGGCAGATGAAGCTCTCAGACATTTTTTTACGGGCAGTCTGTTGGAACAGTGTCTTTTTTAAAAACAAAATGGATTAAATAAGTAGAAACAGAACTTGTCCAGGCGCAGCACAGGCTGAAACTCAATATAGCACAAAGATCTTGTGCAGCACTGTACTTGTTCTTGTGCTGTATTCACAGACTGATATGTAATGTTGGAGCTATCAGAGAAGGCAGCAGGAAGTGCACTTATCTTATAGCACATTCTCATTTCCTTTCTTTGGGATATTTGCTTTCTATGAAATATGACTGGTGTTTTTGCAGTTTATTGTTCCTTATGATCACCCACAGCTCTCTTTGATTCACTCAAGTGTTTGTTATCCCATGAACTACATTTCTTCATGATAGCACATTTAGATGTAAAGCTGCATTCTGACCTTTCATTCGTTACAATCTGGAGCCTTAATTTGCCTCGTACAACACGTCACATGTTTTTATTGTCGTCTCGGAGCAACACAGCAGGCTCTGACATTTATGGCACAAAAGAAGCAGACCTCACATGCTAAGCAACGCATGCAATGTGGTAAACAAAAGCTTTTTAATATTCCACCAACCTGATGAGGCAAAAGGGGAAGTAAAAGGGGGGAGCGTGATGGAGCGGCGGCAGAGGTGGACGTCATAAGAAGTGGTGTAATATTAGTAATAGCTCGAGTTTCAGTGAGTAAAGTTTCTATGTTTAGCTCGAGGGGAACTTTCAAAGCGTCTCTAAGGTGACACATTATACGTCCGTGCTGTAACAGGACCGTGTTGTGGATAACAGGAGGATTCATTCAAGCTGCTCATGTCAAGTTTGTTGAGATAAAATTTTTCTCTTCAAAATCTTTTCCTAAAATGGACAAGAGCAGCCTGCACTCTACTTCTGATCGTGCTCTGAAGCCTTTCAAATGCCTTAGCTGCTTTTTTTTTTTTTTTTTTTTTTTTATACAGTGAAGCTTGCCCCTAATAATTTGGTGGCAACCGTTACAGTGTGATACTGTTTTTGTCAGTTTGTCTGCATGTCCTTAAGAAGTCCTAAGTTTAATTTTATGAATATGTGAGCTCTTAATTATCACAAACATTTCATCTAATTTCCTTTAGTCATCTTTTAATCCACATTACTGACACAAATCTTAAGAACTACAGCTGCAATCGGTATTTTTTACTTTATACTCAGTGTTGGGAAGGTTACTTTTGAAATGTAATAGGTTACAACTTCCTAGTTACCTTATTAAAAATGTAATAAGCAGTGTCACTCTTTTAATAACTTCATCAAAGTGATGTAACTCATTACATTTGATTACTTTTTGAACACTTTCCTTACAAAAGTTTTAATGTGGGCGATAAAGCTAGGAAATGCCAAAAGGAGGCGTTTCGACGCGGCGAAAACATGCAAAGCAACAAAATGGATGTTTTATTCTACATATAAACTTTTTTTTTTTTTTTTTCATGGACAGATCTCTTTATTGAATTTTTGGGGAAGGGAAAAAATAAAATGAAAGGCCTGAACACTGAACAGTACACCCCCCATACCATCAACCCCCCCCCAAAAAAAGTCAGAAAAATTAAAATAACATAAAATAAAATGAGATAAAATAAAATCAAGAATAAAAAAAAATAATTTAAAAAAAGTTAAAATAATAAATACATAAATAAATAACACCATCCACAGACATCAATATAAGTACAATAAACAGTGACTACAATGGATATAAACAATAAAGAGAATTCTACATACAAACTTTTACCAAAAATAATATATGCAGATTCCACCTCTTTATAATCACCTACATTTTGACTATTAAGTGTAATTATATTATGTAGTTTTTCCTAGTAACTGTAACTGATTACAATGACATTTATCTTGTAATCTAATTACCTGTAACTAGTTTCTACCCGACGCAGTTAATACTTGTTTTATCTGTTGGCAAATTGTAGATCAACCTAACTCACTGTAAAGGTCATTTCTGCATTAAACCTCTGCACAGAACCTCATATATACTACTTACCTTTATACTTAACTACAGTAGATGAATTACTGTCATTTAATTACGTTGATGTGTTCTGTACACACGACATCTATTGCACGTCTGCTGTCCTAGAAGGAGAGCACCTCCTCAGTTGCTCCTGCTGAGGCTTCTGTTTTGTTTCCCCCGTTAAATGGTTTTTCCTCATCTGCTCTGAGGGTCCAAGGACAGAGGGATGTCATATGTTGTAAAGCCCTCTGAGGCAAATTGTAATTTGTGATATTGGGGTTTATAAATAAAATTCAATTGAATTAAAAGCTTGAGTAAGAAAAGGATGATTTGTCGGAAAACTAATCTTAAAGCTTGGTTGAAAATGATCTTAAAAAAATGTTCTGATACCTATAAGCACCCTTTTTCCCCTCTTAACAACTGAATGTATCTCCGGATTCATAAAAAGCCGTCGATGTCCTTCAGCATCTCAGACTGACTGACATAAGAAATCAGTTAGATTCATGTAACAGACTGAATTATAAGTAATAAAAGAGGATTGTTATTATTGATATATATTAATAATGCTCTGTCCATTGATGGTCACAAATAAAAAATCTGATGCATCTCAGGGACAAATACCTAGCAGCTAAAGATTGTTTTTAATATTGGTTAGCTATTTTCAATATTGATTATCTGCAGGATATTTTTTAAATGAAATTCTTGGTCTTTTAGTGAAAAATGCTCATCACAATTGTCTAAAGCCCAATATGATGTCTTCAAATTGTCTATTTTGTTCAACGTATAATTCAAACCCCCTGAAGAGATTCAATTTACTATCACAAAAGACTCACTCCCGAAAAAATGGAGAAAAAAAGGCAAAAACTACTATATTTTAGAGGATGGAACAAGAGATTTTTTGTCATTTATCCTAAAAAAAATTATTAATTATTTAGAAAAGTAGTTGCTGGTTTAATTTTTTGCTGGAAGCTCTACAAGAAATAAGTAAAACTATTCCGTCAGTGCAGCAGATGGAATATTTTGTAGCTTCAGTCTAAACTATAGCACATTATACTGTACCCTCCAACATCTAAAAGACTC
Source organism: Epinephelus cyanopodus (assembly GCA_026686955.1). NCBI lineage: Eukaryota > Metazoa > Chordata > Actinopteri > Perciformes > Serranidae > Epinephelus > Epinephelus cyanopodus. The sequence goes on along the minus strand of CM048919.1, from coordinate 36,136,866 downwards.
ATTATGCAGGCTTGGTAAAAAATTAATGACTGTAACGTGCTGTTATTAGGTCAGAGTCATTAGTGGGATGAAAAATTAAGCTCACCCGGTTCTTATTATCCTGGTATATCATTGTTTAAATGTCAAATACCCACCTTGACAGGTATTTCTCTCTTAACACTCACTTGTGGAAGCTCACAGTCTGTCCACTTCATTCATAATTTACTGCATCACGGTAACACAAAGCCAGCAGCCATTAGAAAACATCTTTTATCCTTCAGCCTCAATAATTATTGCACCAATAGACCTTTTTTTCCACAGCAGACATTTTGACTTGTCATATCAGGGAGAGCACAGGTAGAACTAATTAAATTAACAATGGATTAATTCCCAGTAAGTCATGCTGGTGAGGCAGTGTGCACAATACCAAGAGCCTGGAACTCACTTCATTATTGTTATTAATTGCACCAGTTTTTTTTTTCTTCCTGAAATGACATCAATCAAAATGTCTGCTGTGAAAAATGTCTAGTTCCTTCTTAAATGCTTTTGTCTCTGTGTCCCTGACACCCTCGCTCAGGTTTGGATGTGGAACAGAATTAAACTCCAGAACATTTAGCATTTTAAGCTCAGCATCATGAGTTCTGCTCCCCAAGGCCAGAGACGGGCTGCAAACCACCATCAACCACCAGCGGCAGATTTCATCTGGCTGTTCTACATCTTTCCCTCATGCCGTTTGATCACACGCCCCCTCTGTTCTGCCGGCTGCCTCAGGGGGGAAACCCAGTGTTCCCCTACGATGATCTCAGCTTGTATTATGTGACAGCAGACAATTGTCTGTCACATTGAGTCATGCGAGGGCAGATAAGAGCGCCGAGAAGCAGCCCGTGATTTTGGGTGTTATCCAGCAGTGATGTAAAGTGATCTCTTTCTAAGCGTCACAACATTGAAGACACTCTTCTGTGTTGAATAACTTGTTCAAAAGTAAAGTAAAAAAAAAATCTCTTTTTTTTTTTTTGCATATGATTAATAATTTAGAGCTGAATTATCTTATAGAAATATTAATAATTTTGGGGGACAGTTTTTCCTACCCAGCACATTTTGTGTGACATTGCACAGCGGCAACAGCTGCTGTAAAAATGATTGCATGAAAACTAAAAGAGTAATGCACATTTTATTCCACAACAAAATTCATGTTTATATTAGCAGTTTTTGTTAATTTTGCTGTTAACCCGTTAACTAGTAACTAACTGGTTAATAAAAAAAAAGAATGATGTCGTGAAATACAAGAGTTTTCTTTTAGTCTGCCACTCCATTGAGCTAAACGATGCTGGATTCAGTGAACTTAAGGATCGTATTTCCAATCGCTATCACTTTAGAGGTGGTGAATTTTTAATTTTTTGTGTTGTACATATTATACATTTTATTTTATCTTTCATTAGCTTTGTTGACCTACGGCTGGATGGCACATGAAAACATACCCACTGCCCACCCTCCAGTCCTTACTGGTTAGTTACCTACTGTTAGCCTTAGCCGTTCTGCACTGCGCACAACCCAGGTCAGGTGGGAGCTAGCTAGCCGTGCTGCTCAGTTTGCAATTGGCATGGTGTTGCTGCTGAAACATGGTGGTCACCCTCTGGTCTCACCCGAGTTAGCCGTGGTGAGTAAGCAGCCTTATTTTTAGCCACAAAATCCCTTTAGCATTGTTAATTATGTTAGCATCACTAGCTGTGCTGACAGTGCTAACAGTGCCAACAGTAATGACAATGCTATGTGGGGTGTGTTACTCACAGTGGCGACCTGGGGGGAGACCGAAGGGTGAGCACAGTGTTTCTACGGCAACACTGTTGGGTGAGATAAGTGTTATTAGCAGTAATCGCTAAATGAGTGGCGCTGCTAGCCAGCTCTCAGCAAACCTGGGTGGTGCACAGTGCAATAAACTGAGAGTAGTGGAATTTACAAAATGACAGACAAGTGTGACCGGTCAAAAATATTCTTAGCAGTTAACTGTTGACATCCCTAATTCATATCAATAGATTACAATTAACAATTATTTTAATGTAATCATTTGCTCTTAAACTGTTGAAAAATGGCTAGCGCAGTTTCTCAGAGCCAAATAGGCCTGTAACGATAACTACTTTTGTTCGACTTTTGTTGGACGATAGGCTACATTATCCCTTTTTTTTTGTGATAAACAGTATTATTTCATTAAAAGGTTATAATAAAAATAATGATGCAAATACGCACTTAAAAATTCAGAGAGAAATTAAATAAAAAAAACGTGTCTTAGCGTAGCGTTTTTTTCTGTTCCTGCGGCTCAGGCACTGTGAAGAAACGTGCTCCGTTCAAGTCGTATAATGGTCAAACCCAGCTGTTTATTCTGGCATCACATTGGCTAAAATTTTGGTGACATTCCTATGTAAACAAACACATGTAAAAGCCGTGGCAATATTGTACAATAAATGGAAGTGACCTTGTTAATTTTTACTGACCACGATAAGTCCATAACATAGTTGGCCTAGCCCAAGGGTGTGTCTTCATATTACTTGCTTTGTCGACAAATGGTCCAAAACTTAAATAGATTTGATTTACTGTTATATAAAAAAGAAAAATGCAGGTAATCGACTCATTTGAGAAGCGAGACACAGAGAATCTTTGGTATTTTTGCTTAAAAAAATTCCTTGAGTTCTTCGCTGATTATAAAACTAATGGCAGATTATTAATTACCGTCTCAGCTCTGGGACAGTTTATTTTAATTTACAGCCATGTTTTTCTTTACTGATGTTTTCCTTCTGATACAGTTGATTTATTACGTCGAGGTATTGTAGCTGAAGGACACACAGTTTGCTTGATGATCTATTACTGTTTTGTTTTTGTATTTCGTTCCTAAACACACATCCTATAGATAATGTCAGTAGGTGTGTGTGAGGCTGGCTGGCCTGGTGGCTATTTGTTCTCTTGGCTTCTAACAGAATACTTTGTAATAGAGAACAGATGCTGCAGGCTTGTAAATGTGCTGAATGGCTGTTAGTATGGAGCCCTTTCTGTCGGGTTTATTGGTGTGCGAGTAATGAGAGAGTCGGTCTTGGACTTCAGCGTACCAGAACTCGGTACCAAGCAGAGGTTTTGGCAGGCTGCTGCTGCTGCTGTGTGTGTGTGTGTGTGTGTGTGTGTGTGTGTGTGTGTGTGTGTGTGTGTGTGTGTGTGTGTGTGTGTGTGTGTGTGTGTGTGTGTGTGTGTGTAGTTTATAGAATTAGAGTTTCCATAGAGCCCTCAGAGCCAGCCAAGCCCTCGATGACTCACTCGCACATGGACAGGGTAAATCACTTTAAGATGGTGGGACTCCAGACTCTCTCTGTATTTCCCTCTCCAGCTCGCTGGCTCTCTCTTCCCAAAGACCTATTAGAGAGTGAACAGCAGTGGAAGAAGCATTTAAATCCTTTACTTAAGTAAAAGTACTAATACCACGCTGTGAAACACTACTACAAGCAAAGTCTTGCATTCAAAACCTAAAGTTAAAACAAAGTCTGATTCAAGAGGGTTTTTATGAGTTTATTTAGCGTAAGAAGTAGGAGACTTTTCTGACACATAAAGGAACATCCTTTAGTTTAGCACAAACATCCAAAATCAGCACATCTGGAGGTACATGATTTTCACTGGATAAGAGAGGGAATGAAAACTGTAATCTGAAAAGTAACTTAAGTTAAAGTGAAGTAAAAACTATACTGTTGACCTCTGAGATGTGGTGGACAAGTATAAAGGAGCAGAAAATGGAAATACTAATACAGTGCTTGAGTAAATGTGCCTAGTTACATCCCACCGCTGGAAGTGGGCAGGGTTGGGTTAACTATAACCTCAACCACCCTCGTCCCATCTGGTTTGTTACGTAAGAATCGTTCCATTTCCAGATCTGCAAAACCTCATTTACTCTGAAATGAATTTGGGTTGATGGGATGTTTGGAGCAGCTCTACTGTATAATCTAAACAGGGCACTGAGTTAGTGAGAGAGCTCTTTGAATCAATGTGAGAAGTCTCAGATGTTCTGCATTAACTGCTGTGCTCTTGTTCATTAGGACGGGGGGGAATCTGATTAGGAGCCAAGTTTTTACATCTTGATGTGGCTCCTCATCAGTTAGTTTGTTGTACTTTGGTAAAATAGTTGGAGATGCTGATTAGTATCATTTAAAATGTTTATCACATGTATTTTGTAAGAAGTGCACTCCTCTGCTCTTGTGCCTGTGTCAGTGTGTTTGATACACACAGATATGATGACTTTTTAAGTGTTTTTTTGTGTGTTTTCCCACACACACATTCACACATTCATACACACTCTTCTGGCTCAGTAGCTACTTTGGAAATAGTTTGCATGTTTTAGTGCCAGATGGGTGGGGTTTGCCACAGGGAACAGGACACAGAGTGCCAGAGTTGAGACAATGACAGGAAAGTCAATGCGGCGTTACTTTCAGTGTTTTACAGCTCACCTGACACAAAGTGAATTGTCCTAATGCAAACTCCACCTTTTCTGTGGATGTGTGCTGTTAGAACACATCTCATCTCTCCATTTGCTCTGTCAGGCACTCACCAGCGAGCTCTCCTGTGTTTTCTGAGTGTCTGTATTCGATGCCAGTCGCGTGAGAGCAGCCGATCGCCAGACTCGTCTCACAACCACAACTTGGTTACACTCCAGGCATCAAATCCTTTTTTCCCCCCTTCATACGCTGAAAGCTAAAGAATGCTGACCAAGGCTCATCACAGTCTCATAAACTCCACATGGGTTTTGTTTAGCTTCAAGCTAACGTTAGCAGCAGTCTCTCTACCCATGGAGTTTTCATTGTGCAGCTGGAAGGAGCGCTGTGCCTCATCGGAGGGGAGGCTAGAAAACAATCTGTTGTTACTGCGAGGAGCATAAGTGAGGGTGGTGATACACCAGGGAGATTTCTTGTTAGTGCAAATGAGAATTAAACTCTAGGATGCAAATTGAGATACTGTTCCAATCAGAATGATGTGAATTAGCTTAAGAAGCACAATTAATGTGCAGCAGCGTCACATATGTGCAGAGCATCAGTGCTCATAAAGTCTCCTCTGATCAGCAGTGAAATGTGACAAAGTATGTTTACTCAAGTACTGTAGTTGAGTAAAAACTGGCAGTATTTGTACTTTACTTTAGTCTTTTTTAATGCTACTTTATACTCCACCACATCTCTGAGGGAAATACTGTAGGGGTAAGATGGGGTAAGATGGGGTAAGACGTCCCCACCCCCTTAGTTCCCCTCTAGCCAAGACATGGCTCTGCTTTAATAAATGTTGACATTTGATCTGAATTGCTGCATTCTTTTATTACACCAGAACCATTTAAGGGTAAACTAATCTAATTTTTCGTCACTGGAAAATATTGATCATATTTATTTATATTAAGTTGTACATAAAAAAGCTTTTATATAATAATAATAATAATTTAGTTAGAAATTGAAAGATGAAAGAAAATTTTTTTCTCCTTTTAAAATAAAAATGTAAGGCATCCTTCCTCAAAATAACAGTTTAAAAAACAAAATCTATATGTGACTTTATATATCTACATATAGTAATAGTATAGTATTGTAGTTTTAACAGCTTGCTAGCATTATTAGCTAGATAGCTCGCTGCTACTGCGAGCAATCCTTAGCATTGCTAGCTATCCAGAATTAGCCAACATTTTTAAGAAGCTTGCTGGAGGAAGTCTTCCTCAAATAAAACAATTAGCCTGGAGGAAAGGCTAATTTAGCTTTATTTAGTTAGATAGCTTATTTTGTAGCGCGGGGGCTTTTTGCCCTACGCAGGGTGCATCTACAAGATTTTAATTTTTGTGCTATAACAACAAAATTGGCCATTGTACCATTTTATTTCTCCCAACAGTTTGCTGGTTTATGCACCATCTTTCTATACATGCTTAAATCATAACCGAATATTTTTGAATTTTACTGTAAATTGACTTCGTTCTTACCTGTACTTTTTACTTCACCTTTATCTGGCAGCTTTAATTACTATAGAAAATGAGATTTTTGCAGAAAAATCATATGATCAGTCAGTCGACAAAAAAATGAATCTGAAACTCGTCTGACAATTGTTTAAACATTCTGTAACTTTTCAGGTTGTAATGTAACTTAAAAACTAAGACTTTACCCAACTTTCTCATTTAATTCCTCCAGACTCCACGTCTGATCTGGCTGGTTGCAAATTACTTTATCAGCATTACAAAGCAACCAACACCAGATAAATACAGCGTAGCTTAGTTGGGCTTACGGATAGCTGGTGTGATATCATGGAGCCAACAGTCCAAATTTAAAAAAAGGGACATTGCAGATAGTAATGTTATTCTGAATATGATATGAACATAATGATGGTCAATCACTGTTTTGGCTGATGCCCAGGTGGCTCTCACGGGCTCTGAGTACGAGCACAGGCAACAGGATGCTCACTTAGCGGCCTCAGAGCGAGGCGTCACTAATAATAAGGATTTTTTTAAAGTTATATACACAACTTTTAAATTACAGTCACAGCGGCCATTTTTTCTGCATTGAGTACTTTTACTTTTAATACTTTAAGTACATTTTCCTGATTATACTTTTGCTTAACTAACATTGTCAGTTCAGGACTTTTACTTGTAGTGGAGTGTTTTCACTTAAATGAAGGATCTGAACTCTTCCTCCACCCCTGATCCTGGCATTTTCCTGTACATGTAAAGCAAGAATGTTGAGGCAGTGCAGCTGAACCTGTTATCATGAGGATGCAAAAAGGATATTTAAGTGCCTGCAGGCTCATCAAGGATGCATTCAGGAGATAGTTAGCCAAGGCTTATGTTTGTCATTTACTTGGAATGATATACAAGAATGTTTTTCAGATCTGAGCCAGCTTTTTTTTTTAGACAACAAGCGGGAAACTCATAGTGTAACTATTAACTATTCTTATCTTGATTTATCACTTGCACTCCCTATCTTTGTCCCCTGCGGACTCTTGCTTATTTTACGACACTATAAAGTAGAAAGCGAAATGGTGAGTCCTCAGAGTCCTTGCAGATATTCGGATTCAGTACCAGTAAAAATGTAGATTGTAAACTAACACAAAGACTGGGAAACTAGTGTCTGACTCATTCACCAGATGAATCATCAACTAATCATGTAGAGAGGAACAAGGCTGTTTCATTGTGAGGCCTTCTGGTGTCTGTGGACACACACACGCTTTTTCATGAAAGGCGGGACACCTTCTCTTTCATCTTGTTGACTGACGACGTGTCTGAGGAACTGTATGAACAAATGCAAATTGTCTCAGGCATGAATGGAGCAAAGAGAGTGCATATGATTCTTTTGAGTTCACAAAGTTTGCTTTGGAGACGGCTTAAACAAAACCATGAGTTTTGACATAAGAGAACATTGCCCGTCCTCTCTGTCTGTCCCCTCCCTCTGTGGCCGCCCTGTCAGAAGTCGGCTCACTGAAATCAGACACGGTCGACATTTGCTCTGCTTTAAGACTGAAAACACTGGCAACTCTGTTCCCATCTGCCACATGTGGATGTGTACGGGTGGCCTCTGGCAAAGGCTGCGTTGTTGTCGGTGTCTGATGATTTATCACACACACACATACACACACACAAACACACAATCCCTGTTATTGTGTTCCTCATCCCTGAAGAGACACAGGAAACAGTCATGTGCCAGCCTGTAATGTTTATTTTACTGCATATTTTTTGGGAGACACTTGCACAACACACTTGGAAAAAAGCGCAGCTGACTTGAGCTAGCAGGCCTAAACAGCTTTTGCATCGTCGTTTTGCAGTCTGTGCTAGAGACGCTCCTCACATCTCTGTTTATGTAAGAGTGTGTGGATCAGCTCTTACCTGCTGCACTACACACGCCTGTGTTCATTGTGTTTGCAGTTACTATAACAGTGTATCTCAGAGGTTTTCTGCAAAACACAGACTGTGTGAAATAACGGACGTAGCCTCAGGGTCTAAAAAGGTGAAGCCAATGCAGAAGTGCCTTAAAGCTACAGTTGGTAACCTGTATACGAATAATTTTTTGTCTTATTTGCGGAACCTGTCCCGACATCTGCAGTATTACATGACACAGATAATTTGCCCCACGTGAATGAAAACAACCAATCGGAGCCAAGGAGTCTCTCATGCTGCTGTTACTTATATCAGTCGCTGCTCCTGAATTGCGGTCAGACTAGGCAGCGCTGATCAAATAGGAATCAAAATTCTGTTCCTGCATTGACTATTTCCCACCTCAGATGTTTTCAGAAACATAATGTAGTTTACTGTTTAGCTGTAAAGTGAGAAAGAATGTGACCTGGCTGCCATGTTGCAAACAGTCTAGCAAAAACCAAGCACCGCCCACTAGCCTAACTTCTTCATTTTACAGCTAAACACTACACTAGATATGTTTCTGAAATAATCTGAGGTGAGAAATAGGCAACACAGTGACAGAATCTTGAGTCTCATTTGACTAGCGCTGCCTAATTTGACAGTTTGAACGCAAATAATAAGTATTAGAGATTCCTCGACTCTGACTGGTTGTTTTCGTTCATGTGTGGCAGATTCGTACAAAAGTAATTAGAAGCACAGCGAGGAGGCAGAGGAGTATATTTTTAAAAAATAATCTTTATCATGTACTCAGCTCAGGGAGCTCGGAGTAGAGCTGCTGCTCCTTCACATTGAGCTGGTGGGGCGTGATTTTGAAGTACAGTGACTGTCTGGCGCATAGCTTCCTTTTTTTTAAGTGTCATTTCCTGCTGTAGTGTGAATGACTACTTGACAGAGACAGCAAACTAGCTTGACGACATGGCCAAATGCAAGTATGACACTGAATGTATTAAACTGTGTGCACCTTGAACTAATGACGAAGGAGAAATCTGGACCACGTGGCCGGACCAGTCAGGAACCACTGAGTTAAAGTATGTCTTGTTAAGTTGTATTGAAGTATTTGTTGGTTAATTGATCAGGCAATTAACTAAAAGTTAATCCAGCAATTTCGCTCATAGAAAAAGTCTTTATAAGGACAAAAATGCCATTTATTCTTTCCAGCTTCTTAAATACGAGGATTCTTTGTTTTATATTTCTTGTTGTTGAACTCATTGATAAGAGTCCTGATCCTGGTCTCTTCAAAAAGGGAAGTCAGAAGTAGTCAAAGAGATGCTTACTTGAATTCATAGAGGTACCTATTTTTTTTTTTTTACTTATTATCAGTAATTGTAATTTTGATTTTGATCTTGTTACAAAATAACCACAGTTGTTGCAGTGACACTAGGTTCAAAATTATTTCCGTGATGGAGTGTTGAGAATATGTATCATCTCTCACAGTCGAGTGTGGATTCGACTGGATGTCGTCCCAAATAAGAAGAAAACCGCTTGTTAAGTGATTTAATACCTGAGGGTGCTGGACGATTGGTTGGACAAAAACAAGCAATTTAAAGGCGTCACTTTTGGCTCCGGGAAAATGTGATGGGAATATTTTGTAAAGACAAAACAATTAACTGATGAACAGAAAAAAATAATTGCAAGATCAACAGGATAATGCAGCCAGCTTCATGGAAGGTGTTTTATGTAATGGCCCATTAACACAGTAATAAACTGTACTCGGCATGTTCTCCTGGTGCCAGCTCTATTTCTGGGTCCCTGTGTTTGTTTACTCAAACCCCCATTATTCAACAACCTTCCTCTTAGTCACCTTTTCCCTCCAGTGTTCTCCACATAAAGCCGCTTTGTGAATGGCTAAACTAAATGTAGTCAGGGTGGAAAAAGGAAAGGGGGTTATAATTGGAGAAGGGAACATTTTTCGACAATCTACAGGGAATTTGGGAGACCCCTCTTTTTTCCCTTCACTTCTCAGTGTTTCAGCAATGAGTCATCGGGAAACCCCACCCACATGTGCCCACACATGCTTGCCAGACGAGGTGTGTGTGTGTGTGTCTGTTTACATAGTAACATACAATATGGATCAATGGACACTTACACTGCATGTCATTGTTTGACTAGTACTACAGGAAATGAAGGAGGTGATGGATTGTAACTATAGCAGCCTCATACAGAGAGAAACCGCTTTAAAAAAAAAACTGGCAGGGAAAAACCCTGTGGGTGAAATGAATGAGATGTGCACCCTCCCCGTCCCTCCACAGCTTCAGCAGATGTGCCCTTGTGCAAAGTGCTGAACCCCCTACTGCTGCAGGGGAGCTGCTCTGTGGTGATCAGCAGCAGGCTGCAGCTGTAGCGGGCAGCTCTAAAGGTGCTGGTGTGCATGTAGGTATCTCAATCCCTCGCAGCTACTTTGCTTCTTCCACCTGACAAATACGGGGATGTGTTAGTCAACTTCTATTAAAAAAATAAAATGTCACGTAGAAAAATCTTTCACTGCAGAAAAGGTGGACTTTTTTATAAAATTAGACTGTCTGCTGTAGAAAGACCCAAAAACATAGTGACAATATGGCATCCGGCTGGTAACAAACTTGTATTACAGTTAAATCATTCATATAAATATGTTTCTGAGCACATTTTTGACAAGAAATACGTGTACGCAGGTTTTTTAAACACGAGAAAACCTCCAAAAACAGGCTATAGACTGCAGACGAGCACACCTTTCTGTGTTTGTGGGTTTTTTGGTGTGTCACGTTCGACGCCACAGACGGTTCGGAAAACAGGTTAGTAAACAGTAGAAGGCAGCATGGAGGCCAGTGAAAGCTCGTACTTATTCAGTCTTTCAAACTTGGCTCAGGCTAATTTGGATCAATGTTTGAGCGCAGCTTGGGCGGAGAAATTAGCGCATATTGGTAAAATTAGTTCATACACCCACGTGCTGTGTTTCCATCAGTGCCATTTGGAGCCGGAGCTGTTAAATACCCGTGACCTCTGCAGAGTCATTTGACCGGGGGGTGAATGCCGATTGTAAACTTCCCCATTGCATTAAAAACCCAGATGTTTGCAGGTGTTCAAGGGTTTTTGGTGCAGTGGGAAAAGGGTTTAAGAGAGGGAGCGAAGGAGAGGGGCGGCTCTCTTCTCTTAATCTGCTTCTATACTTTTTGTGCCAGTGGTGGCGGGTATAAAAAAAATGCAGAAGTACAACCTGTGGTTGGAGCAACAGCCTTAGAGCCAGCGAAAATGGCGGATTTTCTGTGGCAAATGAGGGGTGCTGGTAAGATGGAGGGAAGTTTAACATAGTTCTTTTGCACATACAGTACATGTTGCTATGAAACAAAGCTGGATGAAAAGTGACAAAGCATCCCTTTGAAATATCCATATCTGAGATTTCTGCTGCTGCCATGGTAAAATGTAGGTACATTTAATTTAATTGTGGTGCTCACAGCATTGACAAAGTTTGGTGCTCATTGGCTCAGCGGGTGAGATTAGGCGCCCCATGTACAAAGGCAATGTCCCTCCCGCAGTGGCCGTGGGTTTCATTCCAGCCGGTGGCTTTGCTGCATGTCCTCCCCTTTCACACCTCTGACTACTCTGTCATCAAAGGCCCCAAAAGCCCAAAACAGTCATCTTAAAAAAATGAAAATGTTTAAAAAATCACCAGGAACATATTTTCTGTCTTTTTCTTTCTACTTTGGATAAAAAGAGCAGAGAGCATGCTACCAACAGTCCCTGCTCGTCAGTGAGGTCTGTGAATTATCCAGGTTAATGGGGAAACTGTTTCCGGAAAGAGATCTTAAATTAAATTACAAATTGAAACAAATTTGCCTCTCACCTCAGTTACATTGGGGCGGCAGCATATCTCAGAGATAATTATCTAAAGCCTGGGCAAAAGCATCTTACACTATGTGTATGAGTGGAGGTGAGGAAATATGTTTTATTGTAACTTTGGTGAACTAACATGTTAAATCAGATCCAGTCAGCCAAGATTACGTCCTCTCATTATGATAAACAGTGTGATCAGTGCAGGACTCGGTGCAGTGGCCTCCGTTGACCCTCGGTAGTAAGAGCATGGATTTGGTTTGCAAAGTTTGAAAACCGGGGGAGGCTGCTCCTGTAGTGCAAAGCTTAGATGATGAAGCTCTGTAATCTCAAGTGTTTTAAATTTGGAACCCTGGTAAAGTGGCCCTGAAATCCAGAGTAGTGCATTAAAATAGTGCTTCTGCTTTATCACGTGCACAAAAATAAAAGATGCCTTTTCTTTCTCGGTTTAATGTGGATCTGCTCCGATATTGCTGAATCAAATTACGGGATTTGTTTTTGTTCCAGATGCTGATTAACTACTTGGCGTCAGTGTTGCTCAGGTCTCATAAAGTGCCTGTTTTGACCGTGTGGCTGCAGAAATTCGTCCGTCGTATCTTGTAGAAATTATAGGTTATGCTTTCCTTGGGTAGCGTACAAAAATGCACACCCTCTCCATGTTGAGATATTTTGAAAATCTGCACAGAAAAGTCTACACCTTTTTTTTTTTTTTTATTCCATTGCGTCCACAGCGTGGTGGAAATGGCATACTAGCAGGCCTGACGACAAGGCCTTGGTTGTCACGGTAACGGCATAGCAAAACAGGGGGGTGGGGGGGGGTGGGCTTTTTTCTCTCTTTCACTCCACGAGGCGGGGTTCGTTTCTCGTTACTGGGGTGGACAAAGATAGCTGTGAGTCATCCTTGAGGCTGGGAGCCGAGCCAACACATTCCTCCTCCTCCTCAGATTTCTCGTCTCTATTATTCCCCCTCTTTCTCTTTTTCTTTTTGTCTCTTTCTTTTTCGCATTTCCATTTCACACTACCTCCCCCCCAACAGCCTCTCCTCTCCTCCTCTCCCCCATCTCACACTGTCTCCGTCCAATAGCTCCCATTTTGTCTTTGTGCCTCAAAATGTGTCATTTACTCTGTTTGCTCTGTAACAAAATGCCTTAAAAAGCTTTGATATTGCAGCTGAAAAGCACGGAATGATGTGCAAACCTTTATTATTTTTCAGTAATATTTTTTTTTATCAAGAGCCCAGACATTTGTGTGTGGGAGGAAAGAAGACAAGTGGTCTACGCTTTAAAAAAAATAAGAATAAAGCTTGCCGAAATTACACTTCGTTTTCTGTTTTTAATTCCTCCGTTCAGAGCGGAATACAAATCGTGCAGCGCTCCCCTCTCAGCAGAAAGGTCTTTCTCAGTTTGCAAGCTTAGAAACAACTCTGCCGCCTTGTTTTACTTGCAACAGATTTCCCTTATCTTGATGAAACAGGCTGATATTTTTTGGCTCTTTATTTACCTAATTTCCCAAATGTAATCTGCATTTGTTTGCTCATCTGTTGGCTCACAGCCACTCTCAGTACCACATTTGTTAGTCTCATGCTGACTGTGTATTGTTTTGTAAATATTAATAGTGTGATTCTTAAAAAATAACTGCAGAGCGTCTCCACACATGTGTTCTGAGCGCAGGCTGCGAGGCTTTGATGGAACAGAATGTAAACATGAAGTCAGAGGATATTTATGCCAAGGCTCTCTAATTACACACTTCATACTGGATTATATAAACAGGTAGTCCAGAGCAAATGGCTGTGTGAAGAACTCACACACGCACAAACACACACACACTGCACTGGATTATGTAAATTGTATGAGAAAAACACGTTCACAGGGACATACATCCACATGTCCTGTATGTGCCAGCACGCGCTCACATTCATACAGCACACAGATACATTTTAACGCACACAGTGGCACACAGTTTTTGCCAAGACTCCCACACAGTGCAGAACAGACTCAAACATGCACAAATACACCCACATATACACACGCACTGAAGAGAAATACAAACACACACACACACACAAATCTTCAGACGCCACACTCTGTTTTAAGCCGACATCCAGGAGCAGCATCCTGGATGTGCCAGAAGCAAAGACAACATGTTTAAGTACAGCACAGACCTGTCCATCACACCACTCTGTGTTACACATGTTGAACTGAAGCCACTGGTTGAGATGTTCCTGCGATGTAGATATTTGATACGAGGCGTGGATGTTGTATCCCAGGAGCCATGGAGGCTAAGTGGTCCAGAGCTCTGATCTCTGACTTATACTTTATTTTTTACATGTATAAAATTGGCTTCAAATGTGGTTCACATCCACTGTTCAAGTGCATTATTTTTTTAAATTTGCCACGAATTTTCATCCTCAACGTGTTACTCCCAAAATGTTTAGAGCTCCAAGCTATTGAAATTCCAAGTCACTTCCTGTTTTGTGAATTTGCACCAGTGTGCTCCAAAATAGAGTTAGCTTATGCTTTTTTGATACTGCCATTTTTTAACTCATGCAGGCGCCTCTGAAGAGCACTGAATGTTGGAGCTATACTCTGAACTATGAAACTGAATTTGGTTTATTCAGTCAGGACTAAATGTTGGGACCCAATCTGGGCTCAATAGCTGCAGTGTTTGCAGGCTGGTCAGATGAGCACTGCACAAGTTTGTTCCCTGATAGCACTCTCTCTGCCTGAGGACACCTCAGATTAAATGTGACTGGGGAATTGGGCTGCTTTATACCACCAAAACATGTTACATACAGTATAGGAAAAAGAAATTAAGATGGAGTTGATTACAAGCATTATTAATGACAACAGTGATACTAATAATTACTGTGGTATGAGGGTTGCAGTGATATACTGTGATATGAAAACTGACAGGTATCACACCACGTACATTTGCTTATCTATAATATTAGAAAAAATAAACAAATGGACAAAAAAAACCGTTTTTTTTTTTTTGTTACTTCAAAAAGGAAACTTTAACACACACTTATATTTATAAAAAAAAAAAAAAAAAAAGATTTCAAGTTTCAGTTATAGTAAAATAAATAAAATCTTTGATCAACCAAAACTAACCCTTCCTTTTCCTTCATTTAAGGGTAATTTTCATTGATAATAATTCTGTAATATAGTGATACTGTGAAACGGCATATTTTTCTGAGACAGTTATCGTACCCTGAAATTTTCATACCGTTGCAACCCTGCCTGGGACCCAGAGAGTTTTATTTTCATCCACACTTTTCTACATGAATGTCAGAGGTCAGATTAAACTGTGTAATAATTTCTGTACAGTACAGAACCACAATGTCCTGACTCATTATACTAAATGTATATATTAAATGTCATTGTGGTTTTATTTGACATTTGTTACCATGCTAGCTGCCTGCTAGCATAGCAGAGTATGTCGGTTTGTCCATCTGCACCTCTGGTCGAGACTGAAGTATCGTTGCCATGAAATTTTTTGCAGACATTCATGATCCCTAGAGGATGAATCCCAAAGACTTAAGTGGTCTCCTGACTTGTCCTGCAGCACCACCAGTCAGTCAGTCAGTCAGTCAGAACTTTCACTTAGCTTGTGAACTGTCTCAGCATCTGCTTGATGGATCGGCAGACAAATTTGGGCAGCGACATTTACTGTTCCCACAGGATGGTGTTAAATGACTCTGGTGATCCCCGGACTTTTCCTCTGGGGCCATCGCAGGGTTGACATTAGTGGTTTTGAGTGAAATGGTTCAGCAGCCATTGGATGGATTGCCATGAAACTTGGCACACACACTAGTGTCACCCATCCCCTAATCACCAGGTCAAACATTATGATTGGTACAATGCTTTATTCCATGACCCAATACCTGCAAAACCAATGACACTCCCATCAGAGACAAACAAAGTGAACATGAACATTATACTTGCAAAAGCATTAGCATGTAAGCATCATGCTTGTGTTAGCATTTAGCTAAAAGCACGGCTGTGTCTAAGGACACTCTAACACTAGTAGTTTTGTTTCTGTCACCGAAGAGTCGCGGTACATCTCCCAGGGGCCACTTGCACTGAAGCCACAGCAGAAGTATTGTAAGAAGTTTCTATTTAAAGCATTCATTAAATTGTTAGAGTGTAAATCAGGAACCCTCTCTTGTCTTGCCGTCATATTTGTGTACGAGGAGAGTACAAACAGTCAAGCAGCATGTCAATATACCAAACCCACTTCTGTCCATTAATTCACTGCTAGAGCTGAACCACTGGGCCCATTAGCACTAATGAGCGTCACAGCAGCCACCTCCACACACTCACATGCAGCATCACACTGTTAAAGAGTTTAATTGAAAAAAAGTATTAACGTCTAGACAAAGAGCCGTATAGTTTAAAATGCGATCGAGCTGTAAACAAGAAATTAGTGTGCACACATCACTAATGCATTTACGCTTTACAGCCCATTTAAGTTAGAAGAAAACTTTGCCTCAGACCTGTTCTGGTCGATCTGGGTTTCTTATTGAAGTCCATAATATGTTAATGAGCAGCATGGTGGTGAATTAAAAATGTTCCACAATAACAGCAGCAGCTGCCTTGGAAAGTTTTTAACACACCTAGAGAGTTATACAAGCCTTGGCCCAGCCTGCTCTATTCATGTGTTACAGTCACAACAAGATTATGGTGTTTAAACATTTGTACAGCAGTCACCGTGTCTCATTTAACCCCTGTTACTAATCTGCCTGTGTTGTTGGCATCATCACTGTCTGATGGCTCATATGTTCGTATCAGGACAGTTAGTACAGGCACAAGTTATAAAACCAGAGCAGTGTGGCTTTTGAATATCATTAGTTGCCATCGGCTGAAAATTTCACACAGACACCTTTTTAAAAGAAAATTATTTTTACTTAAAAGGGTCTTCACCAATTTTCAACCAGCTCTGTACCATAACAATGAGGGTAGTGTGTGTAAATGAACTGTGGTGAACTTTCTTCCATCTAACCACCGCCCAGATCTTTCTGCAGAAGTTTAGCTGGAACTCGGGCTGTTCCTTGCCAGGATTATGTTACTGTATTACCTGTTTCTTGCCAAAAATGTTCCTAAGAAACATATTTTAGTGCCGTATTTAGCTGTAATAGTGAAAGATTGTGAACAGGAAGTGTGCGCCGCATTGTTTCCTGTACAGTGAAAACAGAGGCCGAAAAAACTGAGATCAAACAGTAAAACTAAGCAGCGCTGATCAAATATAAGCCAAGATCCTGCCAGTGAGTTGCCTATTTTTTGCCTTAAATGTCTTCAGAAGCATAAGTTCACATTACACGATTTTCACTGCGATTTTGACGTCACAGAGGATTTTGAGAGCCACTTTAGGTCAGAGGTGAGTCGGCAGATAGTCTGCCACGACGAGTCCTCATGTGTGAACAAGCCTACGAGCAAGTCGCCCCCACGTCTGCGACTGGTACTGGATATCTGGTGTGCTAGAAAACTGGAGAAGTGTGACACTGCTGGCAAAGAGCATCAGCCAATGAGAGGCGGGATAGGTCCCTCGATAGGGTTGCCAGGTCCGCTTATAAGCCGGGACTTTGGGCTTGTTTCTAAAGTGTAGTTGCATATTTGGGCTTGCTCTCTAAACGTCACCTTTCTCTCTATATATATCCATTGCTTCTTTTGGGCTTGTTTCCACAGCCCTGATTGCTTGTTTCTCTCCCAAGATCTGGCAACGCTGACAAGCCAGCAAGCAACAACAACAATGGCAGCGTCCACAGGATCACGGGGAGCGCGCTGTGTTTGGCCCCAGGCCCTGGAGGCAGATCTGATTCATCACTGGGACGAATGTCCATGGCTTTACAATGTGTCGTCCCCACCGTGTTATCTGGAGCTCTGTTGGCGAGGGCTCGGTGGAGAAATCTTGTGGTGTGCACACACTGGTTGTAACGCAGTTGGCAAGACTCCCGCTGATAGAAACATTCATCGTCAGATATGAACACTAAAAAGATCACGATAGTCTCCGCGACGCAAAATCGGGGTGAAAATCGTGTAACGTGAACTAAGCTTAACTGTTTAACTGTTTGTTACCAGCTAGCTGCCAAAAAAGAGCAGGGGACGCGTCTCCTGTGTCCCCCTATAAATTACGGCCCTGTTTGGGGAGACGGTGTCACTTAAGGCTCCAGTTTATGTGGGTTCAACAATTGAAGGTATGTGTGTGCGACACACATGGTTTTCTGTGTGTATTTATAGCCAGAGTCTGAAGCACTTTTACACCTGGGTCGTAAAGAGTCACATTCTTGTGTCTCTTTATGAGTCGCAGTGTGTTGACTGTGGAAAAAAGAAAACTTCCCCAGCTCTGTGATCTACTCAGAATTACTCTGGTGTTTTCAGCGTGCAAGCACAGTAAAAAGAGGCGTTTGTGTCACCTGATCTACCCTCATTGACATAAATGGAGTAGCAAAATAACAGAATACATCATGCATCCTCTAAAATGACCATACAATTGAATCAACACCTCTCTAACAACTCGTACAACCAGCTGTTAAATGGTAGAAAACTGTATTTTAACTACGAGAGCAGTTTATAAATATGAATTGGTGCATTGCTGCAAATAAAAAGAGGAATGTATGAACATCTGGTCCCAACATCTGCTCATTTAAATGTGGTCATGGGCTCAGGAGAAGGTCATTGTTGTGTTTCCGTAGAATATATACACTTAAGTTGGCAGTTTATTAGGTACACCTAGCAGAAACAAACGCAGTGGGGTAAACAAAGTATTAGAAATGCCTCTCTGTATGTCACAACGGCACCAAAATGATCTTAAAGTTGTATTTCTTTGTGTGTTTAACAACGAAGTGGCAACTGCGATACAGGTGATTGATGTAGGAAATCTGCACCGTCTTTACAGAGCTTCTTTTATGTTTATGTGTTTGTGTGCATGAGCGGCCATGATTGTTGATTTGGACTGACTCAAACACTGAGAATTTTTGACTGTGAACAATGAGCAGTCTTTTTTGAAATCACCCGCTCATGTTCTCTGAGCTTGACTGTACATCTGTAAAGCATCACAAGTATGTTTTCTCTGGATTTTATTTTAGATGTTTTTTTTTCTGCTGAACATAAAAGCCTCATTCATTTTTTCCATCTTTTTTTTTCTGTCTCTCCCTGCAGCAGGCTGCCACAGTGCAGTTCTGCTTTTCTGCCGCTTTATCTCGTCTCTTTGTGCTGGCTCTTTTCAGGAAGCAGAATTACATCTATGCAGCTCTTCTGAAGCTCTTCTCGTTGGTGTTTATTGAATGCAGCGATGGATATTAATCGCTGTATCATAAACACATAAATTAGCATTTCACTGCTGAGCTGATGGCGTCTGAATGGACCCAATCTTTGTTGTGAATCATTATTCCTGCTGTGGAGTAACTTTATGACTTGCCAGTGTGTTTTGTAAAGCTTGTCGCTACACTCGGCTGGCAGTGACCGGATGACTCTGAGGTGTGTGTGAGCAGCCTGGAAGCCATCTCCCCCAGCAGATGGCCATTATTAGTGACAATGAAGACTAGCCCACAGGGCCAAATAGAATAACAAGGAGCCCATTTCCTCCTTGGCTGTGCATGAACCACCTATACTGCTAACACCGCCTCTCCGTCTCCCCTCCGCTCTCTTTATCTTCTCCAGGGAATGCATTGTTTTTCCATGGCTGCATCCAAGTTTTTCCTCTCCGACCAGAACTCTAAATTGGTTCCTGTAGAGATGTTAGAGGGGGAGGCGGGGCACACATGCACAAGCACATGCGCAGCAAACGTGAATTCTCTTAATTCAACACGGGCTCCCTCGAGATAAAGTTTAATGGGCTCTTATTCCGTACAGAAGGCTAATAGCAGTGCGTCGATGTGCTGGCCCGAGTTCAGTTCACATCAACGGCTGACAACTGCTGCTCTCACTGCGCCGCACAATGAGAGGTTGTGTCGTCCACAAGTTGTGTCACTGCAGCACAGTCGTCCACTGCTCGTCAGGTTTCACTCAAGCAGAAAGAAAGAAACAGGCTCCTCTTAGTATCAGCATTAACTTGGCAGATATGACAGCAAGTGGGAGCTGATAGTGAATCACAACTTAATGTTACCAGAGAAACACATTAAAGGTCCAGTGTGGAGGATCTCCGGGGAAATCTGGGCAGAAATGGAAATGTATTATAGCGAGTATATATACTTTTAGTGCATAGCAGGTTTTCCTTACCTAGGAAAGAGCCATTTCCAGAGTAGTTCAGAACGGACAAACCAAACGCTGACCCTAGCGTTAGCAGCCCCTCTGTGACAAGATCATCAAAAGAACAGATTTTTTAACATGAAACTTCTTTATTCAGCGTTTCTACCAGTGTTAATCACTTGGTTCGTCTGTTTTGGAGAGGAAGAAACCTTTGCAGACAATTCAGCTCGCAGTAAAAACCTCCTAAACAATGAACACTGAAGGAAATCTAACCGCGAGACGTTTCAGCTGGCTGCAATCTACAATCCTCACCACTAGATGCCACTAAATCCCTCTAAATCTCACACACTGCTCCTTTAATTGGATAAAAAAAGACAAATTATGTCGTGTAACCCTTTCACAGAAAACTTATTGACGTGCCTTAGTCACATGGGAAAACTTATCTACGAAGGCAACTTTATTTGTACGGCAGCTTTCAAACACAGAAGCATTTCAAAGTGCAAACATGACTTCAAAAAGTAGAGTAAGAGGTGGGTAACCTTAGGTGTTAGGCCACTATCAAGTCAAAGTCAAATTCATGTGTATTGCACATTGCATACTCAATGTGCCTCAAATAAAAAGCTAAAACAATAAAGATCGCGCATGGCAAAAAAGATAAGAATGTAAGCTAAGGAGGTAATACAATGAAACACGAGTAAGATAAGATAACAGTACTGCTTCTAAAATACGACACGGCTGTAACAGACATCGGTTCTTGCGGTAGAAGTCTCCAGAGAGAAGGACTGACGGCACCATACGCTGATTCAGAATTTATTCCAGGTAGATTGAGGAGACCTTTACTTGATGATCTAAGGCAGAGGTGTCAAACATACGGCCCGGGGGCCAGAACCAGCCCGCCAAAGTGTCCAATGCGGCCCGCTGAATGACTCTGCAGACCTAATAGTGATGCACTGGTGGAGGCTAAGAGGTGCCAGGTTTCAGGAGCAAGTTAAACATTGATTTGCTTTCTCCTTGTAAAATGCTGCATCAGAGGCTTTTACTTTCACTTTAGTTCAGTGTGATGATGTCAGTATTACTATGCAGGAGTGAAAATGTATGGAATAAAAACTACTAGTTGGCAATTAATTTAATATTTGACAATTAATTGTTGCAGCTTCACTGTCTGCTACGACACAAGTCTTAGGTGTGAGTTTTTAAAGCCGCATGAGATGAGCTACACAGCTCCCAAGAGAACAAATCATCTGTATCCAAACTGCAAAGTAAAAAAGAGAAAAATTACGTGTCAGACGAAACTGTCCTGACAAACACAGACTGGCCGCATCGCCAGAGAGGAAGAAAAGCCTCCGTTAAGACTCCAACAGTGATACAACAGACGTGTGCAGCAGGGGGTGACAATGACACATACAGTATCAAAGGGACTGAAAACTAACGTCCACGTTTTGTCTTGTGTCTTTACAGAAACACCAAGAAGGAGTCAGACCTGGAGGCGGCTCTGGTCAGGCTGAGGGACCTGGAGGCCCTTCTGAACTCTAAAGATGCTTCCCTCTCCACCGCCATGGGGGAGAAGCGGGCCCTGGAGGCTGAGGTGAAGGACCTCAAGGCCCAGCTGGCCAAGGTAAAAACATCTTTATTGGAAATGAAGTCTTACATGGCTGCTGTTGGCAGGAGGGGCACGTTACATGGCTCGGAAAACATGGAAAAACATCAGTCATGCGTGTTGTGGCACAGCAAGCGTCTACAGTAATACCAGGATCATTTCAGATTATAGAGGACGTCTTCCACATCACACGTCACTCTGAATCATTAACAGAAAGCAGTGTGGTCCTCTCACTGTTAGAAACATTAATACCAATGGTGGGCTGCTGGTTTGTTAAAGTTCTGTCAACACTGCTCGGTCTAATGGCTGGTTTACACCTAAACTTACTGCTGCTGCACCCTTTCATGGACGGGTGGTGTCTGCTGCGCCTAGAGTTTTTGCTCCGTCAGTGTCCGCGGTTTAAAGTCCACCACAAACGGCATGTTTGGATCAGGCCCAGTTGAACTATCTGATGTTGTGACACTTTGCAGAGTGGGATTGTGCGTGGGACAGAGGAGTGGAGGGAAAACTTTAGCACATTCAGAGCAGCGCTCATGTCTTGAGTGAGCTCCTTCATCCTTATATCAAACCAGAATTAATACTGATGAGATCTCCAGTCTGTGTTTTGAAAAGTCGAACATTAGTGTGTACACTTTACTACCTTTGTGATGAAGAGATGAGAGGCGGCGGTGAGCATTTGGCGTTGTTTTTGCGTTCTAGTGTGGACGGAGATATTTTATAAAAGCACAGAATTATTTTTTTTAAACTGGGTGGATCCATACTCATTTTTCTTTTAATTGATTTATTTATTTTTTTCACTGTTTTAACCAAACCAAACTATCCAGTAAAATATATATTTTTAATATTTTATTTGTGCAAAATTAAAACAGTGGTGACTTTACAGTTACAAAACCAAATATATATATATATATATATATATATATATATATATATATATATATATATATTATTTACACACAAACACAAGGACAGAAAAAGAAAACAAGGTGACATACGGAACTTGACAATGTGATTTTTATATATATATATATATATATATATATATATATATATATATATATATATATATATATATATATATATATACATATATAAAACAGCAAAAATTAAATTAGTGAAACAAAAAACAACAACAGAGTAATAATATAATAATTGTTTATTAAAGTAATATATTTACCAATTGTTGTAGAGGAAATCTGTTACATGTGAAATATAGAGGAAAACAATTTAAAAAATGAAGTAGAATAAATAATAATAATACTGATATAGTTTTAAAGTGATAACTAGGTGATGATAATGGAGTAATAAAAAATAAAAAATAATAATAGATAAATATTCAGTAACTAGTATAGGGGGGGCTTTATAGTTGAGGTGTGTGGAGGTGGGGGCATTGATGTCCATTTTCAAAACACTGTATATTTGTGGTCAGAGCCTTAGAAAAGCAGAGTGAGTGGAGCAGGAAGCTGCAGTGACTTACATTTAAAAAGTGCAGAAGTACCTGGTGGAGGAAGTAATTTTATGTGCACCCTCCAGGCAGTTGACTATGAATGAGGACACGGTGGCGAGGCAGACAAGGTTGCATTCTCTGCTGTTTGTTTTATCAATGAAGTTTACCTTAGGACTGACGTAGATACAGTTGTAACCCTGCTCCACCTACTGGCCACACTGTGGAACTACAGGTCTCCCCTTAAAAGAACAGTTCACAGCTCAAACAATGCTGCACAGATTTTTTTTTTTTAACTTTCATGCCTCCATTAAAGAACACTTCTCTCCCTCCTCCTCCCTCGCAGTTGGAAGGAAGCTTAGCCGATGCCAAGAGGCAGCTGCAGGATGAGATGCTGAGGAGAGTGGACGCCGAGAACCGCCTGCAGACCGTGAAGGAGGAACTGGAGTTCCAGAAGAACATTTACAACGAGGTTCAAACTCTTCACCTGGACCTGTCTATTTTTACTCAGCTGTCTAAGTCATCCGTCCTACTTTTCATCTTTTCCACAAGATATTGATTCGCATCCAACCTCCTGCTTGTTTGTTTTGCATTTCCCTTTCAGATATGTCTCACAGATACACTTTTCCCTTTGCTTCTCACCCCTTCTTTATTTGATTTCATTTATTCTCACATAAATAATAAAGCACAGTACAAGCAGAAATATTTACACATCACATTGAAATGGTTAGATTTTAATTCCTCCCATAATGAAGTCACAATTTGTCCTGGTCATAATTAAGTCCTGACCAAAACTGGCAACAGATGTGTGTTTTCCAAACTTAAACATAATGATTAGGAGTTGCTTAAAGGTCACTAGGGAGGTGGATTTCTCTGCTAGAGCTTTGTACTTGTAAACAAGTAATTAGTGCACAGCGACTGACTAATCAATGCAATTAAGTTCATTGACCATAGCAGGTTTCTACAGGTGGAGTCTTTTAAATTGTTTATGATGCCTGAAAGAAAATAAACCAATCATCAATACAAATTACTCTTTTTGTAGTTTAATAGAGTTTAGAAAGTCCAATCAGCTTCTAATCAACACGAGTCCAAGTGAGACAATTCATGTGACAAATCAAACAAACTAAAAGTAAGTGCTCTTGAGGCTAATCACCAACCTGTGTGTGTGTCTGCAGGAGCTGCGTGAGTCCAAGCGCCGGCACGAGACCCGCATGGTGGAGATCGACAGCGGGCGGCAGCAGGAGTTTGAGAGCAAGCTGGCCGACGCCCTGGCTGACCTGAGAGCCCAACACGAGGAGCAGGTCCGCCTGTACAAGGAGGAGATCGAGAAGACCTATGATGCTAAGGTACGTCTGGATGCTGCAGCAGACGCACAGCTCTGTCGCCACCTACAGGCCGAGCAGAGGCTGTTACTGTCAGCAGAAGCTCAGCTTTGTGTGGAGATGTTTAGTGTTTGTTAATCGCTGTAATGAGCTGCGAATGGTTCAACATCCACAATCCA
The DNA here is from genome assembly GCA_026686955.1 of Epinephelus cyanopodus. Classification (NCBI taxonomy): domain Eukaryota; kingdom Metazoa; phylum Chordata; class Actinopteri; order Perciformes; family Serranidae; genus Epinephelus; species Epinephelus cyanopodus. The sequence goes on along the minus strand of CM048919.1, from coordinate 36,112,458 downwards.
GATAGTGCTTATTGATTTACGTCCTTTTTACACTCAGTCAGTTTATGAATTCACTCTGTAGCTTGTCTCTGGCCTTTTATCTACGAACAGGAGGAGAACTCATTTAACAGCAATAATCACTGGCTTGTAGGACGAACGTGGACAAACACAGCAGCAGTTTTGGTGATTGGACTTTACTTTAAAACAAAACCTCAACTGTTTTTGTATTTTTGGGGGAGAATTCAAAGGCATTTTTACACAAAACAGTTTTGGGGAGCCCCCCCCCTTAAAGAACTACATAACCACAAGGGAGTATTTTATATTTGCATTCACACCACCAATAAGAACGTTGAAGTGATGTCCTGAAAGCCAGCAGGCAGTTGGCATATCAACGTCAAGATATCGAAAGGCATATCAACATTAATTTTAGCTTGGCACTTTATTACCTGGAGACTAGCTTCCAGCGGTCTAGACCACTCTGCAGAAGGCAGGATGGCGAGGCGTTCACGTGCAGTTCACCAACAATGGCTTTATTGCAGTCTACACCACAAAACAACAAACATGGGTTTAATGAGGTTTAACAGGAGCCCTGAGCTTATCTCAACACATCTCTTGACTATCATCGCTCTTTGCCGCCTGCCGTCTTCACCGTGACACCCCTGGAGAGCTGGGGAAGCACACGTCACACCTGCACAGGTTACCCACAAGCCAAAGGGGAGAAAGGGTGAGCCGGTAACACGGTACTGCACTGGCTTGTGTGCGTCAACGTGCGTCACTCATAGTTTCTCTTGTGCTGGGAGAATACCTACTTTAAAATTAGAGATAAAAAAGACTCTCAAATGGCGTTCTGAGAGCTACGATTGTTTCTAGTTCTCACAGTGCGTACACAATAAGAAGAGAACGAACTTAGAATTATGATTCCTCCTGGTAAAAACCTCTTAAACAATAAACACTGCTCCTTTAATTTAACAGCAAAGACTGCAAAAGGCCAAAAAGTCAAGTCTGTTATGGCGTTTAGTCTTCAAATGAGCAAAAGAGAGAGTCTCCTGAAGTAAACAAACAGCACAGGTTCAGTCAAGTGGTTGAGAGCAGGAAGTCACTGCTGATAACTGACTGTCTGTGTGTGTGTGTGTGTGTGTGTGTGTGTGTGTGTGTGTGTGTGTGTGTGTGTGTGTGTGTCAGCTGGAGAACGCTCGTCTTTCAGCTGACAGGAACAGCCACTTGGTGGGAGCAGCTCACGAAGAGCTGCAGCAGACCCGTGTTCGACTGGAGGGCATGTCAGGCCAGCTCAGCATGCTGCAGAAACAGGTACACACACACACACATATATATACAGTGTGTCACTACAGTGAGTTTGTGATCGGTCTGCTGGTTTTACTGGCTACACTGTGGCTGACTGAGCACCATTGATTAATTTAAGCCTCACCTGACTCATCAAGCAGACTTCGCAGTGTTTGTACTGTTACAAGTAGCGCACAGGCTGCGTAATTGGTCCTAATTGGTCTTAATTGACTAAACTTTGTACGTGCTCTCGCAATTATCAGCTCTCAGCGAGCGAGGCCAAGGTGCGGGAGCTGGAGGAGGCTCTGTCGAGGGAGCGGGACCTGATGCGGCGGCGGCTGGAGGATAAGGAGCGCGAGATGGCCGATATCCGAGCTCGGATGCAGCAGCAGCTGGACGACTACCAGGAGCTGCTGGACATCAAGCTGGCCCTGGACATGGAGATTCATGCTACAGGAAGCTGCTGGAGGGAGAGGAGGAGAGGTGAGATTGAAACAGGAGCTAGACCCTTGAAAGACACCTTGAGGCAAATGAAGATCTACAGGTTGTTACAGGGAGGAGGAATCGCTAACAAGTCAGAGTACAAACAGAGAAGTCTCTGTTGTTTCTGCCAGTCAGACACAGATCAGTTTAGCAGATAACTACACAGAATCACTATGACTCTACATGTAGACAAACCTTTCTACATACATGTGTACTTTTGATCTGGGGCTGTTTTTCGTGGTTTCAATAAAGGAAATCGCCTTGTTACAGCATACAATGGTATTTCTTGACCAATGGTTCCCAACTGGTGGGTCGCGATCCAAAACTGTGTTGCATGTCCATTGTGACAAGTTTGAAAAAACACACTTTATTTTTAAGAATGGTGAATTTTCAGCACAGAGCTTTTATCTTGAAGTGCCTGAAGTGGCTGGACCAGTCGGGAACCACTGCTTTAGATAACCGCATGCTTTGGGGAAGAGGTCTGGTGCCCAAAGTCAGGTCCACAGAGATTTTTTTTCCCCAGTTTATTGTAGAAGAACTTGACTGGTCTGCACAGCGCCCCAACTTCAACCCCATCCAACAACAGCTCATTCTACTTTCTGTCAGTGCAGCTGTGAGGGTCCGCCGTCCGTGCTGATGTTGCCTTCAGGGCCTTTAGACTAATTTGCCTGCAGAATATGACAATAAAACCTTAAAGATTAATAAAAAAACATTCATGAAAATAAAATAAACTTTATAAAATGAACAAGTAGCTTTCATGGTCTTGCGGCCTTGTTAAAACGTGCAGCTGGCAAAGTAAACCTGCTCTTTGACAGTGACAACAGTAAAAGGTCCAGTGTGTAGGATTTAGAGGAGCCTATTGGTGATAATCGAATATATTTCCTAACTAACCTAAAACTAAAAATCACTGTGCTTCTAGCTTAGCCCTGAGCCCTTCATATCTACACATTGAGCGGGGCCTTGCCTATAGAGTCCATCATGTTGCACTGCCATGTTTCTACAGTGGCCCAGAGCAGAGATCTAGAGAAGGTCTTTCATGTCTTTATGTAATGAAGGTTCACCGTGGGGAAGGTCGAGTGGAGGGGCATTCAGTTGGTTGCAATCTGCAACCTCACCGCTAAATGCCACTAAATCCTGCACACTATAAAAATGCAAACAATAACAGGAACAGCTGAGAGACACTTGAGAGGTGATCTGATGCAGATTTTTCTATGAGACTGTTGCAGTAACAGCAGTAACTGTTCTGGTTCATGGAGCTTTAATGCCTCACTGGAGCAGGTTGGTTACAGTAGCTGTGTTAAGAGCATCAGGGCAGTAAGGAAGAGATAAAAAGGCACTTAACCACGAGTGACACGGTACGTGAGAGCGACTCCTCCGGTCTAAATCCATCATCTAAATCTTCCCTCTCTCCTCAGGCTGCGTCTGTCACCCGGCACTCAAGCCAAGGTCACAGTGGCACGCACCTCCGGCTCAAGCCACAGCCACACCAGCCGCTTGGTTCACTCCTCCGGCTCAGGCCACAGCCACACCAGCCGTCTCGCCCACGCTTCCGGCTCCAGCGGCGCCGTTGGCACGGCCACCGCCTCCAGCAGTCGCAACTCCTCTGGTACAGCCAGCGCGAAGAAGCGCCGCCTCAATGACAACGACAGCGAGACCTCCAGCGTTGCGGGGGGCACTGTGACCAAGACTCGCATTAGTCAGCACGCTTCAGCCAGCGGCCGCATCACCGTGGATGAGGTTGACCTGGAGGGCAAGTACGTCCGTCTCAGCAACAAGGCTGACGAGGTGAGTGAGTCCATCTGTCAGGTGGCTTTTCAAACTCTTCTTACTTGGTTTATGGTGATTTCACAGCTCTGAGACTGAGCTCAAAAAAGATGTAAGAAATTGAGTCCTGGCAACAAAATACCACATAACCAACATTTTAGATAATTAAAATATGATTATAAGTAGCATTCATATATTGCTGTATTAATGTATTTTGAGACAGACCGCTGTAATTATCTGTAGCTTCAGCCAACACCTTTTCAGTCAATAAAAAAAATACACAGGCAGGACTCCATTTTGGTTTTTTTACATTTTCTGTCCCATCCTCCTTTCTCTTCCCATTTCTCTCATGCAGGATCAATCTCTGGGCAACTGGCAGGTGAAGAGACAAGTAGGCAGTGCCACCCCCATCGTCTACAAGTTCCCCCACAAGTTCAATCTGAAGGCCGGAGGAACTGTCACCGTAAGTTACACCAAGTTTTCTAAATGTGTCCCTGTGTTGATCTTTCCATGGTCGGTATGACTGTTGTTTCCCTGCACAGAAAGGTACTCTTTTTGTGATCACGATAGTGCTCCGAGCGGGTCCCCATTTTGTATGCATAGTGTGCAAGCAGGTGACGTAATACACATTCCTGCCACTGTCTTGCGGCTTTTACATTGATCAGTAGGCGGCGGTAATGTGCCAAGAAAAGGATCAGTGTGGTTAAATGCAGGGAAGAAGACTGCAAGCAAGAAAACATGGATATTATTTCGTATATGTTGTATGTGGAAGGAAAGGTGTTCATCAGGCCTCAAGGATACACACAGGACACCTTTTTTTATCAATTTGAATCCTGTATGTCAGGTTACAAATTATGAGCTAAGTTCAAGACCCCTTCCTAACTCTGACCTTCACAGATCTGGGCTGCATCTGGCGGTGCAACCCACAACCCCCCTAGTGACCTGGTGTGGAAGAGCCAGAACTCGTGGGGCACTGGCGACCTCCTGCAGACCTCCCTCATCAGCGCCAACGGAGAGGTCTGACCTCAACTGTGTTTGTTTGCAGTATCAAAGTAACAGAAATTTAAGACAAGCTCAGTTACTTCATCATGTTGTTACTTTGTTCCCCATCAGGAGATGGCCATGAGGAAGGTGACACGCACCCTGTTCACTGAGGAGGACGATGACGACATGGTAAGTAACTCTTGTGTTAAAGGAGTATTTCACCTACAAGCTGACCGTTTGCGTATCAGTTGCTCACCAAGTGTTAACTTGAATTTGTGAGGAAGACTTTCCTTTTCTCTCATGCCTCCACGGTGAACGGAGAATCCAAAAAGGCAAACATTCTTGATGAACTGAAGTCATTGAGGACTGTGTTAAACAACAGCAAAACTTTCGTAAAACATCTGTTTACAAACTCTCAGACAACTCATGCAGTCTAATCCAAGTCTCATTTGTCCAGTCGTATGCACAGTACTTTCCAAACACATGCATTTTCACAAAAACGCTACAGTATAAAATAGTGTGCCCTGTTCACTGTAGAGGCATGCAAGAATTACATTTTCTCCACAAATTCAAGGTGACGGAGTAACTGATAAACAAAAGCTCATTTTGCAGGTGAAGTATTCCTGTAAGGCGACTCCTGCAGCATCTCCCAGTTGAGCAGCGGTGTGAGTAACTCACCCTGTTGCGTGTTGTTCACAGGGAGCGCACAGCACGAGCGGTGCAGACAACGAGTACAACCTGCGGAGTCGCACGGTGATCTGCGACTCCTGCGGGCAGCCGTCGGAGCGCGGAGGTTCTTGTGGTCTTGAAGGCCTCGTGGGACATTCCTTTTTCATGGGGACCAACGAGCCCAGAAAGGTACGGTACACACTGGAGCAGGAACTACACAGCGCAGAGCAGCATTGTATTATGAAGGAAAAATAGCGAGTGCTGCACACGGTAACGGCTCTGTGTAGTTACTGTACTTGTAAAAAAAATCAGGTGTGCAGATGTGTATATTTATACTTTTTAGGCAAAATAGTTTGCAAGATAACATTAATTAACTCATGAGGTTGGGCTCTCTGCAGCTAGGAGTGATAGGAAAGTGGGAAGAGATATCGAGAACGACACTCAACGAAAGGCTGCAGGTTTGAATCAAAGCCAGGCTGCTGCAAAGGACTCCGCCTATGTGGGGGTGCCCAGTAGCTCAGTGGATAGAGCAGGTGCCCCATGTATGGTAGTTTCCTTGCCATGGATTCAGTTCAAGCTCGTGGCCCTTTGCTGCACGTCGTCCCCCCTCTTCTCTCTTTCCTTCCCGCCTCAAACTGTCATTAAAAAGCAGAAATAAGAAGCAGAAATACAAATCAACAAAAAAATCTTGAGTGACCATCTAAGCCACGACAGCTGATCCTTCGTCTGTCTTAGTGGAGTGAACGCTTGCAGAGAAACTTTACAGTTTAGAGTTATAAGACACTTAAGTCAGAGGTGCTTTTCTTTCTATTTGGAGGCATTCAGTGTTACTCAGAAGATCATATTGCATTGTTGTAATGCAGGTGCAGGCAGCAGGATTGTTTCCTGTCCTCCGTCTACCTTTTAGTTTTTAACACTGGGAGGACAAACACAGTGTGATATGAAACTGTAATCTGTCTGAAAATACAGACCTCCGATCAGTCAAACCAGAAGCTGGCCACACCTCATTTTACAAGTCTGTAATTTCCAATCATTTCTCTATGAAATCTCCTGGAAAGAAGAACTGGAATTTTGTATTAATTCTGGGCAAAATAAGAATTTCCTGCTTCTTTCAAAACACAAGCAATTAGCAGCGGTTTTTAATCATTCATCACCGGAAACTTTGTTTTCCATCGACATTTTTTTAATTTTTGCATGTTCAGCCAACCTGCTGTGCACTGTGTCGGCTACACCAGCAGTTAATTAGAAATAATTCACTGGAAGGGTGCCAAATGAACACTGTTTGGTTTTTTGTTTAATTGGTAGCAAATTGCATCATTATTTTTGGGAAACTTCTCAGGAGATCATTATAATGGCATGTAAAAATTATGAATCTGTAAAAGAAGGCATCTTTTTATTTTTTTTGCAAACTATTCTTTAATTAACTTTGTTATTCATAGCACTGTTCAAACAGAGAAACCAAACAGGCACATATATGTGTAAAAAAGGCTTTGTGAACAGTAATATTTAAGAAGTAATTTAATTAAACATTAGATTTTACTCATAAGGACGGCTTACAGGATGTTTCTTGACTTCTTGAAGTTGGGTTGTATGAGCTACGTATTCATAGTCAATGAATTATCTTCAGTAGAAGGCGGTCAGCACGACCCCGGTTTGGAGAAGCAGGCAAAGTACCGACACAGAAGCTCAGCAATGCACTGCTGTGGATGGGGGTATTCCAGCCACTTAAAAAGGCCTACCTAAGTGGACGCTATATTGAGAATATTTTCACCACTTCACCTTGCCGTAGAGCTCACGTATTTCTATGTATCTCTCTCTGTCAGTCCGCTGAGTCTCTACAATGTTTGGTTATTGCGCTTATCACGACATAAATGTTTGTTTTTATTTACTAATATCAAATATCAATTGACAACCAACCCTTACACATAAAACATTTATTGAAAAAAGATTCAAAAATTCATGTTAAACTTATCAAAATTATATCAAAGCACCAACAACACATCCATTTAAACGTTAAAAAGGGTAAGATAATGTGATGTGTCACACTCTTATAATTCCCTCACACGAATGGTGACAAGTAGGTTCCCTGTGACGTTTTTTTAAATTAAATTAAATTAAATTAATTAGGTAGTTTGCTTTGTTATATTTTTTACTTGCATTTTTGAGGATTATTTAACGTGTAGAGAACGAAAAAGATGAGATAAAAGGGAAAAAATACACAAATATATACAACATAAACAAACAAGCGTTATCAGGAAACAAGTGATGAAAATATTATGATTTTTTTTTTATAAAGCAAATTACTTATACATTATTTTATAGGATGTAGGTAAATACACACATACATTTAAAGTTAAGTTAGAGGATACATTACATAACAACTATAGGCACACACAGATATCAACACACATGATACTCACACGCCTAATCATACATGCTCATGCTCATGAATGTGTGTGTATCCAAACAAGTAGCTGTTCTCAGCTGTCATATACTCAAAGGTCTTTGGGAACATCGTCATTTATATAGCTCATTCGTTTTTCCCATCTTTCTTCAGACATATGCACCTGATTTCTAACTCTCCATTTTGAATATCTCCTTCACAAGATTTTTCCACTTAACGTTATCTTTTAACCAGCTCCTTGTAATTAATTTAATCATTGCTACTGATTATTAAAAACAGGTGAAAATCTTTCTCATCGATCACTTCTGGTATTTTACCAGGTAACAGAACTAGTTGGTTTTTATTTAAAGAAATGTCAAAGATATTGGACAGTTCTCCAAAAGATTTTTCCCAGAAGCCACTTATCACTTTACAAGACCAGAATATGTGACTGTGGTTTACCGTCTGCTCGCTACGTTCTCTCCAACATCTTGAGGTTGTGTTTCTTCATACTTACTTTGAATTTGGGGTGTCTTCAATTATCGGATTAACACCTTACATGAATATTCTTTCCAATAGTTTGAATTAGAGTTTGCCTCTTTATTAGGAAATGGGTGTGCACAACATGCTGATAGTCAATTAAAAAAAATCATTCATAACTTTTTAACAGCTGCTCTTATGCGTGTGAATACACACAAGTTATACGTTTGAGAAAATGTAGTGCCAAAGGACAGAGCTGTGTGACGGCAGCTGAAGAGGTGAAATATTCTTAATATAGCCTCTACTCAGACTGATATTTGTTTTTATGCCTCGGCGCTAGTGATGAACTAATTACGTTTTGGTGATTGAAGGTCAAGTTCACTGTGACCTCATCCGTCTTATTCACTTAAAAAAAATATCTCAGGAATGCCTTCAGGGAATTCCCTCACCTTTGGCACAAATGTTTACTTGTTTACTTGGACTCAAGTATAAACTGAGTCGGATTTGGTGGTCAAAGGTCGCTGTGAACTCACAAACATGTTTATCATACACTAATTAAGACAAAATTTCACACAAATGTCGGGTGAAATAAAACGATAAAGTGATATTATTTTACTGTTACACTGCGACTGAGGGAGTTCAAGTATCTCGGGGTCTTGTTCACGTGTGAGGGTAGATTGGAGCGTGAGATGGATCGCGGATACAAGCAGCCGAAATGAGTTTCCTCCGTGGGGTGTCTGGGCTCAGCCTTAGAGATAGGGAGAGGAGCTCAGACATCTGGAGGGAGCTCGGAGTAGAGCTGCTGCTCCTTCGCCTTGAAAGGGGTCAGTTGTGGTGGTTATGGTTCTTATCTACTGCGGTGGCCGTCCTGCCTGCTTCAGGGTTCATCTACTGTGGATAAGACACTGACTATGGTTAATTACCTCATACAGTCCCACTTCAAAAAAGTCAAACTATCCCTTTAAGAAAAGTCGTCTCATCAGTAACACAGTTTATTTGTTACTGTCCTTCCATGTTTAACGCTGCACTGTGTCACTTTCTCCTTCAGGGTCGTGCCAAGCCGGAGAACTGCTCCGTCATGTAAAAACCAGACAGCACCTCACCTGAACCCACCGTCACCTCCTGTAGCCCATAACGGAGAATAATAATGTCCTACTATTGGGTTGTTTGTCTTTATTTTTTTATATGGTCTTTTTTTTGTATTAAGATTAATCTGCAGGTTAGAGTTGCTTTGAGGTTTTTTGGGCGGAGGGCACAGGATTTTCATATTTAGCTTTTTCAGTTTGTGTATTCAAGGTATGTTATTGCATGTGTGCCTTGCTAATGCTTGTTCTGCTCTTCTTGCACAGTCTCTCACAAACACACACACACACACACGCACACACACAGCTCCATTGACCAGTGCTTGTGCTTGGATCCGAGGCGGGGTTTCACATTTAATGGCCAAGCTGTCAACACTCAACACGCACAGCTAGTGAACCCTGTCAGGAGAAGGTCTCTACAGATGACAGGAAAATGAATCCTGTGGGGTTTGCTGATCACATTTGTCGCCCATTGAATTCATCAAATCTTTATTGAAGGTGATGTTTACATTTGAAATTTATTTTCCTCGTTTTGGGATAGTATTGTTGTATCTTTATATGAAAATACATTTAACTAATTTTTTTGTTTGATAAACTATGTTGGAAAAGTCTCCAAAGAAAGCCAAAGAACTGTAAGCTCAGGGCGTTCAGCAGGTTGTATTTCACCTTTAGCCTTAGTCGTAGTGCTTTTTCTATGTGGATTTAGATCGCACGGTTGAGCTGCGATGGTGCACACAGAGAGAAAAATACTTATTTGAGATGAATATATTTTTTTTCTGCAATTCACAGCTCGACCCCAGAGGGATGTATTTGGTTCTTGAAAGTGTGTGGAAATAAGGAATTACTGTCTGCTGGATAATGTACTCAGACATAAATGTGTATCTCAGTTTGATTTAAATGTGTTGCCTTATTGAGTAACTCCAAAGATGTTTTGTCATGATGATAGGAAAATGTTTTCTACGTGGGGGAGATATCAGGAACAGGTACTGTGTTTTGAGTGTTTACTGGTGCCATATATACAGTATATATTTGTAGGATTTCTCAGCTTACTCAGCCAAGTGAAGATTATTCTGATAGTGAGCTGCAGCAGTAGTTTTTGGGAACATTTTAACAAGCTTTTATACAGATTATATAAAACAAGGAGAAAAAAAAAGACTGTGCCTTCAGAGGACGGAGAGGAACAATCACTGTTCTCTGGGCACATGCCTCCGATCACAGTCTTGTGACTGTCAGCTGTCCTCTGGTTTGTGTTGCTCCTAAAAAACTGGTCATAAGGGCTTTTTTTTTCCTCCTTTCCGCTTAAGCTTACTGGCTTTGCAAATCCCCAGGCATGATTTTGGGATCTGAGCAGGATTGTTGTGGGGGGGTTTCTATACTTTGTGACTTTGGCTTCATGCACTGCTTTTATCAAGGGCCTCGCCAAATATGCACAGCAGGTAGATTTGTACTGTAGTCTGGCAGCTTAAGTCATTTATACTCCAGTGGAAAGCATATCAAAGCATTTACGGGAAATACTTGATAGCTGTTTTTGATATTTTTCTCTGTATTGTACTTCATAGATGGTATTTGTGCCACGTTAGATTCTTTTTTTTGCCTTCACTACATGTCGGATTTTGACACTATGATCCCCAAAGTGCCTTAAAAAGTCCATGACAATCGTTGATTAATAAAATGACCAGCTTCAAAGATGACACTCATTTCTAATAAACAAAGGCACAGTGTTTATCTCATATGAGACATGATTACTGTATGTAATTGTGAAATATATGCAACTATTAATTGAACCATCCCGCTCAGAACAGATGCTTTAGAGGGTGTGTTCGGGTTTTTTTCAAAGGTTTGTGTTTTCTCAACAAACAGCTGCTCTTTAACATTTATATGCAATGTTAGTTCAAGTTGATGAAGAATCAAGACAGTAACAACCTCAGATTCAAACCCCAGATGTGCTTTATGTGACAAATGTCTTGAGGGGCCTTTGTAAAAATTCCTGAACCCTCCCTGTTAAAGTCCTGATCGAGGCCTCAGGAAACTTTTTAAGGACTTGAGGATTTAAATGTTACTGAAAGGGATTTGTTGTTGTGAGCCTTTAATGCCAAAGTTGTAATTTGCTTGAAGTAGGATTTGTGTCGATCATAACGATGCTGTTAACGTTATGGAAAAGCCATTCAGTCGATGTAATGAATGTTTTTTTTTTCTCTTTTCTAAAATAATGCTGAGTAAAATTCTCTCCAGTGACTGACTGTTGTACTTATTTCCTTGATGTAGAAAATTATAATTCAAAACCAGTGACGAAAAGTGCAGTCATTTTTATTTACATTATATACACATGTTCCCATGGTTACATTCAGAAATATATGTTCATACGTAAACAAGAAAAAAAGAAGCTGAAGCTCTACCCAAAACTATAGCATGTAAAGCACGATGTACATTCTTTGTGGTACACAGAGTTGTTTCTATGGTAAGTTGACAAAACAGTTAATTCAATACAAAACAAAACACATGGTAACACTTCTAAAATCATTTAGAGGCAACACAAAACGCCAGCAGGGGCGGAGCCAGACATAAACATTCAAGGCACAGCCCAAACCAAGGGGGGCCCGGGGCTCTGTCTATTTACTTTTTTCCACGTTTACGGCAGCTATATGCTCCACTTTTGAAGCTGTTTGAGTTAATAGAATGCCTAAAAATCTGTACATCATTTGGAAAAACATGACAGTTGCAAATGAAAAATCATCCTGTAGAGCCCACATCCTGTTTTGCATCTAATTGTTCTCAAACGTCATCTTCATCTTTCTGAAACCACAACACAACATATTATAGGGATGACTAATTTCTCTCCTTTGTTTTCTCTCATTTGTCTGATGTCACTATTTTGAAGTAACAGGATGAAAATTCATAACGTAATTAGCGAAAACAGCATAACTAATGTTGGAGCCTCCCATTGTGACAATGTGCTGGAGCTCACAGAATGAACTGCAAATCAAGGATCCCCAACAATACAAAGTACAAGTAAATGTGCCCTTCAGTACTCTGAATTGTGCATAAGGTCAACACAGGAACATTTTCGGTCAAACTAGCCAGCCAGCTAACCGTTTCTGGCGCAGCAGGGTGGATTGGTCAAACTAACTCTGGGCTTTCACCCTGGAGCCTGCTGTTTCACATGTGACACCAGAAGTCTGGAACTATTTTGCTATCAACTTAGTGTTTAGTATGTGTTGCAAAGCCAAACCGTAATTTTCTTTTCTAAACCTAACCACAGACTTTTGTCGCCTAAACTCAGGGAAGTAAACCTAAAAATTGTTTTACCTACTTGTAAGTTCATTCATTCATTCATTCATTCATTTATTTTACGTAACCACCAGGGACGCAGGAGCCTATCCCAGCTGACACTTGGTGAGAGGCAGGGACAACCATTCACACTCACATTCACACCTACGGACAATTTAGAGTCACCAATTAACCTGCATGTCTTTGGACTGTGGGAGGAAGCTGGAGCACCTGGAGGAAACCCACACTGACACAGGGAGAACATGCAAACTCCACACAGAGGGGTTCAAACCAGGAACCCTCTTGCTGTGAGGCGACACTGAGTGTATTTTGAAAAGACAAAGCATGTAATGAGCCTAATTTGACACGCAATACCCGAACTGCCAAAACGGATACAGAAGGTTACCCAGTGTGTCATATTCTGATATGTAGGTCCACTGACAACGTGCTGGAATTTGACGTGTCAGGATGAGAACATGATGCCATATTAGGCTAGCCACCTCCGAGGCTGGGACACGCTCTTTGACCCAATGGTAGTTACGGGTATGACACAAGCACAATGTAACCGGAGCTGCGATGTTACTCTGAGGGTCACAGCACACGGCACTATGAATAAAGGGATGATGTCCAGGGTTCGCTATGTTTGGCCACCTTGGGTGCACTGGACCTGACAGAACTTTTTGGGTATACTCGAATAATTGGCAGCCGATATACAAAAGAGCCTTTTCATATAGAAAACATGTTTTGAAACGAATCAGTCATTCCCCATCCAGTATTGAGCCTTTCAGGAAGTGCAGATCAGATTCTCCTCTTTCTTTCTCCTCTTTCAAACCTCCTCGGTCACCTCACCAACTCACTGTTAATGTTACTAGCCCAAATGTTACAGCTGCAGATTCACAAACCTGAAACAGGGTCTGTAATCCAGCCTCCAGAGTGTGATCCTCACAAGATGGCTCCCCCGTTCCCAAAAAATTAACAAAACCACATGACATCAAATGATGAGATTTCCCCTGTAATAGAGGTTTTGCTCCCCTGATTTGCCGATCCAGTCGAGAGATTGAGGGGAAATGACACAAAGTTGAAGGTATTTTAAAAACCTAAAACATTCAGGGCTGGACCCCCATCAGCCACCCCCCTGCTCCGCCCCAGGGATGAGTTGGAATACTCTGTAAAGCTAAACTTTTGGTATTTTGGGTGAACCGGCCCTTTAAATACCACCCAGACAAAAGCTACTGTAGGTCACTGCGTTAACATTCATAATACTGCTTTGATTTGGCTTTAAATTCCCCATTTGATGAAGGTCATGGGATTTTTTGTCCTGCATGAACAATGTTTGTGCTTAAGCAGAGTTTCTGGTATCTGTTAGTGATAAACGTGTAATCTTTGGTCACAAACCCTTTAAAACATCCTCAAACAGGGCTGTTGTTCTACATTTCTGTAAAGCTAACAATATATCCATTTCTATATTTACAAAGTTTCCATCTGACAGCAGCAATATGTAAACCACATTTGTTTAAACAAACGGGGGACACGTGCATCATCGTGTCTCTAAATGCCACATTTGGAGAAGACAGTGATATGAGTCATAAAAAATATTGTGCATCTTGGTAAAAAAAAATCTTAGGCACTTTGGTGAGACAATTTTTTTGCTGTCCAAAACAAACTCATATGTGTTGTAAGACATGTTTAAAAAGGTCTCTTGACCTTTGTTTCTGCCCTTTTGATGAGCTAATCAAAAGAAGTCCAGCTATGATGAGTTCATACAAAAGCTGCCTATAAAAAGTTAACATTTTTGGAATTTAATATACCTAAATTTAACCAAAAAAGCAAAATAAAACTCAAACTGCGTCTTAATTTGTCATTTTTGATGATGCAGATTTGAACTCTAATAAAAAGGGCCTTTGAAACATGCACACCAGCTCGTCAGTAGCAGGCGAAATGTGTGGAAAACTTCAATTACAGCAAGTTTAGATGAGTTCAAACACATAAACATTCCCAAGTTTTTTGCTTTTAAGCATGAAGTCTTGTGGCGTATTTTTCCCATGGGAGGTGAATGCAACTGAAGCCCCGCTGGCGTCGCCACAGTCCAGCCTTCCTCACCACAGCCTGCTGGCTCCCCGGTCTGGATGACAAGTCTGTCATGGTGAAGCAAGTACCACTTTAGCCCACAGAGGGGCAGTGTTGAGCTGACGGGGGGCAGACACAGTAAACAATGGTTCCTCAGTGGGTCAGACGTTCAGGCGCTGGTCTGTGGGTGGTCTGCAGCTCTGATTGTCAGACAAGAGTGTAAAAGTTTGCTCCTTTTTTGGGAGCGTGGATGAAATCATCCCCAAAGTGAGGAGGAGGGAAACTTGCTCTGCTGCTGTGACTGTCACTGAGGTGTTCTCCTGGGGGACGGGGGGCGGCGGACAGGTGGCAGGTCATAGTGTCCCGGGATGTGGCTGTTCACAGGGAGGTCGTAGTGGCTCTGGGGGTCCTCGTGTGGAGCGTGACCGAGGGAACTCTGACGCTCTGTGAAGACAAACAGAAGCTCTTTTATACAGTTACAGGCAAATATCCAACTCTTAGTCCACTGCGTTTATTCTCTTTATCTATTAGTTTTGAGCAAATTGTGACCTTGACTTGTCTGATATGATCAAATTTTCATGTTTCAGCAACTGGTTTTGGTTATTTTTCTTCCTGGTGCTGCAAATAGATC
Organism: Epinephelus cyanopodus; assembly: GCA_026686955.1. Lineage (NCBI taxonomy): Eukaryota > Metazoa > Chordata > Actinopteri > Perciformes > Serranidae > Epinephelus > Epinephelus cyanopodus. The sequence goes on along the minus strand of CM048919.1, from coordinate 36,097,388 downwards.
ACACCTGTGCACTGTCTGGTTATAAGTACAGAGACTTCTTTGAACTGGTTAGTGTGATGCTGCAGGGTGGTACAGAGCACTCGCTGAAAAATCTTATTTTCATGCTTCTAATTCGATCTTGACCCAGACTCGACTGGTGGGTTTTAAGATTATAGTTGTCTAAATCAGTCCTGACTAAAGCTCTACAACAAAGGTTTAGTTTGGAGGGATTTGCTGTCTGACTGTACCTGTTTTAATGCACAGAGTGTCGATGATTTAACCATTGTTAATCTGCATTTTAAAGCAAATCCTCACACAAAGCACCTTTACATAAAATCAAGAATGAACTGATATAAAACACTGATGAGATGTAAATGTATTCATCCTTACATATGTATAAAAACTTGGATTTGGAAGCAATGACAGCATGAATGACTAGTAACACTTAATCTAAACCTCTCAATATATAAACACTTACTATGACACACTGTAACGTAGATGCAAGCAGACTTAAGTGTTTATTTATGTTTTTGCCAACAACTATAACTCCTCCTCATCAACAGATAATAAATGACAATATATAAAACACAGTTTTAATATTTTTAAAATGTACAATTGTTAAGAAAAAGAAGAAGAGGATATACTTTATTAATACCCTGGGAGAAATTTAGTTTAAACATGCACAAACAGGACTTATAAATGCATTGAATGGGGAGATGTCAGGGTGAGGGGGTTGCCCCGGGCAGTTGGGAGTTCGGTCTTGCTTGAGGGCACCTTGGCAATGCCCAGGAGACAAACTGGCACCTCTCCAGCCACCAGTCCACACTCCATATTTGATCTGCATGGGGGCTTGAACCCAAGGTGCAGCCGGGGGGGAGGAAGGGTCCTGTTTTGGGACCTCAGAATTGTGTTTCTGCTTTTTGCAGATGATGTGGTTCTGTTGGCTTCATCACACTGTGACCTCCAGCAGGTACTGTGAAGCTGTCGGGATGAGAGTCAGTAACCTCCAAATCTGAGGCCTTGGCTCTCTGCCGGAAACTGGTGGATTGCCCCCTCCGGATTGGGGGAGAGTTACTGCCTCAAGCAAGGGAGTTCAAGTATCTCAGGGTCTTGTTGATGAGCTGGGTAGAATGGAGCATGAGATGAATCGGCGGTTTGGTGCAGTGTCTGCAGTGATGCAGACGCTGTGCTGGACTGTCGTGGTGAAGAGGGAGCTGAGCCAGAAGGCAAAGCTTTCAATTCGATCTGGTTCATCTACGTCCCAACCCTCACCTATGGTTATGAGCTCTGGGTAGTGACTGAAAGAATGAGATCACGGATACAAGTGGCCGAAATGAGTTTCCTCTGAGGGGTGACTGGGCTCAGCCTTAGAGACAGGGGGAGGAGCTCAGAGTAGAGCCGCTGCTCTTTCGCATCAAAAGGGGTCAGTTGAGGTTGTTCGGGCATCTGATCAGGATCCTCCTGGGCGCCTCCTGTAAGAGGGGTTTCAGGCATGTCCCACTGGTAGGAGGCCCCGGGGCAGACCCAGAACACACTGAAGGGATTACATATCTCATCTGGCCTGGGGACGAAAATGGATGGATGGATGAAGGTAATGTTTTCTGCCAAGTCCTAACACCATCTTAAGTCTCAAACAATCAGATACAAAAGGACGCGGCTCACTGAACACATGATGATCCAAAAAACAAGTTTTTAACATCAAATCACTGATTTTAGAGTTTATTATCACAAAACGTTGGGCCCTTATTAAATGACAGGGGCAAAGCTGTCTTAATATATATGTTTTTCTATCATTAACCACAGTCTTCTGCTTCCAATAGACTAAGTGTAAATAACTGTTATTGATGTAGGGAAGTGCTATTTTCTCTCCATTTTCCTCCCCTGAATTGCTCTAAACTGCCAGGATCCAAATCAGTGATGCTCCACTTCACTCGAGGAAAAGAGGCTGACCTTGAGCCAATATTTTCATTAATCAAATGCTTTGATTCTCCTAACCTCCACCAACACGTGTTTCCTATCATCATTTATTAGTCTGACTTCATGCTGATGTATCGCCGGTGTCCACAGTAAAAAGCAGGATAATAAAAGAGCATCCTCTCTGCTGCTCTTCCTCCTCCCTGTAAAGATTCACCAGGCGCTGCCTTCAGGACGCCCGTCCTCCCCTTCTGTCAGAGCACTGATCCTTCTCTAATGTTTGACTGATCGCGACTTTAAAAGAACCTTAATGAGTTTTTCATTTTGGGGTGAACGTTATCTTAAGTCTCAGCTTACTAAGCTTTGGGTCGACACGTGCTCGGTCTGATTTTGATTTAAGGAGGAAGTAAGGATGATTTTGTGTTCATGTTCTGCTGTTTCAAAGAGCTGCACTATTAAACCAGACAGAGTTGAGACTCAGCAACTATCAATTAATAGAAGTAATTTTCAAGCAAAAATGACAAACATTGCCATATTCCAGCTTCTGAACTGTGAGGGTTTTGCTTGTCTTTACTTTATATGACAGTAAATTGGATATCTTTTGCTTTGGACTGTTAGTCACACAAAATCTTAATTGCAATGGGCATTTTTTTTTTTTAACTTTTCTGACATTTAACCAAATTTAAACCAACTTAAACATTAAAATATAGAAATCTTTACTACAGCCGCCCCTGAATTTCTATCGAGATATACCTGCCTGTTGTGGATGTTTATTTTAATACCTTTGCTAGTTTGCATATTCAGATTATTAATATAATGTACACTCACCGCCCACTTTATTAGGTACACCTGTTCAACTGCTTGTTAATACAAATAGCTAATCAGCCAATGATAGAAAGGTAACAGCAACTCAAATAACCACTGGTTACAACCAAGGTCTGCAGAAGACCATCTCTGAACCAACAACACGTCCAGCCTTGAAGCAGATGGGCTACAGCAGCAGAAGACCACACCAGGTGCCACTGCTGTCAGCTAACAACAGGAAACTGAGGCTACAGTTCACACAGGCTCACCAAAACTGGACAATAGAAGAATGGAAAAAGGGTCAGAATCTGGCGTCATGGATCCATCCTGCCTTGTATCAACGGTTCAGGCTGCTGCTGGTGGTGTCATGGTGTGGGGGAGATTTTCTTAGTACCAACTGAGCCTGGTTTAAACACCACAGCCTGCCTGAGTATTGTTGCTGACCGTGTCCATCCCTTTATGACCACAGTGTACCATCTTCTGATGGCTACTTCCAGCAGGATAACGCGCCATGTCACAAAGCTCACATCATCTCAAACTGGTTTCTTGAACATGACAGTGAGTTCACTGTACTCCAATGGCCTCCACAGTCACCAGATCTCAGTCCAATAGAGCAGCTTTGGGATGTGCTGGAACGGGAGACTCACATCATGGATGTGCAGCTGACAAATCTGCAGCAACTGTGTGATGTCATCATGTCAATATGGACCAAAATCTCTGAGGAATGTTTCCAACACCTTGTTGGATCTGTGCCACCAAGAATTAAGGCAGGGGTCCAACCTGGGACCAGCAAGATACTGAACACCAAGTTGCTCCTGATGGCTGTTACATCAGCGTGTGTGAATGGTTACTGAGTAGCAGGTGGCGCCTTGTGTGGTAGCTGCAGCCACCAGCGTGTGAATGGGTATGACGTGTAGTGTAAAAGCACCTTGAGTGGTCAGAAGACTGGAGAAGAGAATGTTAAAAACATGGATGTCAACTATGTTCTTTCGGTTGTGAAAACTCGTCACTATATGCTGCTGAAGGAGGTGTAAGGTGCCGCTCACCTCTGCGTAAGGTGGCCGTGTTGAACGGTGGTGGGCTGATCTCAGTGTAGGCTCTCTCTCTGGGCACGGCTGACTTCATCTCCATGTAGCTGCTCTCTGGGGGGCAGAAGGGCAGGCCGGGCAGGTCTTTGATGGTGGCGTAGGGATTCTCGCTGTTCAGAGAGCTGCTGCTCACCGCCACCGCGTCCTTCAGCTCTGTCACCACACAGGGCGCAAAGAGAGAGAAGTTAGAGCACATGTGGAGAGTCAGAAACATGTGGCACAGCAGCAGGATCGAGGTCAGTCGACAGTCTGTACAATCTTTGCACCTACAGTCAAATGTAGCACCGTCCTGCTGATGTAGCTTTGGTGATCCTACTTCTCAGTAGCAGGTAATAGGAGAGGAAAAATGTGAAAATAGGGTGATAAAGTACCTTTGTTGTAATATTTTCCGAGGCTGGCACTGTAGCTGTAGCTGCGATCGATTCCAAAAGCTCCTGTAAACAATAAAAGACAAATCCTGGCGTCTTTATTTTCATTTATGGCAAACTAATCAAAAGCAGATAATCCGCTTTGGAAACCTGCAAAATAAATACCAGGTGAGTGAACGCTGGCAGCACAACTACCAACGTTTTATGAAGTCCTTATTGTTTTTATTGTCTCATATCAAATGTGCATTGATGACTGAGAGGATTTTCTGTCCAAAGGAAATGTGATGGTTGATAAACTTTGATGTGTCGACTGCAAAAAAAGGAGAACTTTCTAAGTTTCCTCCTGCAGCTGTTACTGCGTGTTTCTGACCTGGATTTACACTCCTGTGATTTAACCCTTTCAGGTATAGGACAGCTAGTTAAAAGCCATTTCCTTGTATATGCATGGGTTTTGATGCTATAGATGCATTTAGGTCACTACAGTGGACACCAGTGTTTCATGCCGTACACTGCTGCCCACTGGCCAGGTGTTGTAACTGCAACACAAATCTCTGGAAACCAAGATGGCTGACAGAGTGCAAGAAATGCTGTGCAGCTCAAGAATATCTTGCCAATCCTTCTTTAATAGGAGACCAAGGCAGGTAAATAATATCTGGAAAACTCATGTAGCATCTAATGAGTATTACAGCTGTTAAATTTTCCAAATATTGATTATATGTTGGGAGGAAATTACAATTTATCATCTGTCGACTAAACTGGGCATCATTCATTACTGGCTGTATTTCAGCTGCAATTAAAACTATTACTGCGACTTTGTTGTTCTTGAAAATACTGCAGTGACTTTTTATGGCTGTAAATCAATTGATTTATGTTATTAGAAGGTAATGTGCAGTTTTGGTAACAGAAACAATATTTGGACAATATTTTTGCAGAGAATGATCCCTGGAAAATGATATCGATCAACAGGAGGAGGTGGGTGGGGGCTGAGGAGTGAAGAGGAAGGAGCTGAGGTACAGAAGGGAGGAGTAGAAAGAGGGGAGAAGATGAGCATGTATATGAACGTGTTAAAATGTGTGAACACATTAGTTTAACAGTATTAAAATATCTTTATAGTTTCACATGATATATATAATTTTTTGATTGGTATATATTTGTTTTAGTTTAAAACTTAAACACATGCTGTCCACCTGAGTGCATATGAGGAAAACTCCTTGAAAAATGCCTGCTTAAAATAATGAACTTCATAAAAAAAATAATCATATGAGATATGTGATAAAACTACTGGACACTTCAACTGTAACTCAGTATCAACAGAGGAAAAATTTGCTAGCTGCGAGGCTAATTATGCAATGTAAAATTGCTTAGATAATAATGAGTGAATAGCAAAAACCAAAAGTTTTGTCTCTGAACCTCGACAGTTATTACTGAGCCAAACTTTCTACTTTTGCCAAATGATCTTGTGTCCATGCTTTATAGCTGTTGGGAGAAGTTTGCCCTCAGGGTTTTAAGCCAGATAACTCTGAAGTTTTAGGAAAAGGATCATAGTTTAGGTTAAAATGAAAAGATTTCTTCCATAAAAAGCTCTGAAGGCTAACTTATCCAGTGTGCTGTTTTATGTGTGTTGGTGGAGTCAGTTTACAGTAAACTTAACTGCACTTAAAGGAGCAGTGTGTAGGATTAAAGGGGATTTAGTGGCATGTAGCAGTGAGGATTGCATCTGCACCTGGTTAAAATTCCTTTAGTGTGTATTGTTCAGGAGGTTCTACCAGGAGCTGAATTATCTGCAGAGGCCTTTTCCTCTCCGAAACAAACAGACCTGGGGTGTCATATAAAGCAGTGCGTGGGATCCACACTAAAAATGTATGTATGGAAAAAATATTTGACTGTTTCTACTGTCAGGCTTCCACCTCACCATCTGTGTCGCTAATTTCCTGTCTTGAAACGGGTCAAAGTTTCTCCTATCATGTCTATTTTTATATATCACTACTTTCTCGTGGGAAGTGTCGTACGCCTCTTGCAGGCCTTGCTTTGTGCGTACGCAATGTTTATACATAAGACTCCAGGTGAGTTAAGCAGTAAAAACACTGAATAAAGCAGTTTCACATGTTGTTTCTATGCTGCTCATTGCGGAGAGCCTGCTAACTACAGTGGCCGACACAAAAATGCAGATGTCCCACTCTAGAGCCAGTGTTTGGTTTGTCCATTCTGGGCTACTGTAGAAACACGGTGGTGCAACATGGCGATCTCTGTAGGCAAGGACCCGCTCCCTATGTAGATATAAACGGCTCATTTTAAGTAAGCAGAAACACAATGATTCTTATTTTTAGATTATGATACACTAAAGAAAAAAATACTAAATATATTATATTCCATTTTTGCCAATACATCCCCCTCAATTTTACACCCTGGGCCTTTAACCTTTAATTATTTACAGTTATTTATGAGCTGATTTTATCTTCACGGGCCAGGGCAGAAAAGAAAGTAGTGGCAGCTTCCTCTGTTTCCAATTGTGTTAAACAGTCATATGATATTGTTGCATATTGATCGCAGACAGCTGAAATGATATCATATTGAGGTTGACTTTGCAATAGCGGCACATATCATATTGTTGTCTCAAGAACTGATATAATATCATATCCTGATTAAACTAGTGATTTACACCCCTACTAAGAATAAGGAAATACTTTCAGCAGGAGGTTATATCAGCAGTAAATTGGAGGTTTCACAGATTATCTTTTATGCCGCTGTGGTCAGGAGGTCAGGAAATCAACTCCTTACTTTTATTAGCTTGTAAATGTTAATCCACTTATTTCATTCTGCTCTAATGCTGCAGGGCTCTCCTCTAAGTGGATAAAGTAACTGTTCCTGAATGTGAATCACGCAGTGGAAAGTCACCCGGACGGACCTGAGTCTTTGCGGGGCTCGTGGTGTTTCCAGTCTGCAGGCAGAGTGGCGTTGCTCTCAACCCCAAACAGGCCCCGCCTCTCCCTCTCCATGTTTTTCACGCTGCAGAACAGCTGGTTATTGGTGTTCTGTATGACACACAGAATAGTAAACCAATCAGAAATCATCAATGCAAAGAAATTCTGCCGAATTAATATGACATAAAAACTTAAGAGCTGTGACTTCCTGGGTCAACAGTTAACGGTTTATGAGTTTAGCCGTTGTTGACCGGATGAGTTACATGTTTGTCACAGTGCTGCACTACAGTTGCCGTGAGGCCTGAAAACTGCCCGAAGTATCAGATGACTGCGCCGATGTAACAGAGGTGACATTCACCTTGATGGTGCGGTCGTGGTTGTTGGGGAGGTGTGGCAGTGGAGGCCTGTTCTGGCTCAGTGTGTGATAGCTGGGGTTGGAGTAGTAGTGGTGGTAACTGTGAGGAACATCTGTAGGCCAAAACAAACACACGGAGTCACGTCTGCTGCAAGTAAATTACCTCAAGGTCAATAAAATGCACCTCTGTGGAAGACTAATTACCAAAACACAACAGCGGGATAAAACTAAAACCACATTGTGACCAAGAACAACTATAAAAAATATGTTTTAATTATTTAATTTAAAAATGATGAATATCCTCCAAAGTAAACTGTTACCTAAAGTTCACACCTTGATGTTTGCAATTATTTCACTTCATCATATTTAACTCTCTTGTAGGCACATCAGTGCTCAGTATTATCAGTGCTAATGCATCATTTTAAAATTATAACTAATTGAAAAGGACCAAAAATTTTTTTTACATCCCCGGGGAAAATTGTGGTTCATTGAAGTCACTCTGATACCAAGCATAGAGAATTATAGAGATAGAAATGAGGACGCAGTGTGTAAAAATATAAAAATATGTGCAGTATGCCTCAGTGTTGACACTAGTATGTACAATATTCAAAATAGAAAATATGACCAATGTGCTGAGTATGTTAAGTGTGTGAAAATATAAATATATGTGCCTTATCTCACAATACATTGTATAAAACTAGTATCAGCTTGTGCTTTTGTGAAAACTTAAGTAATGAGATTTATAAAATGCACCACAGAGCACCACAGGACACTGACATTTGGACTTTTTAACCCACTGCATCTATAATTCATAATTATCTATTGGGTACAATTATTCAACTGTGGAAATATTCCTCACCTCTTGAATGTATATATTAATTCAACATAACATGCACAAGGCTGCACACATTTCTTACGCTTACTCTATAATTCTATTGTTGTTTATTCTACTGATGGATATATCGTAGTTAAATATTCACAGTTACAGCCTCAGCACAGTGATGATTTTATTTGAATATTTTAATTTTTATATCTTAAGTACTGGTGTCAGACACAATAGCATAATGCACAATTTATTTCTACTTTATTTTATTTATTGCTCTATATTTACACACTTTTTTCATACTCTTACTTCTTAAAATTCTTTATTCTTTACGTCGGAGCAACTCTAACAAATCATAATTTCCCCTCTGGGCTCAATAAATTATTTCTGATTCTGAATATAAGAATTGTGATCCAGAGTTTGGGAAACATGAGCACTTTGCAATGGTCTCACTTGTAAAAACATCTGGTATGTCATCGATAAATGTCAGGCATTGCACCTTTAGTCTCTTGAATGAACGTCAGACAAGCCTAGGCTATATTCAAGCTAATGTTTATGTAGTCTAGCTTAGTTTAGTTCAGTTTTGAAGGAAACTATAATGTCAGGCTGAATTACGGGGAAATATGCAAGTGTCTCACAAAACATGTCAAAAAAATTAAATTTGATAGTTTATTTATGTAAATGTGTTGTCTGACTGAAATCACGTGGCTATCTTTTCTGTAGTCACAATAAAAATCAAAATGTGGTTTTATATGATTAAAAGAAGGAGAAAGTGGTGGAATATGTGAAATGCTCCTTTTCCTGTCTGCAGCTGTGGGGTGTGTCTGCGTTTGATTGACAGCTGCTGACAGGTTCAGCTGCAGGTGGAGGTGAATAAACAAACAAACATGGCTGTAAATAAACAGCTCATGGACGGACAGCGTGTTGTCAGCGTTGGTGTTAAATAATAACGACCACACCAGCGTCTGAGCGTAAATGCTGTTAGCCTCTCATTCAAAAGGACAACATGTGTGTTCCTGTGTATAAGTTAGCTGAAGGTCCAGTGAGTCGGATTTAGGGCAATATTATCAGAAATAAAATATAAGATTCATAATTATTTTTTTCATCAGTGTATAATAATTAGAAACTAAGAATTGTTGCTACTTTTGAATGAGCCGTTTATACAGTAATGTTACACATAGTCCGCCATGTTGTTTCTACAGTAGTCAGAACAGAGATGAAACACTGGCTTTGTCCAAACTTCCACCTTTGACTTCAACACCAACATGACATTTAGAGGGCTAAAACAGTGGGTGAGATCGTAGTACGTCCAAAACCTTTTCATGAAACAAACAGTATGTAAGTTTAACCAGCAAAATATCACAGTACAGTACAGGTGTAAATTTCCCACAATGCAGTGCGGTAGACAACATTGTTAATAGCTATGTCTCAATTCAGGGGCCTGAAAATGATCCATCAGCCTGAAATATATGAAACAGTGGTGTCTCTGGCGGTGAATCATCTCCCCAAGTATTCAATAAAATATATAACAGTCTCTGGGTCCACGATTTAGGGCTCAGTGACTTACTAGCTTACTCCTTCTTTCGTCAAGTGCAACTGGTTGCTCAGTAACAGGAACGCCAACAGGCTGCGGTGAGAACAATTGGTGATGCAACCAGGAAATCAGACCAGACTGTCCCATTTTGGAGACCGTTTGGTTTGGCTAATGCAGCTTTCAAAGGACGTGGCCGACCTAGACCGCGAAGGCCGCGTCCTTCGAAGGCTGCAGCGCCTGAATTGAGACACAGCTAATGACAGACGGCAACCAAGACAGCTCTGTAACGTCAACAACGCTTGGATTTAAGTGTAACTTTGTAAGAACCGTAAGATTTATATATAGTCTTAAATGTAATTTCAAATTACAGGTAAAATTTGTGTGGCATGTTACCATGTTTCGTGTCCATTGAACACGGGGCCCTGTTCAATCCCATGAAAGTTGCACACTGGCATGAAGCCAAAACACTTAAAACCAATACATAGATGTAAAGGCAAATCCACATAAATTGAGATAAAGTAAGATCAAATATACCAGGGGTCAACATGAATAAACATAAAGTAACTCATGTGAAGACATTAAATTGGGAGTCTCTCAGATTTAATAGCTTTTTTTTTTTCCGGGCTGAAGTTATTATTATTATTATTATTAGTAATATCTAGCTTCATTTCATTTGTGAAAACTTGAATTGCAGTTTTACTTTAGCTAATTTACATTTATGGATGTAAAACGCTGATTAGAAAATAGTCTTTTTCATAGATTGTGTTGAACCTGAAAAAAATCAAAACAAAAAACAGAAAAACCCAGAAACTGCAAACGATTGAATTAATGATTTTAAATGAAACCTCTTTAGCATTATTGACCAAAAAGAAGATTTGTTGGAGAGTCCAAACTTTTTTTCCAGCATGAAGTGTTTACACATCTATTCCAAAAGCTTATCCAGGAGAAACAGAAACAAAATTATATTGAAAAAGAGCAAGAGACAGGTTACAGCACACTCTTCCAACAAGTGAGTCAGCTGTGTCAGTAGAATGAAAATCAAGAACAGAAGCTGATATACAACCATTAGAGGGCAGATGCATTATCATTATTTTAAGGTTTTTATATCATGCTGTAGCTTCCCAGTCGTGTTTCTTATGTATTAAAAATCTGAACATTCATAATTTTGGTCAGAGAAAATGTGTTTAAGTATCAATGTGCTATTTTCCTGAGCCGTTCTAAAAACATTAGTTACCTAATGTAGGTTACTTTATGATGACAATGCGACACATAAGCCCCCAGCCCACCTAATGTGCCTCCTTGTGACTGAACTTTCTTTGAGAGGAGATATCTTTCTTCCAAATTAGCTATATATTGCTCTGTCCTCCTAAGCCGCACAGAAGCTGAGCTGCTGTGGACGCCACATTAGTTCATCGTGGAAAGTCAAACAATAACACAAGCTGACATTGACGTACCTGGAACGGCGTATTCAGAGTTGACTGTGCGGCTGGTGGAGAAGGACACGGTCGGCGTGTTGTTCTGTTTGTCCTTCTGCCTGCGGCGGTAAAGCAGCAGCAGAGCCAGCAGTAAGACCACCAGGATGACGAGCACGACGATGCCGCCGATGGCTCCCCACGACTCCCTCTCACCAGGAGGAAGGGGGACCATGACGCTCCCTGACTGCTCAGAGGAGTCTGTCAAACAGGAGGTGGAAGGAGAACGTACAGCAGCTTTCATTAACCTTGACACCTTGACAGCCATGACATGAAGCTGTTATCCTCAACTTTTTAAGAAAATGGCAGACTTCAGTCACAGTGGGTTAATATATGTGTGCAGTCAGTTTAAGTGTGTTCCTACATTGATGGGAAAACCTGTTTGTCTCTGTACCTTCTTTACAGTCCTCTCCTTCACACACACAGTCTCCAGTAAAGCGGTCACAGCTGAGGTTGGGCGAACAGGAGCAGGTCTGAGTGCAGAAGGGACCAAAGCGACCTGGACTACAGGCTGGAAAACATAAGGTACATATCACATCCATGCAAGTAGTTAACTACGGTGCAAAGATAAACACTGCTCCATGATAAATAGTGGAAGTGGGTGTAATGCTGATTAGTTGATCAGCACAACACTACTATACGCAAGAAGACTTTGAGAAGATTTTGCAAAGACTGTTGACCTGTTTGGTGCTGGTGAGAGTGCATCTTTTGGTTGCTGAAAATGTTTACATCATTAAACGAGCCAAGACAAAAAACTTAAGATATTCGATTTTGTTAGATTGTTAAGACGAGAAAAAGGATGATTAAAGACAGCTCCAACTGAGTTTTATGACCACTTTACACCAAACGAATATCAGGTGAGCGCACAACAACTGCGATAAAGCTCCTATGATTTTATTCCGATATTGGAAACTTGTCTGTGACAGTAAAATCGCGGCATAATCTGCAACAATCTGTGAATTAAATAAAACGTTGCAGTCAGTTTTCTTGTCATATTGGATAAGAACCTTAATGTGTTTTGGCTGTTGGACAAATATATCACTATCTCTGATGTTTTACACAGTAAGTGATTAACTGAGAAAAACCCCCAAATGTATCCATGATGAAAATAATTGTTAGCTGCAGCATTACACTATAGATATGTTAACCACTAAGCTAATGACACTAAAGTTCCTTCTTGGATGTGACGTTGTGATTATTCCTCTCTCAGCAGACACATTTCATGTCAGTCTTTGAGACACTGCCTGCAGAAAAATGCTCTTTCCTAGTTGCTATATGATGTTGCACTCACGTATGGAGCAGTCAGTGGCCGTCCAGCCGGGCAAACATTCACAGTGACCGTCCCGGTGGTCGCATGTGGAGTTGTTGGCACAGTTAACACACACTTCAGAGCAGTGTTTGCCGTAGTAACCAGCTGGACAAACTGTGAAACACACAATGTCATTTTTTAAAATTACCTGCAACAGATTATATTGAAACTGAATGCAGACAGTTTCTGTAACATCTGTGCCGTGTGCATATGTGTTGAAGGAGTTTGGACAATTTGCACATGGGTGATATATATTGACGTTAACGCCAACCTTGATCACAGTTGGGTCCAGTGTGTCCAGGTAGGCAATCACACTCTCCTGTCACATGGTGGCAGCGGTACGACTGGCCACAGGATGGGCAGGACATACTGCACTGGTCACCGTACATACCAGCTCTGCATTCTGGGAGACGAGGATAATCAGTAACACAATCAATCCAGTACACTTCTGGTTGTGATCTGTTTTTTGCTGTTTGTCAGCTGACTGACAGCAACACTCACTGTTCTGGCAGATGACTCCCCAGAATCCTGGGCGACACACACACGCTCCATTCTCCCTCAAGCAGGTGTCACTGTTGGGGCAGTGCTTGAAACAGGTGTGGTTACAGTGGCGCCCCCACAAGCCCTCCGAACATGGCTCACTGCAGCGAGAACCTTGAGGGGGAAAAATGGAGAGTGGATGAAAGGAGAGGAGCAGGCCCACTCTCACGGGCAAATTCACAGAAAAGAATGGATTGCCGCTGCTGATAGCACCACGGATTGTGCGTCACTTATCGCTATCTGCTCTGTTTTAAGCCCAGTTCAGACCAGAGATTCACGACGAGACGAGCTGAAACAAGCAGCTACTGGCAATGTGCCGTTCTGCAACGTTCTAAAAACCTGCCGGTTCACACCAACACGACTAGATGAGACGGCGTATCATCTCTATGCAACAACAACTCTCTGTACTCATGTCCTGATTTGCAGCTTTTCAGGTTTATTTTGTGGCTGAATATAATTTGTAGCTTCTTAAAATATGAATTGACAACCAGCGGACTTCACTACAAGCTGACTGGCTGTAGAAACAGGTGACATGCTTTACGTTCTTAAACCAGCCGCCAGCAATTTGACCGGCTGAGTTGCAGGTGACATCATCAGGCCAGTTCACACCACTGCAGCTTTTCTCTGCAAGGGTTTCGCCTGGTTGCAAATCTTGGGTTTGAACTGGTCTGATCCTGTACAGCTTGTAAAATGAAAACTAACAGCTGCAGGGAAAGTAAAAAAACCTCTAGTGTAAAAAATGTTTCTCAGTATTGTATTGTTGATTTGAAGTCACTGGGCAAAAATACACAACGTCACCGGTGGTCCAATTAGTCTTGAGAGCAGTACAATCCGAATCAAGGAGAGACAGAGTGGTTTAAAACCTGTGGCTCACTCAGCTCTGTTGGACCAGACTTATCTGTGGTACCAAAGCCAAGCTGGCAGCGACTCCAGGAGGACGTCATCACTTACCCCACCAACCTGGCAGACAGTGACACTCCCCAGTGGTAGCTTGGCAGCCGTCGGCATGAACACAATCACACCTCTTCAGGCAGCCTGGCCCAAACGTGCCCATCTGCACATGTGAGCAAATGCCAACGGGCAAAGAATTGTCAGGGGAATCTCTTCAACATTCGGCCAGCTCAGTCAGAGTCAGACAAAATACTACACTGGCAATGTGTCGTTGTATGGACAGCCTGGTGGGTTGGCATTGCAGAGACAAGAGGGGCACACGTCCAAGACCCAGATTAAAGCATACAGAGGGTGAGGTAAGGGATGAAAAACTGGACAGCATTTCGACAGAGTGTCCAATCAGAACCGACGTGTTGTGTATAATTATCATCCTTATGATTTGTGTTAGTCTTATCAAAGATAGCAGCTCGTTTGTCCACTCAGCTCGACATAGAATAAACATATAGTGCATTTTTCTTATCTTCTGCAGTGAGTATTATTTTACAAAGTGGCATGTGTTTTCATGTGTTACTGGGGCTTTAGTCCAAGACATTTTTGTGTTGTTTTGGGAATAGGGGTGCTACACTTTTGGCGATAACTGTGACATTTAAAAATGAAATATTGATATCATGGTAATAATACACATGTGATAATATTGTGTAAATAATCCAGCGTGTTTTAAATAATTTGTTTCTGTCTGTTCTCGCTATGTCTCCTTCCCACAACACCATCTGGCTGCCTTTTTACTGTCCATTAAGTGTAACTGCTCTTTTTGTGCGTTTTTTTTTTTTAGATTTTATTTTAATTTATGTGTTAAAAAACGTTTAGTAAACAAAGTTAAAGATTAATATGACTGATAGCATTATTTTATTTATGTATTTATTTTATTATTTTTTTTTAATCTTCTATAGATTGTGCAGTAGTGTCGTTGACGTGAACTCTTTTGGCAACGAAATCGTATAGTCGCCAGTCCCATATGTAAGACAAACAGAGAAAAATTAACATGTTAAAACCGATCTTTTTTATTAAAACACTGCACCCTACTTTGGTCATTTTTAAAATAATTTTATTGTATTCTGTTTAAATTTTGTCTTAATATGTAGGTATGTATATATCATATATTTATATCTTACAATCCAACTGAGCGAATATTGCTGAATATTGCTGTACAGAAATGAGTAAAAAAACAAAACAAAAAAAACCAGCTGAATACTGCTGTAAGTAAAGAAGTAAAATAATAGAAATATATGATAAAAATCTATAAAATAAAACAAATGCACAAATATCAAATAACATCAAATAGGGGACAAATAAATACATTTTAAAATGAATCTAAAAAAAATTGGGGGTGTAATGATGGCTTTATTGCATACACACACATTAATCATATAAAAATACATTTTCACATGTACACTTACTCTTAGATCAATGGGTAAGTGATTTATCAGCAGCTGCCATACATTTATGAAATTGCTCTAATTTACTTGGAGTTTGGCACTGAGTCTTTCCATGAGAAGAACTCTGAAGATTTCTTTATACCATTGTGTTACCGATGGGGGATTTTCTTGGATCCAACTATATTGGACATCTAATTTTACCTGGGGTCTGCTCCCTGTGCAGAGTGATATGTGTTGTGCAGTTAGTAGGTTTCTGGAGATATAATTTTTTTGTCACCTATTTGTATGTACGGTTGCTTTTATTGTCTCCCTAAAGAGAAATCTGTTAATAGTAGAAATAGTTGCATAAAAACAGACATGTCACAAAAGATGCCATTTCTGTACCATTTTATAAATGAATGGGTGAAGCTGCAAGGCTTACCGGGCACGGTTGGTCACAGCGCGCCCCCTGCCAGCCGGCTGTGCAGGTGCAGGATCCATCTGCAGGATTACATTTTGCCCCGTTGGCGCAGTGGCAGGTGGCGTTGCATCCTGGGCCCCAGGTTCCCTCAGAGCAGGGGGTGGAACAGTCCGGCCCTCGCCAGCCTGCAGACACATGAAGGACAGTCAGCCATGTTTGACAGAAAGTCAGCTCACCACTTTTGCTCAAGTCATGCATTCATCAGTCTGTCAGCAGGTCAGGCGATCACACGTCTCCTCTTTAACACCACTGTGAATATTTTTTACCCTCTTTGCAGAAGCAAGTGCCGTCAATTGGCGAGCAGTCGATGAAGTTTTCACAGGAGCACTCCAGGGAGCAGTTCTTGCCATAGGTGCCACTTTTACAGAGATTCTCACAGTGAACGCCCTGAAATAATAAATAATAATTACTTTAATAATAAACCTAGAAGGCAGATAAAAGGTGAGATAAGCATACAGTAAGAATAGGCTGGTAGATCTGAGAGCTAACGGACAGTGACAAGAAATATAAATATGATTCATAAAATTCACGAATGAATTTGTCCACTGATTCCTAACTTCATCATACTAAACTTCAACACTCACCGTAAACCCTGGAGCACAGTGGCACTGTCCTGTGGCACTATCACACACCCCTCCATTCACACACAGACACGGCTCCAGGCAGCCATGACCGTAGAAACCGTGAGCGCAGGTCTCGTTACAGAACAGACCTGCCCAGCCTGGCTGGCACGTACATTCTCCTTTCATTGGGTGGCAACTGGACAATAAAAGGTTGATATAATGAAATTGTTGCAAAGATACAGAGAAACAGTGAGAGAGTGCTGAGTGTCAAACAGGATCACTTTGTTGATTCGAATCACTTCCGTCACATTTTTTTTTAATTGCAGAGCAGTTCTGAAATCAGAAATAATCTCATTGGTTGAAAAGAAAAACTCAGCTGGCGGAACCAATGATTCTGAAGGCAATTAAGCTAAACTAATTAGCAAACCTGCAAACCCTCACAGGTGTTTTCAATTAATTCTGTTTGATTAGGTCATTATTTGCCTCCACAGGTGCAGCAGGAGGGTGAATGAGGTGTCAGTCAAGCACAGTGTGCACATGCCCACACAGTCCTGAAAAGAGGTCTAATTAAGTAATATAAAAACACCTGTGTGGGTTTAAATGGGCGTGTAGGGTGAGGGTGTGGAGCAGCCTCAATGAAAGCTAGGAGCAGAGCTAGCTATGGTGTTATGAAGCCAAACTAACTGTGTCTGAAAAGAACTTTAAGTCTACAGCTATGGATTAGCTAACCTGTGCTTTGTTTAACGACCCCTCCAATGAAAATCAAAGGTTTTTTTACCTTTTTTACCTTGTTAATGTCTATGTGCATATGGTGTTTTTTTATGTGCTGCAAAACAGATCATGAGTGAATTAAGCAGTCAGTGCCATGGCTGAGCATTTTCGCCTCTGAACTTTAGTGTACCAATGACAGTCTCAAACGCCTTTATTCCAACAGAGAGAGTTTCTTAGTCTACGTCTCAAAACTTAGGAGCCAATCATGTCAACTTGCGAGGTTGAGTTTTCCTTGTGATTAGCATAATGCTACGGTGAAATTATTAAGGCATTAAATTATACAATGTTAAATGCCAAAGGCTTGTGATAAAAACATCAGCATGTTGGATTTGTCGGGAAAATGCGTCCAGATAAAGACAAGTGTTTGTCTGTGAATGCTGCGAGTTATAGTGAAGCTGATTTGTGTACTTGTGTTTGAAATTGTCTCTATTAAGCCATGTTTAATGTGTGTTTTGACTCATTTAAACTTTTTATCACTTCACAGAAACCCCGCTGCCGACTATTGTTTTGGAGGTGTAACTGCAGGGTGACACAGACACAACCAGTCTAGTTTGCAAACCTGCTGGCCCTCACTATCATGAAGGAATAAAGATAATTTAAGAAGTCAGCACTAAATTTGACCCTTGTTTCATTCTTTTCCAGTTACCAGGTGGCTAATGTTAGCCTTACTAGTATTACTCCTGGTCGTTTTACGGACACAGAGGGCAACACTGAGCTCATCGGGCCCAACGGCATCAGGTGTTGAGGACTTAAAGACATACTTGGAGAGGCCTTCAGCAGGTAAGATTAATGCTTTCTTGGTTGGTTTCTCATGGAAACACAGATCTGAAACATACACTGTGTTAGCATATCAGGACTGGCTTCTAAGGAGTGGATGAACAAAGGTCTAAATGGGGCTACTGGTAGTGTGCAAACTCTCTAAAACTGTCTCTTTGGCTCCGCCCTCTGCAGTTTAACTCAACTAAAATTAGATTATTTCTGCGTCCAGAGCAGCACTGCCTCAGAGACATGTTTAAACTCCTCTTTTTGTTTTGACAGCATCCACTCACCTGAGTGTGTGTTTGTCCTGGCAGAGACACGAGCGTTCACAGTGCATGCCGTATTTGCCAGGTGCACACATCCTGTCCCTGCAGTGCGGACCGCTGAAGCCCGGCTCGCAGAGGCAGCCTCCATCGATGTTGTAGCAGCGTGCGCCATTAGCACAGTCACACACACCTTTACAGTCCTGACCATAAGAGCCTGCAGCGCACTCCTCATTACACCTGGGGACAGGAACACAGAAACTTACACAGATGCACAGAAGAGCTGGACGAAATGGAAAATAATCCACAAGTGTGTTGTTGATTTGCCTACAAACCACACACCAAATCTTAACTTCCATGTTGTATTGTGGTTAGCTGGTCGTGATGTTAGCTGTATTTGTTTGTGTTTGGCGCCTATGTTTATATTAAACATGGTCAAAGTTAATTTAGTTAGTAATCATGGTTTCCGTTGTTGTAAATTTCTCCCAGCGTTTGGATCATATTCTTGCTGGAACGTGTCCAGTTGGGTTTAGAAGCTTTTTTTAGGGATTTTTCACTGTTACAGTCATTACCTGGCTGCAAGTACGCTGCCAACGTTCATGCTAGCTCTCAGACAGAAGATAAATACAGGTGTTCAGGCACAGACATTATGGGACAAATAATGTGTATTTTTCCATGATAGAAACCTTAAATACAGGTACAAAACTGAAAATTAGCATAATAAGCCCCCTTTAATACCAAAGGACATTTTATTTAGTATATGAGGAACATAAAATCCCGAATCAAGGTGTCTCCACCAAGCATTGACTTGAATTCTTAAGACAACAAGTTTTGTGGTTTGGTTCCTGTCTTGCTATGAACCGAGAAGCAGTGTGCATACACACCTGTTACCAGTGAAACCTTTAGCACACTGGCACTGTCCAGTTTCAGGGTCACATTTGCCCCTGTTGTGGCAGACACACTCCTCAGCACAGTTTTGTCCAAACCTTCCCTCTGAACATCTCTCTGTGCAAACTGCACCCTGCAGAGTAACAAGGAAAAAACATTGATGAGGCAGAAAGACAAGCCAAGTACATGCAGATGCGTCTTCGCAAGAACTGGAGAGAATCGCCAACAAGGCAACTTTACAACTGACGTAGTTACTCCGAAAATAAGTGGTTAGTTTGCTCTCTGATGGGATCACGATCATGTCTCCTCTCATGCATGTCTTCCAAAGACAAAAAAAGAAAAACTCATGAGAGATTATTCACATCAGTGGAAAACCTTGCATCTGCGTGTCTCCAGAGGGGACAGGTTACCTTCAAAATGTCTTAAGGAATAAGTCAGGGACTGTTTGTCCAAAGTTTGGAGCCAGCTGGAATATAATACGAAGCTAATTCAAAATCTGGCAACCTCCACGGACAACATGAAGGTTAGTGTTAGTGCAAGCTTTGAAACTTGAAAACATACCGTCCATCCAGGCGGGCAGTCGCAGACCCCTTTGCCCTTACAGATACCACCGTTCTGACAGGGGCATCGCACCTGGCATTTCCTGGGACACGCCTTCTCACAGCTGGGGGGAGAGGACGGAGTGAATGCTTAATAAAAGCTAAATGAACCACTTAAGTCAAAATCACTTCATGTGTCCTGGGACATTCCTGAGGACTTAAGTAAATGTTTTGTTCTACAATAAAAATCAGAGTTTTTATGAAGTTGGTTATTTAAGGATCTGCACAAACAGTGTAAAGTTACTGAGTACATTTACTCAAGTACTGTGCTGAGGTGTAGTTTTAAGGTTCTGCTTTACTTTCTGTATTTCCTGTTTCTGCTACTTTGTGCAACAAATAAAAAGCAAACTTTAACTCCTTTTTATTTGACACATTTAGTCAAGGTTACGGTGCAGATTCAGATTAATAATAAAAAATATAATCCATCATTAGATTTGAACATTAATTAATATAAAACTTTATTGATCCACGGGGAGAATTCCAGGGGAGAAGCTCCGCTTTTACCAGCTGCAACATTAAACTGATGAGAACATTAATTCATGAATAATTATAATATAATATTGTTATATTCAGTATTCTTACATGATCCTTTCTATATCATGAGTATTTTTATTTTTGTTACTGTAAGTATTTTTTAATGCTAGCACCTTTGTACTTTTAATTATTTACATTTTGAAGACATGACCGTTACTTGTATCTCTGATTAAGTAAAAGATCTGAGTGCAGTGAAGTCAACCGATCCCTGTGAATTCCGGCCTTGCAATTTTGTCCAATTTTTGTCCAATTTTGTCCAATTTTGAGCTATCATCAGTTTCCTGTGAGTTTCAACAATTATAGAAGCACTTCCTCACACCCTTGCTTTTGGTTGTCAAGACACTGACATGTGCAACACGAACATCTGACATTTACCAACAAAAATTACAGCTAAAGACCGTGCTGGGCAATTCCTTGAGGTTCTGCATGAAAGCAGAGGTAAACTACTACAAAAGGCATCAACTGACAAACACTTTGCTACCACAATACACGCTTGGAGAACGGCTGAAACGCAACAGACGAGCCAAATCACCACGACAGAGGCTGATGCATTCAGATCTGTTGCATGAGCTGAAAGAATCAAGATGAGGTAGAATAAATATGCATGGTGAGTGGTAACATTAGTGTAGTATCAATCAGTGGTTTGCAACTGGTGGGTCGCGGTCCAAAAGTGGGTTGTGGCCCGCAGACCTGTCACGTTTGTATAAAACACGTCACGTTTGAAGTACAGTGAATATCTGGCACACAGCTTTTATTTTTCAGTGCAGTTTCCTGCTGTAGAGTGAGTAAATAACAGACAGCTACCTGACAGAGACAGCAAACTAGTTCGACGACATGGCCAAACACAAGTATGACACTGTATATATGTAACTGTGTGGACCTTGAACTAAAGACTGAGGAGAAATCTGGACCAGTTGGGAACCACTGGTGTAAATCATAAACTCAGAATAGAGTCTTTTTATTCTCAATGGAACAAGTAGCTATTTTTGCAATTTTGGAATTTTTGCGGGAAAGCTGCTTTGAAGTCAGGCATCTGAGGTCGTAACAATCCCCCCCCAAAAAAGCAGCCTGACATAATGACCCTATAGACAGCATTTCACAGTTCATACAGATCGATTTTTATATTCTCCTAACGTAGAAAAGAAGAAGAAGATAAAAGAACAGCAGCAGAGAAAGTATAAAAAAAGGAGAGAGCAATAAAAAGGAAAAACTAACAGTAGTTCTGTGATCACTATAAGTCTTGGCATTTCAGTGGCTTTGTGGGAATCATCAGCACAGTTGGAACGTGTCTTCGACCAATCAGATTACTTGGCTAAAACTACCTGTAGTACAGTTCAGCGTTGGGATATTTTCTAATACACCCTTGAGGTGAAATAATATGGACGGACTTCAAATATACACAAATCAGTGCTGCCAAGCCTCCGTTCTTATTTAACTCTAAGTGGAGTTTGTTCACATTGGCAGTACAAGAGTTTCCACTCATATTTGGTTGGGAAGAATTTTCATTGCTTACTCATCCTCAGGGGCATCTAAAAACAGGGCGTAACAGATGACTCATGGATTATAGTGTCGTACACCAGGGTCTTTTTTCCATCCTAAAGTGAAGTTGTGGAAACAAATAACTCGGTAAGAGCTGACAGATCTGTGACTGACAGACCTCCTGGGAAAATTTAAGTTAATGAAGTCAAGTGTAATGAAGTGATGAGTAATGATGTGAGGTATCAAGTGCCTCCTAAATGAAATAACGAACTGTACATATGGCTGATATAAAAAATATAAAAAAAGACATTGTGTCTATTTCTAGCCACGCAATCATGGTTCCCAGAGGATGAATCCGACTAGTTTTGGTCGTTCCCCTGACTCCTCCAGTGAACACAATGTTAAATATCTCAACAACTTTTTTTGGATTGCCATGACATTTAGTTCAGACATTCATGTTCCTCTCACTGTGAATGTTATTAACTTCTCTGATTTTAAAATCTAGAGCGATCATCAGGTTAACATTTTAATTTGTGTAATACTTTAAGTTATGACCACATATCCCGGAAAACTAATGACACTCCCATCAGCTTTAGCCTTACTTTGTTCAGTGCAAATTAGCAAATGTTTGCACACTTACACACTAAACTTGGGTTGCAGTGATATACTGTACTGGTTTCAACGTATACCGTGATATAAAAGTTGATGGTTATCGTACAGCGTGAGCATTTGCTTATCTACAATATTAAAAAAAAAAAATACAACTGGAAGTTGCATCCTCCCTTTATTTTAGTTATTTTCTAGGGGGAGACGTTTTACAGATACTTCCATCAACAAAATGGTTTTATAGTAATAAAATGTTTGTTCAACCAACAATTACCTCTCCATTTTCGTTCCTCAAAGGGTCATTCTGACTGATAGCAATATAAATTCTGTAATACAGTGATGCCATGAAACCAAGATATTTTCTGAGACAGTTATCGCACCATGAAAATCTCATACCAACCCAGCATGGTGAGCATTATACTTGCCATGCACCAGCATGCTACACTGTCAGAGTGAGTCATACTGTAGCATGCTGATGTTAGCATGCACCACTGTGTAAGTACAGTCTTGCAGAGCGACTAGTATCAGGGCCGCTCATAAGATGGGGGAAGCTTTTCTGGGCCCCCAGTGGAGGCATGGAGGCCGGCAATAATCATGTTCAATAAAAGCAACAATAATATTTTATTTTGAACAAAATCCAAAACCAAAACCGTTTTTATTTATTGTTGATTTAGTAAAATGTTTTTGTAAGATAGAAATGTGGTAATTACTGTTGTATACTTATATTTCTTTTGGAGAGTACAGCTATTGTGTTCTGATTAGCATACTTTTTCTTTATATTATCATCACATACTGCAGCTACCCTTACAAAATACGTGCTGTTGCATTTAGTATGCATACAAATGGGACATACTGCCATGCCATTACATTGCACATCAAACTCTGACCATCTTGCACATATATCTGTCTCAGTCCACAGTGCGAAATTTGAAGTAAAAAATGGCAGAGTGGATTTGTAATAGCAGCTCTTAACATTATCATATAATGTTACCCTGTTGCTGTTACTTTGCAACATATATATAGTTTTTTTTGTAGATTCTAACATATTATAATCAGGACAGTAAAATTGTGCATTATCTGTCATTGTTGTTTTCATAGTTAGGTCCTTTTCTTGTTGGCTATCTTTATTTTCATTTGGTTAACTAAACTCCTATTCCTGTTATTACTATTTGACTGGTCATCAGTCACTTTAATGTGCTTTTGTCTGTCATTGGGGATTGTGTCATTTGTCTGTGGTTCAGTTGATGTGACATATCTTCCGCTGTGCAGAGGATTGTGGGTCAGAATAGCCAGAAAAGCATGCTGGCTTGCATACTGCAAAATATGACTGGATGTAGTAGAACATTGGTATTTTGCCATTCTGCATTTGATGTATTATGCATTGGGGCATATTAAATCTTTTTCTGGCATACTAAATAGTATAGTGGTGTGAGTATTGGAATGCCCAGTTGGTCTTGTTGACAGATTTGTGTTGTGAACCAGTTTGAATCAATTGGTATTTTGACCTTAAGTAATATCTGCATAAAAAATGCTACTATATGTTAATTCTTTGTATTTATGTCTGTACGGAGTCTCCTAACATGCAAGGCTCCTGTTTAATATTAATTTGTTTTTGTATACTTACAAAGTCCCACTGAATCCGTCCCGACAGACACACTCTCCAGTTGCTTTATCGCAGGATCCTCCGGTCCCACATTTGCACCTCTGCAGGCAGCCCTTCCCGAAGGTGCCTGCTGGACAGGACTCCTCGCAGTAGCGTCCTATGAACCCCGGGGGACACTGACACGTCCCTTTGTTGGGATCGCAGAGAGCTCCGTTCTCACACTTGCACTGCTGACTGCAGCCTGCCCCCCAGTGTTTGTCATCACATGCTGGAAGGTAACAGAAAAAAAAACAGTTATTGATTGAAAATGAAGAATTAGCCAATATATTGAAACATGCCCACTAAGCTCTTGTCTGTTTGTGCTAAATTGTTTTAAGGAGAGAGACCAGGGGAAAATGGATCTAATGAAAATCAAACAATACCACCTTTATATTGGGACTTTAAAACCTATTCATCCAGAAAAAGTTAGATTTTTCAGTGCTGCCACTTCTCCTGCAGTGAAACAGCTACACTCATTCACACCAGGGAGGTTCTCACTTTCATTGCCCACATTTTCCAACGATTCAAACCAGTCAGCTTCCAGTAATACGCCTCCTACTCTAAACACTGAGTCAAACCAACTCTGCAATGCTGGAAATGAAATAAAAACATTCAAGCAAAATAAGATTACCCATGATTATTGCAACTTGCATACGGTGCAAGTACGATCACTTTGCGTCAGTTTTGTTTTTCTTTATTCAGTTTTCCTCCCATACACTGTGGTGTACACTTACAGTTACATGTGAGGTCATGAAAAACAAACAGAAACAAATCTGGTTAAATTCAACAACACAGAGATGAATAGCAGAACAGAAACCAGACAAAGAGTGCTTGACATAAAGTACTGACTCTTCCACGCATTACTGTGGATCTCCCTCATGCTTACACACCCAAATCTGCCCCTTTAGCCCTGCAGTGTCATATTACCAACAAATAATTTCCAATTGGCCAGGCAGATTTGCATGGAGCTCACAAGATGGACGAGCTTTAAATGGTTAATTTTACAGAAGCCTGGGGATCGGCTCCGGGGGGTTAGCGTGCAGTGAAGATTCACACAAGGTTTGGATTTCAATTCACGATGAAGAGATCGCAGTCCACTGGGTCGTGTATTCAGAACACAGATTGGTCATGGGAGCATTCTTCAAATTTCTCATCAATACCTTCGACCGTCTTGGACATCATCGAGCAAATGTGACATCCAATAGTGCTGACGCAACACATGGATGGGCGTCAGTTATCTTCTCTGGAGCTAAAAACGATTCCAGCAATTTCACGCTGACCTCTGTGAATCATCTTGCTTCATGTGAGCAGCAGACATTCATCAAGGCATGTTCCCAGCTCTCCCCCCTCCACCCTACCTTTGCCTCTGCTGCACATATGCCCTGCCACAGCTTTGAAAAGTACAAGGACTGCTTTGACAATAATTACACGGAGTAGAGCAGAGCCAAATTTGGCCTGGAGCAAAGCGTGCTGCAATGCACAACATGCACTGCATGACTGCAGTGTTTATTGCACTAACGCGGAGCAGGACCCTCGCCTCTTTTTTGTTTAAATGAATCATACCTTCACTTGTTCTCTGTGTGGGCATCGGAGAGGGGTTCTGCTGGATTGTGTCACGTTGACTAATGAGAAACTCAGCTGGAGCAGCGATTATGTTTACACAGACATTCTCCAGGACGGCAGGGGAGATTTACTGAAGGGGTCTGCAGGACTGTCAGCATAAAAACTGATGCATCCAGACAGTAGATGAGTGAATGGGTGAAACTTCCCAAATTGGACTTGTGATTTTTGAGCAACCAGCTGGCAAAGTCGAAGGCCTCCAGTGACAAAAACTCTCCCCATCTGTTTGTTTATCTGCATGTAAACATCCAACTTCAAGTGTACAGCTTTCTCTCAAAGTGTGGCTGGGTTTGTTTACCTTCATCAAATACACTTGCCTTAGCTTAAGTGTGTCTAACGTTGATTTAATCATTGTAACGACAGGCTCTGATCAAACCTCTGACATCTGACGTTAAAGCAGTATTCATAGCCAATTTTCCCTCTAAGTGTTTGCATCTGTGCATGACAGTTCAGTGCACTACAACATGTTTGATTATTTATCACAGTGACACAACAAAATACAGTGTGACGACCACACAGGCTCACTGTGTAGTTTCTCTGTGACCTTGTGTAGATATAATTTGCTCTGTGGTCTCTCTAACAAATGATAACAGCAATGCGTCTTTCCAGTAATCATGACTGGGTTACTCAAGATAATCCAAGAAGAAGAATGTCTGTCATCATCTTCCTCCTCTGCTGAGGTTAAACATTATGTCAAGGCGACACTGCTTGTGTGAGCAGCAGTGGGAAATGTGGAACCTTGTGCGTTTCACTCATTGTAACAGGTTAGAGCAGCCACACTGCCTGTGTGAGCAGTGTTGTTCATGTGGCATTGGCTGCTGCTGCTGAACATCTAGAGCAGTGGTTCCCAACTGGTCCAGCCACAGGGTCCAGATTTGTCTTAAGTCATTAATTCAAGGTCCACTTTTGGACCACGATGGAACCACTGAGCTAGAATTTAGCAGTCTTGCCCATTTTATTTTATAACCATTGACATCGTACCACCTTTCACTACGGTTTCAATGTCTTTAGCTGTTACAGACATGCAACAACAAAATAAAAGCTCCTTGACAACGCTTCTTTGGACACTTATATTTCATCTGGTCCTTTTTTTTTTTAAGAAAACATAACATAAAGAACATTGCCAGGCATTATGAGATTTATTATATCTGGATAACAGACATACCATGCCGTGGGTTTCAAGGAGGAGGGCCCTCTACAGCACTCAACAATCTACACATAATCTATCTTGACTATCTAAACAGAGCAAAGGGGGAGTAAGTTACATTTTAAGCAATAAGGATGAGCCAAGTGAACCAGCAAACACTTTCCTTATTTAAAAAAATATGTTATCCACTTTGTCCATCTTGCATTGTACACATCATTCATTAATTTCTCCATCTCATGAATCTCTTTGATGATTTCAAGGCAACTATCTACAAAAGGTGGAGCAACTTCTCGCCATTTACGAGTGTTTGCTTTTTTGCTTCTACTGTTGAATCCCTTCCTTTGTTAACACAAGTCTCAGTGGAATAATTGGTAGGACCGTGTGCACGGCTCTATGTGTGAACACTGCATGTGTGGAAGCCACAGCAGTTGAGCATGGTAGTCTTCAAGCACTGCTCACACAGGCAGTGTGGCCCGGTCGCTAGCTCGCTCAGTGGTGCCAGGTGAGGTAGCAGCGTATGCACGCTTACCTCTGCACAGTGATATGGTTGGTGGGTGTAGTTAGGGAGAAAGAAAATGGTTTCTTTATGAAATTGCTCACAACAAGGTCTGCAGATTATCTTCAGTAACCAGATCTTAATTTCCGGAAAGCGGCATTGCTGTTGAGTTTTTTTGAATACATTTTTTTGGCACCACAAGCTGAGTGCAACTCACACCAAAACAATCTAAACTGATAACAAGCGCTACAGGTAAGATGAAATACATGCATTTTGACTTTAGGGTGAACTGTCCTTTAAAGTATCAGAGTATACAGAGTATCATTGGCATGACCTCTACAGTGATACAGACCAGTATCTGTAATACTGAGTGCATGTAAACTTACTGATGAAAACACACTGGCATCTCTTGACTGTCTTTTAAGGAATGCACACTGATATGGTGGGAAAATTCTCCTTTCTCCCCCTGAGAGTTATCCAAGTTGTGGTTTGGGTTCTGCTTGCGTACAAAGTCCACATAATCTGCTGGACATCCAAACAACCTTCCTTGCTTGTTTTTTTATTCCAGGCTCTGTGCCCTTTTATCAAAATCTGCCCTGGAACATGGTTTATGTAAAGCAATAAATTCTCTGACGTGACATTTTGTTGCTCCCAGTGAGCCACATTCCTGCTTTTCTCTCACCTCAATCACTGCCATAACAACTATAATCTCATTTTTTATTTTCTCCCACGCGTCCTCTCTTTTTGTCAGTGGTGAAATGTAACTAAGTACATTTACACAAGTATTCTTCTAGTACAAATTTGAGGGAACTTGTACTTTACTTGAGTTTTCCCATTTTATGCTACTTTCTACTTATACACCTCTGCATCTCAGAAGCTTCTCATATACTTTCTTTTACCCCAGGACAGCTTCAGTTGCTTTACACAATACAATGACTCATACCCTTGCTGTCCAGTGAAAACCATGTATCTCCAAATTTGGTGATTTTGAATGTTAATAAACAGAAGAATGAAGCAGTCCTTTATGTGTTGAGACAATTCTCCTTCTTCTTAAAGGAGCAGTGTGTAGGATTTATAGGATTTAGTGGCATCTAGCTGTGAGGATTGCAAATTGCAACCAGCTGAAACCTCTCCAACGTGCCAAGCATTAACTCCCATTCAGTGGTCATTGTTCAGGAGGTTTTTACCGGGAGCCGGGATTCTCCATAGAGGTCTCTTCCTCTCCAAATCCCCCCCAAAACAAAACAAAACAAAAAAAACAGGTAATCTAAACCGGTAAAATATTTATGTTAAAGATCAGTGTTTCTCCAACACTGTGTGGCTCGTCACAGATGAGCCTCTAGCCTATTACCTACTAAGGTGTGCTCACCTTTTTCTCTGATAACTTAAGATCCAGACATTCAAGAAGTTTTTATCGGGGGCCAAATTATCTGCTGAGGTCTCCTCCTCTTCAAAACAAACAGAACTTTTGATTTACACCGGTAAAATAAATGAATAACGCACTTAAACCTTAAATAATAAATGCTTTTCAAGTGCTGCTCGACACAGAGAGGCTGCTGGCTGGCGGCCATTGCAAAAATGCAAAAGACCCTGTCTAGAGCTAGTGTTTGGTTTGGTTTGTCCGTTCTGGGCTACTGTAAAAACAAGGCGTTACAACATGCCGAACGTTGTTTACAAGGACATGCTTCCTCTGTAGATATTAACGCCTAATTCTTAGATAACAAAAACACAGTTCTTATTTCAGGCGATTATACACTAAAGAAAACATACTTATTATATTATATTATATTCCATTTCTGCCAATATATACCTCTAAATCTGACACACATGACCTTAAAGATGAATAAAGTCTTTCAAGCTTCTCTTAGATCAGCTGGAAAATGCATCAACACAAACTGCATCTTTTTAGAGATTCGTGGTTCTCACAGGACAGTGACACTGAAAACATATAGTGATCTTATGGAGTATGATGCATTGCTGTAGATTAGACTACCAACAGTATATAAAGGAGTTAAAATGAGCACAAATTTAAACATCTACAGCAATAAAATGCGACATGACACATTATTGCAGCAGTAATATTCATCCATAAATGTTTTATAATTGTTAAACACTGACAGGGAGCATTATACTGCACAGTGAGTGCTTTTACTTTTGAAACTTTAAGTACATTTGCTGATAGTACTTATATACTTTTACTTTAGTAAGGTTTTGAATGCAGGACTTTTACTTGTAAAGGAGTATTTCCACAGTGTGGTATTGGTACTTTTAGTTACGTAAAGGCTCTGAATACTTCTTCTACTACACCAATGATTTTCTTTTCCACCTTCTTTCATGTGTGGAACGAAGAGCATTGAGTTTATTTTCCCTTCCCTCTTCTTTTCTCCATAATCAGGGGTAAACAGTCCCTAAAAGAGTTCAGTATGAAAACCTCAGGCCCCTCTCTTCTTTCCCATACTTAGATAGCTCAACACACAGGCATCCAGGAAGTGTCAGGGCTCGTTCTGCCAAAAAAGACTCCATTATGGGACGATACAGTGGAGCCAAGGCTGGAGGGAGGAGGAAGAGAAGGAGGAGTGGAAGAGGAGAAAAGAGCAGAGTGAAAGCAAAGAAAGAAAATTAAAGTGAGGGTTAGAGGAGGGAGGGAGTGTAAGGAGAGACGGAGAGGGAGAGAGAGTGGGGTAACATTTTCCATTTCCCCTTCCCATCATCCCCCTGTCAAGACACCAACCACTACCCGTTAAAGCTAATTCCTTCTCTGTGCAGAGGAATAGAGGGGGAAAATGGAGGAGGGCTGTGTACTATTGACCCAGCTGACTGTGTTGAAATGGGCTGAAGGTAGTGGAAAAACCTTCATTTCACTTGGGGGACAGCAGCCCCGCGAAATGTGGCTCTAGTTTCACACTCCACGTTGGTTGCACGATCAAATTTAAGGACATTTCAGAGAAGACAAACTGGGTTAGACTCACTGTTCTGAGTCGGTGCCTCGAATAACTATTATATAACCGTTTCTGCTGACTTTAGTTTCGTAAAAGACGTCATAACGGGCAGAAGGAGCAGATTTAATGTCTTTTTCTTGGTTCCTTTTTATAGACTACGACTACTCTCAGTATATCATTCAATATTTAACTCATAATTTATTACTTTCATGCTATTTTGTTACATTTGTTGGAGCAGAAGTTTCACTTTTATTACTTTATGTTGAATTTCTTTAGAGTACTTCTCAACTTTAATTAGAAAAGCTGCTCAAAAGTTGAGTTATTATTATTCATTATGAATAGTAGGTGAGTGAAAGATGGAGGTGCAGCTCCTTCTGGTCTAGTAAACTGGTTTCTGGACTGAGGCTGACATTAATGACTCATTGCTGTGGATGCGGTAATGCTCCCTTGCTGTTTCCATTGGAAAGCTCTCTGAGTGTGATGGAGTGGTGTATGTGAAGATCAGCCACTTGACTAATGGCCCGTTGTCATTTCCTGTTGTGTATGTCAAGGTTATTTGTGTGTGCACCTGAAGAGAGAGGGAGAGAGAGAGAAAGTGGCAGAGGAGAAAAAGCAAATGAGAGCGAGTGAGTGAGGAAATGTCTGTGAGCGAGAGGAAAAGGCTGATTCATACCACTGGAACAGTCGTCGCCTCGCCAGCCTCCCTCACACTGGCAACGGTCTGGAGCGACACATCGACCGTGGACACACTCCTTGGTGCAGCGAGCTGTTGATGAGAAACAAACTTTAAAACAAATCCGGCTTTGTGGAGAATAGTCAAGTGGAAATATTCAGTATGCAGTAGATGACAGACAGTGGACGGTCGACAGACAAGTAGAACGAAGTCTGAAAATTTGGTCTGACAAATGAAGCCAATGCAGAAGTAGCTTAAACCTGCATTCTGCTAATGGCCATGGAGGTTAACTCAACTAGATGCAAAAACAAGTGTAACTGTAAAAGAGTTTGAGAAAATGACCCTGTTTTTCACTTAATTTATGACCTCACTAAATATTTTCCTCATGAGTTCATGGTCTCAATCACTGTCTAAGTCTTCTTCAATACAGCATGATGTTCATTTTGTTGCTTTAGGGCGGAGCTACCTTCATATTGACAATTTGCTCAATCAGGATAGAGCATTGATGTATAAAGAGAACTGAATATAGCGTTGGGGGCAAACAAACGAAAACAAGATGGTAACAGCCAAAATGCCCAAATCGAGGCTCGATAATGGTTGTCCACAAATCAGTGGGTGGTGTCACAGAAGCTACACCCACTTCTTTTGTACAGTCTATGGATGTAGACTGTACAAAAGAACACCTTCATCAGCAACACCTGCTGTGGTCCAACTGTGATATGAATCTGACTGGTTATATTAAAGTGGATACTGTGAGACTAATTATTTTCCACACAAGACCCTGTGATACTAAAACTGTCTGTGTTTAGACTCGAACTCTTGTTTCATCCTTTTATTTAAAGACGTCTAAACAGCGTCACTTGACTCCCTCCTTTGCACCTGGCATGATTAGCACAGCCACCAGAGGGCTTTGTCTCTTGAACATAAACATACAGTTGGTGCTTCTCAATGTCAAGGATTCTTAAACAAAT
The DNA here is from genome assembly GCA_026686955.1 of Epinephelus cyanopodus. NCBI lineage: Eukaryota > Metazoa > Chordata > Actinopteri > Perciformes > Serranidae > Epinephelus > Epinephelus cyanopodus. Next base: position 36,065,544 of record CM048919.1, on the reverse strand, counting down.
CCAGCCAAAGGAATGTTTCTGTGTCAAGGATCCTTTGAATCCTACCGCGGACCGAGTCCTTCCTTCAGAGAATTTTCAAGGATGCATGTTTGTATCCTCAGCAGGCATGAAGTACCCACAATTCTTTGACCACAAGTTGCCTGAATTTAAGGCAGGGCCACTTCAGTGGTCTTGGAAGGACTCGGAAGGACTTCAGTGATGCACACCTGGGCACCCGCAAGCCTGTTCCGATGTGTGCTCTCCGAATGCTAGGAGGGAGTCCTAACTGCGCTCTATGGGACCCAACTTGGAAAGCCGAGCACCCATCCTACCAAGGAAGCATCCTGGAGTCATTTTGTGGCACTTGCTAAATTGATTGATGCTGCTGCTCCTCTTTCAGTAGGTTTGCTCAGGTTTCCATGCCTAATGCTACCACTTAGTAGTATTAATGCTCTTAGTTATGTCTTGTAATGTTTTGTTTGTGTTAGCTAGTTTTCACATAATCTAAAATGCAGCCTGTGGCCTTCAGGTTCAGGTTGCAAATGCCTGAAGTTGGTCAGAGGTGTGTCCTGTGCAACTTGACCTTAGCGTAGCTGGTAGTTTATCTGTTACTGTGACAATAAACAAACTGAGGATCAGCCTTAAGGCACATTTATACTTGTGAGTCAGCTCTATGCAGAGACTACACTGTAACTTACACATGTGGCCTACACCGTTATAGTTACACCTCCAAAACACTAGATGGCGATGGGGTTTCTGTGAAATGCTGTTAAGTTTAGTCGATCAAAAACACCCAAAACACACATTAAACATGGCTCAATAGAGAAAATCTCAAACACAAGTACACAAATTAACTTCACTATAACAGTTAACAGCATTCGTAGACAAAGTCTTTTGCTGGGCACATTTACCCCACAAAAACAACATGCTAATGTAATCAGCACAATGTAGCACCTATGGCATTTTACATTGTATAAATTAGCCTAGCGGCGAGCGGAGATTTCCTCTACTCATATAAAACCTGGGACAACAGCAACATTTAACAAAGGTAACATTACAAAATTCAGCTCTATTACAACTCACAAGGTTCACAGACAAAACAACTGTCTTATACTAAACACATTTTCCAAACAAATACAACATGCTAATGTTATTAGCACAAGCCTATGGCATTTAACATTGTATAAATTAGCCTAGCGACGAGTAGAGATTCCCTCTGCTCATATGAATCCAGGATAAATGACACACAAGACTTAAAATGCTATTTTGTGGAGGCTTTATTGTTTCTTATCTGTGAAATTAAAGTAAATAAAAACTTCGTTTCCACTGAGGGAAATGGTTTCAGCTTACAGAACTAGACAGGAGGTCTGCGTCGCCGCAATTACATGAATATACTACTGTATGTTTTGTTTTTAACCAAATCCTACTTTTTTTATTTATTTTTTTGATTTGCTTAGTGATTCTACAATTTTTCCACGTACACACTATTATAGTTCCCCTGGCTGAGAATCACTGGTATAGGATAGGCCTATATAAAGCGATGTATATTATCACAAATGTCTGACACTGACACAACTTAATGATAATTTTGATGTCACTTGTGCATATTTACTCTTTGTGCCCCCCAAGGTAATAACTGTGTGTCCTTTTGTGAAGTGTGTGTTATTTTTCAAATGTGAAGCACTTGAAGAGCGCCAAGAAGGACCATGTACCGTGTGTTAAATCCATTTCACAAGTGCACTTCAAGTGTTTTTATTTCAATTCAATTAAATATCTATTCACCCAAATTGCATTCTTTCCCTCTAAATTTATTCTGCTCATCATAAACAGCGTGTGAGCACACAGCCCAACAGCTGGGCTCAGCCGTACAATTGAAAGCTCCAGTGTTAGATGCCATTCATACTGTCAAGGAGCCTCTTCTTAGAGAGTCAGTCTTTGAGCTGTGTTCTTGCAACATCAAAAATGGTTCTCTTTTAATTAAGTTAATTCAAATATGCATTTATGTGTGAGGACTAATAATTCCCCCAGAGATCTCTTAATTTTTCTTTCACTAGACAAGTGTTTTCCAGCCACACGCTGTATCATGCACATGGTGATTTTCTTTCAATAAACAATAATTTAGCTGATTATTTTGTCCTCTCTAGTTGAAGGTGTGTGGATACTGGAGGCTGGAGATTTGGGGATCTAGGAAAAGGCCAACATGCCATTAAATGAAGGAGGTAAGTGTAATTGTATCTAATTATATGTATTTAGAAAATAAAACGCTGTACATTGTACACAAAGTGGGTTTAGGAGGAGTCATAGATGACACGTTGAAGGCAGAGATATTTCAGTTAAAAAGCTTTCAATCTTTGCTTCTCTGATGTCAGTCATTAGAATCAAAGGCTTTTGTGTTTGGCTACAAAAGAAAAGCCTTCACACACAAACACGCACACACACACAGTGTTTCATGAGACCGCTGCGAAAGGTGGCTCAACAATAAGCAACCAAAAACGCACATTATCTCTTCTGAGCGAAAAACATTTATCTCCAAAATGTCAGTTATTCAAGCACAAAGCACAGAAACCATGTTATTACCATCTGAGATCATCCAGTGATGTATGAGAACGTTTGAAAAGCAAAGGTAGAATTTTCTCTAACCATGAGAGGCCGTGTATGGTTTCACTTTATTTACATAAGTCACTGCTGACTGTCAGCAATAACAGCGTGTCAGCAAACTGTTGACAGCTGCATCAGTTTCAGACAACACTTAAACTATCTGTTATTTTAACTACTGCACCCATAAATTGTGTGTGGTAATGGATAAAAAAAGTATTTGGCAGTAAAGTGTTTCTCAGTACCTTCATTTCTAATATAATGTTTCCCAGTGTGCATTGTGAAACACAGCTACCTGAAACTGACGATTAACTTCACAGGAAAGTCCTTAAAGTTAAGAGTAGGATAGAGATTAAAGGTTTATGATTACTTAAGTTGCATAAAACGCTCAGTTTGTTAGGAGGATATGATGGCAACTGAGTCAAGAATCAAATCCATATGTAGGAATGTTTCTCCCTTTCAACATATTTAATTTATTTATGGATCTGCAGAACATATTTAATCTAAAGGATAACATGTTGAAGGGTATTTATATTCACCACAGTCCCTGATGGATTTATTAAAATTATATTAAAAACCTGTAACAATACTTCATAAGTAAGTCTTGACCCGACGTCTGAAAGTCTCACATGTTTGGGACACATTTGATTTATGTAATAGAAGGCTTCCGCTTTGGCTGTATCATTTTCTAGAGGTACATTACATAAAGGCACACAGGCCTGGGTTTAGTTTGCCCTCCGATGATAGTATTCATGTGATGCAGTTTTCTGTTTATCCCTCACTGAGCTGTGCAGGCAGCACCGCCCCACCTCCGAATTCATCAGTAACAGATGCGTAGTTGATGAAATAAAAGTTGCTGAAATGATTTGAAATCCGTGAACTGAAATGAAAATATGTAAAATTATGAAGAGGGTTTTTCACGGTGTCAGCAGCACGCAGTTCAGTTTAATATTCCAGTCAGTACAGCCAGTATCAGCACGAGGAGCCTCAGCGGGAAGAGAACCCATAATTGTGGTAATTCCAGTGTCATGTGTTACTCTCATTGATTGTGCACGTCGCATGGAAAAAAAACAAAGACAGGATTTTGGCGTTGTGCTGGATTACTGCCAACAGTATTCATGCAACTTCAGGTTAGTTTATTTATTCAGGCTCATTTTAAATGACAGCAGCAGAGGAAACAAACTGAGTCAAATATGGCTGTAATATATGTTGAATGCATTCGTGGATTTTGAGATAGCCTTTCATAATCCTGTTTATACACAATGTTATTTTGTACTGTACTACTGATGTTGCACACCCATGGGTGGGACCAGGGGCGTAGCTATCATTGAGGACACTGAGGTCATGTCCTCACTTATTTTTCTGGGAATTTAGGCTTTTTAGCAACCAAGGAGAAGCATACAGTCTATAAATAAAAAGTAAGACAGTGTGAACATTTCACAGGCTGACTCCAGGACTTTTTAGAATCTGATATAGTTTTTAGTTTTGGCTAAGAAAGAGATAAATCAAGATTTCTCTGCATGCTCATAAGTGATCTCAGTATTTGTCATTTTAATATTTGTTTTGTAAAGTGACTTTGTAACATCTGTTCAGGGAATACTCATGAAAATTAGCCTCTTAGCTAAAACAGCGGTGTTTCTTCACATAGCTTGTCCTTGTTTTTTGTCATTTAAATTTTTATTGATTTTCTTTAACGCAGATTAAAACAAAAACCGAAAGACCGAAAGTCTATTACAGCACCTAAAAATATTTCACAGATGCACCCATATGTAATTCAATGTCATGAGCCCTAAATGTATAGAAAAATTTATCCAAGACTTCAGCAAATTTCCCTGTTGTATCATTCATTCGAGCCAGTAAATATTTAAAGGAGGCAGTTTCTGTTCCAGTTCCTTTCTCTACTGCCTTAAAACAACTCTTGCTGCGGTAATGAAACCATTTATTAATATACAAAACTGAACCCAAGTGACATCTCGTAGCTAAAAAGTTTGTCCCGGAGAAGACATAACTGATGGGTGTGCGGCAACAGCTGCGTAAATTGCCCTTGTTAAATACAGCAATAAATAACTAAGTAAGAATTAATCATTTTTCCATCAAAATTTAATTTTCTACACAGTGGATGGGCTTTGGAACAAAATCTAAATTTTATTTTCTGTCACCACTCATCCTCCCAAGTGAAGGCTTGAGCCTTTCCCAGCTGACATTGGGTGAGAGGCAGGGTACATCCTGGACAGGTCACCAGACTATCACAGAGCTGACACATAGAGACAGACAACCATTCGCACTCACATACACACCTACAGACAATTTAGAGTCACCAGTTAACCTTTGGACTGTGGGAGGAAGCCGGAGTACCCAAAGAAAACCCACGCTGTCAAGGGGAGAACATGCAAACTCCACACAGAAGGGCCACAGCCGGCCAGCAGGTCAGAACCTGGAGCAGTCTTGCTGTGAGGCAACAGTGCTAACCACTGCATCACTGTGCCACTAAATCTGAATGCCTTATATATTTATTTTGGAAAAAAATGAAATAATTATGATAAAATAATAATTAAAACATTACTCAATCTCATGACCTCAGAGTACAGCTTTGGCTGGGACAAGACTATTTATTCAATGACAGCAGCCCATTCACCAAAATAATGTTGGCAGTGTATTTTATTTGTACACTATATAGCAAATACCTCTAAACATTACGTTTTAATTATGTTTCAACACATTGTGGTTCAGGTGTGGTTAGGTTTAGGCACAAAAACCACTTGGCTATGGTTAGGAATAAAACATGTTTTGGCTCAAAATACTCAGTTTTAGCTGGAAACACAGCAACGTCTGTAAAAAAAACAACAAAAAAACAACTGCTTTTCTTGGCACTATCCCTGCTAAAAAACACAGCAATAGGTCGCTAAAGCACAACCGTTTTCATTTTTTGTTGGTCTTGAACAGGGGTCTGCAGCTTGGCAACGTCTCGCCTACGTGTCACGCCATCCACCATTCCCTCCACCTCTAGATGACAAAGTCAGCTCATATGCTACGACACTAGAAACGTTGATTTGATATGTGTGAAATGTGGCATTGTAATGTATTCATGGTTTGCAGAAACGCACAGTGTCTGTATATCCTTCTGGGCAGATGACACACACCTGAGTATCTTCGGTACCTGACCAAAAGATGATGTGGGCTCAGAGCGTACTTTTTCTAATGTAATAAAATAGACATTTAAGGGGTGTTCCAGGAGCTTGGGAGGCTGCAGGCCTGTGAATCAGTGTACTTGGGTGTTTTATTGTGGTGACTGTGTATAAAATCACACATCCTCAGTCAGTCTCAGTGATAAAAACATGTACGTAGGCAAGTGTTAAAAGTTTTCCATAATTACTTACGGACACATTTGTCTCTGCTCTCGTAATAGCCTGGACAGCACTGGTATCTCTTGCGGTAGTCTGTCTTCACCGCCTGCCTGTAGGCTGTCTTGTAGGTGATCCTGAAAGCAAACACAGTCAGACAGGACATTGTGACCCTCCACTGACAGGAACAGGAAGTCACTGAAGCAGGAAATGAGTCATGGTGCTGCTGCTACCTGTGGCGCATGCATCTGTAGGAGGTCCGAGGGTCGGCGCAGGGCTCCTCCGTCACGTGGTCATAAGGATGGTAGTAGGACTCTTTCACTGAGGTGGTGAAGCTGAAAGTAGAAACATTTACATTCAGAGAAAACATTTTGATAATCTGTTAATCCTTTATTCATTTTTGCAGGTTCCAGATTTTTCAGATGTGAGGATTTGATGCTTTTCTTTGTCACATCTGAAAGCAATTTGAATATATTTGGGTTTTGGACTGCTGGTTGGATAAAACAGGCAACTTCAAATCATCACCCTGACTTCTCAAGGCATTATTACGAGTATTTTCCAACTATTTCTATTAAGAGATTGATTTAGCAGATGAATTAATCATGGAAATAACTGTAAATTTATTTATTTATTTATTTCAATCCTCATTAACCGATATCAAGGTAGCAGCTACTCTTATTGCAGTCCTGCATAATTCTATAAAACAAATATGGAATTAAAAATCCAAGGCAAAGGGGAACAAAAAACAAAAAGAACTCAAACTACAACAATAAACCAACAGCAATCAGAATAGTTATGACAATTACTGTAGATAAATCCAGATTATTTTTGCTGATCCCTGACTTTCCTCTAGCGCCACCACGAGGTTGACATTTGTAATTTTTGAGAGAAATATCTAAAAAACTATTGCAGGACTTGTCATGCACAGGCATTCACATCCCACTTAGAATGATCCTCTGACTTTCCATCTTTCCATCCAGCGCCATCATCATCGCCGTCATAATTTTAACTTGTCCAAAACTTTCTGACCAAATACCTAAAAACATGATGATAGTCCCGTCTGCCTCAGCTGGACTCTGCTAATTGGCAAGTTAGGATGGTGAACATGGTGAACTTATCTTCTAAACAAAAAGTTAATTTCCACATCTACAGAGTTTTTCTCATCATAATTCATTTGGCTAACTGCTCGTTAATCCTGTTGAAACCACAACTTAAACTTTCAGCAGTATGTGCCCAGCACTATATGAGAAAGTATGTTTAATCTGACATAACAGCAACAGTGACATTTATTTATTTGTCTCAGTCAGGCAGGCCTCACCTCTCCCACAGGCTGCACACATTGGGGTCTCTTGGGTTCAGAGAGTAGCTCAGACCAATCAGGAAGCTAAAAAGCAGCAGGACGGCGGAGCTCTGCAGAGTCGACATGATCCTGAGGGAAAAGAGGACAGACGTTTACAGAGGGATGCAAAAACCCAAACGTATCAGCAAAGACAGCACAGAGCCAAAACATATTTTTTATGTTATGAGGAAAAAAAATAGAAACAAACAGCAACACAGTCAAAGCAACACTTTTACGATGCAAAGCAATCTGGTTCTGCAAGAAATAGCTACGTTTTGTTTATTTGTTATTGTTTATTTTGTCAAGCTATATATTGGGAAATAATATAAGTACACCTCATAGATGTTCATTTATAAGCCTCAATGTACCATTCTGAAAAGCACAAATCCAAACAACAGTGAAGTATGTTTTTTGCTTTGTTACCAAGTGACAGATCTTTGCAGCCTTGAAACGCAGCAGTACCTCTGCAGCACTCTGTGACGTTCAGTGGAAAATGTTGCACACAGATGGAAAAGTTCCATTCCTGCTCTTGACTTGAGATTTACATTCATTGTTTTTGTTTTTCATTTACTATAATTAACATTTCACAGCGTGGCGGATAGAGAGATTCATTGAGAGCTGGTTCTCGGTACCTATAAATTGCGGTTAAGGTTCAGCCTCTGGTTGTTAAAGAGTTCGTTAAACGCACAGCAGAAGTGAGGCAAAGAGCCAGACTCGAAGCATAACGCTATCTGCTCCCCGCTGCGCTCCACACCGTCTCAACAGGGTACATAAAACAGAGGCATCAGGAGACGACCTGACAGCGGACAGGATAGACGGGGTAGAGTGAGAGCACAAGTAAGAAAGAAAACAAGAGAGAGCGGGATCTGAGTCAAGAAATGTGACACCCAACTTCATCCTGACCCCTATCAATCAGTGCTGCAGTGAGGCCTCCACGCTCCTCTGCTGTCCCCTTCCACACTCCAGCAGCATCTGGATCTGATCAGCGCAACGGCCCAAGAGAGTGCCTCGGCACGGGGACCCTGTTGGGCTCTCAGGGAGCAAAAGGAAGGCAGTTTTTCCTTTTTCGCTTTTACAAATATCCAATGCAAATGAACAGAAGTTCAGCAGGCCAGTGGTGTGAGCCCTCTGGTAAAAGCATCGTGGGAGTTGAACGGCATTTCTAGAAAACTGGACGTCATGTTTACATAGCATCAGTCAGGCATGTTCCCATCTGTTTTCTCAACAAGTCCCATATGACAGAATTACTGTACCACGGCCTCTCATGTCATCGACTCAGGGCCTCAGGGAGGATTCTGATATGTTGGGACAGCGACATCGCGGCCACAGATCAAGATTATCTTCTTCATGAAAAAACATCTCAGATCTCAGAAGGAAGAGTAACGACAAAGATCTGTCTTACTGTCCAAACAACTTCCCCCTCAACAAATATCATTAACTTTAGATTGTTCCTTTAGAGAATTGTATGACCTAAAACATTATTAAAATTTACCCTAGTAATTAGTGTAAAATGTTTGTCAAATAAGGCCTGTCATACAGTACAAGACTTGGAAAAACTTTTTAAAGATTAAAGTCTGACACCTTCTCACAGCTAAAATAAAAGGGGTTTTTTTGTCACACACTATGGGTGCATTTGGAAATATTTGCTCTGAGTGCCAGAGCGCACTCTGGCACAAACTGGACCGTTCGTAAGGTAAATTGGAAGCGCTGTAGGAATGTACCGTTGGGGTATTCGGAACATCACACTCTCAGAGCAGCAGAGTGTACTCTGGGCACTTTGTCTGTGGAGACGGGGCAGCAGAGCGCCAAGTTGGGTGAATGTGTGATTGATTTAACTGTTCATTAATTCATGCAGAAATAGAACACTCTGTTTCTTCCAACAACAGCGCCCTCATTTTAATTCAGAGCGACAGATAGGATTTGCTAATGCACCCTATACGATTTCTAAAAGACTGAGGATCTTGCAGCGTCACTATTTGCAAGACTACAACTAGATTCCTTTTCAGATTATTTTCCATCCTGCTCCTGGTGGAAAATTTTACACCAAACTCCCTTTAAAAAATATGGCATACTAACAACTGCTTATGTGTCTGCAAAAAGACATAGCTCTAGAAACACGAGATAAAAGGCGTCATATGTTGATAGTATTCTTGTGAATTTGGCTTTAATATAATCTATAAAGATGAACTGTATGTGTGTACAATTTTTACATTTTTACCGTTCCAAAATGTATGATAGCGTCATTAGTTTTGTAGGACTTTGGTCAGACACCAAAGTATAAAGAGTAAACTATGATGTCAACTTTGGTGTGGTGCTAGAGAAAAAGTCAGGGGATCACCAGTGTTATTGCAGTTCATTCTGAAGGGGAAATTAATGTCTGTCCAGAACTGAAAGACAATCCATTCAGCAGTTGTTGAGATATTTCAGTCTTGACTAAAACAGCATCCTGTTTCTTTCACGTTAAAAGCATATATTTGCATTTCAACTTTTGTCTTCCCACCTCTGGCAGTGAGACTAATGACATGAACACTGCTGACGCATGCATATGATGTATGCCTGCAGGTGAGCTCACTGCATCTCCCCCGCCTCCAGGAATGCTCTCTTCAAGTGTTTCTTGACTTAAATCCTTCCTCTCAACGACAAGTTTATTTTTTGTCTGGAGCATCCAGTCCAGACAAGCTCCTAGACATACTCCTCGCTGCTGCTCCGTTGCTATTCTTGTATTCTTTTAATCATCATGTCAAACTGTTAGCATACACAGTATTAGAAGAAACCGTCAGAGAATCATGCACATACAGATGAAGTGCGAAAACAAAACAAAAAGTAGTGCCACACAGAAAAGGACAACAAAAATCTGACATAAAATTGATAAATTACTCTCTCCCCCTTTCGCTTTGGATGGTAAAACACATCACTTCAAGTGCGCCAGCCTCGTAAAGTCGCCACAGACACTCAACACCAAAACTGAGAAACACAGAGAGCTTTCCATCTTGTGAAGGCTACTCAAGTATACTCAATCAAAACATATAAAATCCAAGTCTCCTTTTAAAACAATCCAAGGCACACTTTAGGGTTTCTGCAAAAACTGAAATGCCTTTATTTTACATTGTAACATAGATTAAAAAGGCCAACGCTTTGCGACTCACAGGTCCATATCAGGGACATTGTCTACTGTAGCTTAGGGTGCTTTCAGACCTGGAGTTCACTTGCTTTGGTCCAAATCAGGGACTGATTTTGTTGTAAAGTTGTATAATTGCCTAGAGTTGGTTTGTGTTTTCACGGCAGCATTTACAAGCGGACCAGATCAAATGCCTGCACAAGAAAGCTGCTCTTGATTGACACTTTCTAATGTCACAATAGAGGGACAACTACGCAGGTTGATTTTAGCGCCGCTCATCTTGGACTATATTGCTGTCATTGGAGGAGGTGCACATTAATAATCCTCCAGGACTGTAACATGCTCATGTTTAACCCAAACAATGTGTCATGTGACTGCAGTTGATTCAGATCCAGGTCGCAACACGTTCTCACCAGAAACGAACCGCACCAGAGTTCATTTGTAACCGGACTGAGACCACCTCTTCAAGAAGGTCTTGTTTTTTTTGGTGCACACCTGAGTGTGATTGCTGTCTTCACACCTGCCCAAGCAAACCACACCTAAAGGGCAAACGAACTTGAGTATGATTGAACCAAACCAAACAGGGCAGGTGTGAAAGCACCCTTACACACTTGTGCTGTGTTACACTAATGATTTCGTTGAGATGATCCTGTCATTCGCCTGAAGTATCCAAAGAGCATCTGTATGTGATGACAACTTAGACCCAGCAACACTTCTGCTCCTTTTTAATCACAGAGAGCTTTCCCTTGTGGTGATGAGCTTAATCAGTATTGTGAGAACTTGTCTGGCAAAGGCTTGAATGTAATGGACGTTCATTTAGCAGTCCAATCACGAGAAAATATCTTGCCGTTGAGCGTTTTTGCAAACCACAGATACTGTAAGTTACATTTGCATGTTATTATGTAGAGGATACAGTGAAACTTTATGTTAACTGTGGTTAACATGTCGTTAGGTTTAGGCATAAAAATGACTTTGTTATAGAAAGGAAAAGACCACGTTTTGGCTTAAAATACCAGCAACCCTGCTGGAAAAGCAGTGTTATCGTGGTAAAAGAAAAAAAACTGCTTTTTGTGGCACTGTCATTGCTGGAAATTGGAAAACAGCCATAATTGGGGGATGTAATGATAAACTTTATTTATGTAGCACCTTTCAAAACACAGTTAAAATAAGGAATAAGGATAATGAACGGGAAATAAAATCAATAAAGTAGACAGACAGCTCAGATAAAGTTAGGGTAGGCTTTCTGTTAGAAGTATGTTTTTAGGAGAGACAGCCTTATATCCTCAGGTAGGTCGTTCCAGAGCCTCAGTGCCCTGATTGCAACAGCTCTGTCCCCTTTGGTCTTCAGCCTGGACTCTGGGACAAGCAGAAGACCTCTGCCTGAGGATCTAGAACTACGCAGAGGTTCATAAGGGTCTAACAGGTCTGAAATGTAACCTGGAGCCATGAAGAGCCTTAAAAGTAATCAGTAAGACTTTAAAGTCAATCCTAAAACAAACAGGGAGCCAATATAAAGAGGCTGAAACTGGTGTGATGTGGTTGTACTTCCTGGTTTTGAACAATTAGAAGTTGTTGCAAGGTTGTTTTTTTTTATTAAGACAGGAATAAAGGCTGTTGCAATATTCAAGACGCAAGAAACCCAGTGATAGGTGCCAAAAACACGCCCACGTTTGAGGTTGAAAAGCTGCTGGAAAAACAGCCAAGGGTAGCAAGGAAATCGTCTCCAATCGTCTGCATCTTGGCAGGCATCTCACCTACAGCACACGCCACCCACCATCCCCTTCACCTCCTGATGGCAAGTCAGCTTATATATTCTTTACTTCAGAAAAGTTGATTAATATAAAACGTGCAAATGTCATGTCTGTCCTTTGCAGAGCTCAAAGCAATTAAAAACAGATTTGTCAAATGTAAAGGTCAGTAAGAGTCAAGTTTAGTTATGTATCTTTGGTAAGAATTTGTGTAATATTTTGATGGAGGTTAAGTAAGATAAACTCCAAAGTACATCTGTAAAAAAAACTATGCATGATTTACAGACTTGACCCTGGGTTCTGGCAGAAGTTTCCACTGCATCATTTCACTGTCAAACTACTTTGTAGCTCTGTCTCCTTCATGTCATCTCTTTGTGGTGGAGAAACATATTTCTCTCACTTTTCATGCACATATTTGCATTTTAAGTCACACTGCTCTGGAAATTTGGGGAAATTTGGGGAGATTTGCCTGTGGCTTGGTGAATAATGCATGCGTCTAATAGTGCCAAGGTCAGCGGCTCAATTCCCATCAGAGTCATTTCATGTGTGTTTACAAAATGTGTTCTTTATTGTGCTTTGCAGAAGCAAACAACTCAGCGTAAGGATTGTGTGATGTGTTTGCAGAAACTGTCCACTATAAACACCTCTGCGATCAATCAGAAGCTCATTGAACAGATTTACGTCTACATTAAGTCTGTCCGGCGGCTGGTTATCTCTGCTGGAGATTTGGCATGGCAAGGACTGTGGCATAAATCAGAGTGAGCGCACAGGTCTTCTGCTTCTGATAAACTGCCTCTTACTTCTCTCCTACCCACCGTCAGGAGTTAATTCACCCGCTGGCACAAACGCTAACGCCTCAGAAATCTGTGCCACAAAAACAGCATTTTACGAGAACAGGCATATGGCTTTTATTAAGAGGAGTCATCAACTTCACCAGCCACTTCATTGGGCTGGGGGTAAATATTTTTCATTACCTTCTTTTCATTTTAATTGTGCTTCATTAGAGAAAGGCTTCAAACCGCATGGGAATTCTTAAACGCTGAGAAAGAGGGCTTAATGAGTGCAGACGGAGTTGTTTTGAAGTGGAGCTCAGCCGCTGTTTGCATTGCATGTTTGGTTTACCTACAGCGGGGAGGGGAAGGCAGGTAGACGTCTGGAGCTCCAGGTGGTAGTATCATCATCTGGAAACTGGACTCCTCAACGAGGCTACCCTGCTTTTAGTGGAGGGCAGGTACTCTAAAAATGGAGTTTTACATGCAGCTCCACCGCAAGTGTGGACGGATTGATTCTTCCCCTTTCCTCCTTTTCACATAATAGCCTTCTACTCCATTACATTCAGCCCTAAGCTATCATTATTTCCTTTGAGCTTTTTCCAAACTGCAGCTCTGAACCTTTTCACTTGGACAAGCTTGGCCAGGCGGGAGGAAAGCACAAGTAGCATGATGTATCGCAACAGTTTTTCCGTTCAGTTTTGATGCGTTTAGCTAGCAGCTAACTGGCAGTAAAGCATGCACACCTCCACAGTTCACAACCACTGGTCAAAGAGGTAAAGTCTGGACCGAGATCAGTAAAAAACCACAACAGTAGAGGCTACTTCAACATATTTTGGTCTTGTTTGTAATGAAAACAGCAGACAATCTCATCCAGTGCAGAGGGACTTTCATGTGGCTCTATAAACCAATAGAAAATAGGCAAAATACCACACACACACACACAAACACAGGCGTAAGTGCATGTGCATATACACTTACACACAATGTTCAAATGCAGGCACGTGCACACTCTTAACACCCACACACTTTCAAGGACTGATCATGTGTTTTCATGTTCTGGAGACATTGCACACACATACACACACACACATCAAATGAGTCCCATACGCTGAAACGAGTTCAGAGAGAAACTATTTTTAGTGTCTGAGGACATTTTGCTAATTCACTGAGCTCCTCTCGACTGACTCATACTGTCAAGTCCCACAGCAGCAGCCCACGCGTACATGCACCGCACCAACTGAGGAATGCTGTGAGCTGTTTAAGGGCCCCGCAATGCTCTTAACAGAACCGCACAGGGGCTTCAGTGAAAACAAAGCCCAAACGAAAACAGATGCACTGGTTTTATATTAATCTCACCAGACACTCGTACCCATGTTATTACCATATTCTGCTTCAATCAAGGGCCCTTCAGGACGCATAAGCGCTGACAACTAGAAAATTATTTTGATTCGGTTTCATGCAAGAGAGCCATTTTCTTGACAGATGAGTATTCCCATCAGACTGCATCTTTGCATTAGTTAAACAGTCAGGACAGAGTCTGCACCCATGTAGGAACAGGACCTCCATCTCTAATGTCATTATCAGTAACATGAAGTTACAACAACCTGTTAAAGGAAGAGTTTGACATTTTGGGAAATAGGCAGAGAGTTAAATGAGAGAAATGATACTCTCGTGAATGTCCATTAAATATGAGGCTGGAAGCAGGAGACATTTAGCGTAGCTTAGCATAAAGACTGGAAACATGGAAACAGCCAGTCTGGTTCTGTCCAAATATAACAAAGTCCGCCCACCAGTGCCTCTAAAGTTTACAAATTAACACATTTTATCTTTGTTTCTTCAACACAAAACTAATCTTAAGCTTCTTTGGTAGCTTTTCTTTTCTTTTTTTGTCAACGTCTTCTGGCTTTTCACTCTGATGTTTAAAAGCTGCTTGGTTTGTGTAACAGTTCTTGTAAATATACAGCACGACAATGAAATAAAAGCAACTGTTTCCGAGACTAGAGAAGGATATCTTTTGTCCTTCATACAATGAATCTAGGTATGGATATGGAAAAAAAAATCATATATCGGTGTTTTCAGTGAAATGGGCTACATGTGCAGTTGCAAGTCAAAGCCACGTTTTAAATGTCACGAGCACTTTTGTGATCAAAACAAAATAAAATCCCTGTTTGAAAATATACAGCTACACAACATGTACATAAAAAATGATATGAAACAAATAGCAGGGCTGTACGTTAACATTTTGCACACAGCACAGCAGCACACCAGACCAAATTATAACATGACTGTAAACGTATCACATAGGTTTGAAACCATTTCAAAATCTTTGCAGTGGGAGCTGAAAAGTCACTTTCAATGGCCTTTTAAATGATTCTAGTTTTATTTATTCAGGCTGTCAATTTTATTTATGCACAGAGCATCAACAGAGAGGCCGAGGGAGGGAAAGAGCGAGGGACTGCGCTATATACGTCTTGCATATGAAACAACCGTCTGTGTTGTTGCCTGCATCCAGGTGTCGTCTCCATGTTGCAAAATAGACTACGACTACCAAGAAGAACGACAACGCGCTATGATCCACCTCAAACACAAACTAGCAGCGTAGTGTTAGATTGCACGTGTGCTACTACAATAATTTGTCTCATGTCTCAGACTGATTTAGCGTAGCACTGCAACATATAGACTGATGTCACACTGTAGACTAATAAACAGGCAGATTAAACAGAGGAGCAGCTCTGTGTCTCTCTGAGTGTCACTGGAGAACTTGTGAGTGAGTGGGTGAGTGGGGAGATCTGTGCAGAGTGTGACAGAGGAGAGGTTTACTCTGGTGTGCATTATGTAACACAACTTGACCCTATATCGATATAAACAGTGTTGTCTAGATCTATATCTTGCTTGAAAATACATTGAACATAGTCGTTATTTCGCCCCAGCCCTAAATGTAATCTTAAAGGTGTTAATGTTTTTATGACAATAGGCCTATAAATGTCTGTTAGCGTGAGCGGTTTACGTTTGTAAGGGTAGTCGCAGAACTTTATTTGTACGGAGCGTGTTCCATGATGAACACAATATGGTGTTGCACATGGTCAGTAGGTCAGCATCAGCGCAGGCTCGCTGTCGGAGGGTTTTATAACTCGCTTTGACTCCTCACTAGTTGGTTTGGGACGGCAATCAAAGGAGCATAAGGGGTGATTTGGGAAAGGCCCAAGGTTGCTGGGTGCCTTCTGCGTAGCTAGGCAAAGATAACCAGCTGCTGACTCCAGTTTAACCTTGAGATAAGACACACATTAGAATGATATCGATCTTCTCATCAGACTCTCGCAGATATTACCCCAAATGTCAAGCTACCCCTTTAATAGCTAAAGCATAACCAGCAGTCATTTTTTTCAGCAATTCAACAGCAACTTATGACACACGTGAAATTACAAAATGAAACCATTTGCTTCTTGCATGAGCCAAGATTGACGATTTAGACAATTTTAAAACATTTAAGCTGCTTGTCAAATGTATTAGCTGCAAAAATGAAAATGTTGTTAGTTTTGAAGATGTTTCGTGATAAACCAAAGTACTGGACAAATTAAAACTGATGACGAATCAGGGCATCAAATCTAACCTGATTCATTTTGAGGGAAACATGAACATAGCAAAATTTCATGGGAATATATCCAGTAGTTGTTGGGACATTTCACTGTAATGCACAAATTTCAACCTTATGGTGCAATTAGATGAAAACTGAGGGGATAATAAATCATAAGGTCCATAAATATCTGTTGAGAAATCTGTACAAATCCATCTTGTAGATGTCGAGATATTTCACTGGATAACTGGATATTTTGACCTGCTGGTGGACCAACCTAAAATACATTATACTGCATTTTAATTGTCTCAGAGAAAAGAGCTTTTCTTTTTTTTTATTCTGGTGAAATGGTAAGTAAAGCACATGGAATTGATCAAACTGTTCCCTGTTCCTTTCCTTCTGTCCTCAGCTTTCTGTCTCTCTGTTTATTCCTTTGCAGTTGCAGTGCTAATTGAGGTAGAAAGTATTAGTCACCCACTGGAAGGGAAAGCAATGGGGGCAGAGAAAAATAAAATAGACGAAATAACATATTGGTTAGGCTGTTAAGAGAGACTGCAAGAGACAGACACAGAGAGAGACAGGGTCCTGCCAAATACAAGGTCATTTTCATGTCTAGTTGCTCTGATGTCAGAGTCAAACACAGAAACTACAGAATACGTCTCCATCTTTCAGACTCTTTTCCTCTTTTTCTTTCGAAGCTATCTCTGAGCTTCTCTTGGCGTTATAGACTCCAGCATGTTCTTCCAGAATCAATACCATAAAACCTTGAAAACGTCTTCATTCTGTGCACTATTTTAAAACTCCAACCAAAGTCAACGTGGCTTCAAAAGAAAGGCAACATGGTGAAATACTGAAGGTGTTCTTGCTCTTGAGTTATGACACACGACCCTGCAGGTGCAGTGCATTATGGTGTGATTTAGAAGTGTGAATCCAACTGCAGATAATTCATGTCTTGTTTCATGTCTTGTTTCATGCTATCCTGGTAATAAGTCACTCTAACATAAACACCAAATCCCCCCAAACAGTTTCATGTCTGTTGTACAAAAAAAAGGTTCATAATACGGTCACTAATAAAACAGGCTAACTTGATGGTGATGGATGCCAGGCCAGAGCAGAAAGCTTGTTTTCCATTGAGAGTACTATAATAGAAAACAAAAGTGGAACTGGATACTGTTGTATCAAGTAAAATAAGATGTATTCAATTATAAACGTTTTGAAAAACATTAAAGTATTACTTCTGGGAATATTTTAAAAATGAAATCAAGAAACTTGGAAGGCCGTTTAAATGAAGGCAGGTGCTCTATATAAAGTTGTATTTTAAACAGGATTTAAATTTCGTGAATGCTGTCAAAGCAGTGCAAATTGAAAAGTGAAAAAATACCAGGTAGATGATAGTAATCTGGATACATTTTTGAGCTTTTGTAACCCCTTGAATTACTGATAACAGTTTTAATGAGGTAATCAGTCACTGCAGTGGAAGACAGTTTCAAAATAAAAGCAGCCTGCTCAACCCATCAGCACACAGCGAGGGAGTCGACTGGTGGTTCCCAAAGGGAGGGATAAAGAGTGGTTAAACTTCTATTATCATACCATTAAAACAATGAGAGAGCAGGAATGAAGAATCATTGCTTTTGTATCGGACTTAAATCTCAAGCGCTCTGTCCATCCAAAGTGGGCTTTGTGAGTGAAATCTCCTCAAACTGAGCTTAAAGAAGTACTTCCCTGCTGGAAAGATGGTCTTTTGAAAAAACTAGGCAGAGCAGACCTGAGAAAACAAAATAAAAGGGGTGTGGAGGTAGAAAACCAGAATGCACTGCGCCCCAATGGACCAACAAAAGCTCCTGCTGTTGGCTGACATAATGCAACCTTTGCTGTTTTTTTACAGGGAACATTATGGTAGCCGTCTGGCAACAAACTATGGAGTTAGATCAGTCTCAATATTCACAAATGCACACAGAAGGATTCACAAATACATGTTAAGATTTATATATAAATGACTCTCTCCACACAAATATTTTCAATGCACACACATATATTTAGCATTTTATATAAATGTAAAAAAAAAAATCCACAAATAACCAAAAAAGTTTCACAAATGTATTTCTGATGCACACACAAATATTTATTGTTTTAAATATATGCAATAAAAATCCACAAATATATGTATTTAAAAAGTATTTGCAATTTTCATCAAAACATATGTGGATGTTGATACATTCATTTACAAATGCTTTTATTTTATGAACCTCCAGCATTTGTGTGTGAATCTTTTTGAGACTCTCCTGACGTCACCCGATCCACAAATGCATTTTTTCTACCAAGGGGATATAGGTAGCCAATCACATGTCTCCTTCCTCTTCAGCCAATCACATGAGCGTCCCGCCACCACCCACACGTGGGGTATGTTTTAACGTCGTAGCGTCAGAAGGTGGCAGTAATGCACCACTACGTTGTTTGCGACCGCCACATTAATACGGAAGAGAAGAAGAAGAAGGTCAAGAGCGTATGTCTATGGTCAAGAGGTCCAGTTTGCAGCATGGCGGCCGACGATCGTGCACCTGTAAGGAGTAGCATCCAGCTGCAGCCCCGGAGCACAAGCCCCTGACGTGACGGAAGTGATGCTGGATATTATTGTCGCGGTCTTTGTGTGGAACTGAGCTGCAGGACACAGCATCTCAACGCAGCAGGTTTCAGGTAAGCTAACTGGAATAAATTGGCAGAAAATAGCTATGTTGTTTATTCTGTGACCGTTAGAAGAGGATCCTGGTGAGTGGCGAGGGCAGGGCTCGAGACTTGGGATCCCTTCACCTATGGTCCCGCCCGGGCCTGACGACCGCAGCCCTCCGGCCTGACCTCCGCGGCCTGGACGGGTGCTCAAGTGTGGGTGAGAGGAGCGGAGAGGAGCGCGGAGGTCATGCCGGCTGGCCGACACCGTGTAGTCCGGCCGTTACAACGCTAAATTAAGCAGAGTGACGGACCCGAAGCCTTCAATCTGGCTATAAGACAGATGAAATGCGAAACAAAAAAATACAGTGGTGAAGTTGGGATTTGTTTCTTGAAGTTATGTGCTCATTATCTTTTCTGTCTCTTGCAGGCTGCCAGGAGAAGCGGACTGGCCATCAGATATTGTTTGTGGATTTGAAAATAAAGTTTTTCAAATTGACTTTTGTCTCTTCATTGTGTTCACTTACACACGAAATAGTTTAACAGTCAGCTATTTTTGAATGTTAGCACTGATTTCTCACATTGAATGGTGAAATATTTGTAGTTTGAAAGGTCCGACCTAAATGAAAACAGGTCGTAGCCTAGTTAAGGAAACATATGAATATTAATATAGAAGGAGCGCCCACTGAGCGCAGCTTCTTTTATTCATGGTTGAACGTGGCGATGTGGTCAAAACAAACAAAAAACAAAGTTGACTTGTATGATTAAATAAAGGTAAAATAAATGGACAATTCATCAATTCATAGACGCTATGTTATGCAATTTTACTTAAAAAAGTTGTTAGAAAAAAAAAAGCCAGAGGCTTGTGCTTCTGCTCCGGGGCTGCAGCTGGATACTGTTGCCTGTAAGTGTATCCACTTGTTGTAAATCATGACTCTTTGTTGAATTATTTGTGATTGGTTTTGCTAAAGTGTGTGGCAGCCCAGTTAGTTAGCAAATTATCTGAAACTTGCTTAGTTGGTATAATTGCACCGTGTAACTGACGCTAACGTACACCGCGTGCCGCCCCCCAACACACATCAGCAGCGGCACCTTCGACACTATTTCCCAGCCCAGCCTGCTCCGGGACGGACATAAAAGGCTTTTCTCGCAGTGCCGGCCGCGCTGGAAATAGAGCAGCGCTTAAGCTCTCTACGCTCTTGACCTTCTTCTTCTTCTCTTCCGTATTAATGTGGCGGTCGCAAACAACGTAGTGGTGCATTACTGCCACCTTCTGACGCTACGACGTTAAAACATACCCCACGTGTGGGTGGTGGCGGGACGCTCATGTGATTGGCTGAAGAGGAAGGAGACATGTGATTGGCTACCTATATCCCCTTGGTAGAAAAAATGCATTTGTGGATCGGGTGACGTCAGGAGAGTCTCAAAAAGATTCACACACAAATGCTGGAGGTTCACAAAATAAAAGCATTTGTAAATGAATGTATCAACATCCACATATGTTTTGATGAAAATTGCAAATACTTTTTAAATACATATATTTGTGGATTTTTATTGCATATATTTAAAACAATAAATATTTGTGTGTGCATCAGAAATACATTTGTGAAACTTTTTTGGTTATTTGTGGATTTTTTTTTACATTTATATAAAATGCTAAATATATGTGTATGCATTGAAAATATTTGTGTGGAGAGAGTCATTTATATATAAATCTTAACATGTATTTGTGAATCCTTCTGTGTGCATTTGTGAATATTGAGACTGATCTAACTCCATAACAAACAATCTTGAATTTCAGTAAACAGTAAAATATGTTTCTGAAAATATTTGAGATGCAAAATCAAAATTTTTCGAATTTTGGTTCATATTTGATCAACACTGCTTAGTTTTTATTATTTAATCCCAGTTTTTCCGAGACGTGTATAGCTGCAGAAACAGCCCGTTTGTAGCAGCATACAGGACACGCCCCTACAAACCACGCCCACCACTATTAAAAGACAAACCCACTTCACTATCGTTATCTGAACCCTACTACGACACTGTAGTCACTGTAGTGAATAAATATGAAGCCAAACAGCAATGATCCACTTTATAATTAATTATACATGAAGACATGATTGACCCTTTTATTGCTCGTAAACAGCGTATGTTTTTTCTCCATAACGTTAGCTAGCCCTGGCTTGCAATGCTGTTGGCTTGTTTTAGTCAGTAGAGGAAGACGATACAAGTGGTGCATTCAGAAATACTCATTCTGAGTGCCGGAGCATACTCTGGCACAAACTGGACAGTTCATAAATTCATAACTCTGTCAGAATTTATCGTTCAGTGACCCATAGTACCGCAATCTTGGAAGCTGAGACAAATTCTGGAATTACAGCCAAACAGTTCACTAAAATATGTCTCTGGAGACTTTTTAGAGTAGAAATAGGCCATACAATAACAGAATCTTGGTTCATATTTGATCAGCACTGCCTGCGTTTAAGAGATAGAGTGAGAGTGGCAAGCCTCTCTCTCAGTCCACTTTTGTACTCTTTGTGTCCAGGTTGGCGGACAGACACAAACGTGGAAGTACAATCTGTAGTTCAAACAACAGCTGTAGAGCCAGCAATTTTATTGAGAGACGAGGAGGAAGATCTGAGAGGGAGGTTTACCACAGTTCATGTACAAATACTGCCCACATTGTTATGACACAAAACCTTTAATTACTTAACAAACAGAATATCCGCCTGACTGCAGGCTTTTAAGGGGTCCTTGACATGAAAAACTAAATGGGAAACCAACGCTGTCTGCAAAATTGTAGGCATTACATATTGGCAAAAAACCACCAACAACAGACAAAGAAAGGAAGACCAAAGGACAGAAATCAACTCAAATGTTTCCTGGTAACAAGATGGTCACACTGCACATGATTAAAGCATTGCTGTGCACCATTACACTTGAAAGCTGGCCTGTAAAATTGCGGTGTGTATCGTAGCCTTAAGGAGAATTAAATGATCACCCTCTGATTGTGATCATCACTGGTATCAAAAAAAGATACCCTCCACAGGAGAGAAGAGCCAAAGGTTTGCGTCGCAACTTAACAGTTCAGCTCTTAGAAAAACAAATCTATAAAACTGCTCGAGGGCACAAACTGACAGAAACTGGAATATATTAGCCAGAGTCCTCCATGTGACACATCGACCGCAGTCCCCTCTCCCCGTCTCTCGCTCCTCCCCATCCCACCCTCACATTAAACCAAAGTTACTGTAAACTGAATATAAAACCTATAATCCTTTGCATCTGGGTTCTCGTCTTGGCCCTCAGGACGGGTTCGGCTGCTAGACCGCAGAGAGGCTGGCACACGCTCCCCAGTTGCTGCTCATGTTGGGTGGGTGGCTGGTTTTGAGGAGGGGGGGCAGAGACTCTTAACAACACTCTAGGGACTTGGAGAAACAATTACATGCCACACCCAAAAATGTAATGTGAGAACCCACATAAAACTTCAAAAAACTCACCCACGTATTTCATGGTGTTCATCAATTTTGCCACATTATCAACCTCCGATCCAGAGACTAAATCCCAACGCCTACATCAACACGCTTCACTGTGTTTACAGTAAAGACACGGTAAAAGGTGGTATTCTGCCACAAAAGCTGAGCCCCCACACTGGAAAAAAGCTTTTCAGTGGAAAACTCTTGGCAGCTGAAATGCAGTTGAGGGTTCATGGGGGAGTTGCGTGACAAAAGGATGATCTAGCGAGGGAGAGAGGAGGGGGAGGCTTCACACAGATCTTGTAAGTCTGAACTTCGCTGAGTGAGTTCTGCAGTATTTGCTATCTGCAAGACTGAGGCAAGTGAGGATTCCTGAACTTCTGACCTTCTGAACTTTAAGCGACACTGCACACCTCTGCAAAGTCTGTTTCTTTTTTGTCTCCTTTTAAAGACAGCTAAATTGTCTTAATTTGACCCCTAATTCTGCAACTTTATCCTATAATGAAGTCAGCAGATCTTCCCCACAGTTTCCAGTAATAACATGGGAATAAATAATTTGGATCCTCCTCAACAAAAGACTTCTTACCAACAGACTCCTAAATACAACAACAGATGCCCGATGCAGCCTGCCAATCTGTTTTGGTTCAAGTCATTTTAAAACTCTGTTAATTTGGGGAGCTGCAATGGAAAAACCAACAAAATCACCTCAAGTCAACTCTATGTCATCTCTATGGTAACGTCAGGCCAGCTTTCATTTGGCAATGTCAATCATTGTGGTGTGGGAGCCTTTATTTAACTGAGAAAAACAGGATGCAGTATGTGTCCCCCCTTCCTGGTCCCCCTGTTACAGTCATTCAAGTTCCACAGCGAACCAGTGACAGATTCATCAGGCAGCACATCTGATGTCAGTTAGCTGTCGTGAAAATCACTTCCCTTCCCTTAACTTTACTAAATTGTCTCTTTATATCACCTCGCAGCAGCCAATTAATTTTTTTTTTTTTTCACGTCAAACTACATAGTGCCAAAAACTGCAGTTCCTTGAATGGCCACTTGAGGCTGGCTCCAGAAGTGAGTCACTCCCCACAGACATTGATTTCATTATCCATTCATTCATTTTCCGTAACTGCTTGTCCGTGGGGGGGCTGTCATTGGGCTGGGAAAGGGGGTCAAAGGTACACACTGGACAGGGTGCCAGACTATCACAGGCTGACACATAACGACAAACAACCGTTCACGCTCAAATTCACACCATTGGCAATGGGAGGAAGCCGGAGAACCCGCAGAAAACCCGCGCTGACCCAGGGAGAACAATCAAACTTCATACAGGGGGCCCAGCGGGCAGGTTCGAATTCGGTGACAGAGCTAACCACCCAGTCTTTATAGACCCCCATGTTAAAATGCCCAACTTTACAGCAGAAATAAACATGGCTTTAAAAACATCATGGTAGCGAAGTCCATTTTTTTATACAGTCTACGTTACGCGTACACATCTTCAGGCACGCTCGGCACACGGCAGTCACAGCATTAGTGTTTTATATGGTCGTGCTTTTAGTTATGTACATATTGGACAGATGAGAGTTGGATTATAGTGCATGAGTTGTGTGAGAGTTCGTAAACAGGTTAAATAGTTTTGCTGCTCTTAAATGTGGACGCCGTTTCCCTCAATTCATGAGGAATATTCACCTTTTTTTGGATTCTTCGTTCTCCGTAGAGGCACGCAAGAAAAACAACTTGTTTCTGTCTTCACAAATTCAAGGTGACACGGGTTCAGTAACTGATATACAAATGCTCATTTTGTGAGTGAAGTATTTCTTTAAGACATGCAATCTACAGTATTTGTATAATGTAAACTTACACACAAAACCCCAAAATACAACAGACCATAGACCTCGAGGCAGGAGATGAAAAAATAAAACTTGAAAATGAACTCTGACTACACGAAGATGGAAGCAGACGCTGATTTAAGATGACGGGATCCAAGAGGATGTAATGGGATATGACCACACCTTTTCCTGTAGTAGTAAACTGCTAGTACAGTTGTACGATAATGTGTGTGTGTGTGTGTGTGTGTGTGTTTATGTTGGAGAGTGTCTTTCTGAGTGAGGTCAGAAGGTAGTGGAGCTCATGTGACGGCCCCTGTCCCCACAGTGATGGAGAACAGAGCCCATGGATAGCAGTGGTTGGAGTGATAAGGTCACCATGGTAACGCCGTTGTTTTGGAGCGCATGAGAACATCAACAAGAGCTGAGCAGAGGCCAGAGCTGACTTTATATCGACTTCTACCTGCAACCAGTAGGAACTGCGACAACGCTGTTAGAACTTGAACTGAAGAGCTGTTTCTGTTGCAAAATACTTAAACACTTTCTGACTCACGAGCAAAGCCACTTTTGGCTTCATAAATCCAGTTTAAGACTGGAAACTCAAGCTTTTTTTCTGTGAGGTGTTTGTCTGGAAAACATTCAAAATGGCGAGGGGTTTTGGGCAGCAATCAGTGCTGTATTTTGTATTTGAATTGAGCTCTTATTAGCCATCTCGGAACGTTTAAATATTCTGATTATTTCAAAGATGACACTTAAGATCTAAATGATGCTGGTTTAGTGACTGCATGATCTATGTTCCTTTTAATTACTCGAAATTAGAAAACAAAATACACTGTTTATAGTTGCCTTTCAGAGGAACACATACAAGGGTTTTCAGATCTGAGCTTTAAGCAAACTCAAAGTATTTAGTTTCAGCTTAAGTTAGCTGTTTTCTAAATCTCCTGGCGATTCACATAACGCATCGTCAAAACATCACACCCGTCCCATCCTAATGGCTGTCTCCTTTACACAGACATCAACTTGGCATTTTCACCACAGCACCCGACCTCGCGTTTTCCAGGCAGTTGAAAGTTCACTTTTAGATCCCGTAATACTCAAGAATAATGTTATGCATTGATCCCTATGTCCAAATACGCAACATGATACAACAGTATAATTGCATGGAGACTAAATTAAAACAAATGTAACCGCAGTCTTTGGGGACACTGATGAGAAAGCAAATAAATAATCCTTGTTTTCTTCATTTACAAAATGTTTACTTTGTGCAGATGTGTGTGATCTGATGTGGTTCACACTGAAATCCTTTTTTTTGTTGTTGTTGTTGAGCTGGGCGTCCTGCCAGTTGGAGGCCTTTGCTCTCCCTGTAGCATTACTCCGACACGTTTGAGGCTCGTGCGCTCTCCTACACAGACCCACAGTGCAAACTGCTGCCTGGTCCTCCACACTCCAGACCAAAACCACAGGCAGGATGACTGTGGCTTCAATGGTCAGAGAAAGCAGAGGGTCCACAAAAACAAACTTAAACACTGAGACACTGTAATAAATACAGCAGTTCACCTCTGTGGAGCAGAATAAACAAAAACACAGACTTACACACCTTGGATTGGAGTCACGTCTTGTCTCTTTAAACAAGTGTTTTATCTAAACTTTAGCGAGTGAAATGGTGGAAAACCCAAAATGGAGGCCCGGGTTGAGGTTTCAGAGGGACATGACCATACAGAGCTGTAATTATATGTGCTGTAATGCTCTGTGGATCATATTGGTGCAGAGGCACATAGAGCCCTTGTAAAAAAAAAACAGCTTTTCCACAAACCGTGACCAGAAAACATAGCTTTGCATTGTAAACTCTCACAGTAAGAACACAGGCGAAAAACCTCTCAGTCCACAACATTAGAAGGCTGCAGCTCGTAAGAAACCTAAGTGGTGTTTGCAAAATTCACAGCATGTAGAATCACAGTTTTATGTTGGTAATTTGTCACATGAACTGTCTGTGTCTGCAGAATGGATGTACAACACAATGACAGGATAGTAGTCAAACCTCTGAATGTCACTCACTCATACTGTGATTGGCAGCAAATTAGCTCTCTGACCTGGTGGTTAGACAAACCATGGAAGTGAAATGCTAACACTCTTTTTAATGGTGGAGCCTGAAAGGGAGCCAGATTTACATATAAAGTTAGGTTCGTTTGGGCAGGTGTGAACACAGCAATCGCACTCAGGTGTGCACCAAAACAACTTAGTTACAGTTACAAATGAACTCTGGTGCAGTTCGTTTGTGGTGAGAACGTGTTCCAACCTGGATCTGAACCAACTGCAGTCACATGACACATTGTTTGGGTTAAACATGAGCATGTTACAGTCCTGGAGGATTATTAATGTGCACCTCCTCCTGTACTGCCTTAATATGCACATTCAGCACATCCAATGCATCAAAACATTTTTCTAGTTGGAGCCGCACTTCGTTTTCAAACTGTGCGGTTTTGACTTGCTTGTTTTAGTCACTGATAGGCTCAGATTATTGTTATTGTTATTGTCATTATTGCAACATTATGTTAAAGACCCTACAGAGAAATGAAGCGTTTCCCCCACTTTTTGCTTCTTCTGGTCTGTTTGGTATCCAAGTCTTGCTAAAGGAGAAGTCTGAAATCTCACGAGAGGTGACTTGTTGCAGGAAGAAAACTGTGGAAACGCAAGTGAGAGTTGGCGAGAGGAGTGCCGGTAATAGTTTGTTGTGTATTGGCGTAACTTAAGCCCCTTTCTCACTTTACAAAAAAACTAACGCCCGCTAACATCTGGCATTTGTTATGTGTTGGGAAAAGTTACAATCTGCATTCACACCTGAGTCAAATGACTCTGTAGCTGCAGTCACAGGTATATATTGGCTCCGCCCGTGATCGGCTCCGATCAGCAGTGATGGAAATACAACACCAGGTGGGCATGCAAATTTTAGCCTGTTTACCAAAAAGAGCAACTTAGGACCGCCACAAAATACCGCGCATCTCTGTTCAAGCTGCATTCAAACACTGGCCCACATTTAGTCTACACCAATTTCCACTGACCTCCATTCTGCTTAACTGTTTTCAAACCCTGTCTGTGACCAGTAAAAAAACAAAAAAAAAACAAATAACAGAAGGGCATAGTTATCTACTGGCAGTGGGAAAGGAGTATATGTAATTTTAGCACGTGTTCCAGTGTAAAAAAAACGTGCTAATTTTAGTGGAAAAGGGGTATTAACCTTATCTAAAAGATCTTCATTGTCATCATGGCTGAATATTTAGCAGATTTCAACCATGAAAACATCTGAGAGATTTCAGAGCTAGACTTGGACACATAACAGACGAAACAGTCGAAAGGTACGGACAAACATTTCATTTCCCTGAAGGTTCCTTTCCGTAATGTTGTCCCGATGCTCATAACAACAGTCTGAGCTTGTCAGTTGCAAAAACAAGCACTGTTAGTGGACGTTAATTGATGGGATGCACCTGCCCCGAGTGGTTAGACTGCAGCATGTTTTATGGCAGCCAGCTGCAGCGCTCTCCGTCAATACTGGACCATTTTCAAAAATTGTTGTTCCCGTGAGTCAATTAGAAACACAAACTTAGGAAAATAGGGTCCAAGTTGAAAAATACCAGAGTTCCCTTTAATGACAAATATGTGGTTCAAGTTGGGAAATAAAAATGCAGATATTTGTTTCATATTGTGCGCACATGTGACAGACCGACTGAAGCATCTTAAAAGAAACATCTGCAGTAAGTTCTTAGGAAATAATTCTAATTCATTAAAACTAACAACAAACGTTAGTTGACCAGAAACGTCATTAGTCTGCAAGATTTCACTGGTCGCTGATCATCTGAAACAGGGAAGTAGCTTCATGCCCATTAGCCCACAGCGTCATTAACAGGCGGCTCGCTCAGTGTGTGACGTGCACTTGTAGATAAAATATAGGCCTATATTAATGAAGGGTCATTAGTATGGTTTGTATTTCTCTGTAATGTAGCACAGTGTTAACAATGTTACTAATACTATTCTTTCTCACACCTTCAACTCAAACCATTGTGTTGCCCCGCCCAAAATATATAGTTTAATAATTAAATTAATATTGTAAACATGCAGGCGACTACATGACTAATGGCCCTACATAATGACTATTGGTCGACTAGGAAAATTCTTAGTTGGGGGCAGCCCTAATGGCAATACATCTAATAGTCTTGCGGTTGTTGAAACATTTTACATAACACGACAAATCAAAATCGGTAGGTTACATCATCTGGGAGTTATGCATGTCTGTTGAAATCTTTCACCAATCCACCTCGCAGATGTTGAGATATTTCACAGAATAAGTGACAAATGTGAAGTGCTGGTGGCACTAAATCAAAAGTCAGGGGATCATCAGAGTTGGTAAGATGGATCCTCTGGGCACTATGAATGTCTGTATGAAATTTCTTGGCAATCCCTGCAATACTTTTTGAGATATTTCAGTTTGGACCAAAGTAGTGGATCTACTGACGGACGTTCCCAACCTGGAGACAGTCTGCTAACGTGGCTGACAATAAGAGCCAAGTTGTAATGAACTGCATGTATCCTTGAATGAAAAACACATTGACAACACACACAAGAATTTCAAACTTTGCTGAATCACACTCGTACTATGCGAGAAGATCTCTGCCACAATGATTCTATAAGCAGAGTATTTCTAATGGCCACGACTCTTGATTGATCTGCTGGAATGTCTTTAGTGCCATTGTTTCAGCTTAAATCACAGACGACTTGTTGATTCAGACGCACACTTCCTCCTCATCTCTTCCTGTGCTCCACTGTCTAACTAACAGCTCCGCTGCCAGTCAGGAAGCTCTCTACTCCCTGGTTAGGAATGTTTGTAAGTGTTCAGTTATTCTCTTGGATTTGCAGTGTCATTGTTTGACTTTATGATACAGCACTGAAATAATGCTCTGAAGCTCTTTTACTACTCCCTTATCTCAAAATAAGATATTAGTAGTAGTTATGAAAAATATTCAAATGTCTGTAAACAAACAGTCACAGAAATGAAATGTGTAGAAACATTGCTGGGAAAGAGCTGCAGCTGCATCATCTTCCTGATCCTGAGGTCTGTACTTCAACATGTCCGTAACATTTAATCACACTGATGCTTTGCTCCTAATTCTTTTGCATATCAGAGCATCATCCTCACGCTTATTTTCCCACCACGATGAGCTGGTTTCTTTAATAACAATGTCTTTCTCCTAATATCACCTCATAAACAAATCTGTTCTGTCCTCCACTTTCGGGGTCACAAAGTTGTGGGAAAGTCTCAAAATTCAAAAGGAGCTTCAGCCGCTGTGTCTTTAACTGATCTTCCCATGATAAAACTATGCAAAGGCCGACACTTATTCATCCATATTTATTAGTACGCAGAGTTTCCTGAACATACACAGAACAGGCCACGAGGTCAAGAGCCTTTGAAATCTTCAGAGGAGCTTTAGAAAAGAGAAACAACCTCCACTGAACTCTTGCAACAATCATGTTAGTGTCTCTGAGCAGAGTAACTCTTTGTTAAAAAGAAAAAGAGCCTGTAATTACATAAAGAAAGCAAGCGACTATTGAATCGGGTGCAAGACCCCATTTCTGCTCTTTTGGTTTTGGTCCTTTCTCTTGGATGTGTATTGATCTTGGTCGGTGTTTCACTCTCTTGACTGTTTGCTGCCTAATTGCAATAACATCTGGGACCACTGGTATTTGTATTTAATCTATTTTCAACCCATGATTGCAAACCTGTAGAAACCTCAGTTTGAAATGAGGCTGTAGAGAGCTGATAGGCAGCTAGATAAACATCTCTGACCAGCCTGAAGAAACCCAAAAATCATTTTACTAATGGAAACTGTTAATGCTGCAGCTGGTACTGTTGCTGCTAAATGCTACAGGAAGTAGACACACAAAGAAGACGGCAACGAGAACGACTGTAGCAACAGCTCCGCCTCAATTTGTCAAAAAGAAAAGCATTTTTTCCTGAACCTGCACATTTTATTAATTCTTTTCAATGACATCGCCATGGATTTACACTCTGCTAGAAATGTCAGCAACATGACAAGGCGATGAACGTCTATTCTGTGCTGAGCGCTGCACATTTGGCGTCTTTTTTACGTGGTCAAAATGTTCAACTTTGAGTAAAACGCTTTTTACCCGGCCATCCAATCGGAGTGGAGGAGGGCCGGGACAAAAAGCCTATCACAAAAACGAACTGTCACATTTTACAAGTGCTGCACAACAACAACAACAACAACAACAACATTGGAGGAGAAATATGTTCATATACTGTAGACTCCCACAAAGTCTCATGGACAAACAAAAAATAGTACTTTGATTTTGAAGCGGATCATCAGGGATTACTAAAAAAAAAGAATTGCGTTTAAATGTTTTTAAATAAGAAGTGTATGTTTAAGTACACAGGATTTATCGTTTTGTTATTATTTTTTACTGTGGTATCTATTTGCGTGTCAAGAGTTGTGGAACTTTACTGGTATTTATATCGAATGCTAAATCTATGGTATCATGCCTCGTCAGATTTGCTCAAATTGACTCAAGTAATTTCAGTTTTGGTCTCTAAACCATCAGGAACTCTACTTGAACATGGTTTTACAGCTGACACAGTTAAAACCTGCCCTTAGTGTTTGTAGCATAGTGTTACCTCTCTCTCAGTGACAGCTTATTGGCTCCGAATCGTAGCTGGAAACACACTGGCTTATCAAAATCAATTTTAGCTTGGCTCGTTATTAGCTGGTAACCAGCCTCTAGCGGTCTGGACCACTCTGCAGAGGGAAGGATGGCGAGGCGTTCAGGTGCCGTTCACTAACAATGGCTTTATTGCAGTCTTCACCACAAAACGACAAACATGGGCTTCTCATGAGGTTTAACAGGAGCCCTGAACTTCTCTCGACACTTAATTCTGCTGACTATCATCACTCTTTGCTGCATGCATCCTCACCATGACACCGCTGCGTCCCTCCATACACACACAAGAAAGTACACGTTACACCCTTTCTATTATATTTCTGCAAAATTTGCAATCTTTTTTATTGTCAACAAATCCTGCGAAAAGACCAAAACTACCAATGAACTGATCACTCTAACAAGTGTTGCCTTTCATGTTATTTTTAACATATATATTTATATATTAAAAACACATCAGTGAATAAAACTGTTGCACTGCATGACGTTTCTTTATGCAGATGAACATGGGCACTGTAGTCCCACATACCCCGTCATGCTGATGTAAAAAAATAGCGTACCCAATGTATTAATCTGCTGCTGAAAATAGTCCCCAACAAATGTGGTATTTACTTTTATGAGTAACATTTGCTAAAAACTACTGTTTCCAAAAAGCTGCTTTTTACTGACTTTTTTCTTTTTTAAACAAAACCACATCTTTGTGAGTCGTTTTTAAAGATTTATGTCCTCAGTAGGAACCAATGAGCCCTGAGGACACAGACAGAAAGGAAGTCAGAGAACATTTAGGGACAGACTAAAACATTATTGAATTTGGTGTTTTCATATTTGTTGACAAAAAGAAAAATACAGAAAAACACCAAACTCATCCTTCAAATCTTTCGCTGAAAAGATATCCAGCAAATATTTTACTAACATATTAATAATCATTTAGTCACAGTATGATTATATATTGACTGTCCCTGATGCAAAGACTCATACTAATGGCCCGAGGGTGTCATTGTGCACATCTGGATTTACTTCACGTGTGGTGACGTATGCAAAAACAAACTGAATGTGTTTCACAGCTTTTACCAAACTTAACAGCCTGTCCATCACAGGCCGGTCAATCACTGCTGTGCACTTCTCCAATAACTTGTTTGACTTGTAGTTCCTTACGAGGGGAAACAGGCGATCGGACTGCAGCCACTAAAGGGAAACGGTGAACCACTGCAGGCAGCCAAAACTGCCAAGTCATCACAAAACTCTGTATCGAACATCGACATAAACACAGATGTGCACACACAGGCCTCACCCGTTCCATGTGCCTCAACACACACGCAGGCACACTGCTCTCTTTTCTTTCCATTACGACCTTTGTTTTTGGCTGAAGACCGTGCAGATTGCTTACTCTTGTGGCTTTGACCCTCGTGGTGGGGGAGCTGCTGTCCAAACTCTGTTGGAGAGGTGTGAAATCAAACCCCATCTGCTTTGGCTAAAACCCACCGCGAGCACAGAAGCTGAATGCGTCTGCAAAACCAGATTATAAATTTACTTTTAACGCTTTGAAACCTGAGCAAATTGGCTTGATTTTGTTTTTCAGAAACATGGCAATAAGGCAATGACAAATTCATGAAATAGCCTGAACATTGGCAGGATATTAAAAAGTTTCAAGAAGTAAATTTAGTAACCAAGAAATTACTCAAAAAATAAGCAAGAACAAGAAAACTTACAAAAACAACAAGAAAATAATCTAAAAATAAGCAAAAAAGAAAAGTAAAAAAAAAAAAAAAAAACAGCATAAAAAGAGATTGCTAAAAATTAATTAAATTTTCTCCCTTGTTTTATGATAACTTTCTTGTAATGCTCATTGCCTTTTCCCCCCATGTTTTCTATAGAAATCGCACCAATTTTTTTAGGTTTTGATGTTTAAATGCTTGAACGCAGCACAAGATGTTCGCCTGTTCCAATGTGTGTTCACCGAGTCTAGCCTAGACTCTATGGGACCAGACTTGGAAGGACCCATCCTACAAAGGAAGCAACCTTGACTTTGAGAAGCACCACATGAGTGCAGATATGGAAGACCTGGAAACACTGACCGATCAGAGCAGACTGGGCTTTTTCGGGAGGTGGGCTTAAAGCGACAGGTACAGAGGGTGAATACAGGTATATTCAGGCAGACAATATGAAAAAATAAAGTGTTTCTTAAATGTTAAAGCATGTAAACATGTTCTGGTAGAAACCCATGATACAAATATGTACCGGAAATGAGCAGCTATAATATAGAACCTTTATATAATTTAGGCTGCACTTGATAAGAATATTCTTTTATGAATTGAATGAGGCCTACTGTGTAAAAACACATGCAGCAGTTCAGTGTTTTGTTGATGTATGTGTCGTAAAATAAGGGCTTCCTGTGGGGTCTATGGCGACTGACAAGATTATGTTGATCCCTCCGAGTGTCTGCGGCGTCTGAGTAATATCACGGGAAGCATCGTCCTTTGCTGAGACACAAGCTTTAAGAGCGACATATTTCACACTGCGGATCACGTTCCCATGCAACAGCTTTAATGTGCGTTTTTGAGTCATGGCTGTATGAAGGAGGGAGCAATTTACAGTAACAGACTCTAACCACGCCGCATCTGGTTTCGATTAAGACAACACTTCTAATGTGACTGGATGGCAGGTTTTTTTTTTCTCTCTTTGCAGCTGCTACGATGCAGCGAGCTGGGAAACATTGGAGCTGGTGTGGACATATTTTTTTTCCTGCTGTTGTTGATGATGTTTTTTCTGCCACTTGTTTCCAGGATTAGCAAATAATACCATTTCTTCAACAAGGAAAAATAAGGGGTGATTTACCGAAGACTCGAGTGTTGCTGCCTGCAGGCTGGTACAACTGTGATGTAAGGAGAGTTGGGGCTGCACACTGGGAGACAGATGTGCATGTCAATTAATGCCATGTGGTCAGGCTGTAACCGAGGTACCGAGATAACCAGGAAAGACTTGGCAAAACAATAGCACAAGCAGCAGCAGCAGCAGCAGCAGCAGCAGGTAAGGTTCACCAGAGTAGTTATCAGTTATTATCTCCACTGGCTTTCCTTCTCTATCTCTGTTTCCAGGAAGTCCAGCCTGGGCCAGTAAATTCCTAAAAGTTAAACCCCATTGATTTACAGGCCTACCTCTGGCACATAGTGTGCTGCCTTTCTGGAGGACAAGGTGGAAACCTGCAACTTATTAAACTGATCATTTTAGAGTGTTTTTTTTTTTTTCCCAAAAAGCTCCTTCTCCGTCCCTCTCTCTCCAGATGGGCCTCATCCTGCAAGCATCTGGAAGTTAAAGCCTTATTTTCTTCACTCAAAAAACTTCAGCCACGTGTGCTACCCTGAAGGTGAACCCTCAGAGATGTTCCTTTACTTAGTCTTATCCTCCATGCTTTTCCCAGCACTGTCACTAGACTGAGACAGTTTCAGCCCCCACCGGTGGTGCTATTAATTCACTTTGTTGGAGCGCCTCGTGGCAAAAAGGAAGATGAAAGTAGGCGCTGCAGAATGTGCTCAAGTCTAATCAAAAGCGCTGGCACTGTCATCTGTGTTGTGCAGTGTTTGGAGGGTTACTTTTAAAACATAATCCCCAACAGATTACTGATTACATGCCCTAATATCTAATTTGTAACATAGTCAATTAGATTACTTGAACTAAGTAACAGAGGTGGGTCCACGTCATTGCTTTGCAAGTCACAAGTAAGTCTCAAGAGTTCGCACGTCTCAAGTCAAGACAGGCAGGTCCCAAGTGAAGTCTCAAGTCCTAAACGTTGAGTTTCAAGTCGTTAACAAGTCATAATTCACTCTAAACCAAATGTGATGCCATTTTAAAAACATAATAATAATATATTAAATGTACAAAAATCATGAATGCTTTTACATGTTGGACTTATTTGTTAGAACAAGTTTGTTGTCTCTGTTGTAGCTGTTAAACTGACGAAGAATTAGCTCGCTAACTAGTCGTTGGCAGTTACTGCGTCTCCATCTGTAATTTGCAACCGACACATTTTGCACAGCCTATTACATATGTTTTTATTTACCACTCCATAGTTTGTGTATGCAAAAAAAAAAAATCTGCCACTCAGTAACGTAATGTCAGTTCGTCATGGTTCACTCCTGCATCTTGAGCGGATGCTGTCAGGTTGGTTCAAATAAAGTAAATCTGGGGAATCAAGTGTCGACTTAGTGGTAATGAATAACATCCATATAAGTATATCCAGGAAATAAATTGATTCGTGGCACAGTTTTTAAACAACACTTTAAGTTATCAAGTATTTTCAAGTCAAAAGGTTCAAGTCCAAGTGAAGTCACAAGTCACTGGAATAAAAGCTTTGGTATTAATTGATATTTAGACTCTCTTAGAATCAATTTTAAGATTTTACTGATCAATTTTAAAGCACCTCATGGTTTAGCCCCCAGCTACATAGCTGAGATGCTGGGTTGCAGCCTCAGATCCTCGGGCAGGGCTCTGTTGGCTGTTCGTCAGTCCTGGCTGAAAACTAAAGGTGATTTACTTTTGCAGTCAAGGCCTCTCAGCCCTGTAACTTCCTGCCTGAGGATCTGAGGCTGCTGAATCATTGGCATCTTTTAAATCACTCTCTAAAACTGATCTGTTAAAAAAAAAGGCCTTTTATTAATTTCAGCAAACCTTTTATATGTATATATACACGTCTCATTTGATTATTTTTATTGTTTTTATCTTGTGTTGTCAGTGGTTATTGTATTATTTTATATTGTATTCCTCTAATTGTTTGCTTTGCTGTACCTGTGCAATCTACAGAGCAATTAGTTGCAAACTCTGCTTCAGTGTCTTTTGTCTTTATTTTGTTTTTCTTTTTTTTTTATCTTAATAATTTTTTGCTTGAATCCCACATTGCTTTAAATGTGGGATCAACCATGTCAAGCACTTTATAAATAAAGTTTATTATTTATGATTAAAGTCAAAGTCAAGTTGCAAGTCCTTTTTGTTTTTTAGAGTCCAGTCTTAAGTCATCGGATTCGTGATTCAAGTCTGACTCAAGTCCACACCTGTACTTTGCGTTACTTTTGGTAAACTTAAAAATCATCTTGCTGAGCTGCTTTGTCTGGGTCTCATATTTCCATGCAAAAAACACACAACAGTGTTCTGGATGTGTCTTTGTTGCCATTGTTGTGTGACAGCTGCACTGTGCACACTTTTTTTTTTTTTTTTAATCTGTTAATGGGAAACATGTGCTTCACATGAATTTTACACCTTTTTCTAACAATATGTGAGCATAGCTCCCTGTCCAAACTGAGGTCCTGTTTATACGATGATTTCGACCGAAAATGGTAAACTTTAGTTGGCCTGAAAACGCAACGTTTTGAAAACAGGTTCCATAGTGCAATTTTTTTGAAACAGCACCGTCTCCGTTGTCATGTAAATTTGCAATATGCAGTTCCTGTGAAAACGGAGACTTTTCACACACGCACATTACGGTTCCAGTCATTAGGCATGTGCGAGAAAGTCGACCGTCACAACAATGATGGCGGACTGCTGAGCTCTGTTTGTGCTGCTCACCCTGTTGAATTTATCAACGCTTCTTCAGCAAAGTGCAACGTAGACGTAACCACTTGGGCGAGTACTTGCTATCTTTCTACATTTGTACATTTTAAACAGAAAACACAAGTTTATATTTTGACTTTTTCTGGGAATGACAAACAACATAAACAACAGCTAGTAGGTTATTAACGATGGTCATTTATTAGAAATTTGCATTCCCTGCTGATCTCCCTCCAACCAGCTGACACCTTATTTAGGTTTTTGTAGTGAAACAAAGGGGTGTTGTATAGAAAACTCCTCATTTCCATTTCACATATCAGCTGTTCCTGGTCCACTGCAGAGCCTTTAAAGCGAGCGATGGGAATAAATACATACAGAATGTCCGACTGCAACAGTGCTACAGCAGCGGTACCTCACTCGCAGCCAGTTAAAACATTTCAGTTTAAATAATCAAAGAGCCGCTTGCTTGCGTCGCATTCAGTTGGGACACCGTGTTAGAGGAAATAAAACAAAATCCCTTGAATTCTATTGATAAAAACAGCAACTGAATACCACTTATTTAAAATGTAATGTAAATAAGAAACTTAGATTTTGTATTTTAAAAACACCATTACTCGTATTCTGTTAGTTCCCAACCCTGACTGTACAACACATAAGCCTCTGGGGTCTTTTTTGGGACGCCACCTGCATGTCTGTCCAACACAACAGGAAGACGGGGGGGCAAAGAGGAGACAAGAGCCAGATACAAACCACCACACAGGACATCCTGGGCAACGCTGTGGGAGGGCAAACACTGTGGATGGTGAGAGGGAGAGGGTCCAGGAGCCCGTCACTTTGTTTGGGTATGATGTTCCAACTCAAGGAAACCAAGTGGAGGGGAAACTGTTAACACTTTTTCTTTTTCTGGATGCCCAGAGGCAAACAGAGGCAGTGGGAAACACAGCAGGTCTTCGGTGAGTCACGGAGGAATATGTTTTTATCTCAGCGAGGTATCTCCCAACTTTTTAAAAAACTGCTGCACATTACATAAAACTATTTACCAGTTCATGAGTAAGTCGGCAATTTTGTTGTTAACACATTGCAAAAGTTATAACAGAGTATCTTGTCAGCACTTCACTGATAGTGTCTTTGAAAATAACATGCTTTTCTCGTTACTTTATAATTGATGACAACTCCCTGGTTCATTATCATCTGTCTCCAGCTAATAATTCCAATGAGTCTCTTTCAGTTTCCGCCTACAGAGCAAAAAAAACAAGTTTTCGGCAAAATCAGACCCTGTCCCCACAGTCCCCCCCAGGTCCATGCTCTCTCCTCTGCTCTCAATCATCTCTGCACCACGCGGCACCGGGGGAACAAAAAGTAGGACAAACAATAGGAAGCCGATAGGAAACATCTTGCGTGTACATCCAGGTCTGCATCTCAACCGTCTCTTCCTCTGACATGTAAACAGAGGAGAGTTAGGGAAAGGAAAAGTCCTTGAACGATGCCATCAGACCTATACTGGCTCTCTTTTTCCAGCAGCTAACTTCTTTTTGGCTTTTGTGTCCTTTTTTTGACAAAGAAACCTTTTTTTTTTTCCAGAGCTTGTGTTGTGTTGAGTAACGTAGACGCTGACAAATAGTGAAATCTGTCATTCTGCCTTTTTCCTGAGCCTAGGTTTGTCTTTCAGAAGTGGCCTGGAAAATAGAATACCGAAAGAGAAAAAACACAGGGAAAATAAGTCCTCTCATAAAATGCAAGATGGACGACTGCGAGAGTCATAGCTTAACACAGCTGGTGGAGTGGATCTGGGTATGAGCTCAAGAAAAACATCAAGAGTTCATGTGCACTTGGTGCCAAGCATGACACAAAGACCATTTGTTTTTCACATGCAAGGCTCGCATCTTGTATGGTAAACTCATGATATTTCATCTCAAAACTGACAAAATAAACACTCTCTTCTCCATCTGCACGACCAATTCCACTCTGGCAAGTATTAAAGACAAACAAAAACATAAACGCCACACCATTTTCATCACAGAGATGAAAACACAACGTGAGAAGCCCCTCTGGGCCTTGAATTTAGTGCTTTATTTCCTCTAATTCTACGTCTCAGGTTTCACTCGGTTCCAGTCATCCTGCATAGACACCACAGAGAGACATAGACACCAGTGCAAACCCTGAAATCTTAATGAACAATGTCTCCACTGCTGCTCCACCCACCACCTCAAACACCACCCACCAACCACCAACAT
The DNA here is from genome assembly GCA_026686955.1 of Epinephelus cyanopodus. Classification (NCBI taxonomy): domain Eukaryota; kingdom Metazoa; phylum Chordata; class Actinopteri; order Perciformes; family Serranidae; genus Epinephelus; species Epinephelus cyanopodus. The sequence continues at coordinate 36,026,625 of CM048919.1, read as the reverse complement.
AAGCAACTTCAGGAAAGACCCTCACCACAGTACAAGTAGTCTGTGGTCACTCCATCAAGCCGCTGCTGGCTCCTCCTCCTGTTCCAGCCCCAAACCCCCCGACCTCTGCTTTTTATGATTGGTTATTTGAGCCAGAGCCCGACGAAACTGTACATGCTCCACGGCCAGAGCAGAGCGAGCGACCCAAAACCCCCTGAGCTGGAGGGCTGCAGTCGAATCTGCTCCAAATTACTTGCACGGCTGCAGAGCACATGGGGTTGAAAGGCTTATATAAGCCTGTGGTAGGAATATTCAGCCCCTGTCACCTTCTTTTGAGTTCCCTGTGCTTTTTGTCTTTTTCATCACGATTATTTTTGCATCAAAAATAGAAGCTTGGGGAGTAGACAAAGGTCGCTTTTTACATCTTATTAACTTTGTCACTGTTGTATTAAAAAGTGTGGGATGAATAAACTGAATTTCCACTGACATTATGCAACACTGAACACATAAAGTCGATTTTCCCACTTTGTGCTGGTTGTAAGGAAAACGAGTGCCACCCAGTTCCACCCACATGATTGACAAGTAAAATCTAGACACACAACAGCAATAACTATTAAGCACCAAAAGTCACCAAAGCCAAAAGAAAACAAAGCAAAATCTGCTGCGAAGCAATTTCTGTGATCTGTATCTGTAATTGCTGCTCCCAGTTTCCTCCAATCCCACTAAACATCTGTACCAGGCTGCGGCTGTCCACCTGCCATCATCTCATCATGCAGCTGAAGAAACACAGTTGTAGGTTAAAGTAGAGGAAACGGTTTGCAACAGGTTAGATAAAAGAGTTATTACAGCACTAGCTTTGTTCCCGAGAACATTTCTCTTCATTCGGTTTGTTCATTGCTGGTGAAGAGCTGTAGCCTGTATCGGAGATCTCGGGTACCAATGCAATCAGCTCATGTATCGTCTCCATAACTGTGGTTACCATGGCAACACTGTGGCAAGTTAAAAAAGCTGAGTTATGTTTGGCACTTAACACAAAATACAGCTGAGAATGATGGAAATTTTGATGAAAACTTTGTTTTGCAGGTATTTGGGCACAAACCAAAGAATTGGACGAATTAAAAGTTTGACCTCTAAAATCATCAGACCCCCTCAGTCGACTGCAATTCTTTCAACAATTCGCTCGTTGCATTTGTGCTGTTTTCTGGTACAGGCAGCTGCAGACCCAGGGTGAGTCTGAGTGAGACGGAGGCAGCTGCCTGGAGGAAGAGAGGCTTTGCCCAGGTAGGCTCTGACATAACATTTTCTTTTGCCTTCTGCTTCTAAGTTGTGAATTTACAGCTCACAGCAACTTAATACGATAGTTTCTGGCTTTTGTCTGATATCTCATGTCGGCAAAATATGCTGCACATTTTGAGCGAATGAATGATTTATTGTCACTTAACGCACATCCATCCATTTTCATCCACTTATCCGGAGCCGGGTCGCGGGGCCAGCAGGCCGAGCAAAGCACCCCAGACGTCCCTCTCCCCTGCAACGCTTTCCAGCTCCTCCTGGGGGACTCCAAGGCGTTCCCAAACCAGATGAGATATGTAATCCCTCCAAAAGACAACCAAAAAAAAAAACAAAAAAACTTTAAATGACCAAGAGAAGCACCAGAATAAGAACATATAAATACACAAAACCAGAAACGAGAGAGCCGAGCTGCTGCTGATTCCACAAGCGCCGCCATCTTTGACCCACTATCAGTTATCACATTAGCTCAGAGAGCTTACCTGAATGTCACTGTCACCCTGAACATCCTGCTGAACCCTGTTCAAACCCTCAAACTGAATATTCGTATTGAACCTGCGACCCTGGAGCCTGGAACTGCTGTGAGGTGACAATACTAACCACTGCACCACTGTGCCACCATAATCACAATATGATTTCTTATTTTTATTGATCTATTTTTGCATATTGTGCAGCCCTAATAGACGTCTGTTTCATAGCTGTATTGAGATATTTCAGCGTGGACCAAAGCAGTTGATCAAACCACTGACTGAACGTCTGATCCTTAAAGCCGAGCCTCTCACCAAGCCAAGCTCAACAGAATTTTGATTGCCATTTTAAAGCACTCAGGTAATTCTATAGCGCAGAGTCCACGCTTCAAAGGATAACACAACACTGAGCTCTCACTTAAATCACACATGAATGGTGTGTGGCCATCGTGGATGAACTTGTCAAGAAAAATTGTGGCCTTCAGAAGACAGCGTGCAGACACTCTGGGTGCCCTGTGTGGTGTCACCATAAATTGTAAAACCATCCAGGCACAGGGAGATCAAATTAACACTAAATGCGCCTTACCTCACTTCTACTTTTCTCTATTTGTACCTCATCTCTTTGTGTCTCTGGCCAGTGTCATCTCCAACTAAAACATATCCAGTAGCTCGCCTGAGCCCGAGTCCTCTCCTGGACAAACAAACGGTAAGTGAGCCAGATGCCCAGCTGTCAGACAGAGACAGGTCTGTGGCTCAACCAGACAAAAACAGAAAGAAAGGGGGTCACCACCATTAAACCACTGATAGCTGAAACAGTGTGGAGGAGGACGGGCACGTTTTCAAGGGGGAGATGCAATTTTCCACTAATGAGGATCTCATATGAAGACACTGAAGAAAAACAAAGACGGTTTCAAGAAGGCACGGTTGTGCTACTTCTCACACGCAGAGTTCGACTCGTGAAACTGATCTATGTGAATAATGGCACGGTGCTTTTAGGAATACTTGGAGAAGGACAAAGGAAAGTTCAGTCTGCAGTCAGAGAGACTTCCTGGCGCTTTTTTTGGTTGCCAGAGCAGATGTGAGGTCAGGAGTCCAAACCAGGTGCCTGAGATTTACTATGATAGTTAATCGTATCTTGCCTCGCTCGCAGATGTTTTTGTGCCTTAAATGATGCCAGGGGCTCCTTAATCAAAAAGCTTTCATTCACAAGTCACAGACAATAAGTGTTAAAGTGCAGAAAAGCCGATTATGGGGTGATTTTACAGCTCCGCTGAGACAAGAAATGAGGGGTTTGTTTCCAAAACAGTATGCTTCAATGTGCAGCAGTTTATCATTTTATAGGTCTAAACTTACAGAGGATCATGGGTGTAAAAGTGTCAGTGGAGTGATTATGAACACCCTGGTGATGAGCAGTCATTTGTCTTAAATTTGGTGCTTCTATTCAGTTTGGAAAATTGTCTTTTGGCCCAAACTATGCAGATCTTTTACTGCTCTGTGAAAGCTGCACCAACTCTAGAAAATTAATGAAAGCATCTTAATTATATTCCCTTCAGCGACTGTATTGTTTTCAGCGTCACACAGTCATTCATACGCACATACATTAAAGCATCAACAGGAGCCTCTCACATCTGCAGAGGAAAAGAGAAACACTCTATCTCCATCTGCTTCACCTGATTAACTCCACTGACAGGACATGAAAGTTGAGTCACGCCATCACACACAGGATGTCACACAGTTGTTTGGGCTGCTGCCACCTCGCCGCCACGTTTCATTGGCTTGAGTCACGGATAGACGAATCCAGATCTTAGATCAAGACCGAACGGCTTAATGAAAATCAAAAGCAACAAAAGCGGGAGGTGGAGGAGGTGGGCGCTGAGGAAACAGCAGACCCACTCCCAGCAACGACTTCCTCTGTAATGAATCGATGGAGGAGACATGCCAGAGCAGCACAGCTTCTCTGACTCACACTCTCTTGATAGTAGCTGGAGAAGTTTTCAAAGCAGAGCCAGGGATGCCAAGAAACTCAGTCAGCCAGGAAGAGCACAGCAAGTGCACAGAGCGGCGTCATAAAACTCCAGGAGTTCACTCGAACAAGTGGTTAAATTCACTCACTGATAAGTGTCGGATGTTGTCTCTGTGCGCGCTGACTGATATTAACCTCTCGATGAGCGGACTGATGGTTTTATTGACAGTGTTTCCTTTCACATAGAGCATATATGATCAATCCAGTAATACAACCCCAAACTGTGATGAGAAATCTGCCTTAAGACACATATGAGAATACATTTACTCAAGTACTGCACTTAACTTGAGTATTTCCACTTTCTGCAACATCATATTTCTACTCCATGACATTTATTTGACAGCTATAGGCACTGTTTATCTGTGTAAACTAAGACTGTACAAACAGAACATGATTGTCTTCCTAAATATGATAAATTGTTGCCCAACAGAATATAAAGTAATTAACATTTGCTTCATCTTGAACAGCTGCAACATTTAAATGAAAGGATCAGTCCTCATAAAACCATCTTACAGTATTCACAACGCTGTGAAATAATGATATCAAAGCGGCAGTCAAGTCAAGTGTGTAGGTTTTGTTGAATATTGGGAGGGGGATTCACATTTTGAGCATCAAACACTTAATTTCCTGCATTCTGCTGAAATTTTAAGCATCAATTTTTGCCTTTTCTGCATCCGTTTATGGCAGAAATGTCTTAAATGAGTCGGGGGACAAATGCACATGCTGTAAATATTGAAGGGGACGTGTCCCCTGCATGCCCCCTGAAATCTGCGCCTATGTTTGCTGTTAATACTTGAAGTACATTTTTGCAAAATAATACTTATGTACTTCTTTTTAAGTGGTGGTGGAGGAGGTATTCAGATCATTTACTTGAGTTAAAGTACTAACCCTGCGATAAAAGCACACTCCATTATGTGTCAAGATGCAAAATATCACCTCAGTATCAAAAGTAAAAGTACTCATAAGTCTGTAACTGTTACACTATTATATATTACATTTTTAATTAATTTAACTGATGCCCTGGTGTGTGAGTAACATTTTATTACTTTCTAACACTGCATCACATTTTAGCAGCTCATCATATGTCAAAGTATTGTCCTCCGAACTGTTGTGCAGTAGAAGTATAAATCACCTTTAAATGGAAACTGTTAAGTAAAGCTGCAATTACAGTACTTGAATACATTAACTCAGTTACTTTCCCATAGGGCTCTTTATCTACCACTAATGGAGTAGATTTTACATTGCAGTATTTATACTTTTACTTGCTTCTTAAATTATTGTTCACAAATATCCAGCACAAAAGGTACAAATAGAGACATATGTGGATGAAGATGGTTGTTAATGTCTGGTGAAGTTGCTCATATGTGGTATTTTTTGCGCATTTTTGCAACAGCATCAATAAAAGTAAGTGTAAACTCACTCTAGATGACTCTAGATGAGTCCCTAAAGGTGGATTTAGGACTGGTCCATGCTGCGCTGTTTCCCACACCAGCACATTCCCATACAGTACGCGACCATGTTCACAGTTTGAACTGTACCGAGTCTATTAATTAACCAGCAACATGTATCATCATAAAAGTCATCCAGTTCTTTGACTGTCAAAGAAACCGTCAAACTCTCGGTGATTTGCTTTGTTTAATTTATAGACAGTGTTTTACTCACCTTGCGGCCGAGGAGTCCCGGATCATCTGTCGCTGTAGAATCGCAGTTAGAAACCAACTTCCATGGGCGACATTGAGATTAAAAAAAAAAAAAGCAAAGCGTTTGTTTTTAGGGTTTCATATACACTCAGAAAAATCTTGAAGCAGTGTAAACATTTAGAGGAGGGCAGTGAAGAGAGAGAGAGAGAAAGAGCCCAGTCGCATCCAAACGGGGGAGGGTCCTGAAGTGGAGCCAAAGAAACTGGAAAAACTGTGACAGCGGGGACCGAGGGAGGAGGAGGAGGAGGAGAGAGAAGAAGAAGAGGGATGGGGCAGAGGAGGAATTGTGGAAGGTCAAGGGGGGAGATTGAGAGAGTTGTTTTTGTCCTCTGCAGGCCTTGATGTCTAAATCTGTGGACATACAGGTGGAAACAGGCAGGCTGGCTCTAAAGCTCAGGAATTCACACTATATATATATATATTGTTTGTTTGAACTAAACAACAGTCAGTGGAAGTAGTGGAAGTTAAGCTGTATCTACAGTACTTGAAAGTACTTTCCAAAACTGTTTTTAAAGCGGGTGCAGGCAGAAATCTGGAAAAGGCGAACAACAAGCAACCAAAAAAGGCAGAATTAGAAAATACGCCCTCCTCCTGCAGCTCTGTGTTTTCAGCTCTTCTCACCAGGCGAGTGTGGGCACGCACTCGACCCACTGTTTTCCATACGTTGATTTATTTAATCTAATTTCATTGTACAGTTGCACAGTCACTCAGACCCTCCTTGCCCTGCTCTCTCTCTGTTTATCAGACACAAGTAAAACAAGAATTTGCCTAACCGTCCCTCCCTGGACTGCTGCCCTGGGAGGACAGGGGCCAGACAGAGCTTCGCTTGGTGGCTGTACAACTCACATTCAACCAGCGCAAACCCCACAGTGCAGCACTGGGCCTAACCTGTGTAACAGCAGCAACAGAAAGTTTGCTGATGTGGCAAGGAGGTTTGCGTTGGGTGGCTTCGGGTTGCTGCAGCCGCTGACTGGGGGTTCATCTCTGGAGCTGCTGCCCACTCTCCTCCTGGTGATTTGGTCTGTTTCAGCGGGGAGTGAGGCAGAGGACACACTGTGATTTAAGGCTCTAGCTCGAGGTTCTCAATCAGTGGCGTAGGGGTCCTTAAAGGAGTTCCAGGGGGTCCCCATAAAAGTGAAGTTCATTTTCTATCTAGTCAGTTAATAATGCGTACCGATCTAGAAGTCCTTGACACAAAAAAAGGTTGAGAACCACTGCTCTAGCTAATGTTAGCTAAGCCACAGCCATGAGCCTTTATACCTGGTTAACAGACGGCTAAACTACTAGCAACATTTTCTCTTCACCTCTGAAATGTTTCAGTGATCTTGACAGTTTTTATTTTGTTTTTTGTCAGTCTCTCTTTTTGATAAGTCAGTCTTTATTTTTGGGTTGCTTTGCAGTGTAGGCAGTTGTTGCCAGTGCTGGAATAGCACCTTTCTCCGCAGTACATGCACGCACATCTGCATTTCAATCAGCAGAGGCAGAAGAGTAAAGTAAAGATAATATTTAATACAGAATATTATTGTACAGATTAACAGATGTTTTGTGCTGATTAAGATTTAACAGAAGTCTTGGACACCAGAGGGAGATGTTTTGTGATTGAGGGACATCTGAGCATCAGCAGGATAAATGTCCCCATGGAGTCCAGACACTGGTGGTGGTGGTGGTGGTGGCTGATGACTCTGAGGCTGCTGACTGCTGAGGCAGATGAGGCTGATGAATCTGTAAAGAGTAGGTGGTGATGGGGAGGTGGAGGGCGCACTCAACTGCAGCGGCAGGGAAAGAACCACATCTAAAATGAGGAGCAGTAAGATGATAGGCAGACAGAGTAGGTGTGTCGCTGTGCTGTTGGATGATTGTGAATCAGCTGATGACAATCCAGCTTTAGGTAAAAGTTTGAAAGAAGGACTTTTACTACTAATGGAGATTTTATATTGTAGTGTTTCTCTTGCTTTACAAAGGATCTGAGAACTTATACGCCATTGTTGACAACTATCCTCATGTCTGTATATGGTAAATATGACGCTACAGACAGAAGCTGATCATCTTAGCAGGAGGGAACTGCTCACCTGGCTCTGTCCACATAATCCACCTCTGAAGATCATGAGTTAAGACACTTTATCTATGTTTGTTTAAACCATACAACAGCTGAAGCAGAAAAACAACCCTTTGTGGTTTTACAGTGTGTTACGTGTCGGACTGCTTCTTAGCCAGGAGCAGTGACTTCCTGGACTCTCCGCTGGTTGCCGTGCAACTGCTTCCAGCTGCTGACTGCAGCTTTGTATTGAACGGACAGATATGAGAGATATTGATCTTGATTGACTGTATTTCCCAAGATGTCAGACTCTTCCTGCCGTGAAGATCGAGGCGGTATTTGGTGAAATAACTTTAGTGGACCAAAGTGTTTGTCACGGTGAAACTCTAATGTCATGATGACTCTTGGCAAAGATTCAGAAGGTGAACAAGATCAAGAAGTTTGTTGAAGTCTAGCCAGCTCTTCAAAAACATCTGCGTGTTATTACATGTTGTCACGTCTCTACTTTTCCCAGTTGATTTTAAGAGGAAACCAATAACACCTTACAATATATATATATATTTATATGGTCCTATACATATATTTAGTACATGGCAAAAAGTATGTGGACACCTGAACGTTACACCCAGTCATGACTGTTGAACATCTTATTCCCAAAGAGTGAGCATTAATCTGCTGCTATAACAGCCTTCACTCCTCTGGTTTTGGGGTTTCCACCAGATTTTGGAAACCAGTCTGCAGAGATTTGCTCCCATTTAGCCACAAGAGCATCAGTGATGTCGGCCACGAAGTTGGGTGATACGGTTCCAGTTCAGTATGATGGGGTTGAGGTCAGGGCTCTGTGCATGCAGTCTACTTCTTCCGCACCTAATTTGGAAAGACATTTCTTTATGGACCTGGAGTCATGCATCGGGGCACTGTCATGTTAGGACAGTCTTCTTCTCCAGACTGTTGCCACAACATTGGAAGATCACTATCGTCTAAAACACTATGGAGCATGAGAATTTACCTCAAGTGGAATTGTCTAGCTGAAACTTTAGAAAAACAGTATGTGGAGCAGTAAAGGGGGATTTATAGTTGTTGTTGTTGTGAGCATTGATACTTGTGCAGTGGTGTGTCTGTGTCGCTACACGTTCAAGAGGTTTCTGTGAAGTTAAGTTGATTCAAAACACACATGAAACACACATTAAACACACATTAAACATGGCTTCATAGAGACAATTTCAAAAACAAGTACACAAATCAGCTTCACTATAACTCGCAGCATTTACAGACAAACTTTTGTCTTTATCTGGACACATTTCCCCCACAAATACAACATGCTAACATTATTAGCACAAGCCCATGGCATTTTTTATTGTATAAATTACGCCAGGCAATTATAGCCTGGCGTAGGTACGGCGTTGATTCGACACAGAAGTAAATTCCGCCTAAGTGTCCACATACTTTTGGCCACATAGTTATTCTCTTTGTCCCGACCAGGCTCTCTTCCTCTCACACACATACTTTATTGACAGCTGTGTAATAACCTCCTCTGAGATAACTGTCAGTCAGCCTCTGCAGACAGCAGTTGGAGGGCTTCCTCCCAAACAGTGGGCCAGCCGTGATAACCCGCCTGTTCAGGACGGGTGTTTTCCCCCCCTGCTGAGTGCTGACACAGATAAACAACTCATGGATGGAGGCCCGGTGGAGCAAACATCCTCACTGCACGGAAACCCAGAACGGGCGGAAGTTAAATAGTTTCCTGTAGGTATGTAGGGGCTGTGCAGCATTTCCCTGCTGAGGACAGTAGAGTTTTCTTTGTGAGGTCAGAAAAAGTATTCAAAGAGTACAGTGAACAATCCTGGACGTAACTTTGTCGTTCGGCCTATTTGTACAAGAGTCCATCTTTACTAGTTCCAGTTGCTGCAGGTTGAAATGTCAGATCCAGTTAAGTAGTCGTGTCATAACAAGTAATTATATTGTTGAGTTCTTGCTGACGGACCATTTATTTATTCTCTCTATCTGCTCCATGGAAACAAGCTTTATGGGCTGTTCAGGAAACATTTAAAGGGAAATCAAAGGGACAGTAGATTAATAATAAAATTGAATAATGCTTTTGGGTCTTTCTTTCTCATTGTTCGCGAAGCAGAGAGTCTCAGTCTGTTTTCGGTCAGGTATAATTAATATCTGAAGTCAGGAACCAGCTTTCCCAAAGGGAGATCCTGAATCCTGCAGGCCATGTGTTGAATAATGCATCAGACATGTTGTGATCAGAGAGCAGTGCAGCCAGCTTTGCTTCTGCATGGTCTAAAACTCTTCTTGTTAACACACATTATTGCATATGACTTATTTAATGTAGGCAGTTTAGGAACGGTGTTCTTGATGCAAACAGTTTGCACCTATGATGCTTTTGACACGTTCATAGTAACATTTGATGTATAACTTATTTTTCTGGTGTGAAACACTGCCATCTACTGACAGCCTGGTGTTTTTCATCTTCTGCAGTACATTTGATCCACCACTGGGACAGTCAAACATTCTTCAAACCTGCAAAACTTTATTTTAAATTCTAGTGGAGATTCAAACATTTTCTAGAATATCAGATATGTGGATTTGGGGGAAATGTGTATAAAATTACGCACAAGTCTTATAGATTATTTCCATCTGATATAATGGTGCAGCCATAAAAAGCATTGAGTCTTGAGCTTGAGCATTTCACTCAGGATTAACACCATGTACCTTCAATAGAAAGCTGGACAAGGTGACAAAGAACATATATGTAGTGTGATGCTGACAGACACGGTGGAATATGATGTTTTTTCAACTTTGTGCTGAAAAAGAAAAAGGTTGGAAATTAAATGTTAAAGAGTAACAAGAAAATGAATTTTTACAAATCTATGATCTGGCCGTATTGTACGTATTATTCTGATATTAAGCATTTTGCATGATGATTACTTTTACTTTTGGTGCTTTAAGTATATTTTGATGCTAATGCCTTTGTATTTTTGGTTAAGTAAGATTTTAAATGCAGGGCTTTACTTGTAATTACTTGTGAACAGTGTTGGGAAGGTGGATTTTGAAATGTAATAGGTTACAGATTATAGTTACCCTGTTAAAATGTAATAATTAATGTAACTTTTTTATTGCTTCATCTGAGTAATGTAACTTTCTACAGTTGATGAACAAATATTTTAAACTGGACAAAAAAGCTGAAAAAGAAAAGAGGTCATTCCTGCCTGACGAGCAACAAAATTAATGCTTTATTCCATGTTTTATTTTATTTTTTTTACTGAAATTAATATATTCGAAGGCAACCCCTTTATAATCACCAAAATTCTGATGAGTAACTGTAATATAATTATATATTTTTTCTCAGTAACTATAACTTATTTCAATTGGATTTATTTTTAATAATAATTTATTTTATTTATTTTTAATTAATTTTTGACATGTAGGCTTAACTAGTTTCTCCCCAGTTCTGCATATAACAGTATTTCTAAATTACTCATGGGTATTATTACATTAAAAAAAATCTACAGTAGAATAGGAAAAACTTTATTCATTGCCGAAGGGAAATTCAACCGTCCAGTTGCTCATAAAAGACAAAAACACTTCCCCTCATCAACAATAACACAGTAATGCAATAGACATAAATAAAACAAGTTAAAATAAATGCATAACTAGAAATATAAAAAAACATCAAATTAAAATAAAGTTAATTATTTTACTTCTTCCACCGCTAACATGTGGGATATAAAATAAAGTCTATTTTTATATTAAGGCTTCAAATGATATTTTAATGCCGGATATAATTCATAGCCTAAACTCATTTCTCCTCTTTAACTGTTTGGAGAGCAGCAGACCTTCTCTGCGCTGCTGCAAAATGACCCCGAGAAGAAGAAAAGAAGCTGTGGTGACGTGTTTCCGGTGTCATGTCAGCGTTCTGCTGAAGCCGCATGGCTCGCTGCCGGTGCTGCTCTGTGTTTTGCTCCTCCAGCCACTTACAGAAACGCACATTAAATGCAACAAGACGGCAGAGGTATGTTGGGTTTTGATTTCTAACGTGTTAATGTTGTGTTTTAAATATTAGCTGACGAAAGGCTGTTAATAAAAGCGACTTGTTGTGTATGTTAGCCGTTAGCGTCAACTCAGTGCTGTCAGAGAAGAGTGAAAGCTCAGTGGCAGCAGTAACATTTGACTAATAAGTGTTTATATAAAGCAGCGTGTCTATTTTGAATAGTTCAATAGTTTTCTGTGAGTGTTTTGCTGTCAAATCTGATGTTTTTGGATTAGCATTAGTGATGCATTAAAGTGTATGTTGCCTTTTTCTGCTGTAGATGTTTGAATTTGTGCTCATTTTGTAGTTCAATCTACTGCAATGCATCTATAAGATCATATCTATGTAGTGTTGCTGTCCTGTGAGAACTAAGCATCTCTAAAAAGACAACTGTTAATGGTGTCAGTAAAACAGCCCTGTTTTCAGCTTCATGTTGATGCATTTCCAGCTGATCCAAGAGAGTTTCTAAGAAGTTTATTTAGCTTGAGAAGAATTTGAGGGAATTTTCTCAACATGTAAATGAACACTTCATCCATCAGTTTATCACAGACATTGAAAATCAACACATCAGGATATTTGTGATTTTCACTGGACAGGAAGGGGATGAAAAATATCATATGTAAAGTAACTAAAGCCTGTTTTGGCTGCCATGTATTTAACAATATCATGTTTAAATTTAAAAAAAAATAGTGACTCGTGTTTGCTTAATATTCTATAAACTCTCCTTTACTCAGATGGCAGAAGTTGCTCCAGAGAAAAGTCGTGGCTTGAAGTTTGCAGAGCAGCAGCTCCTGCGTCACGGCTGGGAACATGGTAAGAGACTCTGATGTCTTTGTGTCACATGTCACCCGCTGCAGTGCGTCTGACTCGGGTGCAGATTTCTTATCCAGTCCGCTCTGTCCTCAGGTAAAGGGCTGGGGCGATCTGAGAATGGCATCTCAGAAGCTATCAAGGTTAAAGTGAAATGTGACAAAGGAGGGGTGAGTGATGTTCAGTTTTCCGCAGCATTTGCTCTCATTTTACTCTTTTTGTCTTCTGTAGAAAGTTGTCGTTTGTAGACTCACATGTGGCTCCTCTCCACCAGGTTGGTCATAAGGAAGGGGAGCAGTTCACCTTCCACTGGTGGGATCATGTCTTCAATAAGGCCTCCTCCAGTCTGCAGGTGGAATCTGATCAGGTGAGTCTGACTGTCTGACACAGCTGAACACGCAACACAACATGATCAGAATCAGAGGGTAGTGAGTGATGTGGTCTTGCCGTGTTTAAAAAGTTTATTCAAGTGGGATGTGTGCTGATGATGGGATGAGTAATTTCAGAATGAGGACATTGTCACTTGTTATACTCAGCTCATTTATTAGTCAGCATTTGAAAAGGTTACCAGCTGATTCATGAAAACTTAACACTCACCTCCTCCACTTGTGAATGTAGCTGCTTTCAGCTCCTCTGTCGGGAGAATATTTTTAGGAGCAGCTTTTTCTGGTTCAAAGCAACAACTTTTAAAGGGATGTGAAATCTTAAACTCTGAACTAAAGTACAAGTTTTAAGTTGTTTACTGTCTCAGTCTGTCTTCAACAGTGCTCACTGAATGTGTTAAACAGAAAATAAAACATAGGTGCAAAGTGCAAGCACAGAAGTTAAAATTAAACAAGTGAAGTCAGCTGTTAAGTGTTTGACAGAATGTCGGCTGTGTTGTTTGTTTTCTGTGTGATCCAGAACGGTATTCAGTTGAAGAAGACGGTGGAGGAAGATGAAGAGGATGGGACGATCTCAAATAAAAAGCCACGGAAAGCCACGCTGGCTAAAGCCAAACTTTATGGATGTTTTGTCAAGGTAATTTCTTTGTTTCTTCATTATTGTGTAAATATTAAGGAGCATTTGAAAATGGAGGGCAGTGGCACAGAGGGACAATAAGAACAACATCATCAGATTTTACGAACATTTAAAGACTAGAAATGTACAAATACACTTCTGTATGTTTGTTGTGCATTTAAATATGACTGAGTCTAGCTTGAATGGACGATGATCTTCACTGGTTTTGTGTCGGTGTTTCTCTCAGTCAGCCACGCTGCTGTCTGGTCAGGAGCAGCCAGAGCCGAAGTCCTCCAGCTCAGACGACAGCAGCAGCTCAGACGAGGAGGACGACCAGAAACTGGATCTCTCCAGCACCACTAAGTAAGAACTGCACACAGTGCACGTTGTTCAGATTTCTAATTATTTTTTCTGATCAAAAGCTGCACAACATTTTATCACTGTCTGCATGAGTACGACTACAGAGCGCTTCGTGGTCTTTGTTTTCTCCCATCTCATTCTGGACACATTACTGTTGGTTATAATCAGCCCTTCCAGGATGTTGCAATGTCATGATCGTAACAATCACACACATTCAACCAATCCGTGTGAATACTGAGCAACCTTGCAATTCTGTCCAGTCGCTGGAAGTTGTGCACAAATTTGACTTTGTCACATTTACCAACAAAAATGACCGATAAACACCGCGCAATGCAGTACCCTGACGATGCTCACAAAATGTGGGGGTAAACTATTTGGCACCACGTGCAACAGCTGAAAAGCGTGGACAAGACAAGTCACCATGACTGAGGCTGTTGGGTCCAGATCTATTGACAGAATCAAGGTGAGTTAGATTAAAGGTCCAGTGTGCAGGATTTGAAGGGATATATTGGCAGAAATGGAATAAAATATAAAAAAGTATGTTACATGTCTGGAACTTTAAGAGGAAAAATGTGAGCACACATTAGCAGGTGCTGGGCTAGTGGTCCAGCTGCAATGAGTTGAACAGCGTTGGGGAAACACAGATTTATAACATGAAACTGTCTCGTTCAGTGTTTTTACTGCTTCACATCACCTGGTCTGCTTGTGTTGGAGAGGAGGAGACCTCTGGATAATTTGTCCTGGTTAAAACCTCCTTAGCAATGAAGACGAAATTAATTCTAATCAGGAATCACACTCAGAAGAAGTTTCAGCTAGCTTTTAAATTGGTCAATCACGTGAAAACCGGCCCAATTCCGAGCACTGCCGATTAATCGGTGCAAGTCTAATTACAGAGAAATACAAAACCGTACTAATGAACCTTCATTAATATAGGCCTATATTTTATCTCCAAGTGCACGTCACACACTGAGCGAGCCGCCTGTTACTGACGCTGTGGGCTAATGGGCATGTAGCTACTTCCATGTTTCAGATGATACGTCATGTTTGTAGTCGACCAATGAAGATGAGTTTACATATCACCTTGGGTTCGTCCTTCACCTTCTCAAAATGATCCCACACTTTGGATTTCCTGCCCGACATGTTATTAACTAGCCTGTGGAATAACCGCAGGTACCAGCCCTGGACATTCGGGGCCGTAGGGGCGGCTTGGAAAAGGCAGTCGGTTGCTGGGAGCTACTCCTGTGCCTTTTTTTGTGGCAGCTTTTAAGAAGTGACCAATGAAATCTTGACGACCAATGACCTTTCTGGTCAACTAACGTTCGGCTGACTATTAGAGGGCAGCCCTAGCTCCAACAATCCCTAAACGAAGCCAGCAAAATCCTGGAGGGACTGTATAATCAGTCACTTTTAATTACTATCTGTTGTTATTATTTATCTGCAAAAGCACTTTATAACTCTGTTTTTCACTGTATTATATAATGAAGTTATTCACTGATGCTCGACAGGCTTTCTGATGCTGATCTAATGAAGGCTTGTGGAGGACGCACGGCTCACAAGTAAGTTAATTCATAAAATTCTAAACAGAATGAAGTATTTTGTATTTTTTAGTAAAGTTAATAATAAATTATTATTTATTATTATTATTATTATTATTTCTGATGCATTTCTTTTTTGTCTCTTTAGAGGAGCCAGACACGGCTTGACCATGAGCGCCAAGTTAGCCAGGCTGGAGCAGCAGGAGGCTGAGTTCATGGCAAAGTATGGCAAGAAGAGCGAATCAGCGAGTGCTTCATCAGTTTGTGTTACACCGACTCCACCGACCACCCAGCCAGCTGAGCGGATCCCTGAGAGGCAGGAGGAGATGAGCGAGGACTCTCAGAGCAAGAAGATGAAGAAGAAGAGGTCCACTGCGAGTGCTCATGAGCTAAATGGTGATGCAGTGTCTGAAAGTCCTGAAACAGATGTTAAACCCAAAAAGAAGAAGAAAAAGAAAACTAAAGAGGACACTGAGGAAATGACTGATGGGGTTTCCGCTGAGGGGATTTTGATCTGTGTAGAAAACGGTGAAGCAGACCACAAAACAAAGAGGAAACATAAAAAGAGGAAAAACAGTGCAGAGCAGAATGAAGAAGAAAGATCACCTTCGCCTGCAGCAGAGAACAAGAGTTCAGAAGAGACAGCTGAGCTGCACACAGACACAAAAGTGAAGAAGAAGAAGAAGAAATCCTCCAAACACCAGAGTGAACCTGCCGGGGAAGAGGAGAGTAACGACACAGAATCCAGCCAGTCAGAACCGGTCCAGGACTGCACTCCAAAAACCAAAAAGAAGAAAGCTGCGGTTACATCGGAGGAAGCAGAAGTTCCAGAGAGTGAGGCAACCAGAAAGCAGAAAAGGAAAAAGTGTAAAAAGGACAAACTGTGTGTAGATGAAGATAACAACAAGGAGGCACCTCCTCCAAAGAAGAAGAAAAAGAAGAAGTCCAAGGAGTAATGTTTGATCAAAGCTGCTTTGGACACTGATAAACACTTGTGTCTTGGCTAATTGACAAAGTTAGTATCACGCTGAATCAGCTCTGTTGAGTTCTGTGCCAGACGTGGACTTTATGGAGACTGTGCTCTTTGATTAGAAGAGCTTGTTCATGAATTGATAGAATATCCTGCCCAGTTGGCATTACACATTTCTGCAAACCACCAGAACGTTAAATTTTTATGTTTCGTATGAGTCATACCTCCAAATCTGAGGCCTTGGTTCTCTGTAGGAAGCCAGTGGATTGCCACCTCTGGGTAAGGAGAGAGTTTCTGTCTCAAGCGAGGGAGTTCAAGTATCTCAGGGTCTTGTTCACGAGTGAGGGTAGAATGGAGCGTGAGATGGATCAGCGGTTTGGTGCAACTTCTGCAGTGATGCAGGCGCTGTGCTGGACTGTTGCGGTGAAGAGGGAGCTGAGCCGGAAGGCAAAGCTTTCCAATTACTGGTCCATCTACGTCCCAACCCTCACCTATGGTCATGAGCTCTGGGTAGTGACCAAAGAATCAGATTGTGGATACAAGCGGCTGAAATGAGTTTCCTCCGTGGGGTGACTGGGCTCAGCCTTGGAGATAGGGTGAGGAGCTCGGATATCTGGAGGGAGCTCGGAGTAGAGCTGCTGCTCCTTCACGTTGAAAGGGGTCAGTTGAGGTGGTTCAGGCATCTGATCAGGATCCTCTTGGGCGCCTCCTGTTAGAGGTGTTTCGGGCATGTACGACTTGTAGGAGGCCCGGGGGCAGACCCAGAACACACTGGAGGGATTACATATCTCATCTGGCCTGGGAACACCTTGGGGTCCTCCAGGAGGAGTAGCGATGGATGGATGGATGGATGGATGAATCATATCACCGTTTTTAAAGTGATGTAGTACATGAGATGACTTTGTTGTCAGGAGGAGATGATGTCATGTAGGCGAGATGCCTTCCAAGCAGATTTTTAGTGAGCTATCGCTCTGTTTTCAACAACTTTTCAGCCATCAAACACCAGTGTTTTTAGTGTCTTATCAGTGTTTTTCCAGCAGCTGTCTGTGGTTGTTTTTTACAGTCATGGCTGTGTTTCCTGCCTGGATTGTGCCACCAAATATTGCTGTCGTTTATGCACGTAAACCTGACCACCAATAACCACAGCATTGTTGAAACATAAAGTTTTAGTATAAAGTTTCCATGTATCCACTACATAGTAATATGCAAATGTAACATATCTGTGGTTTGCAGACATGTAAAATGCCAACATTTCCTTCTATTGACTGAGCTGGAATATCTTAAATCGTTTTTCAGACCAGTAAGGAGGTGACGGTGACAGTTGTGCCAACTCTACTTGTTGAACCTCACTTGTGTGCTATCAAATCCAATTTCTTCAATCACTACTGCCCGTTGAATTTGATAACCTGTTGGAGAGGTGACCAAGAAAAAACAAGCAGTTACTTGCTGGTGATGCAGCCTTTTTAAGATTGCTGATGATATAAAACATGAAATGTACTGATCTGAATCAGTTTGATGCTTCAAGTCTTTGATCTGACGACTCACATGGTGCCGAACAAACCCAGCTGCTCTACACTGACTGAGAATCCAGTCAGTGTAGATGTTTGTAGGTTGGGACATGTTGTCAAACTGATAAAAAGTTGCCTTTATGTGAAATGTTCATTTTACTGAAAAATTGACATGAAATGTTAAGACTTGAGTCGAGTGTCTGGATCATGAGTCTGGATTTTAAGGAGGCAAAACATGGAAATACACATCAGAGACCGAACTACTGGTCTTCACATGAAATCCTGAACTTTTGATGCACATTAAATAATTTGATGAATCAAACTGCACTTGAGTGATTCTGTAAGATGTACAGATTTTTATTTCTTATTGTCACTGTCACAGGGCATCAAAGGAAAAAAAAAGTACCAAGATTTCCCTAATACAACAGTGTCAACATGTAAATGTGAAGCTGTTTCTCCCTGATGACAAGAAAATATCAGATAATCATCTGTGTCGTTGCTCCACAGTTACACTTCCTGTGTTTGGGATTTAGAAACCTCTAGCGGTGAGGACAAGAACTAAAATAACTATGGTGGTGGATTTTAAAATGCAGATGAGCCAGTGTTTGATTTGTCCATTCTGGGCTACTGTAGAAACAACATGGTGGACTCTAAGGAGGGGACCTGCTCCATATGTGGATCAAAACGTTTCGTTCTAAGGTAATGACAACACAATGACTTAGTTTCAGGTGATTGTACACGAATTAAAACAGTTATTAAAATAGTTATTTCAGTTCTGCTGATAAATCTTAATGATTACCTCCAATCATTTTCTTATTTCCGTTTCTTTCCCCACTCACAATAACTGAGCTTTCTAAAATTAGATCTGATCACATAAATCACAGAAATGGAGAAATCGTGAAGTTTGAGACAGGAAGGACACAAGGTCATGTACCAGCAGTTTGTCTGACAGTAAAGGATTTGACTCAGCTGACTTAAACATCCATCCATACATTCAGGACTTTTAATTTTTACCTTTACTTTTTATTGACTGCACCTTGTAACTGGGTTCAAAAGGCACTTTATAAATGTAGTTTACTTGTAACAATATTTTTTACACCATGGTATTGCAATGTTTAGTAAAAGACTTTAGTACCTCTTCCCCCACTGCTGAATTGAATTTCATAGAATACCACCATTTTCATAAAACAGAATAAATACCTCCCTTTATTGTCTTCTTTATTTCACATGAAATAAAATGACGGGACAAAAATAATAAAAGAAAAGTTAAATAACAATAAAGATGAAAATAGTAATAATGACAAGTGAATGAAGAAAAAATAAACAGTGAGAAATAAATTAACAACAGAAAAAGTTGAGATATAAAGATTTGTATGAAAAAAAAAGTAGTGTGATTGTCAGACTGTGATACAACAGAAGTGATTAAACAAACTATTATACCCAATATACAACGATGTGTAAAACACAAGACTGAAACTGAGGTGAAACAAAGGTCGAGGAGCTTAAACATTCATGTTGAATAGGAACTCTTTTTACACAACATGTTTTGACATGTTGGTCTTCATGTAACACCAGAAACTGAGGCCACAACATGCAGCAATACGGCCACAGGAACTTTGCTGCATCAGTTTGCAAGTGTTTGGTGTAAATGTTGCTGAAAGGATTTAAAATTCTGGATCATTGCAAGAAACACGTCACATGTTCTACTGACTTATATTCTTTGAAGTCAGTAATACCACATTGATGTTTGAATGTAATGCACATTAACTTTCCATTAAAAGTCACTTATGTCTAGCTGCCGTAATTTAAATTTGATTACACTGATAGATGCTTAAATTTCCCTCAGTGAGTCAGCTGGGCTGGGCTTTTTGTGTATATTCTGTGACTCCTTAACTCTAGAAATCATTAGTTTTTACAGGTTTTGGCTGCTCATGTGAGAGTGAATGCTAACAGCTGCAGAAGATACAGTCTGATTTGTCATCATTTGTTAGGTTGACACCTTTCACACCTTCAGGCAAACTGGATATCTGCTCAAAAAGACATCTGACAAATTTCAAGAAGACACAATAATGAAAACACAAATCATCTTCAAGCCATTTAAAGATCGTTATTAATATAGCCTATTATTGCTTTATACTGATATCTTTTAAACTAAGATGTAGTTTTGGATGCAACACGAGGAGAAAGAATATGTCGGTGATGCTAATTAGACCTTATCAGAACGTCGCTCTCACAGACGAATTTGTTTTGCATTATACTGTTTGCTGGGTCCCAGTTGGCTGTATCACTGCTCCTGGGGATCATCAGTGCGCAGGTACCCGGGGTTCCAAGTTGCTCCAGCATCCAGAACCTTCAAACACACCACATGAACATCACTACCTGTAATATTATTTCTTCTACTGCAAGTAAACCAACAGAACAAAGTGTTAAAAATAGCTACAGAGGCCAAATGTGGAATTAGATCGTCAAATTCTGGTTATTTCTGAGTGTGTGAGGACCTTCAGTCCAGACTGGCTTAAAGTCTGAGTGTAAAAGAATCAGTTGTAAAAACTAGTGGCAGCTATTCAGCCTGAATGTTAAAGGTTCAGTGTGTAAGGTTTAGGGGGATATATTGGCAGAAATGGAATATACTATAATAACTTTAGTTTTTATATAGAAAACACTTTAGTGATGAGTGGATCTTCAAGCATTTATATATTTTAATTTCAGCTGGGTTATGTGAACAGCATATATTGTAATCCTCACTCGGAGGAAAAAAAAGGTCCCGTAGCGTCGGGTACAGCAACACTAAACCCCTGAGCTCGCCTGAGAAGGACTAAATGCACAAACCCACTATTTCTAAATATCCCATGGAGAGAGACTCACTGCAGTCTGTTTTATTTTGTCCTGAAAATGACGGCGTGCAGCCTCGTTCTGTGGACGATAAACGAGGTGCAGACTTCCATCTGTGTCACCAGTGATGAGGAAATACAGTGAGTGCTGGACGGAGCAGTGAGTGACAACAACCCCGCCCACATTTAAGAGGACTGTTTGCAGTGGAAACACTAGGGTCTAGGTACCATGTCTGAAGGATTACTGTTGGTTCCAAAGGCACCATACTGAAAGTGTTTGGTGGAAACTGAGCTTATGTTGCACCGCCGTGTTTTTACAGTTGCCCAGAATGGATTAACCAAATACTGGCTTCAGATTGGACCATTAGTGTTTCTGCGGTTTTGAATCGGCCACCGTAGTTAGAAGTTAATTCAGTGTTTTTACTGGTTTAAATCACCAGATCTGTTTGTTTTGGCAAGAACGAGACCTTTGTGGAAAATTCCTGAACGTCTGGAACAGGAAATGATAAGCACACAAAAACATGTTAAGATGCCGAATAGTGTCAGAGATGCACTGATTTGTTGCATTAAACTGCTTTATTCAGTGTTTTTAGCTGTTTTAATTGCCTGGTCTGTTTGTTTTATAGAGCAAGAGATGTCTGTGTACAATTCAGCCCTTAATAAAAACCTCCTGAACAATGAACACTGGAAGTTTTTAGCTGGTTGCAATGCGCGATCCCCCTAAAACTTACACATTTCACTTTTAAATTTCTTTGCTAGAGCTACTAGATAATTTGCAGATCTCTCATGTGAGATGTGGTGAATGTTCGTGAGGCTGAAATGAGTAAATTCAAATGAAAAGAGTCTCTTACTGTAGAGTGTCGTTACGTCCATCAAGCCAGACCCAGTTTTTGTCTTTGTTTTCATATAACCCGATCCAGTATCCATGAAACTTGTCGAAGTAGTACTTGATTTGAGTACTGATGAATTTCTACAGGTCATCAAAAACATTCACGCTTACTGACATAGATTGTGATCAGACATTAAAAACACTCCCAAATGTTAAATTACCAGAAATCAACCTTTTTAACTGCATTTTGTGTGAATGTGTTTTTGTTTGTTTCCTTGGTTCAGCTGGCTTTATGGTGTTAAAACTCACCTGCTCAGCGAGACTATCAACTACAACCAGATCCGCAGCTGTCTTCTGGCAGTACTCTCGGCTCTCTTGCCACGTCTTCCATGGAGACCCTTTGTCATAAAACAGGTAGCACTTTTCCTGAAACAGAATCCAGTCTTTCTGACACGGCTGACACTCTGCATTCATGGCAGAAAAGCAGAGAAATGGAACAAGAAGATGTTAGATTAAAGGCACAAATACGAAAACACAAATACAGTTTGAAAAAAGTTTAAGGTCCCAGTGACATCACACAACCTACAGCACTACTTGTATCATTGCCATAATCCACAAGCAAACTTTTAAACTTGATTATTGACCCTTTACTGTTAGTAAACAATTTGACTTTTTGGTGGGCGGCTTAGCTGGAGGCAAATTAATTCTGTCTTCAGCCTTCATTTGAAGGGTGTTTAGCCAGCTGCGTAGCAACGTATTAACACACATGAAGGGGTACTAGTACTAGTGCCTGTACTTTAAAACAAATGTATCTCCTCACAGTAATTTATATCTGTGGGTTGAGAAGAACTATGTTATGGTCACTTCAGCAAGACACACTTACTTTTATTTGGGCAGTATTCGTTTACTGGAAAGGTGTCAAACTTCAGGATGACTCCCAGCGTCCAGTTGAAATTGTCTGTGACTCTGCTCAGCTCCTCTGTCTCTCTCTGTAAGATGCTCCGCTCCGTGTCCAGCTGCTGATTTTGGGCCTTGAGTTCGCTGAGGTTGACTTTCTGTTTGTTCATTACCACACTGACTGTGGAGTGAGGAAGAGACATCAGTCGATCGGTGGATGCATTAGAGCATTATTTTCCATACTCTACTTCCATGTTGTATGGTCCTTTAATGTCAAATTGGACCAACCATTCAAAACAGAAATAAAAAGTAAAATAAAGAAGCTTAAATGGCAGCAGGCACAATTCAGAGAAATCTGAACTCACGTTACCCAACTATTTTTTTTTTTAAGACATCCCAGACTGACTCAGTCGGACTAAATGTGATAAAAGCTGCCATAATTAAAGTTCCTCGGTGTGTTGACGTGAAACTCACTGTAGATGATGGCACTGATGCCCGCCACCAGGAGGACGCAGAGTATCCCCAAACACACCGCCAACACACGAAAGTGAGAGCATGCAGCTGCTTCACCATCTGCTTCTGACGAGAAAGCTCGTATTCAAATCACAGTTGTAACTATGATCAAATCATTCATCATTAACATTATTAGGGTTGCATGGAAAAATATATTATACATTGTTTTTACGTGTTTTGTCTTTGGGATTAGGAACTACTGAACAACTGTGACGTACTCTTCATGAACAATATACACTCTGACATATGACTATCATTACTTTTATAACCACACAGGACATATTAATAAAATGAATGATGGCAGTAAAGCACATTTATTGCATCTCCTGATGCAGCCTGACCCGCAGTGTTTGAGTTATACTTCCAAGAACATTGCGTGCAATAGTCCACCTTCACTTCTCTCTCACACACAGGCAGTGGTGCTGTCCTTACAAAATCAGGTTCAGGTGATTAATTAGTGTACACAAACATGACAGATTACTATAACACCAACCCCCCACCTCCTGTACTGTCACATCAAAGCTTCGAATAGCAATAATGTCATTTTTATTGAAGCTTTGAAGCCCCAAAAATGGTATTGGGGCAGCACTAATTATTATCTTTATATATATTACATTTATTACAACAGTGGAGCAGTGGTTAGTGTTGTTGCCTCACAGCAAGAGGGTTCCTGGTTCAAACCCAGGGTGGGGGAGCCCTTCCCTGTCAGCGTGGGTTTTCTCCAGGTGCTCCAGTTTCCTCCCACAGTCCAAAGACATGCAGATTAATTGGTGACTCTAAATTGTCCGTAGGTGTGAATGTGAGTGTGAAACTCTGCGTGTGTGTCTGTTCCACGTTATTTTCTCCTCACTGACTTGGTCAATCCATGTGAAATTTGGCACCGTGGTAGAGGATCATGGGAGGATGCCAATGAAGTAATATTACATCAATAGGCCAAAGGGGGGCGCTATAGCAACCGATTGAAATTGCAAACTTTGAATGGGCATATCTCATGGCCCATATGTCGTAGAGACATGAAACTTTGCACAGAGATGCCTCTCCTCATGAGGAACACATTTGCCTCAAGAGCCCATAACTTCCAATTATATAGATTTTCCGCCGTTTTGAATTTTTTGAAAAAACACTTAAAATTGATCTCTTCCTAGGAAGTTTGAGCGATCTGCATGAAACTGTGTGAACATAATCCAGGGACCAATATCTAAAGTTCCCTCTTGGCAAAAGCTGGAAAACTTACTAAAATTGAGCTTCTATAAGGCAATGAATATTGCGGAGGGCGTGGCTCATCACATAAAGGTGTATAACATCTCAAGGGTTTCACCCATCACCACACAACTTTGTAGGCATGTGACCACACATAATCTGAGGGGACCCCTCCATTAACCGCCATATCGATTTTTTACTAAACTAATGCTTAAAAATAGCTAAAATGCAACCGATCGCTGTGGCTCCCCCTGTGGCCGAATGTTGTTTTTTGTCGTTATGTTGTTATTTTGGCAATGGTACTACTGTACTTACAATGAAGCAATCATACTATGAAATTCACAAAAACTCTGTCTGAATACATTGTTCTTCTTAATGGGTTCAGTTGACTATTTAATCTGCAGTTTCCTATGACCTGTATCTCAAACACACACCATGTGAAACTGTACGTGGGCAACTGTGCACTCAATGGGTATGGATTAGTTTCATATAATTTTAATATTGAACAGTTCAACTGATGAAATGCAAATAAGACAACAGAATTTAAAACTTACTTGGTACAGTAGCAGCCGCACCTTTAGGTAGGTAAATTGTTGGGTCCTCTTTTTTCTCTGTAAGACACAAATAACAACACAAGGAAATGATTGAATTAATAATAACTGTTCACAATGTCACAACAAAACATGTTTGTGTGATTTATATAAAGTACTCCCCGCTGAAACAGGAAGTAACATAACACGCTAATTATTTATGAAAGTGACCATAAATGTTATTGGAAGGGAAGTTAGGAGGGGTTTTTTTTTTTTAGGTCAGCTGGTGCTGCATGAAGTAACAGTTTTGCTCCTTTGGTTTGATGTACGTGACCAAGTGTGGTCTGAAAAGTTCAAATTAATTTACTTTTAATGATTTCTGCTTGTCTTCACATGGTTCTTTTTACTTCTCACAAAGTGTGGTTTGCAAAACACTAGACACGAGCGGATTTCACCGAAGAGTCGTCTGCTCACAATATTCTCTGTCTTGTTTTCTGTTGTGTACGTTATATAATCAGTATAAAGTTGCGTATAAAAGGACACACCAGGCTGGTTAGCTTGAAAACAGAGGCAAAGAGAGAGGAAAATGCAGGTGTGGAGTAGGATTTCGTGACTAAGGTGGGAAGTGGAGGGGCAGCAGTTGTCAATTATTACCTTGTCACATTGGACAATGTGAGGTTCCATCAGACTGCAGTGAGAGCTTCCACATACATCTACATAACCACAGTTTCTCTTCCTCAATGAAAGTAAGATATTTTGGGGGCTTGGACATGGTATGGAGATTTAAAATCCCACATCTCAGGTTAAGTTAGCGCAAACCTTAGCAGGTGTCTGCGCAGGTTGATATTACAGTTGGTGGATGGAAATCTATGACCGATATATGACCGATAATCTATAACCTGATGTAAATGACATGCAAGTGAAGAGGCTGTCTGAAGTATCAGGATTTGTTGATCATTCAAAATTACAGCAGGTTTAAACAGGTCTGTCTTGAGAATGATTGTAGTTTGAAGGTCGTTTTGTTTTTGCTGTCTTGAGCGAAGAGTTTTTTGTTACAGTACTTTGTGTTTAGACACCAGCCTGTGATTTATTGTGTTGTTTCTATGAAGAGATAAAAGCACAACACCTTTTGGAGCATTAGCCGCGATGGTGTTTGTGTCACATATTCCAAAAACAGACTTTTTTTACCAATGGAGAAAAAAATTCAAGAACTGAAAGTCATGATGTGGAATAAATTATACTATATGTTATGGCAGGGAACTGTAGGGGTCATAATGTGACTCTTCCCAACAGAAGCCTTAAAACGATGTTAAATAGTCTCATAACATTGTGCTTCGTTTAAAAGATTAAAAAAAAGTCACTTACCTTTTGGAGCTGTATCAGCATTTTTAAAAACAACCGTAGAATAACAGATTTCTTCCTCCATCCCTGAAATTAACAGATGGCCGTACTTGCTTCACTGCAGAGTATGAGTGTGTGAGTGACTGAACAAAATTTTACAGCACCACCTCACAGAGAACCACCAAGAGGTTCCTCTTCCCCCTGACAGTTTACTAACTGCAGCCTCTGAGTCTGCATTATGACATGTCTAACAGACAACCTCAAACAGAGATGCTGGAGGTCCAGTGTGGCATTATGGCCATTGATTACACAAGATGTCTGTATTGTGTGTTCTCGGAAGTACATCTGCTTCTGTAATGAGCAAATGTACACATGATGAAAGAAGTTGACACATGTAAGCATTATCTAATACGGAACTTTACCATTTAACCTGTCGTGTTTGGATTTCTTAATTGATGGTCAGTGTGGTTGTAACGCACTCTATCTGGTGAAGGGTCATCTTTGTGTTTACACTGGTGTATTGTCTTCATTGTTGATAAGAATGATACTGAATCAGAATCTGTCATCATGCTGTAAAAGGAAAAGGCTGGCGATTAAATTTATTTTTGTTATTGTCAACAAATCACATAAAAAGACTCAGACTTACAATTTGTTCTTCCATATCCCTCCCCTGTCGGTAGCACTGAGCTTATTTAAAAGTGAGCCACATATATGATTTCATTTTCACTGTAGTTGTCAGCAAACGTTACTCAAACAGGAGTAAAACATGCATTTGTTGGGGGACTATTTTCAGTGGTGGATGAATACACATTTGATGCTATAAAGCCCTAGTCACTAACAGGAGGACAGCGGTCTGAGTCTGGACCCAGACGCCGACCTATAACCAGTAAATAATTATGGGATTTTAAATTTTGATGGGACTCTTCTATTTTCTTGTCTTTACAGCACTGGTTTAGCTGATCAGGAAATGCACAGTCCAATTGCATGCAAGTTAAGCCATCCCACGTGATGCCACCCAGCCAATCAAATCTCTGTATTCCAGGGGATTAACGTTGCGACTACAGTCAGATGAGAGACGGTAAGGGCGAGTTACAAGCGGAGAGACGATAGAAAAATGTAAAGATAGAAATATAGAAAAAGAAAGAGATACAGGGAGAGAAGATGGAGAGGAAGAGGCAAGTGAGCAAGAGACAGGGAGAGAAACAAAGGAAGAGGCGAGTGAGCGAGAGACAGGGAGAGAAACACAGAGGAAGAGGCGAGTGAGCGAGAGACAGGGAGAGAAACACAGAGGAAGAGACGAGTGAGCGAGAGACAGGGAGAGAAACAGAGGAAGAGGCGAGTGAGCGAGAGACAAGGAGAGAAACACAGAGGAAGAGACGAGTGAGCGAGAGACAGGGAGAGAAACAGAGGAAGAGGCGAGTGAGCGAGAGACAGGGAGAGAAACAGAGGAAGAGGCGAGTGAGCAAGGGACAGGGAGAGAAGATTGTTATTTATTTATTTATTTATATAGTGTAAAATTGGTTGAGAGTGTTAAGTCAAGATGTGAAACAGCTAACAAAGAAAAAGGAAAATTCAAGCTGTTGCTCCACTTTATTTTATTTTTTCTAAAATTAAACACTTTATTTTGAGATGCACAATTTTTCAAAAACTATTTCATTTGTTTTCTCCATTTTATTTTTAAATGCATATCTTGTGACAATAAATATTGTTGAAATGTTTGTGAATCGCACTTTCTTTACTTGATTTGACAGTCAGATGTTGATTGCATGCAGACGTTGATACAACTACTAGGCTACTCCAGTATATATCACACTAAATCATATCGCAAGTTAGACATTAGGATGTTCCAGGTGTTTGCTTTAGGAAATTTTCTCTAACTAGACCTCTTTGAATTTTAGTTGAATACCCCTGCTGTAAAGATTATCTATGGCAGCAAGATTGAATATGTGGAATTGTCTAAAACTAAACTGCACTGGCTTCAAAGCCTGGCGCTGTTCCTGTTATGTGTGGGAGTATTTCTTGGCTGTGACTTCCAGGAAATGCCAAAAGTCCAGTCAAATGTAAACATTGGCAGGCTAGCCATTTCCCCTTGTTTGCAGTCCTTGTGCTAAGCTAAGCTAGGCTAATCAGCTCCTGACTTTAGCTTCATATTAAACTGACACACACATGAACATAGTATTATCTAGTAGTAGTAGTATCTTCTCATCTAGCTTTGACTGATGGTGTTTGGTGATTGGTGTGTCAGGACCTTAATATATACATACATACATATATATATTTAAGCCATATATGCCACATACAGTATCACTCAAAGGTGCACTCTGCAGAACTGTGGTGAATAAATTAGAACAAAAAAGTGCTTAAGCTTACTTATCTGTTTTAAAGGCAACATTTATCAGTTTTGACAAACAAAAAACAACTTTCACTGATAGATATATTTCTTAAATGTTCTGAAACCTATTTTCATAATGCATCTGACTCCTAATCTGGTTTGATCAGAGTTCTTGTTTCACAGATCCAGCGGTTATTCATGTTACAGCTATTTTTGACCCAGTTGGCCAGAGGATCTGTTTGTGGCAGAGTGAGGGCACAAGTAGCCCACTGCCCAGCTTGTTGTGTTTTCCAGTACCTGGATAAAAAAAGAAAGAAAACAATTGCATGATATCAATCTGTTTGTCCGCATAATATTTCGGGAAATGCATTTATTTGCTTCATTGTTGAGAGTAAAGTTGAAACAGGCAACTACCTGCAACGTTCTAAAATCCTGCCAGTTCACACCGATGCAACTAGATGAGATGGTGTATCATCTCTATGCAACAGCAATCAGTGGGACTTTAATTTTAACTTTAACTCTCTGTACTTCTGTTCTGATTTGCAGCTTTTTGGGTTTGTTTTGTGGCTGAATATAATTTGTAGCTTCTTAAAATATGAATGAGAATAGTGATAGTGAAATACTGGCTATAGCTGCATTTGTAGTAGTGATGATACGGCGAAAAACAGAAACAAAATGAGCATCAGGTGGACTGAATTCATGATAAATATGCCACAATAATACAGATAACCTGCGGTGAGCCGTGGCCAGTGAACTCGCTGTCTGTGGTCATTTTGACTTGATCAGACTTCACTTCAAGCTGCTGGCTGCAGAAACAAGTGACGTGCTTTACGTTCTAAAACCAGCCACAGAGTTGCAGGCGACACCATCAGCTGGCTTGGGTCGAGCTCAGACCGGCCAGTTCACACCACTGCAGCTTTTTTCTGCAACCTTCTAAAACAGTTTTGTCTCGTTACAAATCTTTGGTCTGAACTGAGCTGTAGGTGAGAAGATCGATACTACGTTCAAGTATCAAACTATCCCTTACATGCTAAAGTCTGCTGCACAGTTAACTGTCAATAGTTTGCCCATAAGTTTGTTGCCTCCTCTGTCTTTACCTGTTTTGTTACAGTTTTTGTCTTTGGTGTCACTCATTGACGTCTACGTACTTCTTACTCATTTTACCATCTGTCAATTAAAGAAACAGGACGAGCTTTACTTCATTTGCCCTAATGGTCACATTTCTCAACAAGCCAGTGACACAAACTGTAAAATGCAGTGTGCAGGATGGGAGAGGCTGCCAGTCCTCTGGTTTGTTTGGAAACATGATGAAGTTGTGCGTCTGAATGACTACGGTCATGATTCACTGAGGTTAAAAGGACATATGTGGCAACTTTTGAGTGACATTGTGTGTGTGTGTTTTTTTTGTGCTTACATCACAGTGAAGTTGGTTCCATCTACCCACATCCACGTGTCCGTCTTGCGCAAACCGATCCAGTAGCCGTGCTTGTCATCACGGTAGTATTTTGTGTGGTTATTGATGAATTCCTAAATTTGTGAAACAGGTGTTAATTACGAAAAAATATCTTTGTGTCTGTGCTATAATAAAATAATAATAACGATTTCTACAGCATATATGGAACAAAAAGATGCACAACAGTCTGCCATACAGAGATGAAAAACACACATGAAAAGAGACATGCAAGAAAATTAAAAACACAGCATAAAAGATTCAGAATATAAAAGAGATCAGTCTTGCCTGCTCTCCCTGGCTTTCAATCACCACCAGATCTGCATTTGTTTGTCTGCACTGGTTTTGGCTTTCCTGCCAACTCTTCCAACCGGAGGAAAAAATAGAGGTTGAAAACAGGTAACAGTTTGACTGAAACAGCACCCAGCCGTCCAGACAGGGTTGACACACTGTTAAACAAGAAGGACAAAACAAAATGATATCACGTTTTTTTTTCTCTATTATTTCAAAACTAAATATTATGAAAGTAGAATTTCCGCTTCCTGGCCGTGATGCCTCTGCCAACCAGTCAAGCTACTGCGTTGATAGTTGACGTTCTGGGACGCCGTGTCAAGTTCTGCCTGTGACATGCATTGTCTTCTTACAAAATACACTTCCGTTTTCACAGGAAATTTACCATTTACATACAGTCTCTTTCAAAATAAACGCACTTCAACAACTAACACACATGGTTGGGTTTAAGCAACAAAAACACATGGTTAGGTTTAGGAAAAAAGATCAGGGTTTGACTTTATAATTTTGGGAGATGTGGACACTGCTCTCCCTGGTGAAAGTCCCCCAAGTTTCCCCCCGATGCCACTGATTGCCATGAAACTATAACTGAGACCGGCCGCGTAGCATGCCAATGTGGTGGAGTAAAAACATAAAGTAGCATAAGCTGGAAATACTCAGATGTACTGAAGTGGGCCTATAGTACTTGTTTAAGTTTCTTAGTGACATTCCACCACTCACAAAAATGTTTTCACCTCTCTGTGGACAGTGTAAGTTCACTGGGAAGCTCTCATATTCCAGGATGGCTGAGACGGTCCAGTTGAGTTCGTCTCTCTCTCTGATCAAATCCTTCATGCGTCTCTCCAAGTCGCTGTTTTCTGTCCTCAGCTGCAGATTCTGTGCTGTTAGGTTGGCGTATTCTTGGTGCTGCGCTGACATGACTTTGTTGACTGCAGTCAGGGAAGAAACAGTTACTGTTGTACCCACTTGTTATTATTAAACTGCCTTGAAAGTCCTGGAAAACAAGTAGGTAGACTTACAGTAGATAGTGACAATGATGGACACCAAGATGGCAAAAATAATCCCCATACATGCTGCTAGCAGATAAAGCCAAGTACACGGTGGAGCTTTCTTTTCATTTTCTATTAAAAACAAGAATAAAGGCAGATTATTATTTTTATTCATAGTAAATAGTTATCATATTCTGTGTTTTTTAGTCATGATAAACCACAAATAACCTGGTATGGCAGGATTTGTATTGGATTTCTGCTCCTCCCATGCTTTCACCTCGTCATAGATTATTTCCAGGTCGCTTGGTTTCTCTGCAAGAAGCAAAGGTAATGAAAACTTGAGTGAAACTCTCATAGCTCCGATCACATTTGGAGGTTTTCTGGGCCACATGTGGTCAGCAGTGCGTACACTCATGACGCCCTTACTTATCTTATTGAGTATTAAAGATAAACTATGCAGGAATTTAAAAAAACAAAACAATATGTGGACTCACTCAAAGGTAACTCCTCTCACTCATTACGTATGACCCACTAGCAGTGTGTGTGTGTGTGTGTGTGTGTGTGTGTGTGTGTGTGTGTGTGTGTGGTGTCTGTATCTGCAGAGAACCTGCCCTCTGTGTGTATTTTCTTAGTTTGGACCTTTCAGAACTGGAGTGTAGCTCCCAGCCAATAGCAACCTGTGGTCAGGACTCTATGAAAACATAGCAGCCAGTCGTGTCTCTTCTCTGCTCTGTTGGTGCGAGCTGCAGGTCTGTGTTTGTTTGATCGAGGGCGAGATTGAGCCACACACACACACACACACACACACACACACACACACTCACACACACACAGAAGAGAAGCCAAGTGGAGAGGATGAAGCACGCGCTTCAGCTGAATTCACACAAAATCCGGCACTGCAGCACCTTCCTGCAGGGTTGAGCGGAGGTGTGGATGTTTTTATTTGTGCTTTATTGTTCTTTAGAACGACGTAAAACACTAACTTTCATCTCAGGTTTAAATTCCCTGATCTGTGTGTTTTGGAGTGGAGGAGACCGCTGCTGAAAATTCAGCTCCTGGAAAACCCCCCTGAACAATGAACGCTGAAGGAATTCCAACAGTTAGAAGTTTTGAGCTGGTTGCAATCCACAATCCTCACCACTAGATGCCACTAATCCCCCTAAATCTTACACACTGCTCCTAAAGAAACTCAAGAGTAAATTTATGATCGGACTTAAGACTTGAAAAGGTTCAAAAGAATGGATTTAACACAAATACTGTATTTTATTTAGAGTAGTTTACCACATCACTGTAAAAATGATGATATGATTCATCCATCCATCCATTTTCATCCGCTTATCAAGCAAGGTTGCAGGCACAGCAGGCCGAGCAAAGCACCCCAGACGTCCCTCTCCTCAGCAACGCTTTCCAGCTCCTCCTGGGGAGGCGTTCCCAGGTCAGATGAGATATGTAATCCTTCCAGTGTGCTCTGGGTCTGCACAGGGCCTCCTACCAGTTGGATGTGCCCAAACACCTCCAGCGGGAGGCATCCTGATCAGATGCCCAAACCACTTTAACTGACCTCTTTTGAAGGAGCAGCAGCTCTACTCCAAGCTCCCTCCAAATGTCCGAGCTCCTCCCCCTATCTCTAAGGCTGAGCCCAGTCACCCCACGGAGGAAACTCATGTCGGCCACTTGTATCTGCGACCTCATTCTTTTGGTCACTACCCAGAGCTCATGACCATAGGTGAGGGTTGGGACAATGTTTATTGATTATTATTGTTGATGCATTTCTGTGAAGGCACCACCTCAGTGTTGCAATGCTAATTCAAACTGGTAAAAAACTGGGTATAGTAACAATATCTGTCAAAGTTTAGGAGAGGAGTAAATTCCCCTTTTAAATGAAGTGGAGAAGAAGTTTAAAGTAACAGGGGATAGAAAAATGTAAAAGCAAGTATCTCAAATCTGTACTGAGAGTAAGTAAAAGTACTTAGTTACTTTCCACCTCTGTCAGCAGCTCAGCTACACCATCAAAGTACAAAAAAAAAAGAGTACATGACTCACCGTGTTCAGACGTACGGTTAGTTATGAAAGTCACCGTTGCATAATGCAGTTCATCCCCCGTCATCTTATCAGGTTTGTCACAGACAGTTTTCACCTCATCTCGGAAACAATCATGAAACTCAAACCACCGCTGTGGTCTAAATGCAGGTTTTTGTGAGTGCAGCTTGGTTTTGTTTCAGAGACAGTGAAACCTGCACTTCTTCTTTTGGCAGCAAAATGTTGTAAGAATGACGAAATTGTTTTTATTTTAGGGGGTGATAGTTTTTTTTTTTGACAGGAAGTTTCAGCAAAGACTAGGGGCTGTATTCACAAAGCTTCCTGCTGCTAAGAGTCACTCCTAGTGACGAAAATCTAAGAAAATTCTTGTCATTGTGACACTTCCTTAGAATTTGCCCTTAAAGTTAAGACTAGGTCCTTGTAAAGATAAAAGTTATTCACAGAGCATCTTAGACCTTAAAGAGGGTTAAGAGTCTCTTGAGCAGAGGAGAAAATGGTGAAAACACAAAGAGGTCAGAGAAATATTCTCCAAACGCTGGATGACAGTGAATAGATGAAATGCTTCAGTCTGTCTCAACCTTCCATCAGCAGAGTGACCACAGTAACCATGACAACACTTTCACAGTCAGCAGGTCATTTCATTTCCACTGGGTGTCCACACCTTGCAGGCTCAATAACTGCTTGCTCTGAGAACTTTACTGGATCACCCCTAGTCTAGGACTTACAAAAAGTTTTTAGGTAGGAGTGTATAAACAAAGTGACGAAACTGTTGAAATCGTCTCTTCACTGTTAGTTTTTTTTTATTTGACTGCTTTTGTTTTTAGGACATTTATTTGCCTCTCAGCATGTTGAAACACAAAGCAGAGATAGTTTAGTTTGGTGGACAACAGAGGAAATCTCTCTGCCGACATGTTCCTGAAGTGATATGGCCTGAGGGATAAGTGTCTCCCAGCCTTCTTGTATGTGAGCTAAGATATTCTTGTTGCTTATTGAAATCTTGAACTCTTTTTTACACACTCTGACAGAAAACACAACCTACTACATGAATCCTGACATTGAATAAAAATGTACACACATATGAACACGGGGTTTTCCTCGTTCATAAAAACAAAACAAAAATAAAGAAATAAATAGGTTACTATTTAATTAAGGTTAAATAGATTAAAAGATAAAATAAATAATGAAATAATAATAATAAAATTATTATTATTATTGATATTGTTATCATATTATTATTATTATTATTATTATTATTATTATTATTATTATATTCATGGATCAACAGATTTGATGTTTGAGCTAATGTGTTGTATCAGTGTTTGTTCAGCAGATGGCGACATAAAACTTTTTAATGACTTGGAAAACTTGCAATGTAAATTCCAAATTTAAGAAAAAGAAAAACTGTGGGAGAGACTGTAAATTTTAATCATAAAGTGTGAAAAAGTATTTCTTCAATTTGAAAAAGCATCTGTTTATCAAGAGAAGTAAACACAAACAAACATTTAAACTAATGCAATCACTTGTTTTTCAGTTTACTTTCAGTTGTAAAAAAAAAAAAAAGATTAAATGTCCTGTGTTTTCACCTCGTCATGTGTTTATAAAATGACGCGTAGCACCAACAGTCAGTGACCTTCTCCCCGTGACTCACAGATCTGGGTTAATTAGTAGCTGACGATAGAAAAGCAATTATCTGCATGAGGAGGTGACTCATGTCCGATAGAGGCAACTGACCAATCAGCGCGCAGGTTCAGTTCAGGAAACGCTCGCTGGTTTCCACCTGCAGACAAGAAGCCACAAAGAGCCGGAGAGCCTCGAGACTGACTCAGCCTCAGTGGGAAATAAGAAATTTATAAAATTTATATTTTTAAGGACTTCCTCCGGTGAGCAGCGATGGTTTGCGGCGGGTTTGTTTGCACCAAGAACGCGCTCTGCGCTCTCAACATGCTTTATGTTGTAAGTATGAATTTACTGCTGTTACAGTGAACTGATGGAAAAAATACGTGCTTAAAAAGGCAGCAAGTGTTTATTCTTCATATCTGTTAATTTAATGCGAAAACAGGTGGAAATATTTGTTTTCTGAGCAGCTTTCTTGTTGGGAAACAGGCAGGTGTTTGTGGTGAGTGATTAGGCCCAGCTCAGGGCCAGTGTTGCAGTTTCCAGCCAGGGAAATGTCACAGTCATAAATAAGGAACAACAAACAAACAACCGAAGTGGAAATTTTCTAGGAATCTTTATTATTATTTTATTTTTTTTAAATTATAGCCTACATGAGTCATTTACTTCTACAAGTTTGCTTCCTGTTCTGCATACTTAAATAAAGTTGTGCAATAATGTCAACGCATAAACATCTAATTTAAGTTAATGTGTTTTATTAGCAGTTGCCTTTGACTCAGGATCTCAGAGACATATTCATTTTATAAAAGTCCTCAGCCGTATCAAAAGACCCAAGAAAATTTGATGGTAGCTGCAACGATTAGTCGATTGACAGAAAATTAATGTGCCAGTATTTGGATCACTGAATAATATTTTTTTTTAGCACAATTTCAAACCATTTGCTGCTTCGAGCTTCTCACATGTGAAGATCTGATGCTTTGTTCTTTGTCGTACATGATTGTGAACTGAAAATGTTTTGATTGGAGACTGTATGTGAGACAGTAAGACACGTGAACAGAGTTGGGGAGCTGTTAACTGTAAGTAGCTCAATAACTAGTGGGTGCAGGGGCAGTTCTAGGATTTGAGGACACTGGGGGCTTAGCTTGGGCCTCTGTGGGGGGTCAGGCAGAGCCTCCACTGTGAATTTCTTTTTCATTAACAAGCTCTATTTTGATGCGTTTATTGTTTTTTAGGCACTCTGGCATCTGATTTACTTAGAAAGGTTTTTTCCAGATACATTTTAAATTGTGATGTTAAAGATATTAGCAGTTGTTAGTAATTAGTGTTGAGTAGCAACAGAATACTTTGCAACTGCTTTCATTAAAATTACAGCCCAGTTCACATGAAAGATTCGTGACAAGACCAAACCGTTTTAGAAAGTTGCAGAGAAAAGTTGATGGTGATGATGGTGTCACCTGCAACTCAGCTGGTCGAACGTAAAGCACGTTACCTGTATCAGCTGCTAACCGGCTTGTAGTGAAGTCTGATCAAGTCAAAATGACCACAGATGGTGTGTTTGTTTGCTTCGGCGGGTGCTCCGTCCTTGCCAAGCCCTCTGTTTCCGTCCTCACGCTGTGCCAGCTGCAGCCAGTATCCCTAACACTATCCTCATTCATATTTTAAGAAGCTACAAATCATATTCAGCCACAAAATAAACCTGAAAAGCTGCAAATCAGAACAGAAGTACAGAGAGTTGTTGCATAGAGATGATACACCGTCTCATCTAGTTGCATTGGTGTGAACCGGCAGGTTTTTAGAACGTTGCAGAACGATGCAGGGCTCCCCCACCTCAGGGTCGACCCTGTAGGTTTGATGGGGACACGTTGAAGTCGGAGGTTCAACGACAAACAACAAAACAACGCCAAAAAACATGCAGAAGAAGTCAAAGTAGTTTTTTCAGCGCTGAGTAAAGCCTGCAGTCTTCTCTCAGAGGACATAAGGCCTCCACTGTTAAGGAACGGGAGTTTTCTTTTCCTTCACGTGGCTTGAGAGATGAGAGGTTTGAAAGAAACTGACCTGACACTACACTCCAGTGACTGCTTTACAAAAGCAGAATATTGTTTTAGTTTGGACGGCAGCTGGCATATGAGAAAGGTGACATCGATTGTGTTCCCCTCCTCTCAACATTGTTTTCCTCCTACTCAGTTGGTGAGTCTGCTGCTGATCGGAGTGGCCGCCTGGGGGAAATGGTTCGACCTGGTCTCCAGCATCAGGGTGGTGGCTGGGGTCATCGGCGTGGGCATCTTCCTGTTCCTGGTGGCCTTTGTGGGGCTGTGCGGCGCTGTGAAGCACCACCAGGTCCTGCTCTTCTTCGTATCCTTTGGTTTGTTTGTAGGAGCGCAGGGAGTCGTCTCACACCTTCTGATGGTTGTTGAATGAAAAGTAAATAACCCCAAAGCTCTGTGAGGATTTTGTTCCTCTCACCTGTTGTGCGTTGTGTTTTAATGCCTCTTGTGAGATTTCAGAATGTTTTTGTGTTGTTGTTTTTTTAAATCCAGTGTGAACTTCCTAAACTTGCTCCAGTACATGATAATCCTGTTCACAGTGTTCGTCGTGCAGTTCTCCGTGTCCTGTGCTTGTCTGGCCCTGAATAAAGACCAACAGGTATGTTTACTGTCTGCATACATCACCAGTGATGGCATGTAACTAAGTACACTTACTGAAGTACTGAACACTTGACCCACAAAATGACCATTTGTACAAAATGACCATTTGTATATCAATTACTCACCCCGATGGGTGGATCATGAGACGGTGGGTCCCTGGGCACACACATGTAAAAAGCCCCACCACCTCTCCTACACAGGACTGGAACTTCTGTGGGCTGGGCGATATGACCATAATCTCATATCACGATATAGCACATTTTAATCCAATGAATAAAAAGTAGCACAAACACCCTCACACACCTCCGCTCAACACTGAGGCTGTACTCCGCACCACCTGATTTGGTCTGAATATGGGTTTTGCTGTCATTTATCGTCACCGTCTTGCTTGTCTGCTCTTTCTCAGCGCAGCCCCGTGCAGCGCAGCAGAGACAGACAGCGGAGTTATATAAACTTGTTATGTTACTGTAAGTGCTGTAAAAGCTTTGCGAATTAAAAAGCCAAGAAGAGTAACTTATCAATGAGATCCGTGCAAAGATGGACAGACTCCAAATGACGAAAAATATTGCCGTACAAAGTGTAATTTGCGTCACAACGATAGAGCAAAATATGAAACAACAGACATTTTTCTCTCGTCACACGATATATATCGTCATATCGCACAGCCCTAGCTGTTTTGCCCCTTTTATGGTTACATTGTGTTGCTTTGCGGTCATTTTGTGTCTCCTTGTAATTGTTTTGTGTCTCTTGGCAAATTCTGTGGGTTTCTGTAGGTCATTTTGAGTGTTTTCTGGTCATTTGATGTCTTTTTTGGTTGTTTTGCCCCTTTTTATAGCTACTTTATGTCTCTTTGAGGTCCGTTTGTGTCTTGTTTGGTTGTTTGACATCTGTTTGTAAATCTTTTTTTTTTTGTCTCTCTGAGGACAGTTTGTCTTGTTTGGTCGTTTGAGGTCTCTTTGTTAGCATTTTGCATCTCTTTTTGGTTGTTTTGTGTCTCTTTGAGGAAATCCTGTGGGTTTCTTTAGGTAATTTTTAGTGTGTTTGGTGGTCTGATGTCTTTTTTTTTTGGTTTTGCCCCTTCTATAGTTACTTTGTGTATTGTTGTTGTTGGTCATTTTGTGTCTCTTTGAGGAAATTCTGGGGGCTTCTCTTGGTATTTTTGAGTGTTATTTGTTCGTCTTTTTTTGGTTGTTTTTCCCCCTCTTGGTAATAATTTTGTGTCCCTTTTCACTTGTTTTGTATCACCTTGTAGTTATTGTGTGTCCCTTTTGTTGTTAATTTGCATCTCTTTGTGGTCTTTTTGTATTTGTTCCTGGTCGGTACATGAGTGACATTTTGGGGGCCATGGGGGCCTTCTCTTCCACTTTGGGCCCCTGGGCCTGGTAGGCCTGTTCAGTAATCCATCCATGCCTTCACAGTAAATGGAGAATCCAAAAAAGTCGAACATTCATTATGAATTG
This sequence comes from Epinephelus cyanopodus, assembly GCA_026686955.1. Taxonomy (NCBI): domain Eukaryota; kingdom Metazoa; phylum Chordata; class Actinopteri; order Perciformes; family Serranidae; genus Epinephelus; species Epinephelus cyanopodus. The sequence goes on along the minus strand of CM048919.1, from coordinate 35,987,948 downwards.
GAGTAAACGTGGTTCGCATTCAGCACCAGCAAAACTATATCAGAACATCCGTTTCAAACTCTCACACAGCTCATGCAGTAAGATCCAAGTCTCGTTTATCCAGTCGTATGCTCAGTACTTTCCAAACACCTGCATTCTCCATTAAAACTTTACTATTTAAACACTTGTGCCTATGAGTAGCTTTCTCTGAGCATGCCTGGCCAACATGTGCGCATGAGCTGAGTACTGAGCATTGGACTGGAGTTGTGAGAGTTTGTAAATGAATGTTTTATACCTTTTTTGGATTCTCTCTTCACCGTGAAGGCATGTGAGAGAAAGTTTTCTTTACAAATTCAAAATAATGTGGTGAGTGATATACAAATGGTCATTTTGCATGTGAAGTGTTCCTTCAAGTACTAAACCATTTTATGCTACTACTCTATTGTACTAATTAGTGTGAATGCTAAAGGCATTCACACTATTGTTCTTCTGGAATTTTTTATTATTATTCCTGATTCCGTACGTTTTTCGGCACCTATCTCCTCCTACAAATCTTGTGCTACAGAAACCATTCAAGTATCAAAATGTGCAGCTTCTTAAGGACATTACTGCTTGTATTTTTCTTTTGTCTACCTTTTATACTTTTGGAAATATTCAGCTTTTTCTGCAAAATTTCCCCCATTCATCCTTATGGGGAATTTGTCAAATTTCAATCTGCTATAACTTCGGCATACTTTCAGCTATTCAAACCATTCAACCATTGAAATGTTCAGCTTTTTCAGCTCTTTCAGCCTTCTGCTTTTCAACCTTTCAACTTTTTCAGCAATTCAGCTTTTTCTGCAAATAATTTAACATTGCCGCTTATGGGGAATTTTTCAAATTTCATTCTGCTATAACTTCTGCATACGTTCAGCTATTGAAACCGTTCTACCACTAAAATGTTCAGCTTTTTCAGCTCTTTCAGCCTTTTCAGCTTTTCGGCAGTACATTCAGCAGATTTCGCTTCAAAGTTTAAGGATCTGCTCCTGCTGCAGCATGTCTGCTCATTCAGCATTTTCAACTCCATCAAACATTCAGCTTCATGTTCAGCTACAGAAAGTGTTCAGCTATCAAATATGTTCAATTTTGTAAGCTCTTCCAGCCTTGTGCTTTTCATCTTTTCTTTATATTTATTTTCATTTCTTTCAAACATTCAACTTCATGTTCAGCAATTAAAATGTTCAACTTTTTCGAGTCTTTCAGCCTCCTTCAACTTTCTGCCCTCTTAGCTTTTTAAAATATTAATCTTTTCTGCCTTTTGAACTCCTTCAAACATTCAGCTTCATTTTCAGCTGCAGAAATTGTTCAGCTATCAATATGTTGATTCTTTTTTTCATTCATTCAACAGATTTCCGAAATCGCTTCAGCCTTTAGCATTCACACTGTATTTCCGCAGGAAATGCAATTTTTCTAGTTTCAGCTTACAATTTCTCATCCCCTTCCTGTCCAGTGAAAATATTTTGAATTGTTTGTGATTAAACTGAAGGATGAAGTGTTCACTTAGGTGTTGACAAGTTTCTCCTACTTCTTAAGATAATACACTTTTTAAAAATGCAACTTAAACATTCACGCAGCAGTAATATTCATCCATAAACATTTTATAAAAGGAACTTTGTCTTACATGTTGTAGTATACTTTTTAAAAATGTGGTTATTCATGCTGATCCTTCTGCCTTTTCTCGTGCTTTTCAAATAAACAAATAAAGACACAACCAGACTGTGATTTTTCATTCACAGAACAATCTGCTGGGAGGTTGGATGGAACAAATCCGAGGACACTCAAAAGGACATCGAGAAAACACTCAACTGTTGCGGCTTCAATTCATTTTCCTACAATGGCACCTGTGCAGCTGTGAGTAAACCAGACTGGACTATTATTTCCTTTTTCCTCTTATCAGCAACTTGATCTCGATTCGCACGACTGCTTCTCTGGAACTGAATTTTCTCCACTACTTCCTCTAGAGATGCTTTCACAGCAATCCTCCGCTGACTTGTGACACGTGCTCGAACACTATCCAGGGGTATGCAGGCGAGGTGCTGCGGTTTGTGGGTGGCATCGGACTCTTCTTCAGCTTCACAGAGGTCAGTAGAATGAGATGGAGACCAAGAATTGTGTGTGAAATGGCTGCTGATGCTTGATACTCATTTATCCTTCCTTTCAGATTCTTGGGGTTTGGCTCGCCCACAGATACAGAAATCTCAAAGATCCTCGATCAAACCCTGGAGCCTTTCTATAACCACTCACAGTTTAATAAACCAAAGAGATTGCACTGCTAATCATAGTTTCTCTTTTTAACTCTGTAAATCACACTCATCTGGACATTTATAACATTTAAAGTGAGGCTGTAACTTTTGCCGATGAAGGTAAAGTGTTGTGTAACAGTAACACAGCGAGAGAGAAGACAGTCTTGAAGCCAGCTACACAGCATCCATCTAAATACCGCTAACCGCTAACATTAGCCAACAAAACTTCTAAGTCTATTGAATTGGGCAAAGGTTGGTTTTATTGCTCACAAATTCAACTTTTTGTTTGTTTAATTTCATCTTTCAGAAGTCACTGCCTCGCTTAAAATGTGCTGCTCGATTATTTAAAAACGATTGCAGTTTGTGTTGCTGTAAATATTTATTGCCTTCCTTTAAAGGGATAGTTTGACATTTAGGGATATAAACTTGCTGAGAGTTAGAGGAGGTGATCGGCACCGCTGTCTGGTCTGTACGGTAAATTTAAAGCCACCGCCGGCAGCTGCTCAGCTTAGCTTAGCATAATGACTGGAACTGGGGCGAAACAGCAGGAGTGTATGTTCCCCAGTTCAGTCTTCTGTGAGGACACATTAACTCTCCTTTTGTTTTCATGCCACTTTCTTGTCACTCTTTATCCCTAAAATAGTTACTCTGCATATTAATACATAAGGCATATCAGACAAAGAGCCATTAATACATTAAAACTAGTCCAAACCCATTGAGTGCACAGTTGCCTACGTACAGTTTCACATGGTGTGTGTTTGGGATACAGGTCATTGGAAATTACAGATTAAATAGTCAACTGAACCCATTAAGAAGAGCAATGTATTCAGACAGAGTTTTTGTGAATTTAATTGTACGATTGCAGCCACAGTGACTGGTCACATTTTTAAGCATTTTTCTGTTGTTATAGCGCCACCCAGTTGCCAATTAGAGTTAAATTTCTCCAGTCACCTTGAGGCGTCCTGTTCTACATATCTACCAAGTTAAGTAAAAATTGATATGGCGGTTAGGCCTAGATAAGAAATTAGCTCCCTCAGATTATGTGTGGTCATATGCCTACAAAGTTGCGTGGTGATGGGTGAAACCCTTGAGATGTTATACACCTTTATGTGATGAGCCACGCCCTCCGCAATATTCATTGCCTTATAGAAGCTCAGTTTTAGTAAGTTTTCCAACTTTTGCCAAGAGGGAACTTTAGATATTGGTCCCTAGATTATGTTCACCCAGTTTCATGCAGATCAGTCAAACCTCCTAGGAAGAGATCGATTTTAAGTGGTTTTAAAAAAAATTCAAAATGGCGCAAAATCTATATAAGCGGAAGTTATTGCAATTTCAGTCGGTTGCTATAGCGCCCCCCTTTGGCCAATTGATGTAATATTGCTTGGAACAGACACAGACAAAGTTTTCGTCATTATATAGTAAGATGTAAGATTAAAATCGTCAAGCAGGAGTGTGTCTGAAGATTTCACCCCTTTCCAGGTCTTTTTTCCCAACCTTAAATTGTTTTAAGATGGGAAAAGTCAGTTGTTATGGATATCTCACCTTAGCCTGACCTTTCCTAACCACCTGTTAATAAATGGAACTTAACCCTGGCTGTAACCCTAATTTAGCCCTCTGTTGATTCATTTTATTAATTCATTCTTATTATAGTTTTATAATTTGTTGGGCTGCAATTAATAACAGAAACAGAAAGTACAGCAATATTGAGACAAAGACCTTTGCCAGTGCAGTTTCATCAGGGGCATATTAGTCCCCTAACCCAGTGTTTCTCAAATTATGTGCTGTGATAAGACTCCAGGTGTGCTGTGGGATTTTTTAACAACCACACATTAGTATGGCAATATTCTATTGTCTATACAAAAAGTTATGAATTCATTTTTAATTGGCCCTGACTGGCAGCCAGTGTGAGGGATGATAACACTTAAAAGGAGAAAGCAGTGAGTGGGACAATAGATCGCTTTATTGTACCGAGCAAATTACAACAAAGATCCAGCGAAGACGACCTACCACCGCAAGAGAAGAGAAAAACTGTCAGTGGACAGAATCGCAAAAGTTACCTGTCATGATAAGAGTGATACCACGTGTTCTAGAAGCTATTGTGCACAGATGTAAATACAGGTGTCTTGAGATTTTGGCGGGCCCTTTAGGATGCCTGGGCACAACAAGTTTGAAAACCCCTGCCCTAACCTGACCCATGTCATGTTAAGTGAGCTGGGGAACATCTTTCTCAGGCTCTCATAATGTGCTGTAACACTTGGGGTACATGGGACCCTTTATCGTGTTCCCATATAAATCTGGGGAACATAAGAATGACCCTGAAACGACTCGCCTGGCTCGGTCCAAAGGAGACAAACTCCACCTGCCAGCACCTCTGAAGCTCAGTGATTAATCCGCTATTTCATAGCCAGGGTGTAGTGACTTCATGGAGACGACAAAACCTCGACCAAAGAGGATATATCTCTCTGCAAGACAGCAAATTGATTCCCAAAATGTCAAACTATTCCTCAAAGTGACACCTGACACACGTCTCCCCTCCTTTAATTCTAATCTGTCTCAAAGTGATAGACGTTAACAGTGGCTCTGTGTGCTCACCATGCACACACCTTATGCAAATAACATGCATGTTAGCTCCACGGTGGCTGGATGACTGTGCTCACCACTCCCAGCCTCACTATTCATGGGTGACCACACACACTGGTGTGTGCTGCAGACAGTGGATTTGGGTGTTGGGTGTCCGTTAAAAAAGGAAAAGATCAAATTAAAGCCAAATCTGTTTCAGCATGTTAGACACACTGTTATGAAACCAGCTTTGTTTTTGTTTACTGTGTATTTATTGCTCTTTGTTTCATCACACTGAATCATGTGTCCTCATATTAAGTGTCTCGTTTTCCGTGGTTGTCTAAAAATAAACACGCAGCACATGTATGGAAAATGTTGTATCTTAATGCTTTGCTTGTCAGATTTAGTGCTGATAGAGAGGCGTGTGTTCAGTCGGGAGCAGGCAGCTCAGTGCCACATGACCGCTCACATTCCTCACCACAACCAGGATGCCAACCAGGAACTGAGCTTTCCGTTTAGATTCCTCTGAATGTGTATAGGACTCGTCAGACGGTCCAACCTGTTCGCCAAGGTGACTGTGAACTCAACTGCTCTGCACTGCCAACATGTAAAATAAAGTCATTGTGTGCACACCTTCTAATTAACTGAGATGTAATTTAGATCTTTACAAACAGGTCATTCTGTGTTAGCATGCATTGACAGGGTAGAGTCAATTACATGGCCTTATTTAGACACAAATAAAATATTTAAATATCTATATAAGTTTCTGGAAGAAAGACAAACGTATATGGATGGTTTAATAGTTGAAGATGCTCATGAGTGTGTGACTGTGCAGGGATAACGATTAAAACACATCAAGAAGTACTGTAGCTCAGTTCAGAGGGACGGTTTTGGAACTGGAGGGTCGCCAGCTGAAGTGCTCGTACAGATGGAGCGTGGACTGGCAGCTGGAGAGGTACCGAACCCCCAACTGCCCAGGGTGCCCGCCCAAGGCAGCTTCCTCACTTTAACATCCCTCCATTGAATACATGTAGAGGTCCTTTTGTGGTATGCGCGTCTATTTTGTGCTTGTGTGAAAAAAATTGAATTTCCACTCAGGTATTAATATAGTATATCTTCTTCTTCTAAATATGTAAAATGTTGCCCAGTTTGTCTCATTGCTTTTAATCCTGTGACACTGTTTAATGACTGCATAGTTTTCACAACAAAGTTTCAGTTTGCAAAACTTAGCACAAGTTTTCAGGCTTCATGCAACACGTACAGATCATTGAATCAATGCAACATCAACATTTTTACTGCTGCCCTGTGTTTCAGATGTAAGGCAGTGGTGGGAAGGAGATAAAGGTAAAACGAGCACATAAGGTGAATCTTGGTACATTGTTAAAGTGGCCTACTGGATGTTTACACATGTTTGAAATAGTATAGTATGGTGTCAAAAATCATGAAAAAATTTCATAGTATAGTGTGTCATCCAAAACTGGATGAAAAGGTGATAGATAGGACAGTATGTCATCCAAAATCATGAAAAAAAGTCACAGTATAGCATGTCGTCCAAAATCATGAAAAAAAGTCATAGTATAGTATATTGTCCAAAATCATGAAAAAACTTCATAGTATAGCATGTCGTCCCAAATCATGAAAAAAAGTCACAGTATAGTATGTCGTCCAAAACTGCATAAAAAAGTCATAGTATAGTATGTCGTTCAAAATCATGAAAAAAGTCATAGTATAGTATATCGTCCAAAACTGCATAAAAAAGTCGTAGTATAGTATGTCGTTCAAAATTATGAAAAAAGTCATAGTATAGTATGTCGTCCAAAACTGCATAAAAAAGTCATAGTATAGTATGTTGTTCAAAATCATGAAAAAAGTCATAGTATAGTATGTCGTCCAAAACTGCATAAAAAAGTCATAGTATAGTATGTCGTTCAAAACTGCATAAAAAAGTCATAGTATAGCATGTCGTCCAAAATCATGAAAAGTCATAGTATAGTATATCGTCCAAAACTGCATAAAAAAGTCATAGTATAGTATATCGTCCAAAACTGCATAAAAAAGTCATAGTATAGTGTCGTCCAAAACTGCATAAAAAAGTCATAGTATAGTATGTCGTCCAAAACTTCATAAAAAAGTCATAGTATAGTATGTCGTTCAAAATCATGAAAAAAAGTCATAGTATAGTATATCGTCCAAAACTGCATAAAAAAGTCATAGTATAGTATGTCGTTCAAAATCATGAAAAAGTCATAGTATAGCATGTCGTCCAAAATTATGAAAAAAGTCATAGTATAGTATGTCGTCCAAAATCATGAAAAAAAGTCATAGTATAGTACGTCGTCCAAAACTGCATAAAAAAGTCATAGTATAGTATGTCGTCCAAAACTTCATAAAAAAGTCATAGTATAGTATGTCGTTCAAAATCATGAAAAAAAGTCATAGTATAGTATATCGTCCAAAACTGCATAAAAAAGTCGTAGTATAGTATGTCGTCCAAAACTTCATAAAAAAGTCATAGTATAGTATGTCGTTCAAAATCATGAAAAAGTCATAGTATAGTATGTTGTCCAAAATTATGAAAAAAGTCATAGTATAGTATGTCGTTCAAAATCATGAAAAAGTCATAGTATAGTACGTCGTCCAAAACTGCATAAAAAAGTCATAGTATAGTATGTCGTTCAAAATCATGAAAAAAAGTCATAGAATAGTATATCGTCCAAAACTGCATAAAAAAGTCGTAGTATAGTATGTCGTTCAAAATCATGAAAAAGTCATAGTATAGCATGTCGTCCAAAATCATGAAAAAAGTCATAGTATAGTATGTCGTCCAAAATCATGAAAAAAAGTCATAGTATAGTATGTTGTCCAAAATTATGAAAAAAGTCATAGTATAGTATGTCGTTCAAAATCATGAAAAAGTCATAGTATAGTACGTCGTCCAAAACTGCATAAAAAAGTCATAGTATAGTACGTCGTCCAAAACTGCATAAAAAAGTCATAGTATAGTATGTCGTCCAAAACTTCATAAAAAAGTCATAGTATAGTATGTTGTCAAAAATTATGAAAAAAGTCATAGTATAGTATGTCGTTCAAAATCATGAAAAAGTCATAGTATAGCATGTCGTCCAAAATTATGAAAAAAGTCATAGTATAGTATGTCGTCCAAAATCATGAAAAAAAGTCATAGTATAGTATGTTGTCCAAAATTATGAAAAAAGTCATAGTATAGCATGTCGTTCAAAATCATGAAAAAAGTCATAGTATAGCATGTCGTCCAAAATTATGAAAAAAGTCATAGTATAGTATGTCGTCCAAAATCATGAAAAAAAAGTCATAGTATAGTATGTCGTCCAAAACTGCATAAAAAAGTCATAGTATAGTATGTCGTCCAAAACTGCATAAAAAAGTCATAGTATAGTATGTCGTTCAAAATCATGAAAAAAGTCATAGTATAGTATGTCGTCCAAAACTGCATAAAAAAGTCATAGTATAGTATGTCGTTCAAAATCATGAAAAAAAGTCATAGTATAGTATATCGTTCAAAATCATGAAAAAAAGTCATAGTATAGTATGTCGTCCAAAATCATGAAAAAAGTCATAGTATAGTATGTCGTCCAAAATCATGGAAAAAGTCACAGTATAGTATGTCGTCCAAAATCATGAAAAAAACAGTCATAGTATAGCATGTCGTCCAAAATCATGAAAAAAGTCATAGTATAGTATGTCGTCCAAAACTGCATAAAAAAGTCATAGTATAGTATGTCGTTCAAAATCATGAAAAAAAGTCATAGTATAGTATATCGTCCAAAACTGCATAAAAAAGTCGTAGTATAGTATGTCGTTCAAAATTATGAAAAAAGTCATAGTATAGTATGTCGTCCAAAACTGCATAAAAAAGTCATAGTATAGTATGTTGTTCAAAATCATGAAAAAAGTCATAGTATAGTATGTCGTCCAAAACTGCATAAAAAAGTCATAGTATAGTATGTCGTTCAAAACTGCATAAAAAAGTCATAGTATAGTATATCGTCCAAAACTGCATAAAAAAGTCATAGTATAGTATATCGTCCAAAACTGCATAAAAAAGTCATAGTATAGTACGTCGTCCAAAACTGCATAAAAAAGTCATAGTATAGTATGTCGTCCAAAACTTCATAAAAAAGTCATAGTATAGTATGTCGTTCAAAATCATGAAAAAAAGTCATAGTATAGTATATCGTCCAAAACTGCATAAAAAAGTCGTAGTATAGTATGTCGTCAAAATCATGAAAAAGTCATAGTATAGCATGTCGTCCAAAATTATGAAAAAAGTCATAGTATAGTATGTCGTCCAAAACTGAAAAAAAGTCATAGTATAGTATCGTCCAAAACTGCATAAAAAAGTCATAGTATAGTATGTCGTCCAAAACTCATAAAAAAGTCATAGTATAGTATGTCGTTCAAAATCATGAAAAAAAGTCATAGTATAGTATATCGTCCAAAACTGCATAAAAAAGTCGTAGTATAGTATGTCGTCCAAAATATGAAAAAAGTCATAGTATAGTATGTCGTTCAAAATCATGAAAAAGTCATAGTATAGTACGTCGTCCAAAACTGCATAAAAAAGTCATAGTATAGCATGTCGTTCAAAATCATGAAAAAAGTCATAGTATAGTATATCGTCCAAAACTGCATAAAAAAGTCGTAGTATAGTATGTCGTTCAAAATCATGAAAAAGTCATAGTATAGCATGTCGTCCAAATTATGAAAAAAGTCATAGTATAGTATGTCGTCCAAAATCATGAAAAAAGTCATAGTATAGTATGTGTCCAAAATATGAAAAAAGTCATAGTATAGTATGTCGTTCAAAATCATGAAAAAGTCATAGTATAGTACGTCGTCCAAAACTGCATAAAAAAGTCATAGTATAGTACGTCGTCCAAAACTGCATAAAAAAGTCATAGTATGTCGTCCAAAATCATGAAAAATGTCATAGTATAATATATCGTCCAAAACTGCATAAAAAAGTCATAGTATAGTATGTCGTCCAAAATCATGAAAAAAAGTCATAGTATAGTATGTTGTCCAAAATTATGAAAAAAGTCATAGTATAGTATGTCGTCCAAAATCATGAAAAAAAGTCATAGTATAGTATGTTGTCCAAAATTATGAAAAAAGTCATAGTATAGCATGTCGTTCAAAATCATGAAAAAAGTCATAGTATAGCATGTCGTCCAAAATTATGAAAAAAGTCATAGTATAGTATGTCGTCCAAAATCATGAAAAAAGTCATAGTATAGTATGTCGTCCAAAACTGCATAAAAAAGTCATAGTATAGTATGTCGTCCAAAACTGCATAAAAAAGTCATAGTATAGTATGTCGTTCAAAATCATGAAAAAAGTCATAGTATAGTATGTCGTCCAAAATGCATAAAAAAGTCATAGTATAGTATGTCGTTCAAAATCATGAAAAAAGTCATAGTATAGTATATCGTTCAAAATCATGAAAAAAAGTCATAGTATAGTATGTCGTCCAAAATCATGAAAAAAGTCATAGTATAGTATGTCGTCCAAAATCATGGAAAAAGTCACAGTATAGTATGTCGTCCAAAATCATGAAAAAAAACAGTCATAGTATAGCATGTCGTCCAAAATCATGAAAAAAAGTCATAGTATAGTATGTCGTCCAAAACTGCATAAAAAAGTCATAGTATAGTATGTCGTTCAAAATCATGAAAAAAAGTCATAGTATAGTATATCGTCCAAAACTGCATAAAAAAGTCGTAGTATAGTATGTCGTTCAAAATTATGAAAAAAGTCATAGTATAGTATGTCGTCCAAAACTGCATAAAAAAGTCATAGTATAGTATGTTGTTCAAAATCATGAAAAAAGTCATAGTATAGTATGTCGTCCAAAACTGCATAAAAAAGTCATAGTATAGTATGTCGTTCAAAACTGCATAAAAAAGTCATAGTATAGTATGTCGTCCGAAATCATGAAAAGTCATAGTATAGTATATCGTCCAAAACTGCATAAAAAAGTCATAGTATAGTATATCGTCCAAAACTGCATAAAAAAGTCATAGTATAGTACGTCGTCCAAAACTGCATAAAAAAGTCATAGTATAGTATGTCGTCCAAAACTTCATAAAAAAGTCATAGTATAGTATGTCGTTCAAAATCATGAAAAAAAGTCATAGTATAGTATATCGTCCAAAACTGCATAAAAAAGTCGTAGTATAGTATGTCGTTCAAAATCATGAAAAAGTCATAGTATAGCATGTCGTCCAAAATTATGAAAAAAGTCATAGTATAGTATGTCGTCCAAAATCATGAAAAAAAGTCATAGTATAGTACGTCGTCCAAAACTGCATAAAAAAGTCATAGTATAGTATGTCGTCCAAAACTTCATAAAAAAGTCATAGTATAGTATGTCGTTCAAAATCATGAAAAAAAGTCATAGTATAGTATATCGTCCAAAACTGCATAAAAAAGTCGTAGTATAGTATGTCGTCCAAAATTATGAAAAAAGTCATAGTATAGTATGTCGTTCAAAATCATGAAAAAGTCATAGTATAGTACGTCGTCCAAAACTGCATAAAAAAGTCATAGTATAGCATGTCGTTCAAAATCATGAAAAAAAGTCATAGTATAGTATATCGTCCAAAACTGCATAAAAAAGTCGTAGTATAGTATGTCGTTCAAAATCATGAAAAAGTCATAGTATAGCATGTCGTCCAAAATTATGAAAAAAGTCATAGTATAGTATGTCGTCCAAAATCATGAAAAAAAGTCATAGTATAGTATGTTGTCCAAAATTATGAAAAAAGTCATAGTATAGTATGTCGTTCAAAATCATGAAAAAGTCATAGTATAGTACGTCGTCCAAAACTGCATAAAAAAGTCATAGTATAGTACGTCGTCCAAAACTGCATAAAAAAGTCATAGTATGTCGTCCAAAATCATGAAAAATGTCATAGTATAATATATCGTCCAAAACTGCATAAAAAAGTCATAGTATAGTATGTCGTTCAAAATCATGAAAAAAAGTCATAGTATAGTATATCGTCCAAAACTGCATAAAAAAGTCGTAGTATAGTATGTCGTTCAAAATCATGAAAAAAGTCATAGTATAGCATGTCGTTCAAAATCATGAAAAAAGTCATAGTATAGCATGTCGTCCAAAATTATGAAAAAAGTCATAGTATAGTATGTCGTCCAAAACTGCATAAAAAAGTCATAGTATAGCATGTCGTTCAAAATCATGAAAAAAAAGTCATAGTATAGTACGTCGTCCAAAACTGCATAAAAAAGTCATAGTATAGTATGTCATTCAAAAATCATGAAAAAAGTCATAGTATAGCATGTCGTCCAAAATTATGAAAAAAGTCATAGTATAGTATGTCGTCCAAAATCATGAAAAAAGTCATAGTATAGCATGTCGTCCAAAATCATGAAAAAAGTCATAGTATAGTATGTCGTCCAAAATCATGAAAAAAGTCATAGTATAGTATGTCGTCCAAAACTGCATAAAAAAGTCATAGTATAGTATGTCGTTCAAAAATCATGAAAAAAAAGTCATTGTATAGTATGTCGTCCAAAACTGCATAAAAAAGTCATAGTATAGCATGTCGTCCAAAATCATGAAAAGTCATAGTATAGTATATCGTCCAAAACTGCATAAAAAAGTCATAGTATAGTATGTCGTCCAAAATCATGAAAAAAGTCATAGTATAGTATGTCGTCCAAAACTGCATAAAAAAGTCATAGTATAGTATGTCGTCCAAAACTGCATAAAAAAGTCATAGTATAGTATGTCGTCAAAATCATGAAAAAAAGTCATAGTATAGCATGTCGTCCAAAATTATGAAAAAAGTCATAGTATAGTACGTTGTCCAAAATCATGAAAAAAGTCATAGTATAGTATGTCGTCCAAAACTGCATAAAAAAGTCATAGTATGTCGTCCAAAATCATGAAAAATGTCATAGTATAATATATCGTCCAAAACTGCATAAAAAAGTCATAGTATAGTATGTTGTCCAAAACTGCATAAAAAAGTCATAGTATAGTATGTCGTCCAAAATCATGAAAAAAAGTCATAGTATATAGTATGTCGTCCAAAATCATGAAAAAAAGTCATAGTATAGTATGTCGTTCAAAATCATGAAAAAAAGTCATAGTATAGTATATCGTCCAAAACTGCATAAAAAAGTCATAGTATAGTATGTCGTCCAAAATCATGAAAAAAGTCATAGTATAGTATGTCGTCCAAAATCATGAAAAAAAGTCATAGTATAGTATGTCGTTCAAAATCATGAAAAAAGTCATAGTATAGCATGTCGTTCAAAATCATGAAAAAAGTCATAGTATAGCATGTCGTCCAAAATTATGAAAAAAGTCATAGTATAGTATGTCGTCCAAAACTGCATAAAAAGTCATAGTATAGTATGTCGTTCAAAATCATGAAAAAAAGTCATAGTATAGTATCGTCCAAAACTGCATAAAAAAGTCATAGTATAGTATGTCATTCAAAAATCATGAAAAAAAAGTCATAGTATAGCATGTCGTCAAAAATCATGAAAAAAGTCATAGTATAGTATGTCGTCCAAAATCATGAAAAAAAGTCATAGTATAGTATGTTGTCCAAAATCATGAAAAAAGTCATAGTATAGTATGTCGTCCAAAACTGCATAAAAAAGTCATAGTATAGTATGTCGTTCCAAAATCATGAAAAAAAAGTCATAGTATAGTATGTCGTCCAAAACTGCATAAAAAAGTCATAGTATAGCATGTCGTCCAAAACTGCATAAAAAAGTCATAGTATAGCATGTCGTTCAAAATCATGAAAAAAAGTCATAGTATAGTACGTCGTCCAAAACTGCATAAAAAAGTCATAGTATAGTGTCGTCCAAAACTGCATAAAAAAGTCATAGTATAGTATGTCGTCCAAAACTGCATAAAAAAGTCATAGTATAGCATGTCGTCCGAAATCATGAAAAGTCATAGTATAGTATATCGTCCAAAACTGCATAAAAAAGTCATAGTATAGTATATCGTCCAAAACTGCATAAAAAAGTCATAGTATAGTATGTCGTCCAAAACTGCATAAAAAAGTCGTAGTATAGTATGTCGTTCAAAATCATGAAAAAAGTCATAGTATAGCATGTCGTCCAAAATTATGAAAAAAGTCATAGTATAGTATGTCGTCCAAAATCATGAAAAAAAGTCATAGTATAGTATGTCGTCCAAAATCATGAAAAAAGTCATAGTATAGTATGTCATTCAAAAATCATGAAAAAAAAGTCATAGTATAGTATGTCGTCCAAAATCATGAAAAAAGTCATAGTATAATATGTCATTCAAAAATCATGAAAAAAAAGTCATAGTATAGTATGTCGTCCAAAACTGCATAAACATCATAGTACAGCATGTTATAAAAAACAAAAAATGATGTCAGGTTTTCCATTTAAATACAAAACAAAGCATTTTAATTAAGATTCCCTGAATTTGGTTGATCAAGAGCTGAGCCATTTCATTGTATAAATTTTGACCCATCATTGCTCTCTGGTTTACAAAGTGTGTAATAGAAACAGTTTTCAATGACATTTATCTTTGACTTCTTTTGCAGTGGTGAAAGTAACCGAGAACATTCACTCAAGCACTGTACTTACTTCATAACATTCTACTACAATACATTTATTCTCAAAGCAGATATTTCCCATTACTAAAAAAAAAACACTCTTGTATTGTATCAAGATTTTTATTAAGCTTACTGTACATTCATGTACCAAACAGCGTGTTCATCACATGAAAGTTTACTCTTGGGCTCGAGAGTATTGACAGGAAGGCTAAAGTCTGCTAAATAATGAGAATTCAGGCTTCATATTAACAAAGCAACACGAGGATATGAGGGCAAAAAACGTACAGACATACACATGTTTTTAAACAAAAGTAAAGTGACCTGATTTAGTCAAACTTCAATCTGATACCTCTTCATCAGGAGCATTCTCTCAGCTAAAAGTTGGACCAAAATAAACACAACAAAATAAATAGGCACTGGGAGAAGTAGTCACATTAGCATGAGGCAATTAGTCAAGAGAGCTGCTAACTGTGGGGCTGAAGCTGCGGTGTGTGGTAGTCAAATGAAGACTCCAGAAATAATAAAGATGAAAACGGTGGGAGTTTTGCAGGTTTCTTATCAGTCGAACTTGATTATGAGTCTGATGAGAAGGCTCTGTGTCCGTTGGGGAACTGCTGAGGGTTGAAATCCGGGTCTTCTCTCACTCGTTTCTTGATGTCTGCTTTAACCTGAGAGGAAAAATGTATGATCAGTAAAATTCACGCTGACATTTCCAACTACTGAAAATGCAGCTGTGGAGGAGACCCTCACTCAACAGTGTGCTGTGTGGCTCACTGTACATGTTTAGATAAGGACAGGGTTTACATAACAACAATCTAACATCGCTATTCATTCAATATTTTAGGTTAGTGAGGTCACGTCGGAGTTAAACCTGTGTTTCAGTACTACAGAGCTGGTTCTCTTTGGTCCAGAGTCTCAGGTAAAAAAGAGCACATCAAAAACTCAAACCTTTACAGTTCCTTCTTTGTTATGGCTTTAATTCAGACATGTGTAAGGTATTGCGTGCTACTAAATTAAATGTCAAACCCACAGCACAGTTATTTCATTTAAGATTTTAATCATTCATTCATTATTCAATGACAGCATGAGAAATTAGTTATTCACTGACTAATGTAATTATAGTTTTATAATTATTTAAATGCAATTAATTTAATACTTTTCTTAAATGTCTCAATTTATTATTATATCATACACTCAGCTGCCATTTTATTAGGTACACTGTGCTAAAATTAATGAAGCCATCCAATAAATTCTACCTTCATGAAGGTTATAACGTGCATGGTGACAGGTGTTAAATATGGTCTTCCCTCTATTCTTATAATTTAATACTACACTTCATACAAATCTCCACCTTATTATTTTGATTATTTAACTGCACGTTTTCGTAGGTATTTTTTGGCTGAATAACAATGGTTCATTTTTAAGACAGATTAAATCACAGTTTAACTTTAAATCAGCAAATTTTGCAAGGTCCCGACAGTACACAAATTAATATGTAAGTTTGTTTATTTCAATTTGAGTAAACAAGCATCTACATATTATTTAAACTCTAATTAATTTTGGTTCACCTAAATAAACTTACCAAACTGAAATTTGTTTGTCATTGTGCATTATTTAAACTCTGATTAGAAGTAATCTCAGACTGAGTAAATTCTTGTTGGTGCAGTACAGCCTAATTGTTATATTTCTACACTTATCTCTACCTTTATTAAAACAAAGATTCTGGGACTGTGTATGAAACTGTAAAACTGCTTGAACATACAAATACACTACGTTTCTCAGGTCAAAGATAAATGTTTTCAAAGTTAAAAAGAAATTTAAAGCTCATCTTAGTTGTCACTTTCAATTAGTTTAGATAAACTGGTTAATACAGATTTTTTTTTAACCGCTTGATGATGATGTCTCTGAATGATATGCGGTGTGTCTCTGGTTTGTTTTAATATACATGTAAGGTTTAATCACCTGTTCTGCATATGCCTCCTTCACCTCCTGGGCCTCCAGGTCGTCTTGTAACCTCTCAGGAGAAGTGATGGGCTTCACTCCCGCTGTCCTGGCTGCTTGACTCACAGCATCAGAGAGGGAGAGGAGGCTTCCACCACTCAGCCCCGTCTGAAAACACACACACAGACACCTTAAAGAAGGTAAGGACAAGTGACATTCAAACATATTAAGTAAAGTTACAACTGCTCCGATTACCTTCCTGCGTTTAGCCGGCATGCCATGCAGGTACGCGTCAGACATCGGAGGCTGAGCCTTCATCTTCCTCTGGGTTATCATGTCACACCTGATGATGGGCACCCATTCCTACAACACATGTAGTAAATAGAGAGGGATGTTAAGTTACCAGCAGTGGCTTTTACAGGATAAGTTCATGTTTTTAAGTCTGTCTTATAACAAAACTCAAAGCAGGAGAACACACATAAGGGAATTCTGTAATAAAAACATTAAGTAAGACTAAGAAGAACTTGTGCAGAGGGAGACTGAACTGGCCAGAAAAGAGAGACATGCATAGAAGTACAGTTCTACAGTTGAGACACTGTAGTGCTAAACAAAAGGAGCTGTCTGATGGCAAGGTAAAGCTGTGAAAATATTCTTAAAATAGTGAACACTAAGACTGATAGTCATTGCTTAGCTTTTGTGGTAGAACTGCTTCATAGAGCCCCACTTCAAAAAATCCGACCCCTCAAAAATCCCTTCAAAGCTACAGCCAGTAACTTTTATGGTAATAACTTTTTGTCAATTTGTGGAAACTGTCACTATATTTTGAAAAAAGTCCTTTGAAACAAATCATGTCTCTCCTCCTCTTCCTACTGCCTCTTACGGCATTTGCCAGAATCAGACCGCAGCGCATTGAGAACAACCAATCAGAGCCGACTCAAACGCAGCAGGCAGTTATGTCAATCACTGCTCATGAACTGCGGTCAAAGTAGGCAGCGCCGCTAAAATGAAAAGCTATGAGAGCAAACTCTCATTTTACAGCTAAACAGTGCACTTAAACAGTAGTGCAGTAACAGAATCTTGATTCATATTTGATCAGCGCTGCCTGGAGCAGTTGTTGGCATGATGGACAGCTGCATTAGAGACTCTCCGACTCTGATTCTTTTCAGTCACATGCAGTAAGGCCATTGGAAGCACTACAAGACCATAGAGAAGGCAGAGGAATATCATGTTTTTCAGAGTATCTGTCTCTTAGTGCTGTGTGGATATAGTGACAGTTTGGGCAAATATGAAAAAAGTTTTTAAATAAAAGTTACCAACTACAGCTTTAAAATGCAAATTCACTGTATCTTACACTGGAGTTGTGTAAGGTATGGACCTCAACATCCAGTATGGACACAGTTACGGTAAAAAAAAAAGGGTTTTAATGTACATATGGACATGTGAGTATTGTTTTAAGACAGACTCTTTTGTATCTTTTAAACTATCCTGTAAAGCACTAGTAAGAAGATCATAAAGTCACTCCAATAAAGATCTAATTTGTGGAGTTAACTGCAATAAAATTTAAATTCAAACCATAAATGTGTCTTTCCAGAAACAATGTCCCAATCACTCTGGATAATCCACAGACTTCTAAAAGAGGAAGTTCTTTACAGAGGAATCTGTTGACAGTTTGTTCACTGGATTATTCAGAGTAACGAGGACACTAAATGTGACGCAGGGCGGTGCTAAACTAGAGCGTGTGTAGTCATGAAAACCCTTCCCTCAACAAACAATGATAAGATCAATTTCAAACAAACTGTGTGGGCTCTTACAGGGGGAACAGCAGCTGCCCAGGCCTCTGACTCTCGCGCAGACTCCTCGCTCCCTCCCTCAGCTCCTGCTGCTGCCATGTCGCCACCTAACGGTGCAGCTCCTCCCGAGGCTCCCAGGTCTCCAGGCAACACCCTTGTTTCGCGTGGCGACGCCCTCGTGTCGTGGGACACCGACATGGCCTCCTCTGCTGTGGTGGCTGCAGCTGGCGAGAGGGTGTCCCCGATCTTTGGAAGTGGAGAACAATGACATGAGGGAGCTAAAAAAGCAGAGCAGTGCCTAAAATGTCAAACTGAGTTCATCTGAAAAGGACATTAAAAACACACAATGCTTACCGTTGCACTTTGTGCTCGTTCGGGCTCTTGTGTGCCAGTTGCAGAAGACTGATCTCTCTGTGAAAGAATGTCATTTAATATTTATTAGCCATTTCAGACGTGCTGTCCAAGGTAACAGGATATGCAACAGCCATCAGATAAGAGGGACTGCTTCTTTCTCTGCCTGTCACATGTTGCATGAGCATTCTGTCCTGTAGAAAAGTTTACAATATTCAAATGTAAAATTCAGGAAAATAAAACTTAAGTCTACAGTTATGCAGACAAAATTTGGGGAAACAAAGATTTTATATTCCTGAGAGTAACTGAAAGGCTATGTCATGTAAATGAGGCTTGCAGTTTGATTTCCTCAAACTGCCTCATCCATGTTTTGGGAGTGAAACATATTTACTGAGCTGAAATGTTAAACAAATGCAAATGAAAAGGCCACAAAGGCATGCAGCTGGTCTGTTACCTGTGTGTAAACTATGTAGTTCTGGATCTGATCCTGTGTGATGGGGATGTGCTCCAGAATCACCTGCAGCCTCATTGTCATCATGCTGGTCATCCAGTTTTCCAGGCTGGGGCTGATGTCACTAGACATCCTCCGCTGAACAGCGAGAGAAAAGAGAGCTTTTAGTTTCCAGGTACAACTGTTTTTAAAATTGTGTTTTTTGGTTGCTTATGCATTAAATCTTCATCTCTTGTGACCATTCTAGCATCACAAAAACATTTCAAGGATACAGTAGTTGACCTCTGCAGCCTGTAATGTTGCCATTCTATACTTGAATGTTGCTTTAAAATCTACAATGTAATGTCAACACCGCAGAGAACAATAAAGTTCACTTTGATTATCCATGACATGTATGTATCTTGCACATTTCAATAACTTATTTACAAGTTTTAGTCATACTGGCTGTAAAATGACTGTTTTCTGTACAAACGGCAACACCATGGTTTAAAATATTTACAAGTCTCTGTTTGCTTGTCTGTCCTTCAGTATTCTCAGCAACTATTCATCCAATCAACTTCACACTTGGTGGGTGTATTGCTATCATTGTTACTGTGTAGCATATTGACAAGGGACCCTTAATAACTGCTACTCTGCCCAATGGCATGCTGGGTACAGCTCACCCTCTGTCACTCACCACAGTACATTCAAGAACAGCTGAAGAAATAGAGACTGCAGATGTTACACTGGAGAAAACCTATGCAACTTTCAAAATAAATGTTTTTGTTCCTGGAAATAGCCTGGTCCTAAATAGCTAGCCGTTAGCAAATGACTCGTGTACAACCAAAGGTAGTGCAGAGTCGAGTGTGAAGTTGTTTGAATGAGCGTCTCTTGAAAAAGCTGCATGGTTTGAGTGGTGACCTCGCTAATGTGAATGAAATGGAGGGACAGGATCGATAAACAGTGGACATGTAAACAAGTAAAAGGTAAAGGCAGTATAGCCTAAATGAAATTAGTTTTTTCTGAAAGGCAAAATACCGAATTTGTGTTTAAAGCAAAGCTTCTCCGACTTCACTTGCTGCAATATTTGAAAGTTAGTCATATATTTCCCCTCTCGTTCCATAAGGGGTTCCTCAACTGCTCAAAATGTCATGACTGAGACTTTGTTGGCTTGTAGTTCTTTTTTGGCATTTCCTACCACAAGCACTCAAGTGTGCCACTAAAGCTTGTATTTGCATTTGTGCAAACCACTAAACCTTATATCCTTTTCCTACAATGTTAAATTCAGTTTCACCTGGACTCTACTGCCTGTAGAAACCTACTGTAGCAGAAACAAACAGCGACTGAATAGATAAGAGATTGTATACTGACTATTCGGTGGTTGATGACTGCAGTCAGAGCTCTCTGATCTCCTCTCAGGCAGTGCAGGTTGAGAGCGAGACACTCAAACAGTGCCTGGTTGCACATCTGTAGCAGCCGGGGCCCAAATGACTCATCTGGATGAGATAAAAAATATTAATGTTATTATTTGTTTTGCAATATTGATTTGCAAAAAAGCCCAACACAAACACAACTCCTGCAGGGACGGTGAAATGAAACATTTTTAAGTTATTTCTTCACCTCCTGATAAATAATTAATTATGATTAACTCTAGTGCTGCAACGTATACTCTATACACAGAGGATAAACCTGAACAAAAACATCCACACATAACCCTTCATCTACACCCACTGATTTATACTGTTGTTAAAAGTTTACCAGTGCAGCGCAGTATGTGTGTAGCAATGTGCGTCAGCTGCTGTCTGAAGAAGGACATGTTGGTCTGAGTTACGTCAACGCCCTCCAACACTGTGACTGAAGACTCTCTCTGTGGGAGTTGAGAAAAGGGTGTCGTCAATACATTCAGCACTTCAACAATCAGGATTTTTTTAGAAGCAACTCATTCCTTTATGTACCTTAACTACAAATGAGACATATATGTATCAGTCCCCACACTGAACTCCTGCTATCAGCGTTCTCTAGCCGCATGTTTTACCAACATTTTGATGCCTTTATTGATCATCTGTGATGTGAGAACATCAGACTTGAACACTGTCTGTACTGATTCAGCTGACATAATGCGAGTCGATTTGGAGAAAGGGTTGCAACAGTATGATATTGTCTGAACAGCCCTACATTTAATTATATACCGTTTTTAGGGTGTCAGAAGGTATCACATTTTAATTTAGGGCATTTAAAGACCTTTTAAAGATCATTTTTAACCAAAGTTATGACAGATTTTTGGACAAATCATCTTTTTCTTATTTAAGCATTGCAAGTAAGATTAAAAGTAAGTTGAATCTATGCAGTCCTGTGCATGGGGAAGGTTTGAATATGAATACGGTTGTTATTCAGTGAGGTTACTTTACATTTGCCTTGACTTATTTTGACAACAAATTAAAAGATGGATAAATTAAATGAATCAAATGTTTGTGGCAATTAAGACCAGATAAATTCAAATTTTAAAATATTAAATGACTTTTAAGGCCTAATATGTATAACATTTAATTCAAAACACTTTTACTAGACGAGGAGCAGACATCAAGGACTTACAAAGCTCTCACTGATGTATTCCTCCAGTTCGTTGACAAGACCGTCAGCTGCAGCCTGGGGGACGGAAACAGAGCGCATGAGGAAAAAACAGAGAATGACGACACATACAGGAAGAAGAGGACAAAAGCTGTTATTGGTCAGTTACTCAAAAGAATAAAAAAGACAAACCATAACAGAGAGTACATGAGCTGTATCTACTTTTGACAGTACTTATGTATTTAAAGATCTGTCGTGAACAACAACAATGAAAAGGAAAAACAATTCAAGTGGTACTGACAGCAATGTTCTCATCAGTGGGCTCTCTGCCGTTGAGGTAGTTCTGGTTGAAGAACTGGGACAGCTGAGGCTGGATGCGGCCAAGGGGCTGGTGCTGGCCATGAAGCAGCATCACCAGGTCCGACATGGTGAACGTCTGGCACACCAACATCAGCAGCTCTCCAAAAAACCCTGCAAACCACATTACAACAAAAAGAAATATTTAGATAAATCATTGTCTGATATGCTGCTTGACTGAATGACACTGTAATCTGTTACCCACAGCGGCTGCACTGACAACATGATATACTTGTGTGTTGGATCTTTACCGGTGGGATCCTCAGGACTGATGAAGATGTTGGTCGCCTGGGACAGTCTCTGCATGAACTGGGCGATGCTCTCAGTGTCGTTCTGAGCTTGACCCAGAGAGCCCATCATGGTGCTCAGGACGCCACGGACGATGCCTGTGAACAGCTCTGGGTTGAGGGCTTCAGCTCCAGTAGGGGGGTTGGGCATGGGGGTGGGCCCAGCAGCAGGAGCAGGAGTGGTACCAGAGGGAGGTGGGGGTGGAGAGAAGATGGGCTGGGCCTAGAAATGAAACAAGGATTTGTTAACATTATGCTGCTTTACTTGAAATGCAAATGATTCCTTTAAATGGAAAGCACAACTCACAGTCAGCCTGTCTGCCCTCTAGTGGGACACACAGCGATGACTACGGCCTTTAAATGTCTCTATACTTAGGCCAATGAGATGCATATTAACATGTGATACGGTTTTCCAAAGTTATAAAATTTTTTGAATATTAAAAGTTGTCCAGACACAAGCAGCTGCATGAAAACTAAATGAAATACAGAAATTATTATTTCAATCAGAAACTTAGAATTTGATTTGGCTGATGAACTCCTTTCACATCTTCTGTGTGCAGGAAGTATATCACTAAAGAAATGGTATGCAAATGAAGTGTCTACTAACTGTCAAGTCGCACATTCAACCACTGACCTGCTGCATGAACTCAGTCACTCCCTGGATGAAGGCTGGGACGCCAGATGTGGTGACAGTAATTGAAGGGGCCCCAACAGAGCCCACGCCGGCCCCCAGGAGAGAACCCAGAAGCTGGCCGAGGTCTGGGGGCATCTCCTGAGACTGAGGTTCACCAGTGTTGGTGTCAGATTGGCTCGGTGGACTAGTAGTGTTCGCTGTGGGCGGAGGTGTTGGGCCCGAATTGGAGAAAGAAAAGGAGGAGGAGGCTGAGGAGGTTTGAGAGGAGGAGGAAAAGGAGGAGGAGGAGGATGTGGATGTGGAGGAGGAGGATGTGACTGTTTGACCAGCTGTAAAAAACAGATTGAAGTATCACTGATTGACAGCAATCCTTAACCAATCTTGCTATACTTTAAGCTAACATAATAACACAAAAAATGTTGCTCATCAAGTCCAAATCTAAATTTGACAACTAGAAAAGCTTACCCATCTGTCCTGGCAACAAAAGCTGTCCAACCAGTCCACTAATCATCTGATTAAGAGCAGCAGGGTTGAATGCCTGTGGAGCAAGATTTTTCAATAAGTCTCAAATGTTGATCATGCTGAAAACCAGCCTCAAAAAGAGGAACCAAATCAGAAAACATTATCCCCACCTGTCCAGGCTGCTGGCCCGGCATGGCAGCCCTCACGTTGATGGTGGTTCCCCGAGTGCCAAAGGCTGGAGGGGGCATGTTTGGTGCAAATGGTGGTCGGGTGAACACTACCCTGGCCTGGGGCTGTGGGCCAGTATGGGGAGGTGGTGGGGGAGCTGTAGGGGTGGTGGTGGGTGTGTTGGGACCTGTGGTGGTGGTTGAGGAGTTGGCTGTGGAGCTGTAGCCAGGAGGAGTGGGCTGGGGTGGGACTGGTTGGCCAGTAGCAGTGGCGGTGGCGGCGCTAGTAGCTACGGCAGCAGCATACTGGCTGATCTGTTGCATGAGATTCCGCATAAAGTCAGGGGGGAGGGCACCTGAAAGGAAGAGCAGAAACTGGGGAATTAGAATAACAGGATATCAGGGCTGTTCCCAACCTAGAATATTATTGAACTGCCAGATATTTGCTTGAACAGGCTTTGGCGGAATGTCAGGTAATATGCTAAACAAGCCAAATTAGCCCTCCAGGCCAATACATGCTTCTAACTACGCAAACGACAGTTCGAAAATGTGCAACAACATTTTTTTACATACAGAGATACAGAGACTATATCATATTAGGCAGCAGTGAGCTGTAAATTTACCCCGTACAAACAGAAGGCAGAAGATAAAATTATCTCAGAATCTGACCAGCAAAACATCTCTTCCCCAGAGCAGCTGCCTCTGTCTCTCTCAGACAGACTGGTCTGAGTCCACAATTGCCTGTATCTGTCAGTGACATCTTCGCAAAGTGTTTGGGACGTTTTGATGCAGTGTAGCAATTTTGGCCTCAAGGGCAGCGCGAAAGTGAGACACACTGACTCTGCAGCTAATTCTGGGACTGCAATGACTGAATTTGCAAGGACAGACACAGGAAGTAGCCACGCTCTGCAGTCAGACAGGAGTCAGGTTACAAACCAATCACAGCCGACAGATATCTTTCCCTTCTTCTGTAAATATTCAGTCTGATGAATACGGTAAAGTTGGTCATGTTAGCGCAGGGCTACCCAGAGCTTTACATCTGTCCCACAGACAATAGGCCTACACACTTGTAAACAGCTCCTGGAAGAAGATCAGCTCTGCACTCAGGATTTTAGGTAAATAGGCTATGCGATGCTTGTTGAGGTTGCTTAACAACCTCAGACACAACTGCCTCCTTGTCTTGAAAGCTTGAAACAAAAAAGGCACAAAAGTAGCGCTGAGAGCCTGAATCGGAGTTTCCAGGGCTGGTACCTGCAGTTATTCCACAGGTTAGTTTAAAACATGTCGGGCAGGAAATCCAAAGTGTGGGATCATTTTGAGAAGGTGAAGGACGAACCCAAGGTGATATGTAAACTCATCTTCATTGGTCAACTACAAACATGACGTATCATCTGAAACATGGAAGTAGCTACATGCCCATTAGCCCACAGCGTCATTAACAGGCAGCTCTATCAGTGTGTGACGTGCACTTATAGATAAAATATAGGCCTATATTAATGAAGGTTCATTAGGACGGTTTTGTATTTCTCTGTAATGTAGCACAGTGTTAATGGTACTATTCTTTCTCACACCTTCAACTCAAACCATTGTGTTGCCCCACCCAAAATATATCATTTAATAATTAAATTAATATCGTAAACATGCAGGCGATTAGTCGACTAATGGCCCTAAATAACGTCAACTGGTCTCATCGACCAATAGTCGTTATTTAGGGCCATTACTTGACAGTTGAAAATTCTTAGTCTATTTAAGACAGCACCCCTAATGTTTTACTTCTGTTTTCAGCAGAAAATATAACGTTTTTAAGAGAAGGACTCATTTCTGATTCCAACATCAAGTATTTTGTTGACCCTGTCTGAGTGTTGGAACAAAGAAAACATGGACTTTTGGAGGGTTTTTACAAGACTAGACTGTGGTATGTAAAACGTAGTACACCAAATGAGATATAACTTGGCTTTTACCTGGTTGTCCAGGCATTTGCTGTCCAGCTGTAGCAGGGTTTGCACCTGGGCCTGCACACACACACACACACACACACACACACACACACACACACACACACACACACACACACACACAAAAACAACACACAACTACTTTGAACTCCATGGTAAAATTATGAAAGTACCTGCCTGTAAATAAGAAACAGAAGTGCATTTGCAGCAACAAGCCAACATTCAACAAATACTGTGACAAATAAATCTTCAAAGTGTACAGTTCCATTCTGATTGTGGCAGCAGTGCATAGAGGATGCTGACATGTGGTATTAGCGATCATTTAACTCCTCGCACACTGCCGTCCAGCAATATGACACACAAACAGCTTTGATGCAGTGGAGCATTCAATCAGTGGCGGGTAGGGGACAACACACCGTCCGTGTTCATCTGCATCATGACCACCGGTACTGCCTGGTGGCTGATCCTGATGACCGGGGGCCAGCCTGTCCCTGTCCAGCCTGCTGATTGGAAGGGGAAGTCTGTGAGGGGGAGGTCTGTCCCTGACCTGCCTGCTCCGAATGGCTGGCCGGCTGGGTGGGCGGGCCTTGTCCCTCTGTGCTGTTGGCTGCAACAGTCACTGTGGCGCCCATGTTCATCTGTTGAAGAAGGTGCAAGAACAATCAGTCCAAAAACATGAAAAGTTTTTTTACATCTTTCCTTAAAAATATGCTTGATTCACTTACTTGCACAGGGATGTGGTGGTGCACAGCTCCAGGCAGAGTGACGGGGGTGGCATAGTGGGAAAATGGCCGGACCACATGCAGGTGGCGGGGCACAGGGCTCATGAGGTTCAACCGCAGGTCACTGAGGGCCACAAGGGCGTTACCAAGCAGCCGGAGACACTCCCACGTCAGGATGAGAGTGCGCTGGTCCTCCTCTCTCTCCTGTTGCAGAAAAAAAAACAGCTTAGGCAATTGTTTTTTAAAAAACATCTATTTATAGTAACTTGTATTCAAGGTCTAGTTTTTAGGATTTAGTGGCATCTAATGTTGAGGTTGCAGAACTGAAACTTCTCCCGTGTGCAAAGTGTGTAAGAGAACTACGGCGGTCAATGCGAAAACACAAAAATGAGAATGGCCTCATCTAGAGACAGTGTTTGGTTTGTCCGTTCTGAGTGACTGTGGATTCAATCTGCTCCATATGTAGATATGAGGTTCATTCTAAAGCAGGGTTGGAATTTAACTGCTTGAATTTAACGCTGGTGGATTCCAAAATCTACCAGCCACACAATATATTACTGTTGTTTGTTTTGGCTAGTAAGTGAAGCAAATCTCGCAGCCACTTGCATATTTTACCAGCATTTGGCTAGTTGCTGGTGCTCATTTCCAACCCTGTTCTACGGTAACGAAAACACAACAATTCTTATTTTCAGGTGATTTTAAACTCATGAAAATAGTTGTGCATGTATTATATACCATTTCTGCCAACAGATGCCCCTAAATCCTACACACTGGGCCTTTAAATACACAGGGTTTTGAGCATTTAATGGAAAGTTAAAAATTTGGGAAAATATGTTTATTTGCTTTTTGAACAGTTTGATGAGAAGACTGATACCATTCTCGTTCCTGTACAGAAAACATAGTTAAGTGAAAACAGCTACTCTGGCTCTATCCAACTCTAACAAAATCTGCCAACGAGCGCTTTTAAAAACACGTATCTGACAGTTTAATCTACAAAAATAAAAATAATTGTCTGTTTTACGAGGGTTATGTGTCAAAGTATTTCTTGGTCAGGACCACTGCAGAGTCTCTAGGAATTTATTGTGCCAAACTCTTCTTTTTAAAGATAACATAAATAGAAGTGGTAGTATAAGTTGCGCTGTCAGTATCATCATAACCTTGAAAGTAGGTCAAGAATTGATGATTTAGTCCATCATTTTTGTCCAAACAACTTTTATCAGGTACGGAAGCATTCGATTGTTTTAACAAAAACAGCAACTTTCTCAGAAATGCACTACAGATCACCAGTAAATTATTATTTGGCTGCTTGAATCCTACTGTATTATTGTTGTATTCTGCGGTAGTGGCTGTCTCCAGGATGGTGTGAGCTCTCTGAATGAAGGGCTGCAGTCTCTCTTCCACCCTCCGCAGCTCAGACAACATCTCCGCCAACTCTGCTGGGCTGGGATGACTAGGGGAAGAAAGAGGGGCTCGTTTGATGATGATCAATCACAAGAAATGATAACAAAGCAGGTCAACACAAACATACAGAATCACTATGTATATAGATAGAAAGATACAGAGAAAGATATGCAACTGACAGGAAGATAGACGGATCAAATTATTTGATTCTATGCTTAATAATTTCACGTTCTTTTAAAATTCACCTGACTTAAAAACGGTGTGGAGTGAAAAAACAGGAATCAAAAGTATGTGGCATATGTAACAGTCTGTGTCAGTGAAAGAGTGGATTTCTCACTTGGGTCCAGGTTGGGGTGTTGGTCCCTCAGATTGTGCTGAGGAGGTGGGTGGAGGTGGGGGAGTTGATGGAGGTGGGGAAGTGTCCATCGGCTGGGCAGACGGGGAGGGAGTGGAGGTGGTAGATGAAGATGAGGGTGGAGGGGGAGCAGCAGCAGAAGTTGTTTCTGTTTGGCCGGAGTCGCTCGGCCGACCCTGGAAAAAGACAGCAGGGTTGTTACTGATAAGGCCGTGATTTCCCTGGAGCTTTGCCACTGGAGTAATTTGAAGGTTGAGCTCTCACCTCCATCCTGTGGATGACATCATTGATGTCCCTCAGGAGGTTCTCAGCCAGCACCAGCCTCAGCCTAGGCTCGCTCTGTACTGGTTGGTCCATATCGATGTGCACATTCACAGACCCGTTGCTCTGATATAAAAAAAAAAAAAGTTGACAATCAACAAACAAAGGAAAATGTCATGTGGCAGTGTTTATCAGCAGGTACAGTATCTTACCCCGGTGCTGGTTGTGACTCTGGCATTCCTGGCATTCTCTCCCATGCCAGACACCATCTGCTGAACCGACATCTAAACAGAAACAGAAAAAAGCACAGAAATAATACGCCTATGGAAACACTGTCACATGCATGACAAACCATCTGACAGTCATGATGATATTAAACATGATTAAGGCTGGGCAACATGCTGCATATAAAATACATGATAAAAAACAAACCAGAGGATTTTCTTCCTTTAAGAGCCAAAATTACTGAAGATATTTTTTAAATGTTTTCCTACAATGTGAAATGTTTAAATGTTGAGTTTTCTGCTTTAATTAATACAGTTAAGGCATTTTGCTTAGACGAAGAGAATCAATGTACATTTGTTCTATTGATAGTTTACTAGTTAGTATTATGTTGTAAGTAGGTTTGGGAATCTCCAGGTACCTCAAGATTTGATTTTGATTCAGAGGGCAACAGTTCAAAATGTTTCTTTTAAAATATAGCAGACTGTATTTTTAGTGATCCATAATTAAATAAACAGGTTATTTTACTTGCACAGAGTGTGGATCTTGTCCAGGTCCCTTTCCCCTTCAAACTACCTCAATACCCTTACTTTTTAAATCAGGGGGCGCCAGTTGGATTGTATCCATCTGCGAATGCTCACACTTGTCCATTGTGAGATATCCATATATATAGGATATGCACACACCTGCGTAGGGTCCAGTGTTTACATAACCTACTGTAAGATTTCCCTTGAAACACTCAAATAATATATGGTCCGCATCCTTTTTATTTTAAAATGTTAACTGCATTGATGAATTAATTAATTTGAAAGCGCCTAACAGCCTCCTGTGTGTATAAGAATAGCATGAGGGGGAGGGGGAGTGCTCCACCACAGCGGCTGTGTTGTTATTTACGTTGAGCAGCCTCTCTTTCCATTAGTGCTGGTGAAGCCAAGACACTGGGTAGGCTAGGCACAGGGTTTTTAAGGTAAACAGACTGAGCAGAGAGTTATTTTCTTGTTTCTCGTTTTAATTTGGTTAATGCTGCAGTCAGTTTACATGCCGGTTGCTGCTCCTCTCATTAATGTTAGTCTCTGGGTGATGGCGTGAGTAAGTATTCACAATATACGTCATGTTCGCCTCGCAAATGTAATTATTTAGACATTAAATCAAAACAAGCTGCAACCGCTGTCTTTTGTGAAGATGAATTAGCACAAGGTAAATTTAGCCCGCCCGCACTGTGGACTGTCCGGGTGCTACACTGACTGCACACTTGAGTTCTGCCACTTTTGTTTTGTCAACATCATGTTATGAACAAACAATTATATCATCGATTATTGACATTTGTGAATCATTGCAGAATCATCCACATCATGATGCATCTAAGAAACAATTTTTCCCCCAACCCTAGTTGTAACAACGAGCTGCAAACCTCAAACAGAGAAGAGGAGCGGGCTATAGCAGTCTGGTGACTTCACTTCTTTCTTTATAGCCACAAAAGGCTATATATGTTTTTCACATATGCAGTAGTTCCCTCTAAAACCTGTAAACAGACTTTGATGTATGACATCAGTGATATTCCTGCCTTAATCAAGTCACAAAGCTGACCTACCTGTATCTGCTGGGGGTCCATGATGTTGACAGGGAGGTTGAAGGTGCCGAGCATAACGTAGCTGTTAGCGTTACGATCATGTGGAGGTACTTGTGATGTTCCCTGGGAGGACGAGGAGGGTCCACTGTCGG
Organism: Epinephelus cyanopodus; assembly: GCA_026686955.1. NCBI lineage: Eukaryota > Metazoa > Chordata > Actinopteri > Perciformes > Serranidae > Epinephelus > Epinephelus cyanopodus. The sequence continues at coordinate 35,957,886 of CM048919.1, read as the reverse complement.
CTGAAGTGCCTCCTGACCCCGAGCCAGGCTGGGAGGGCGGAGGGGGCGCCCGCTCCACAAGATGTATCACCTTACCATCCACATCTGCGACGACAACAGAGAACTACAGTGACATCTCTACACATATGATGCCGTGTTGACTTCAAACTCTCATTTTGAGAAACAGCAGAAAGTATAGCTTTTCTACATCGCTGAAGGCCTCAAAAATTACATCCAACTACTTTTTCTGCACTGCAATACAGACTCAAGCAACAGAAAATCTTACAACAAAAAAAATAAGAGCATCCCTCAAAGTCAGTTCCTAACTACTCAATGCATGTGGCCCATGTGTTAAGAATCAATGTGCACATAATGATTAAATAAGAACAATTTTTACACAGAATAACAAAACAAGAAAGAGTGCAAAATCAAAACTAAAACTGCCCTTGAGTCAAGATCAAATCAAGCTCTGCACTGCTTTAATTGACCCTTTGATTACTTACTGTAGTCTGCCAGAGTCCTTTCATCCTGTAAGACTCTGCCCTGATAGATCAGCCTCTGTTTGTCCACAGGGATACCCACCGAAGGGGCAATGTGCTCCTTGAACTCCTTCACTGTCAACTACAAAAAGACAAAACAGAGGTGAGACAGATTTCCACAAAGGCTGACTGAAAATGAGAATTCACTCCAGAGTTTGCCGTAGGAAGGAAATGAAGAGTTTACCTGAGCACCAACAGTGTAGGTTCTGCTTTGGGAGTCTAGTGTTTTCACTGTCACCTCTATGTCTGTAGTTTGTTCCTCCATGGTGTTCCTGTGTCACAAAATAAAGCGTTATTAAAGCCTGACTGATCCTGAATTCTTGAGGCCAATCAGCTGATATGCATTTCTTAACACAAGCAACCCTTCTTGATAAAAACCTGTTTTTCATGAACTATGACCAGACTACAAAGGGGATTTTACAGTTGAAAAATAAACCCTTCAGTGCTTTCAGGATATCATGGAGGTGCGGTTTCTAATGACCATAAAAAATATCATCGGCATTTATGTACAGAATTTTCTTGGTATTTATCCACTGCCATTTAGAAATAGAAATAGAAAGAACTTTATTAATCCCTGAAGGGAAATTCAGCTGTCCAACAGCTCATAATAAAATAAAATATATACCATACATACACCAGTCCAGAACATCAGTAATAAGCTAATACTGGTCAAGATTCAGGCCAAACTGATAAACTGGTACAGCCAGTTGCCAGCAATCTGATGCAAGGCTGCTAGTAACTGTTTTTTTATTCTCAGTTAATGTTTTTCCCATTAACTGACTAATCATTGAATGTGTAAAACATCAGAAAACGATCATTTCTTAAAGATCATGGTGGTGTATTCAAATTGTCCAACCAACAGTTCAAAACCCCCAAATATTCCCTTTACAAAAAGGGCAAAAGAAGCAAAATACGAGAAGCTGAAACCAGTGAATGTTTTTTAAGGCTGCACCTACTCTAATGTCTGCTGTTGCAATCCTTAAACAAACAAAATATGTGGTTTATCAGGTTGAATGGCAAACTCTTTTTTTTTTTTTTCTTAAGAAATTTCTTTAATAAAATGTGATTCATGGTGCTCTAAGATTGCTGCCAGACCACCTGATTGAAACTGGTGTGTGCCTCACTTTGTGTGCAGCAGACTCGAGGGCAAACCATTTTTTGACCACAGTGAAAAAGTTGTTTTTAATGGCTAAAGGACAGAAAAAATTAACTTAAGCAGAATATTTCATTAGATAACAAAATGGTTTAAATTTGGGAAATAATTACATCTTTTTTTTGAACAAATCTGGAATTTAAAAACGCTATAAAGTTATTGGAATTGTCTGAATCAAACAAGTCAGAAGCAACAGCCACCTACACAGCCATACCTGAAATCAAATCATAAAAATAATGTGATATCAGTAAGATTACTGTTGTTTGATCTTTTTCTTCAACTGTTTAGTCAAATCTTAATTTAGAAATCAAAGGTTAATGTAATGGATAAAGCTTGAAAATTTTGAACTATTTCGTACAGCCCTAGTTTTGGCAATTAATTTTCTCTTGACTAATGGATCACTCAAAAACCAATTAGTTGTTTCGGCACTAATCTGATGCATGTAATTAGATTTGTCTTGCTGCAAACCTACACAACGAGTCAGTGCTGATATTTAATACATCACTTGATGAGCTGGTCCACAGAAAACTATCTGTCTAAATCAGATCAATTAATCATTCCAGTCACTTTTAAAGAAAACTTTTCAAACGTAACTGGCTCTAGCTACTTAAGTGTTAGAGTTTGCTGTAACATTAAATGAAAAGTCTTTGGCCTATACTCAGACCAAACAAGCAGTTGGAAGACAACACATTGAGCTCTGAGGAATTGTGGTGAAAGTTTTTCAGTACTTTCTGACATTTTACAGTCTAAACTCCACTTTTTACATTGAAAAAAATGAACAGATGAATTAATAATGACAGTTATTGTTACTTCCATCCCTATCACACAAAATACATTTATCCACAAATCATTACGTTACACCTTCAAGACACCAGTGTCACGAATAACACCAAAAACATAACTTATAAAAGGGCTTAGTAGTGACAAAACACGTAGATAGTTGCTTCCCTTTTATCGCTAATAACAACAACGAATACAACAGATGCTGGGGAATCGAGGAAATAGCCATGTGTAAAGTTAACTAACTCAAACTAAAAGTAAATCAGAAGAAAGAAGCAGCTAGCCAAGTTCACCTGACAGGTAACTAGCATCACAATGTCACCGTAGCTAACAATCGGCTATAACGGTGGACGTTAGCTAAGTTAAGTTAGCATAGGTTAGCTGTAACCTGCTAGGCCAGTTAGCGACACAGGTATTACAGAGTTTTGTAGTTACTAAGCAATTTGAACAGCGACACGCACCGCTATCAGTATTTGCGGATAACGTTAGCCAGCTAGCGTTAGTTAGCACTGGTTTGCTAGCAGGATTTAGCTTAGCTTAACTTGTGAACCAGACAAACGTTTGCAACGAAGCTAACTTTGACTAGCTCACTAGCGTAGGTAAGGAGGCTAAGCTAATGCTAAATAAACTAACCGTTAAAACACGCGTTATATCAGAGACGATGAGAAACTTCCTTTTCATAAGCACCGCGGCGTGTTGTTCAGTGCTTACCTTGAAAGTCACACTATCCTTTCAACTTATCCAGTGTATGCAGCTGTTTCTTATCAAATAACATGCAAATGATTTCCTAGTACAAGCTCTGGTACTTGCCAGAAGCTGCCAGGCTGCACGGATGTGACGTAATGGCGACACCGGAACACAGAGGAAAGAAACATGGCGAATCTCGTGGAGGCAACAACGCAGCAGCAGTTTGAAGATTTCCTGGCCAAAGCTGGAAAATGCCTGACTGTGGTGCATTTCCAGGCGGCGTGGTCTGCTCAGTGCGACCAGATGAACGAAGTGATGGCCGAGCTGGCGAAAGCACAGGCGCACACCACGTTTGTTAAACTGGAGGCGGAAGCGGTGCCTGAGGTGTCGGAGAAGTATGAAATCACCGCTGTACCGACTTTCCTTTTCTTCAAGGGAGGGGAGAAGGTGGACCGCTTGGACGGGGCCAACGCTCCGGAGCTGGATAGGAAGGTGCAGCGCTTGGCAGTTACCGGGAGTCCGGGCGGAGCTGCGGAAAGCGGCACCACAGACCTGAACCAGCGGCTAAAGAAGCTAATCAACGCGGCGCCATGTATGCTCTTCATGAAGGGGTCACCGCAGGAGCCCCGCTGCGGCTTCAGCAGGCAGATAGTGGGCTTGCTGAAGGAGCACAACATCCAGTTCAGCAGCTTCGACATCCTGTCCGACGAGGAGGTGCGACAGGGGCTGAAGACCTACTCCAACTGGCCCACATACCCTCAGCTGTACGCGAATGGAGAGCTGGTGGGAGGACTGGACATAGTGAAGGAGCTGGCCGAGTCCGGAGAGCTGGAGAACACCTGCCCGAAGGCTGTCACCCTGGAGCACCGTCTGAAGACTCTCATCAACCAGAGCCCAGTCATGCTGTTCATGAAGGGGAACAAGGAGGCTGCAAAATGCGGCTTCAGCAGGCAGACACTGGAGATTTTGAACGACACCGGGGTGGATTATGACACCTTTGATATTCTGCAGGATGAAGAGGTGCGTCAGGGGCTCAAGACCTATTCTAACTGGCCAACCTACCCACAGCTGTACGTGAAAGGAGACCTGATCGGTGGACTGGACATAATGAAGGAGCTGAAGGAGAATGGGGAGCTGGTATCAGTGTTAAAGGGGGAGTAGGTGTATTCACCATGTCATCAGAGAGTGAACAAGAAGCTACTGCACATGCCCAGACCAGACCAGTGTCACTGATGCAACAGGGGGCCCAGTGAGGGAAATGATAGAATTAATGATCAAATTGTGTCACATATAACCAAGCTGTTGTAGCATTTGGATATGTTCGGCCTACGTAAAAGTCAAAAATGAAACTGCACTTAAAGAGAATTTACTGTTGGTTTATTATTTTTGAAGTTTCGGCTAAGTAATACTTGAAAACGCATCTAAAGAAATGTTTAAAGTGAATGTTAAGCATTCCCTGTGCGTGGCCTGATGTTATAAATCCTGTCTGACTCTGGGATAACACACTGAGAACACATGACTTCATGTTTTCTGCATTCTGGGGGGGCTACACCTGTCCTTCCAGTATTCACAGCCTCACACTTTAGAGCGGGTTTATATTTAGTGAAGCCTCTGACTTTCCCTGCTGTCCTGTCCACGCTTTCCTCACCTGAAAGAGAAACAGTTACAACTATATCCAATAATCACTCTGGTTAAATGCATAGAACTAACTCTAGGTGGCAGTTATTGAGACTTTGTTCATTAATTACATTATGATTAAACAATTAAAAAATCTAAGATTTGGTGTTGTTTTTTGGTGCTGCTTCTACCAGCTTGCTAATATGTACAAAATATCACTTTGTAGAATCTGCGGGCAACCAAACGAGGGTTGCAGCGATATCTGTTTCAAGGTATACTGTGATATAAAAGTTTCTATCATACAGAGTACATTTGCTTATCTATAATATTGGGGGAAAAATGCAACTGGACGCTAAATCTCCCATTTATTTTAGTTGTTTTCAAAGAGGAGACTTTTTACACATACTTCTATTAACAAAATGGTTTCAATTATAGCAATAAAACATTTATTCAACCAACAACAAACCCTCTCTGTTTTATTCCTTTAAGGGTCATTCTGACTGATGATAATATAAGGTCTGTAATATCGTGATACAGTGAAACCGCAATGCTTTCTGAGACTGTGAACATCTCATACCTTCACAACCCTAAACCAAACAAACCCTGTATTCACAAACAGCAATGCAACACCTTAAACCAGGGGTGTCAAACATACGGCCCGGGGGCCAGAACCAGCCTGCCAAAGGGTCCAATCCAACCCTCTACATGACTTTGCACACCTAATGTTTATGCTCATGTGGAGGCTGACAGGTTTTAGGAGATATCTGAATACAATAAATATTTTCTATAGTCATATTTAAAGATATTGAACATTGTGCAAAAATGATGTCAACCAGCAGCTTCAGTACAAAAGGATCTGTATCAGACTTCGATCTTAAAACATTATTAGTGGGAACGCTGCTGCTGATGCTGCAGAAGCACAGACAAAACTTCAGATTGTAAATGATTTGTAAGGCAGTGGATGAGTTAACTTGATCTTCAATAGCCTCCACTTTAATGGAAAATTATGAAAAAAGTCACATGTAATGAAATTGAGCAGTAGACTGACTGGATGTAGAAAGGGTGAGGCATGCAGTTGAATTTGCACATAATTTTTCTTAAGATCGTGGGTTGTTCATTTGTTTTGTAAATGGATGAACATATTCAGTGATTTTCTGCACACTAAAAAATGGAAAAAATCTGAGGGGATGTCCCACTTGAGATCAAATTGGGCTGTATGCAGCCTCCGAACTAAAATGAGTTTGACACCCCTGCCTTAAACCCAACGTGTGAAAGTAAAAGTTGTTGAAAATGCGTTGTTTGCTGTAGAATAACAGGATTACCAGTTGTGTCTGTGAACATAAATACAGCACATCCACAATTCTTAGCTGTAGTTAAACTGCTGTTAAATGTAAAGTTTAATACCGTAAAACTTTAAGTAAAAGCCTAGTCCCAATTTAACACCCAGTCCCTTTTACTAGCCCGATGTGGCTGCACATTTTGACAAATAAACACTTGTCTCTTATAGAGGCCTGGTCTGGTTACTAAGCAGTTAATTTTTTTTGTAGAAGTTCTTAAGATGTGTAAAACCAGGTTGTTGGTTTCCTCAAATTATGTGTCTGTTCCTCGATTACCCTGTAAGTTATTCATATTCTTTTAGTCCGTAAGGGTCCTCAGATCAAAAGAATCAAAATGGTTTTTCATAAAAATGAATCCAAGTTGTGAGTATTGTTTTAACAGGATAAAGTGTTGGGCCGGATGCTGTAATCCTCGAGTGCCATAACTCTCCCCTTGATGCGCTATCTGTCATAGCTAGACCAAATGAATGATTCATAGTTGATATATTATCTGAAGCCTAATTTTTATACAAGTAATATTCATACTGGTTTACATAAACAATTTGATTGCATTTCCTGATCTTTGCTAAGTCTCATTTTTCAGGTCATGTGCTCAGTACTTCACCAACACATGCATTTTTGCTAAATATAACCTTAATATTGAAGTCTGGGTTTGGAGCATAGATAGTTTCACTTTCAGTTCAGTTTTAAATAGTAAGGATTTGAGAGAAAATGCATGTATCAAGGCAACACAGCAGGTGATTTACAATTTGTAATTTTGTGGGTGAAGTAATCCTTAAATTCTGCAGGACCTAGACGTAGTCCACGGACCAGAATGCAATAAAACATAACTCTAAAAGACCTGACACTATATTCACAACCTGTCTGCAATGAATATTTTAATAAACATTTCCAGGTGCGGTTTATTTTGATAAAATAAATCCTTGTTGTAGGAGGCCTCTGTTTTCTGGGGAAGTCTCTCAAAGTGTAACACATGCAGACAAGCTTGTTGTTTGCCACCACCTTGTGGAAGTACGGGGAAGCTCTTCCAGCTCTTGTTCCTGGCAGTATGGTGTCTGCTGTAATACTGCATGAGCTCAGCTAATCTGACAACCACCTTTCAGACAGCAGTCAACAAACCGACACGCTGCCAAAGCTTCCTGTGGGGAACTCACACGTTTGACTTTGTGTTCCACATGTGCCAGGACGTAGACTGCTGTTAGGCCGCATAAGACTGGTGTAAGGGAGCAGAAACAAATCAAGTTGAGGCTGAATGTCCCGAAGAAATGATGCCTCGCAAAAATATATGTATTGTTGTAACCATAACCTGATCTCAAACTGTAAGTTCAACACATGAAAACATTTTAAAGCTGAACTACTGGCAACTACTTTGATAATTAATTAAGATAAATTTCAATCAAAAATATACTAGTTTTAAGTGTCTAATGTGAATATTTGCTTGTTTTTCCTAGAATTTACTAGTTTTTTCATTATATGAACTAAAAATCTGTGGACTGTTAGTAAAAAAACAAGCAATTTTAGTGTGTCAAACATTTTATGGACTAAAAGATTGAGTGATTAAATAAGAGAGTAATGTAGAGAGTAAGAGAGTAAAAGCTGATAGAGACAGACAAACACTAGTGTAGGAGCATGATTAATAAAAAAAAATAGCCTTAAACAAATAGGACTAGTTAATGATTCCCAGTAGATGTCTGTTGACAGAGTGCGTGGGACTTGTTCAGTCAGGACAGACCGTACTCAAACACATTGGTAATACTCTGGTTTATAAAAAATTATACCTGAGGTTGTAACATGTTCACTTTCCAATAGTAAAAACTTTCTATAATTAACTTTTTCTTTGCTGAAGTGATTTAAAAGAAACCACCACCTCCTACATATGATGATGACTCAGAGGGCCCATGAAGAATGCCTTTAAGGGACTTTCTCTTCTCAGCAGAATTTGGAGCATGAGTAAAGCTCGCTGTGAGAAAATGATCATCATTTTACTATAAACGTGTTTATCCTAAAAGGCAGAGACAACCTCTTTTAACCCGTTGCTCACTTCCTTCAGAGATCACAATCTGAATCACAGACACACACACACACACACTGTATATTTCTCAATCGTGGGATCAGTAAAGGTGTATCTTATCTTATTTTATATAGATAAATAAATATGAACAACATATACAATCTGTAAGTCAGACTTTTTTGTTATACATACAGTTATACAATACACACACATCCCCTTCTCCCCCTCCCTCCCACGGGGGTGGTGGTGTGTCTTCCTCAAGCTCGGGTCCTCTACCAGAGAGCTTTATGGTTCTACTCAGTATCTGAGCTGTTCCTATGACTGCACTCTTCTGGACAGAGACCTCAGATGTTGTACCTGGACTCTGCTGAAGCCACTCTCCCAGTTTGGGGGTCCCAGCCCCCAGTGCTCCCATTACCACTGACACCACTGTTGCCTTCAATCCCCACATCTTTTCTGTTTGTCCGCCAACATGATGTCCGGTTGGTTAGCCATCACCAGTTTGGATCTGGAAGTCCCACATGATCTCACCTCAGTCATTCTCAACCACCTTAGGAGGTGTCTAACATTCTGACCTTGGGATTTCCAGCTCATACTCAGTGCAGATGTTCCTGTACACTATGCCAGCATCACTATGCCACGCTCTTCCTGCCTGCATCTCACACCCTGCTATTATGTGCTGAGCTGTCTCAGGAGCATTTTTGCACAGACTGCACCTGGGGTCCTCTCTGCTGTGGTAGACCGTGTTGCTTCTATTGATCTTGTACTTCCTGTGCTGCCATGATTAGTGCTCCCGTGGTGTCTTTCAATCCGGCCTTTTCCAGCCACTGGCAGAATTTCTTGATGTCGGCCACTTCTTCAATCTGTCGGTGGTACATGCTGTGAAGGGGCTTGTCCTTCCATCATGGTTTATATTTAACAGTAGTATGTGCATGTTACAAAGACCACTGTGTATTTAAACAATAAAATATGTAGCCTGGGTCTTCAAAAGGGGGTCTGCAGCACCCAGGGGGTCCTCAGAGTTAATGCAGGGTGGCCACCAAATTATTAACCTATTGGCTGTTTATTATCTTAAGTTTACGGACATCCTTGTGAGCCACAAGACTTCTTCTTGAGCAAGAGGCTCAATTACCGCCCACATCAGAAACAAATAATATGTATAAATATATGAATATGCCAATAGTTATTATTTTAATAGCTTAGTATTGTTGCACTATAATAGGGTATACAGGTTTATACATGCCACTTTAGGCCGCCGCACACGTTGTTGCAGGCCGTAATACGCAACTCAGTTTTATACACTATAAGTAGCAGGGGGTCCATTCTCTGTCTCTCTTTCAGCTAAGGGCTCCTTGCTCTGAAAAACATTTAAGACCCCTGATATAGTGTCATTAAACTGATGTTAGCTGTTCATCAATCAATCAATCAACCAATCAATGGCTCTTACGTCCGGTTGTTTTGCTGCATAGTATTCTGTAGCGCCCTCCAGAGGGGAGAAGTTGGAACAGGCTGTGCAGCCATGTTACCTGCCTGACTCCTGACTCTGAAGTGTGTAAGTCCTGAATGGAGGGCAGGCTGGCACCAGTGATTCTCTCTGCAGTAATGATTGTCCGTTGTAGTCACTTCCTGTCCTGTTTGGTGTCTGATCCAAACCAGATAGTGATGGATGTGCAGAGAATAGACTGAATCATTGCAGTGGGGAACTGGGGCAGCACCTCCCGAGCCTCCTCTGAGCCTTTTTTTTCTGGTGATGTTGATGTTGGATGTTCACTTTAGGTCCTGGGAGATGGTGGATCCCAGACGCTTAAAGGCCTCCACCGCAAACACAGTGTTGTTGAGTCAGTGTTGAGGGGCATCTCCTGAAGTCTACTGTCATCGCCACAGTTTTGAGTATTCAGCTTCAGGTTGTTCTGACCACACCAGAGGGCCAGCTGCTAAACCTCTTGTCTGTATGCAGACTCGTCACTTGATCATTGTGTCATCTGCAAACTTCAGGAGTTTAACAGACGGGTCTTCTGAGGTGCAGCTGTTGGTGTGGAGGTCAGAGGGTATTGCAGCAGTACTTGTTAATAATTTACCTACACCCACACTCTTTTCAGATGACACGTTGGAACAAACTGTGCCCCCAAGACCAACACACATTCTGATCAGGTTCTTAGCGAACAATTAGCTCTGAGGGTTGCAGTTATGTTGGATAAAACTTTGTCATGTTTTCTCTATTTATTTAGTTTGTTGTATCAGGCCTTTGTGCCTTGTTCAGTTCCCGAGCTGTTGCCTGTCAACACTGTCGACCATCAGCAGGTGAGAAATATTTAGATTTTCTGTTTGTCTAAATGCAAAATATACTCACGTACTTTTCACATAACGTTTGTCAGAGAAAAACATTTGATGATTCTTGTCATTGGCACTTTGTTGTTGTTATTTTAGTGAAACATTTTGTACTTTTTAATGCATCTAAGATAACTTTAATGCAGTCTTAATATATACCCTCTGGTTAAGTGTGTCGAATAAGTAACGCACAGGCATTTCACAGTTAGTGCAGACACAGAGAGATTTACCGAGATAAATTGAAGATGTGACCACAGAGACGCTCTTTCCACCCCCTCTGTTCTTTCCATAAGTGGTCTTTCTCAATACTTGTGGGCTTATATCTTAAAATAGGTTATGTTCCTATAGCGTTGCTGCAACCCCACACTGTCATGCCATCTCTCTGTGTCTGCGTCTCTTTTAGTATTTGGGGAAATGGTACTTTAAAGCGGCAGTCAGTCGCAGAGAAGCTGACATTCACAAGTTCAAAGCACTGGACAACATGTGGTTCACCATGGAGGAGTTGACCAACAGCACACTGCTGCTGACTGGACACATGCGCATGTGAGGCAGCAGATACACACGCACACATGACCTCACAGGGAATAAATACCAACCTTAAAGTGGAAATAGACAGTTTTTGTTGTTTAAAATTATCACTATGAAGTAAATGTTAATATCACCATGTAACAGCTACAGAATAATGTCATCATCAGTTTTTAGACTGGTTCCCCACAAGCCTCACTTTCACTCTGCAATTCTGTCTGCCAATGAGTACAAACTCCTGGGAAATAAGAGGCTTGATTTATGGCACAGAGGAATTGTGTCAATTATTATGCAACCAAAAGAGGAAGCCGAAAGCAGTTTTGTTTTACCCGTTAGCTACTGGTAGCTATCCCCAGTTACCAAACAGTATCAGTGTAAATAATCTGTGGGGGAAATGGCAGAGGGTGGAACAAGCAAAGTATCTGTGGAAGCTGTAGTAGGCGCTAGGCTCTGAGGCAAGGTTGGTGTGGTTAACTAAAATTAAAAACTAAAACTAGGCAGAAAAACCCCCATTTATTTAACTGTAATAAACATAAAAACTAGGTTTTACAAAAAAAACTAACTGAAATGATACTGTGTACTTACAAAATTAACTATTAACTAACTATAATGATAAAATACAAATACATAAATAAATGTCTTTAATTTTAGTCTTTACAAGTTTGGTCAAATTTGTCAGCACAAGCATGAGGAGGCACTGGTGCATATGTTTATTGAGACTGGGATGTCTACATGACAGTCAGTCAATTGTCTTCACAAAGTTTGTGCTGTACTGTAACACCGAATCTGAACTTCAGAAATGTTGCCACTGACCAATACCCACATATTGTCAAGAATGAAAAGTAAAACTAATACGAGAACTAATAAAAACTAAACTAAAACCAAACTAAACTGAAACAAGCCACCTACTCTGAAAAATAACTGAAACTTGTGGTTGATTATTGGTCTGTTTTCACTTTAAAGGAACAGTGTGTAAGATTTAGGGGGATTTAGTGGCATCTAGTGGTGAGGACTCCTACAATAATTCATATAGTGTTCATTGTTCAGGACAGGCGGAAAAACACTGAATAAAGCAGTCTCATGTTACAAATATTTCTCCTATGATATTCGGCAAGACACAGACAGGCCGCTAGCCCAGCACCAACTAATGTGTGCTCACCTTATTTCTGATCCACACGTTCAGGAGTTTTTTTCCAGGACCTGAATAATCCACAGAGGTCTCTTCCTATCCGAAACAAACAGACCATATGATTTAAACCTGTAAAAACACAGAATTTTCACATTACAAATCAGTGTTTTTCCGATGCTGTTTGTTTGTTTTGTTAATATGTGCTCACTTTTCTCTGATTACTTAAGAGACAGACATTCAGGAGGTTTTTATCGGGAGTCCAATTATTCGTAGTCTTCTCTCTAAAACAAACAGACCTGGCGATTTAAAATGCAAACACTGCATGCAGCAGTGTCACATAAAAATGCTAATGGACCTATCTAGAGCCATGCAGGGCTACTGTAGATACATGGCTGTGAAACATAGATGAGGACCTGCTCCCTATATAGACATAGAGTCAGCCAGGGATGAAGTTTTTTCTGTAGGCTGACGCGGAGGTTAGCTTCGCCCTGGTTCCCTCTCCAGAAAGCCTATGAGATTTTTCCATTGGATTTTAGATTATTACTGAAAATAAGCTCTGTGGCAAATACACAATTAGGATACTAAAATGTTATGTTTTGCAAGATAATCTACACAAAAGTCTGAATATAAAAAGCTAACATAACATGTGACCATAAAAACTACATTATGGTCACATGACCTAACATCACCACCATAACAAGACTGTAAAGCTATGTTCGGCACGGCGTGGTGCGGCTCGGCTTGGCGTGATGACAATCTGCAGTCGCATTTAGCCACTTGTTAGCAACTGCCTTTTTTAAAGACACATAGAAGCTTCAAATTTACTGATGTATTTTATGTCGTAGAACAAAATGTGAAAGTCTCTTCAGCTTATGTTAACAACAGAAGTGATTTCAGGCATCTAACCAAAAACCAAATCAAAAAAAAACCATTGACTTTGAGATGAGGAAACCAGGAGTGGTAAGATACTAACTCATATTCAGGTTTTAGGATTTAGTAGTGGAATTAAAATATAAAGTATAATAAAATGGAAATAATCAAGTAAAGTTAAAGAAACTCACAACTGCACTTGAGCTTGAGCTCAGTAACTAAATACCTCCTACCACTGATGACATCAAAGCCAGTATTAGCTCCATCCAAACCATTCACATGATGTTTTACTTATATGACACACTTCTATGTATGAAACTGCTTTAGAGCATTTTTATAACAAGGCACAAACAAAAAAAAACCCAGACCATGAATAGACACCAGAATTAGGGAAGTGACATCTAGAAAGTGTAAAAGGTGTGAATGTATGTTTCAAAAATGAAAGTCTTGATGTCATGTTTATATTATTATGTCATCATGTGATGAACTATAAAATGTGCTAAATGTGTACTTTTCAAATATTCTTTTAGGGGAGATAACTGCATTAAACAGACCTGGACCTATCACATACGTCCTGACAGGGACGATATGGAACTGGAAGGTAACTGCACGACCACCTGCATTCACACATGCACACAAGAGATGAATAGGTGCTGGTTTCAAGAGGCCTTTTTTAGGAGGCGATGCAAATGGGAATTTTGTGCCGGTGTTAAAATAAATGCAACAACTTTACCCCAAAAAAATTACAGGGATCAGTAATTTTCCCAGACTTTTATTCTTAGCAGGGTGGAAAAACCCCTGAGTGTTTCTGTCAGAACATCTGTAACTCTAAAGCTCACCACTGAAATGACTTTTGGGTGGATTTTTTGGCTTTAAAAACTTAGGCACCTGAATAAATTCAATTCACAAAGCATCACATCAATATAGCTCCAAACATGTCCAGTCGAATTCTTCATTGCTAATGTTGTCTCATGTAGAACAAACAGTGTGAAGAAAAGGAGATTACTTTTATTCACAATGACTGGACATAAATCTAAGTTGCCAAAGATTTCCAAAATGTACAGTTATGATTGTTATGGTACACTACAATAGAGCCTACTATACAAAACAGGAATCTGAACAGGTGTATAACAACAGGACAAAGAGAGAAAGTACCTCATTCAGCAACAAAAGTTTCAAAATTAAACTGTTTCCTGTTTCCAGTATCTGTGCTGAATTAAGCGAATCGGCCTGTGACTATACACAAACATGAAAGTGCTATCAATCTTCTCACCTCATTCTCAGCCTGAAAGCAAACAAGTGTTCATTCATTTAAGATGCTGAAATATAGGATAGTCCTGTAAAGGGATAGTTCGGATCTTTGGGAGTGGGGTTGTATGAGGTATCTAGCCAAAGTCAAAGTATTACCTACAGTAGATGGCAGTCGGCACGATCCCTGTTTTGAAAAGCAGGCAACATAGAAGCTCAGCAAGGGCAGAAGCAAAATGTATTTAGCAACATAAAAAATCAATATCAGTTTAAGTGTACGCGTCATTGAGAATATTTTCACCGCTTAACCTCGTCATCAGACATCAGACATGGGAACTGAAGCTGTTATATCGCTCTCTTGAAAGCCAGACTCCAATGAGATGTTATTTAACATGACTGAGCACAGGAGCTGCTGGTCTACCGCTGCCTCGATCAGTTCGTTGTTTGTGTTGTGCAATTTTGGCGTTTAAAAGGATCAGTTTGGATCTGATCGAGGCAGCGGCAGACGTTTTGCTGCTGCCCCCATCCACAGTAGTACATTGCTTAGCGTCCGTGGCGGTGCTCCTGTCTGCTTCTCCAAACTGGGGGTGTGCCAATCGACATCTACTGTAAGTAATACTCACTGTGATAAGTACCTCATACAACCCCACTTCAAAAGAGCCAGACTATCTCTATGAGATCATCACAATCAGATAGTAAAACAAGATCCATGTTAAGGCCTTAATGTTAGTTGATGTTTTGCTTTTGTGTTGAATACAACAATATTCAATAGCCTGCTTCAGTCAATTGGTAATCCAGCCTAAATACTGGCAGAGTCTGTTGGTCGACTGATCACTTAACAGAAATCTGACTCAGAACAAAGACACCTCTGTTAATGATTTGCCTCGTAGCCTTTTGGGAGTTCACTGCAGTATGCTGACCTCATTCTGTGTCACTCTCTGATCACTACTGTTTCTGCCCTGCTGGTGTCTCGCTGTTTTGATGCAGGAAGGCCGCAGCGGAGGAACCTGCTCTGGAGCGGCAAGTGGGCCAACTGTTCCGAATGCATCATTTTCCAGGAAGTAGAGCCACCTCTAAAAGAGACAGACTCAGAGGACTCCCTCAACAGACACATGCTGTATGGTGAGCCATCCCCCTGAATAATACTCAAATAATTCAGCCCTCTCCCAAACTATTACCCCCTACAGCTAAAGTTCAACAACAGACAGTTTTGTACTGCCCTGCAGAGATAAGATAAGCCTTATCAATCCCCAGAGGGAAAAAAGGTCTTGCAACAGCACAAGGACACAAAAAGATAATAATAAATAACCACAAGTAAATAGAAATAAAAACAGAAACTATACAACCCCAGATTATGAGGCAAGCAGAATACATAAAGTGCCCACAGCAGGAAGGTTGTATTTAAAAAGTGCAGCACTGTCTCAAGCTAAGCATACGATCATCTACTGTAACATTGTACATCAGAGTAATATAATAAGTAGATTTTTTCTGGATTCATAATAGAAAAATAATAGCATATTAATATAACATAGTACCATGTAGTACAGTAGGCTGCGGGATATAAAGAAATAATAAATTACAGTACAAGTAGGCTATATAGTATAACATACTGTAAGTGTAATATATAATAAAATATAAATATATGCTGTTGTCAAATGTGTTTTCAGAATTCTTGTCTATTAAAACTAGTTGTCATTCCTGCTGCTTTTAATATTTACAGCACAATTAAAGCAACACTTACCTTTCTGGAAACGTAGTTTAACTGACGTTATACCTAGCTACGTTAATTTTACTTTAGTCATGAGCAGACGCTATGCTAAGCTAGTTAGGGAATACAAATTGGATTTAGCTACAGCTTTATTAAGTTAATGAAATGAATTAGTTCATCAATTACATCAATTCACCAATTACTTTTAAATTACAGAGTACAGCTAGAGACAGATATTTCTAGTTAATTTTGTTTTGGCAAAGACTAGCTTGTGGCTTTCTCAACAGCTAGCTTTCACTTATACACTAGTTAAAACTATTTAACTTACAGTTTTACATGTTTCTATGACATAATGATGTTTTTATATGGTAAAATAAGTCAGATTCCAGTCCTCAATTTTGACCAAATCTGTAGTTATGTGCTAGCTTTGTAAGGCAGCGTTGTTAAATGATTACAACAAGGGCCCAAAAATCCAATGTTTCCTTTTCCCATCAAAATTAGTGCTTGCATGTGGGCGATTTAACCTCGGAAAACCCGCAAAAATAGGCAGCAGACTGTTTTCCCATCACCAGTAGCCAGAGACTGTTTTTTTTTCTGGTGTGTCACATTCGACAGCAGCATGGAGGCCAGTGAAAATTTCATGCTTGTTACTTCTTTCTTTACATCTGTAACTTATTCAGTCTTCCTCTAAAACTCTGTGCCAGCTAAATTTTGAAAGCTGTATAAGTGCTGTTTGGATGGAGACAGACAGAATTTGTGGTGGCATGTCACTGAATCACACCAGCAAAGAGGCTAAAATTAGTAAATCCAGCTGGCTGTCATATTTCCATCACTGCCAGTCGGAGCAAGGGCTGATAAATATCCTGTGACTACTGCAGAGTCATTTTCCCACTAGTGAATACCAATTGTAACCTTTCCCATTAAATACAAAAGCCAGATGTTAGCAGGTGTTAGTGGGGGTTTTTTGTCCAGTGAAAAAGGGGCTCCACTGAGCTACTGATGGGAAATCACAAGGTAAAAAGTGTGTCTTTGGTTTAGTTTGTCTACAAAGCATTTAGATTATACCATTAAATTTTGGGGTGAACTATGTCTTTAACTACTCCCGGGATACTGATTTAAACTAGGACTGTCAAGAATATTTTTATTCAATTTTAACAGGATTACACTGCATGATTACAACAGGTATCAAACGTAAAGCATATATATGAAGGGAACAAAGCATGAAATCCAATCACAATCCTCCCCATTCCACTGATCCCTAATAACAGCCAGAATGTTGTCAATAAGATGGCCAACCATCTCCTGATTAGTACAAAAAAAAGATAGATGAGATCAATATTAAAAGAGAGAGGGAGACACGCCTGTATGAAAGGCAGGTTCAGAATAATGGGGTACTTTATTAGAGTGTACATTGATAGAAAGCACCTACCACGACTGTCAAACATACGACCTGCGGGCCAGAATCGGCCCACCAAAGGGTCCAATCTGATCGACCACATGACAGTGCATACCTAATTTTGAGGGCAAAGAGGTGTTCGGTTTCAGGAGCACGTTAAATAGTGAGTAGCTGCTTCATGTAAAATGCTGCTTAAGAGGCTTTTCCACTCTGAATGCTTATTGTTGCAGTGTTTCCACTGTACGCATTTAGTCGCAGCACCTCTCTGTTGCTAAAACATTAGCACTGCTGCGATATAAAAATCTCCCCATACCATTAAATTGCCATCTCTACAAGCAGCCAGAGTCGGAGATGAGCAAGGATTATATATTGAACACCCCCAGATAGGGGTGCTCTGATCAACTGATAGATGTCGGCCGAGTCCTTCTAAATAATCTGAAGGCCGATCACACACAGTGTTGACAAACTGAAGGTCACACCGAACACTCACTGCACTCCATCTGCAGAGGCTGCAACGAGCCAAAAAGTCCCTCAAAAGTCAGCTGTCTTTAGTCTTACCATCTAACAACTTTATCATCCACTCCATTAATCCACCACCAAACTGCCCAGCTCCCAGGCTGTCCATTCCCAGCAGCACACCAGCTGGATTATAAACGCAACAGTAGTGTTCCGCAGCTTCACAAGAAGCATCACTTGGTTTTATTTTAAGTCTCAAACTGAATAATTTAGGACTACTCTTATAAAAGTACTGTAATTTTATATATACTGTCCTGTGTATCTTTATAGCTGTTAATTACATTTTTAAATACAAATATATATATATATATATATATATATATATATATATATATATATATATATATATATATATATATATATTCATATTCTAATTACAATGTCTGAATATTGTTAAGAATTAAAAGTTCAAAGGGCGTGAAAGTAAAAGAAATGCAACAATGTGGAGGTGTTGTTATTTATAGGTTATTATGCGATGGTGTTACTGGTCCAGCCCACTTGAGGTGACTTAGGCTGTATGTGATCCATGACCTAAAATTAGTTTGACACCCCCGATTAACAAACACCAGCAATGTGTGATTGTTGTAAACAACGACGGCGCCTACGCATAAAACCGTCTTTTCTTTTTTTCTTTCTTTTCACTGTAGCTCGTCAGAGTGATGGTTACTCTGAGGCGGTGACGGCATTTCTGAAAAACTTGGCTTGTCATAACATGTTGGAAAGTGTCAGACTACCTCAAGAGAAAGGTTTGTCTTTTAGATAATTGAAGATAATTAAAAATGATGCCTTTAAATCTCAAAGTGTTTCCTGAGGTTAACACTTGCATCTGCATTGACAGAGTTGTGCACCTAAATATGAACACGGAGGTAGGCACAAATATTACATCTCACCTCAATTTGCATTTTAATGATTTTTTTATACTTGGTCTGTCCCTGCTGATTTTAAATTACAGACTTCATTTCTTACAGGAAGTTGCTGGAGCCATGGATGTCCCAGATTAAGATTATTTCACGTTTTCACTGTGTAACAACAAATAAAGCAAAAAGTCTCCTTCAGGAATTGCATTATTTTATCACACGTTTACATTAGACTGAGACTAAGTACCTACATCACATCATAATGATGTCATTAGTGATTTGTGGTGGCAAAAATATAATGCCATGGTGAAAAGTGAGGCCAGCCATCATGTTGTTTGCTCATCCACCTGTCATTCTCATCACTTTCAACAAGACGATCCAGGGGTTACATAACGTGAGGTAAAAAAAACACCTTTGTTGAGGAGGATCCACCCACACTCACCCAACAAAAACCCGGGGGAATTCCCATGATGCCACTTAACAGAAATACCTGTTCAGATAACTTGAATGAAGGCAGCACAGATTCTGCACTATTTTACCACAGATGTATTCAGTGTGCTGGAGTTTGATCACAAATGCTGAGAAAAATATTGTTCATTAAGACCATTAAAGTCGCGTACAGAAACAGTTTCATATAAATACTTTTTTGTGACTCCATTGATGCAGTAAAGATGTCAGTCATCCTTGACGCTTTCGTTATCAACATCCAGTTTCTAGTTAGTTTTCCCTGGAAAGGGTTTCTCTCCTGTACTGGAAGTGATTAGCATTAAGTTTCTAAAAATAAACAACAGCAGATACTCAGTCGGAATAAACACAATGATGCAAGCAACAATTTGTGCTTATGTTCGTGTTGTTATGACAGCAACTGATATTCACTTCCACTTTTCCTCTTTGAATCTCACCTTTCCTCTGAGCCAAACAAAAGGTTGCATGATTGCAAAATCAATGTTCTGCTTCTGTAGCTGTGGCACCACCACATGCCAACTGTGACACATGTCGTCACGCATGTATTTAGTAAACAGAGCTGTCACTTAGCAACACATATTTGCCAGATTGGCCCGGGTGCTGGAAATGTTTAGGGATATGAAAACGTAATGAAATATGGAAAACAGAAGTTGAATTCCCCTCATCAACATGGTGCGTTTATTAGTATCTCCTTGGATACCTGATGAACCAGTGTGACATCCAACCCTCAGTCACTTCATCTCACTGCAGTGCCACTGAACTGTGTCTTTGTAGGAGTGTTTGGATGATTAAGTAAAAGTAGTAATACTACAATGTAAAAAATACTCCATTACATTAAAAGTCCCGCATTCAAAATTTAGTAAAAGCACAATATTATCTGCAAAATGCTCTCAAAATATCAAAAATGAAGCACAGAAACATGCCCTCCTGAGCAATATATCATGATATGTATGACATCATTAGATTGTAGTAGAGATGCAATAGAGTGAAGGCAGCTGGTCGAGGTGGAGCTAATTTTAATAGTCATTAGTCAAGGTCATAGAGGTTACTATATATAGACATATATATATGGAGCAAGAGGGGTCCTGGTTTGAACCCAGGGTGGGGGAGCCCTTCTGTGCGGAGTTTGCATGTTTTCTCCAGGTGCTCCAGCTTCCTCCCACAGTCCAAAGACATGCAGGTTAATTGGTGACTCTAAATTGTCCGTAGGTGTGAATGTGAGTGTGGATGGTTGTCTGTCTCTATGTGTCAGCCCTGTGATAGTCTGGTGACCTGTCCAGGGTGAACCCCGCCTCTCACCCAAATCAGCTGGTATAGGCTCCAGCCTCCCACAACCCCTGACAAGTTAAGCTGTTACAAAAAATGAATGAATTAATGAATGACTAGTGTAGTCCCGTGGCTCATCTCTCTTAAAACTTAGATTTCTTTTTTACTTTTTCCACTACTATTGCTGTTCTTGATCAAATGCAGTTCAAGTTAGTGTTCATTACTTCTCCTTACAGACATGTAAAGAACAGAATGAAATACACATCTCCAGGGCTTCAGTGTAACAGACATGTTAAAACAAATAGGTGTAATTTTTATATCTTAAAAAGACAAAGGTTATGATGTAATATTTTAGCCCAAAGTGACCATGTGTGTACATGTGGGTTTTCACGTATGAATTGCATCATTTATTCTCAGCATAACTAGTCCGACAAGTCCGCTTAGTCTGGCAGTTCAGCTTCCAGACAGCCTGGGGAGGAAAATCTGTTTTAGAGCCAGCGGGTGTTGGCCCTAATGCTACGCAGGCTACTGCCAGGAGGTTGGGGTGTTATTTAAGTGATCTCTCTGGTGGAACTGCTTACGACTCAAAGACACCAGGGTTTTGATATTAACAATGTCCCAATGGCCTGTGGCCATGAAGTTCCTCTGTATGCACCCAATATTCTCTGTAGATGGCCACTCAGTTTAATCAGGTCTCATTTGAGAATGAGACTGTGTCCCCATGAGCTTGTTTATTTATGGTACTATCATGGGTCTTGGGTGATCGCATCACAAGTGGACAGCTCTGGCTGTTCACAACTGGGATTAGAGTGTGTCTACCAAGCAACAACCACCTGGGCTGAAAAATTAAGCCAGTGCAGACATGTCAAAAACTACAGTTCTTTGAACACGGGGTGAATTCTTATGTAACTCACCCGTTTACATTTTATTGAGCCAACTTTAAAACCAGAAAATGTCGATGAGACATGGGTTTTGAAACATTTTCAGAACCGGCAATGTCGGAGCTTAGTATTATTATAACAGTCGTGATTAACTGTGCCCTGGGCCGTTGAATACTGGGTCTCTGTACCAATCCCTGGCCAGGCCACTCAGAGGTTGCTTCTGGGCCACAAGTAGCACGCGGGCCGCCAGTTAAATAGGCCTGCAATAGGTGGGTCTCATACCCCCAACACTACCTCCTCCTACAACGCAATCTGTTCGATTGCAAAAGAATTCCATCATCTTACAAGCTGTTGTGATGGATTACCTCTCCCGGTGAGTAGCACACACATACAAGCAATCCTTCAACGTGGCCCAGGACCCATTAGTGTACACACTGCTGAGGCAATGTGGCCATATGTGTCCTAGACCCCCTCTGAATGTGGTCTGAGCGATTACATCTCAAGATGCACAGGGTGCGTTGACACGTGTACTTAGAGCTGTCCACTTGTGACCTGATCATCCAAGACACATGTTAATGCCAAGTGTTAACACAGCCACAGAGATTACCTGTCTCAATAAAGGTTGCGAGCCTTCGCCGGTGCAATGCTACAGTTCCACAAACATCTCGATTCATTTGCATCTTTAAGTTCAACATCCTACACAAACTGTTAACAGTACTTTTTGCTAGCTATTTATAAATATGGTGAGGCTACTGACGAATGGGTTCACTAAGCCTATACTCAAACTGCTAACACGATCCTTACAGACGAACCAGAAACACAAAAGGCAGACGATGAAAAAATGAAAAGGCAACAGACATTTCGTAATGAATGGAAGGAAGTGAGTTGGAATATGTACTGGTATGTGGGCAGCCAGTTTCACTAACTAGCCGAGACGTCTAGCTTGTTTTTCATCAGAATCAATGCCTCCAGGAAACAGCACATTACAATTCATGGGAAAACACTGGAAGGGAGGGAGGGAGAGTGTGTATGAGGCAAAGGCACGGCATTCTGTCAATTTCTTGTCAATTACTGAAGCATCACAGTTAAGGAAGGCTATTTTACATTGCATTAAATGGCATTTTCTGCATGATTTTACATGAGTTTACATTTGGGCCTCTAAAAAGTACTTCAGTCAGGAGCACTTCAGTCAAAGAATACTTAACTTCTATTAGCAGTTTGATATTTGGCGGTATGACTCTGTTCCGGGACCTCTCTGCTCTTCCACGAGCCTACGTGGAAAGGTGAAGGCGGAGGAAGCAAACCTTTACACCATCACTGTGCCTACGTGGAAAGCCTAAATAATTTACTTTGTTTACCTAATTTAGGGGCTTGGCGGCCGCTGGGGACTGTGCTTAAAAATATTAGCATCTGTCCCAGGACATCTGAAACATGACAGTGCTTCAGGGGTCACAAGCCAAAAAGGCTATGGTGCTCCAACTGTTTTAATCTAAACAGTGTGTTGTATTTTATTCTGTCTGCTGATCATTTGCTTTGTAATGTAAAATCTTAATCTTGAAAGTAATGAGTAACTCTAACTGTTCAAAGTTCAGTTATCTAATCAAATCTACTCCAGAATCTATGAACGTGAAAATCTCTTTTGTTTTATAAGTTTAACTGATGGACCTTGATTGGCCTCCAGAGTTGTTGTGATGTCACATAATTATCCCGCACATACAGGTCTTAAAGTCAGTTTAAAGGCGAGCACAGAAAAAATGTTCTCCTTTCAGCAGATGAATGTGAAAACAGACCTACAATAAACAAAGTACTTGTTTTCAATAAAGGGGAAATCTCAAATTCCAAACATGATTCTGCTGCAGAAAATAAAGGAACTCCCTATTCACCTTTGAGTGTTAATTGCTGGTGTGAAAGAATACTAATTCATTCTGTCCAAAGCCAGAGCCTCTTCACACCACAATATTATGACACATGTAAATCTAATTTAAAAAACAAATTAAAGATTGTTTTTTTTTTGTTTTGTTTTTGCTGGATTCAAGTGAGGCAACCTTAAAATGTAACCCTCATTTTCAATCGTTATAACTTTGCTGCAGGCTCATCTAATATCTTGTGATGTCCTTTAGGATTTAGCAGCATTCAAATATCTGATGAAACTTGTGGGGTTGTTTACTGATGGTGTCAGTCAAAGTTGATTAAACTACACCCACACAGTCCTGATGAAGCCGAGAGATACAGTCATTATTTATGGAAACGCCCACAAAATGTCACGTTTACGCCGAGGGAGAAAACAAAGCGTTCACCACTATGCTGAAGAGCTGCTGTGTGGCTTTTTGCACGTCAATGCAACTTAAAAATCCAGAGCTAGAGGCTATTTATTACACATGGACCCTATTTTTCCTGTGTAAATGACATTTTTTAAAACTGGACCAGTATTATTATGGCCGCCAGGGCTCAGGGCCATCATTCTACGCCTACTTAAAGTGCTTGTGTATTTTATGCCAACTTCATGGAAAGGATCCTACAGAGATGGATGTTTTACTAAAGAGTAAGATCCTTTGGTTTAAACTAGAAACAGCCCCAAAATCGCTTCTGTCAAGCTTCAGTTGGGCGTTTCTTCTCATTATATTTGCAGAAAAATACACTGCCACACACTTCCAGGAGTCATAAGTGATGACTGAAAGGGATTACTTCACACGAGTATACACTGTTTCTTAGGAAAGTCCTGCATAGTGTACCCTGAACAACCATCAACCCAGGTTTGGTTGAAATAACTCTTTATGAATCCAGTTAGATTTGAGAATATGCTGGCTAAATGGAGTCTGGTTTGGCGATGGCAATTTCAGGGCTGTTTCTAGTTAATCAAAAAGGATCTAATGTCTTATCCAAACAGTGTTAGATTGTTTAGCCACTGGTAAAAAATGTTGTGATTCTCTATGAACCCGTTGTTCTTGAGGTTGCAAATCCCTGCACATCATCATACCATGACAAGCAAATGGCCTTGAGTAACATTGGCGCTGCTATCTTGAAGCGTGCATGGAATTCTCTAACACATGCTAGTATATTTCATCATAGCATTAATGGTTGTAGCGTACTGATATTATTGTAAGTTTTCCCCCTCACCATGCCTTAGACACCAACTGTATCTATTAGCTGGGTTTTTGAAACTCTAAGGCCCTGTCTACACGTATACAGGTATTTTTCCAAACAGATATTCCCCCTTTTCGTCTAAAAATAAATGTGCACACAAAATATCTTCATCCAAGCTAGAGCACAAAACAACTCCTAACACCTGCCGGCGAAAGCGGTCTCCCTTCGTCACACACAGGCAGTAAAATGTACAGGCTGCATTAACATTTCAAAACACCTCCTTGAGATCTCATCATCATTGATTCCCCTTTGATAAAAGTATGACGCAGCTCACTCAAAGATTCAACTGATGCTCTGGACAAGCAAAAGTTTTCCTTCCACTCATCATCGACAACAGTCCCCCACTGGAAAGCCCCACATCATCTGACCAGGCCTGATTTTTTTTTTTATTTAAAAAAATGCCATTTCCAGTGGACTTGAAACTGCAGATGCTGAGATGGAACACAGGGTGCAGCAAATACCTCCATTCATCCATGAAGTGGTGCAGCAATACTAAGTAAATGTAAAGTACTCATTAGACCGAGCAGCGCTAACATAATGAGTCCGCCGTTGTTGGTATTGTTTCTGGAAAATACTCGTTACACAAAGAAACAATAGGCACGCATGAGTTGAGGAGATGAGGTCATCATTTCCTATTTGCTCTGTTTCACATGTCCACACAGATAAACAGTAACCAGAGTTTTTAAAAATCCTCACCTTAGAGGACTTTTTAAAATCTCTCAGATTAAGTGACCTAATATCTGTATTCAAAAATATCTGTGTAGACAGGGCGTTAATGAATTACACCTAAATATGTTTTTATGAAAGACTTAACTTTGATTAATGCCGTCTTATCTTCACCAAATCTTCGAATTTTCACCAACGTGTATAGAAAGACTTAATAGATTGTGCGGGCTCTAAGTTCTACTTATGGTTCTTACAGTAAAGCACAAACTTGTACCAGCGAAGTCTCGATGAATGTGACCACAAAATCTGAAATGTGAGTTCTGTGGAATAAGGACATAATGTTCTCATTGGGCAGAGTTGAGCTTTGACATGATGACTAATGACCCAAAACTAAAGAACGACTTGTTTTTCAAGATGCTGAGTTATTTAAGTCTGACCACATTGACGTTTTGCATTCACTTTGTAACAAATCTCAACAGAATCCATCAGCCTGTCCTCCATTCATACATACTGACCTGGTGGGAAATCAGGAGACGCATGGAAAAAAGAACTTGTACCTGTGCATCATTTTACAGGTAAGAAGCACGGGAGAAAACACAAAGAACCGTTTGTTCACTTCATTGTTTTGAGTGGGGACAGCACCCAACAGCCCACAACTGCCCCACATGTCTGTCGTGTTTCATGTGTGGGTGTGTGTCTGTGTTTGTGCATGTGTGTGCGTGTGATAACAGAGATAAGGTAGGAGAGAGTTGGTGACATTTACATAATCCCGGAGAACATACACTGGTTAGTTGGGGATGTCCCATGGAGCATGAAACCAAAAACAGTAAAGTGAAATGGAAAGTGACCCTCTCACTCTCTAGCTCACCATGTTTTCAGAACCCAACTCTCACTACTGTTTTCATACCAAGATTTCTCATCTTGATGTCTGCGTCTGCTTTTGAAATACTGGAACTTAGTTCCTCTACAATCAAGCCATTCCACACTCGGAACAAAACAGCGTTTCAGCAATAAAGTCTTACATTACTAAAGCTCGCTCCTCTGTAACGTTAAGCTCTTACTGCATTGCAACTCCTTAAGATGTAACTTTTACAGCTTTTTTTTTTGTGTGTGTGTGTGTGTGTATGATTTATTTATGGATTTTCAGCATAAGACAAACATATGCAAAAGGTCTAATATATCAACATGACAGGTATTCATTACATAGAGTGAGACCACAGTAATCTCTGCCAGTGCGTCCGTGTGGATCTGTCTGACAGCAGCTCATCGCGTAAAATACTGGACCAATAAGCCGAGTATTTTGTGTGTATGTTTACGACTGTATGCTCACAGACCTGTTATGGTTGTGATGAAACATTACATCAGTTTTCTATTTTAATTGTGTTTCTAATTCTTGTTTTCAGTTCAGTTTGGTTTCAGTTAGTTTGCAGAGTCGTTTGCTCATTACTTGCTGTTGTAAATTAAATGTATATACGATTCACAGTCCTTGTTCTTTGTGAAAAAATACATCCTAAAGTTAGGACAAAACATAAAACCTTAAACAACCAAAAGTAACCAATTAAAACAATGGATGATTGATACATACAGATGTAAACACTAAATTCTCTTCTGCTGCTGCTATTTATAGGTCCTGCCTGTTTTTGTGATGTTGTTCTATATGTACATACATACGTCACTACAGCTCAACGAGCAACACTGTCCGGGGAAAACAAACAAGAGAATCTTACACTTAAAACACGTTTCTTTGGATGACTGAAACCTCATATTGGCATTCTTCATGAATTGAAGTAAACAGGGACCGAGTTTAACTGCAGGACAATACCAAAACATCAGTCTACAAATTCTCACACAACTAATGCAGTATATGCAGCTCATATGCATGCACATGCTCCGTTATGTTCAAGGGTGCTACTCGTGAGCCAAACTGTAATGTTTTGGCAAAAAAGCAGGTGTTTGGGAAGTACTGAGCGTACAACTGGATGAACGAGACTTGGATTATACTGCAAGAGTTGTGTGACTTTGTAAACCGATTTTTTAAAACAGTTTTGCGGTCGTTAAACACAGCCCCAATGACTTCAGTTCTTTAAGAATGTTCACCTTTTTTGAATTCCTCGTTCACCATGGAGGCATGCACTAAGAACAAAGTGTTCTTCACAAGTTTAAGGTAACATACGATGAGCAATTGATGAACAAATGGTCATTTTGCAGGTGAAATTTTACACCACACTGTTGATGTGGCATATCTTTATTTTCTAAATGTATTTTAATGTCAGAATTTAGGGTCCAAGCACTTCAGAAAGCTGGGAATTACTCTTTTGGAGCTAGTTAGTTTATACACTGCTCAAACAAATTAAGAGAACACTTAAATCACACATCAGATCTTGATGAACGAATTATTCAAGTTGAAAATCTTAACTGATGCACATAGTGTAGTATGTTGGGAACAAAATGACGCAACAACGGTCAATGGAATCCAAAATCCTCAACCCACTGAGGGCTGGATTCAAAATCACACCGAAAATCATTAATAATTGAAACCACTAGCTGATCCAACTAACGTGAATTTCATCATGAACTCGTGATGTGACTCAGTGATGTGTATGGCCCTCACATGCCTGTATGCATTCCTGACAACATCTGGGCATGCTCCTGATGAGTCGGCGTGTGGTGGGATCTCCTCCCAGACCTGGATGGTAACAGCCGCCAGTCTCCTGGAATATCCTCCACGCTCTTGAGACTGTGCTGGGAGACACAGCAAACCTTCTTGCCACAGCACGTATGGATGTGCCATCCTGAAGGAGCTGGACTACCTGTGCAACCTAACTGGGCTGCAGATACCGCCTCATGCTACCAGTAGTGACAAGGACACTAGCAGAACGCTAAACTAGACAAGAATCAGTCAGGAAGGAGAAAGAGAGAGCAGCTGTCTGTGGACACCACATGTAAAACCATTCCCTTTTTGGGGATTGTCTTGCTTTTGCCTCTCCATTGCACCTGTTGTCACTTTGATTTGCACCGAAGCAGCTGAAACTGATTCACAATCACTTGTGCTTCCTAAATGGACACATTGATGTCCCTGAAGTTTAACTGCCCTGGTGTTAAACTTAATTTTCTGAGCAGTGTATGTAAACTCATGATTAGCTGTTAGTATAAACTGAACCTTTTCTTCTCCTTTTTCTTTTTACTAATTTGGTCTTCCCTATTTTTAAAACCACTTATGATAAAACCTCTGTTACACTAACTTCACACAATTTGTCCAAAGAAACAATCCTCTAAACACCTGCATCTGGGTTATGTTCCAGCACTTGAAGCTTACATTTATTCTACTGGAGCTTTGTTGACCCTTGAACTTTACATTTACTACACATGTAAACACTTGTTTAGCTGCTATTGCATATACTGAGGCTTTCACTGAGAAATCAGTCTTTGCAGAGAGACAGAATGAGGCAGGAGGATGTCAAAAGGGGATGCCATAACATGCTGCATGACAGTGTGTGAAGAAAAAGTCCCTGTCATAGTTGTTGAGGTGTTAAACTCTGACAGTGACCTATAAACATGGGAAATCACAAACCACCCACAACAAACATTAATGTGTCAGTGGGGGGCTGAACCACAGACGTATCTCTATGTGTCACAAAAATACTGTTTTCATCTTTTTCAACATAAGCTTCTGAACAACTTGTGTTCATAGATATTTCTTTCATTTCAGGGGAAATCAAGGTAGCCGTTTATTTTTACATCAAAGTTATACTATGTGAAACTGCAATTTGGTTTCATTAATCTAATAAAAGTTTCACACCAGTTGTTATATGGTGCTTCTCAGTTTCGTCCCGCCTGCAATACTCTTTGCCATCCACAAGTGGAGCCACCTACACCACAGCCTCCTTCCTCCACTCGGTCCAACCACATTTTTCTGTGGAGGGGGGTGAAAAAACTCCATCATATCTTCACTACAGGGCCCATGTAAAAGGGAAAGCCCTGTCAATCTGACATGTCTGTCAAAGAGAAGCAGCAGATGATTTTGGACACTGAGAGTGCAGCACACACTGGGTGAGTTAAGATTCAGTCAATTCATTTACTTCAATTTTGTTTTTTTTTTACTTATCTCTCACATTACTAGACTTTATCAGGTGTTCATCTATCAATCTGTGGGTATGATCATAACTGCCTAGATGCTGAAATCCCCAAACTATGCAAGTATGTGTGATCAGAAGAATACATGTGTTCAAGGATTTTTGTTTTGTTTTGTTATGTTTTTTGTTTGTTTTTTCAGTATTTCCACAATATTTGTGTCAAGGTCACAATAACAAGGTCAATACTGACATGTTTTGGTACAATTTAAAATTTGGAAAGTTCTAAAAAACATCTGTCTTTGAACATCAAATCCCACAGTGCGGAGTCAAAAGTCAAAGCCTCTCACATCAGTGCAGAAAAACAGGTTTAATATGACTTGTTGGGATATTGTCTGGATTCAGTTACTGAGAAATCAGCGCTTAACCTTTATGACACACACTGTACAAATAAGGATGTGATGTAGAATTACACACTTGAGTTATTCAGTAGCCACAGTTACATGAAATACGCTGCTGTCCACTGTAATGTGTGACTTTAAAATAAGAACTGGGTTAATATTTTTTTTCCCACAGCTGTTGGTCAGAAATATTTATTTCCAAAAAGAAATTCATCAGATGGGGGCAAATAAATAACTTAGCATATTTATCAGCTTCAATAAAGATACACTGAGATTAGCTTTCAAACAGTCCTTTCACTGACTCACATGCTAAACGTGTTACGCCCACTGCTCATTATACATCGCATGCAGTGGAATGTAAAGAGCAACGTGCTTGGATTGGTATGCAAAGTAATGTTAGTGGAAATAACCTGTGGACCGTCCAAACATTGTTGTTGAAAGGTTTAGAGTTCGACCGAGAGCCACTTGAAAAAACAGTTCTGGGTCAGTGGTATTTCAGCAGCCTTTGATGAGTTTCTCTGATATCATTACAAAAAAACAACCAAACCACAAACTACGGCTTGACATGCTACTCTGTGCAGGTCCCAGAAACCCCCCAACTCCCACTGAGGTTAAATTGTAGAGAAGTGGCAGCATGGTGGCCATGAGCTGAGGGTACATGTGACCATAATGTAATGCGTGCATCACAGCTAATCTCATACATGTGGCCCCCTTACCAAATAAGAGATAAATAAGTACAGCTAGCTACTCATTCATTGAGAGGATAAACACAAGCAGAGAGACGGGTTTTAAACACTTGTCCTGTCAACTTGTCTGTCCTACTACTTAGGATATTCTTCATGAATTTAAGAAAATGTCCACTGCGTTCAACAGCAAAACTATAACAAACTCTCACACAACTTGTGCAGTAAGTGCAAGTCCCATTTATCCAGTCGTACAGTCAGTACTTCCCAAACACCTGCACTTTCGCTAAAACATCACAATCAGAACAATCAGTATCCTGCACAGGCGGTTGGAGGCACGCGAGAAAAACAAAGCTCATGGTAACACTCGGTAAGCTACTTTAAGTTACTTTAAGTTGAAGCACCAGATACCAAGTACTTCAACAGAAAAATGATTATTTGTAAGTCCCACGTTCAAAATCGTACTTCAAATTTTCATCAGAAAAATGTACCTGATGAATCACAGTAACTTGTTCAAGAGTAAAATGGACTCTGTGAGAGACTTA
Organism: Epinephelus cyanopodus; assembly: GCA_026686955.1. NCBI lineage: Eukaryota > Metazoa > Chordata > Actinopteri > Perciformes > Serranidae > Epinephelus > Epinephelus cyanopodus. The sequence continues at coordinate 35,927,085 of CM048919.1, read as the reverse complement.
TTACCATTTATTACATTAAGGGATTGTGAATAGAGATGCATCAATGTGTGAGCATTACTGTTACAGTTACAAGATAACTCTGAAGGGGCACCGAAGAGTAAGTGAAAAAGAAAAACAAAGATCCACTACAGAAATTTGTCTTACTTTTATAGATTTTTCTCAAGTCTTTTTTTTTTTTTTTTTTTTTTAAATCTGATCATTTTTGGACCTCAAGCAGTCGTTTAAATGAAACTATCTGAGAAGTTCAGAGGAAAAATGCCTCTTTGGTGGAGCTTCGATAGTTTTATGTTCTTTTTCAAGTAAAATCTTAATCTGAAAACTAGTAATTATTACAAAGTCGCACCAGATGTCTGCAGTGAAGCTGGTGGTAAGAGTTATAGTCAGAACCGCAATAAGGGCCAGGAAGTAAAAAAAAATGTTAGATGTTAACAATATGTTAGGCCTCCAGGGAAGTCATCAAAAACAGTACAAATATATGACAAACCTAATGTGTGTGTGTCTGTGTTTGACAGAATGGAGGGTCAGTCGCGGTCCTCTCAGAAGTACTTGCTGCTGCAGGTGTGGTGTGGTATCCTCACTGTGGCCATGGTGGTTATGGCTGCGCTCGTCCTTTCCATCAAACCCAAGTCAACTGAGGTCCGTACATCTGTCACGGGAGACAAGAACATTTACATTTAGATTTGAGTGTCATCAGTTAACACTTTACTCAATGTCTGAATACTGATGTAGCTGGACTACTACGTTAGACCGCCTAGTGTTGAATGCCATCACATGTGGAGTAATGTCTCGTGTGTGCTTGAAAAATTCCATTTGTGTAATTCTCATGATGTCACATAAAAAACACACAGTAATGTCTGAATGATGTTAATACTGCATGTGCAAAAAAAAAAAGTGGCTGTTCACTGTGTTTTATGCCACCACAAAGCACTTCCTGTCTAATCTCTACTTATTTCAACAAGAGTTGTTCTTAGTTCAGCTTGTTGCGTTAAATGAAGCCCAGACTCCCTGAGGGTGCCTCTGGGGGGCAGCAACATCGTGACTGATGTGATCTCGCAGCTGGATCTGAGCTATGTTTGAAACATGGATAATCCCAGGTGCCTCAGTGTAGTAAATGTCTGTATAATGTGATTCAATGCCACAAGCTACCACCTCAAAAAGTACCACACAGTTTGAATCAAGTTGTATTTTAGCTTTGGTTATCTTTATCTTTTCCAGATAAACTTAAGGATTCCTTCATTGTTTGGGATTTTCCTACACTGTATCTTATAAAATCCTACCAAAATTCATAGAATCGGCTGAAAAAATACACATTTCCCACCAAACCAGATGGCATAGTAACAAGATGATGAAGATGAATATGATGATGAATATGATGATGATGGTTTTCTCTTTTCTAGGGCGAAGTCGCTGCACTGAAGCCAGGTTCTGTCAGTCCAACATATCCACCAGGTACAATAATTAGATGTCACTTCAAACAATGCCTTTTGAAGTTACCTCACATTATTGCACAAATTAAGATCTTGTCCGTATTTCAATATAAATGTAAAAACACGGCACATTTACATGAATGAAACTGGATTTTTTTTTCTCTTGCAGGCCACACTGTCCCAGCTCCCTTAACATCTAAAAGTAAGTTTGTCACTACTGCGTTCCCACACATTAAACTCTTCCATTATATTTCAACCTATTTCCATGACTTCAAGTAGTTAAAATGGGCCATCCTATATAGCAATATAGCCACATTATTGAACACAAACTTCCTAGGCATTTAAGCAACTCGCTTATTAGACATTCCTGCCGCCAGCTAGCTGCATATGTTAATAGACTTGATTGGCATATGCCAGCACTTCGCAAATACATTGAGGTCGCGCACATTTTGGGGGGACAGAAACACAAAGATCCTGTAGATGTCAATGAAATTTAACGTGTGTAAAGATTTAATTTTGACACGTTTGTATGCATCATTTTTTGATAAACAAACATTGGTTTTATAGACATGTCTAAAAATTGTTTTGTGACCGTGCCTGAAGCTGTGCACTCCTGAATCCTTAATAAATTACGGTGGATTGCCTTCGTGCCCCTCAAGCTTCCCCTGACCCAAAACAGTGGACAGATTTCTTTATTTCTTCATTATTCAGGATCCCTATAAGTTGTTACAGCAATAACAACTACTTTTCCTGGGGCATCACAAGACCTGGTGCCACAGCTTTTTGGCATTTTACTTGTTTCTCTCCTGATGTGACGCCACATCTCTGTCGCTTTTCTTGGCGATGACCTGAAACTGGTCTGGGCTGCGTATCAGATGATACTAGTGACGTTTCAACGGTCACGCAGCACAACACTAGATTTCAAATCAGTAATACAAGGAGCATATTTCACATAACATTAAGACATGTTTGGAACTTTTATTAAACATATCTTAAAGAAAAAGCCAGTTTATATTCATTTTTTTTTCTAAAACATCCTGTTCATTCAAATTCATTTCCAGGCCTGGAAGACAGTTTTTTCTAATTTCTTAACTTATCCAGTAATCTTATGACTGTGGGAACCCTGTAACGAGTAATATCTCAAGCCTTTAAGAAGAAGAAGAAGTTACATCCACCTGAAACCAGAGCTCAAAAAAATAAACATACTGTGAACATTTCCAGTAACTGCATCATCAAATAACCTCTAAAATGTTTCTTTACAGGATCCCCTCTCTCATACATCCAGCTGGTCAAGCGTAAGTACACTTCCTCTTCTGGTTATTATTCAGATCATTTTCATTGCTTCCTCTTATGCGGTGAATTCATGTGTTGATGATATGAGTATTTTTAGTCAGCGTGTTTCTAAGTGGCTGTGGCTGTGTTTTTCATGAGCTTTAGGGAAAACCTAAAATGGTTATAGTGATCAACTTTGTACATCTAAATCTTTCCTCACCTCACATTTCTTAGTTTGATTGTTTCTATGAAAAACTGGTCTAGCATCAACGAAGAGTTGTCAAGTTTTGATATTTCCAATGGCAGCAGAAACAGTTCCAACTTTCTAAAACATCAATACACAATGTAAGGGGCTTTTTGTCACTGTCTAGGAGCAAGGAGCTTCTTTCTAGAGCTGTCACTGCAAACAGACTTTCAATGGTCATACCGAGAAAATTACATTACATAAAGAGACAGGGGTGCCACTTTCTTGCCCAAAGAAGTCTCAACTGACCAAAATGCAAGATGTGTTTTGAGTACAAAGTCTGACTCTCAAACTGCTGCCACACTTGACACCCACACATGCCGGGTGCAGCAGGTTCAGACATGTTCTTTGGGAGCTGCTGACAGTCATTCTGAGAAACGTAGGAAGTCTCAGTGAAGCGGATGATGACAGGGCAGATTAGGGGGAAGTGGTTGCACCATAGAGTAAATAACAACAAAGTAGCTCCCCATATGAATGCTTTAACTGATATTTTTAAGTGAGATATTCAGACTGAAAGAGTTCTCAGTGGGTCCCTGAAAATGTATCAGGTTCTTGCTACGAGCGATGGGGTCCGACATGAACACACACAATTCTGCACAAGTTAGTTTTTGTGTTTCTGTTTTTGTCCTTATTTTTCTCACTGGTTTTAAGTGGGTGGAGCACAGCTGGAAAAAGATGATGTCACATGTTTAAGCGATTGCACATATAAAACTTTGGGTAACACTTTATTGAAGGGATGTGCATGAGACTGTCACAATACGGTCATAGCCATGATGACATCTGTCATTAACATGAAGTTGTCTTTAGTAATGTTTATGACTGTTGGAATTAAGTGTCATTTGGTCAATTAGGTCTTTTCTAATGAGTAATTCTCTTGACCTCACAAACAGTGACACGCTCTGGACTTTTCATTGAAATATCATACTTTTAAATAGCCCAACGACAGCAATAGTTTTTTCTTTTTGGTGTTTTACACAACAATACATTTTGTACTTGGGGGAAAACCCGTTGACTACTTGAATTACTTGTTCTTCCTCAAACTGAGGGCTCTGACATATTCATGTCATATGTATATTTTGTACTTGGAGCCAAAATGAAAAAACAACAACAACTAGAAGGATTACTTGTTCTTCCAACATTCTCAGCATGTACATTTTGTACTTTGGGCAAAACAAAAACAGCGACAACAACAAAAATAGGATTTCTTGTTCTCCCTCAAACTTAATGACATCTTTATGATAAGTCCAAATTGTACCACTGTAGTTGAGGTCACCGAAGATATTCATGACATTCATGACATGACATGACCTTTATAATGGTCCAATGATGGCTGGTTTCAAACCAACCACACATGGCAGTTTAATCTGATGTTAACACATAACACTGCAAGTTCCCGCTCAGCTCACAGACTTTACATTGTGATGACGTCACAGATTTTTAAATAGCTTTTCTTGGCTCAAGGGAAGTTTTACGAATATAAAACCTCCATGGATCAAATATTCATGATAGAAAGAGTCATAACTGACCTTGTTTGCAATTCAAGATGTCCTGCCAACAGTTTTACAGATGTCTCATTTTCAGGGGGAATGCTTTTTAGCTTTTTGGGCCGCAGGGGATTTTTTTGCTGTGGTGCCACGAGTAGCCAATTTGCTGCAAGGCCTGCACAATTTTCCTGGAGGCCTGGTTTTTACCCACTGATATCAAACACACATCTCTTCCTGTCTTATTCCATATTGCTCTGTGAGCTACACCAACCAACAAATGCATATCCAACAAGTTGCATATTTATACAACCGTGTGGCCAGCTAGTCACTCAAAGTTTCACTTTTGTAAACGCCCCTGAGTGCAGGATGAGTCATCAAACTGTACAAGACGAGAAGAGAAAGTGATTTTTATGTAAAATACTCTGACACTGACTTTTCTTTTGTATGTATTTGAAATATAATAAAAAATCAATGATCAATCAAGACACTGACACAGGATTAAACAGGGAAAATGTACTTTACATTTAATTAATGAGGACTTTAAGTTTGATAATTAGGCCTGTTATGGCATTTGTGTCACAGGTTATGTAGTCTTGGTTAATCTCAAGTCATCATAACAAAGACACCTCAAACAATGTCAACTTTGCATTTAAGGGGTAACATAACCACGTCAGCCTAATGATCACCTCTTCAATTAAAGCGTTACCAAAAGTTGTACTACAACCTCATCTACTTTTATACTTAAACAGAAACTACAGTACATTTGCCAACTGCTATATCTAAAAGATAAACTACTACATTCACACACTATTCATCTACACGCACACACAGTCAGAGATAGATATACAGGCTTCTCATGTTTCCAGTCTCATGCATTTCGTTCCGCCCACCACACTGCCTTTTTCCTCTGTGAAGTGGGTTCCTAAAACCTCAACAAACCCGACACAGAGCTGTAATGTGGGCTGCGCTGACTTATAGGCATAATTACAGCCCACAGCAACAAACATCATCAGACAGTTTGTCAGGGGATGCTTAGTCTGCCAAATGAAAAGAAATTAGCCATTAATTGAAACATCAGCCTCGTTTACCTGATGTATTTATTCAACTAGACTTGTTTCAAAGGGCCTTGGTAGGTTACAGAGCTACAGTTTGGGCAAGAGAGGTCTCACATGTCCCAGCATGAAGTTTTTATGTATGATGTGAAAATGTATAGCCTGAGCAACTAACCAAAGGTTTACTAAATCCCCTACAGCTTCGAAGAGTCAACCTTGGCAAGACTCAGGCAGAAGATGTATCTCCTGCTCCCTCATCCTGCATAACGACTCTATCAACTGCATGGAGAGGGGCGTCTACTTCATGTACGCCCAGGTCACCTTCAGCAAGCTTCCAAAGAAAAATCAAACCGTATCTGTGATTTTGAAAAGAAATGCCTCGTTTGGTAGAAGGGAAATACATCTGGTTGAGGGGACCTTCCCGAACACAACAGTGGGCCCTGTGTGGGTGGCCAAGATGGTCAGCCTCAGAGAGGGAGACAGTGTCAGCTTAAATATCACAGATGATTTTCTAACAGACGATGAGTTGACATTCTGGGGTGCCTTTCAGCTTCATTAGCACTGTGGGTCTCCGGGATTTGTTACTGTACAAGAGTTGGGGTTGGACTGGTATGTTATTAGTAGGCCTATACTAATATGTTTCAACAAAAGCTGTTCACCACCTGTACTTTCTTCTAAGATTTTGTGACGGACATTTAACTCCAGTTTTTGCCAAAAAATAATACTCAAAACACCAGGGATTCGTCAGTTATCGAAAATTGCTGGATCTTATTTTTTGCAGGGTAGTAAATCATGGAACTAGGGCTGTAACTAGCAATTACTTTCATTGTCCATATGTCTGCTGATTATTTCCTCTATTAATGGATTAGTTGTTTGGTCTATAAAATGAAAGAAAATGGTGATAAATATTGAACAGTATTTTCTAAAGCCCCGAATAACATCTTCAAATGTCTTGTTTCATCCACAACCCAAAGATATTCAGTTTGCTGTCACAGAGTAAAGAAACCAGAAAATATTCACATTTAAAAGCTGGAATCACAGATTTTTTTTTACCTTTTTTATCAGTTAAACCAATTAATTGATTATTAAATTAGTTGGTAATTAAAGGTTCAGGGGATTTAGTGGTGTCTCGTGGTGATTGCAGATTGCAACCGGCTGAAACTTCTCCCAGCTAGAATTACTTTAGTTTTCATTGTTAAGGAGGTTTTAACCAGGAGCCGAATTATCCACAGAGAAGTCCTCCTCTCCAATACTAGAATTACCACCCAGTGGATGTATGCCTTTGCGCACCAGTCAAGTTTCTCTTACAGTTTACATCCATGTCTGTGAAAACATGGATGCTTCACCCACATTTTTTAACCCTGACAGCACAGAGGATCTTTCTATTAAAGGCAGTTCACCGATTCAGTATCTGACCAAATGTTTCCCCCTCTGTTCCTGAGATATAACACTGAGTAATGGCCAGAAAAGTGATTTATGCAGAACGTTATGATGTCAAAGTGAAACTGACCTTTGACCTTTTGGATATAAAATGCCATCACTTCATTATTTTATCCTATCAGACATTTGTGTGAAGTTTTGTCATAATTAGCAAATGAATTCTTGAGTTATGGCCAAAAAGATATTTTGTTAGGTCACAATGACCTTGGACATTCAACCACAAAATCAGTTCATGATTTTGAAAATGAGACAGATGAGGTCACCTGAGGTTGACCTTTGACGACCATTTCTGCCCAAATAACCCCCGAAATCCCAGACTGGACCTTTAATTTCACAGCTGACAACTAATCAATTGATTGATTTATACTTGCAGCTCTACATGGAACACTAAAATGCTAAAGGCTTCATCAGGAAGGGTGAGGAACGACATATTTAGCTCATCAAAACCTTTTAATAAAAGGCCACATCTTCACATCCCACTGACCTTTGGGCAAAATATTGGCAAAACAACGTACTGTACCAGTTCAACCTTAGCAAAGTCTCTACATTTAAGTATGCCAGCTGGTTCTGCTTCTTAAAATTGTGTGGTGTTTGATGGTCTTGTAAAATTTTAAGCTAACTGGATTTTAAATTAATGCAAAGTGTGACTGTCTGAGGCATGAATATGTTTGTTTTCACTGCTGTGTTCTTATGTAATTTATGAAATGTAATATTATATTGCCATGGATTGATTTCAAGGAGAGGAAATAATAAAAATTGTAGTATTTGAGAGCCACAGAGTCATTTTACTGGCTTTCAGTTTGCACTGCAAGCTGCCAGTTGACCACACGGTGGTGCCACCTTCTTCCAAATAAGAGGTCACATCAAAGACTGCATGTGCTTTTTAGTCATTCTGTCACCCGCTCGCCATTACTTTCACAGATCACATTAAACAGCGTGATAACACACTGCAGTCATTGATTATTGAAATAAACTTGACACAAACCACAAAGACATTTCGCAGATGCCTGAGAAACCTCAAGAGCGTTGTTAAAAAACAGCCAACACAAAGGTAGTTTTGTTTGTCTTATGGCCCTGAGGCAAACACTGCACACACATACAGTACGTCACACTGCACAACTTTAACAAGTGCGTTGCACTGAGTAGGCAGGAGTAACAGGAAGCCACATATTTAGTGCAACGCCAGTCACAATGCTTCCCGTTTACACATCCTCAGACATATTTGAACATGAAACGCCCTCTGATCTCATTAGGCTGTTTGGTCATGCAAAAAAAGCTATTAATGCACTCAGTATTGAGTGCATATAACCAGTCATAAATAAAGTTAATGTGTGTCTTTCCATCTGACCTTAACACTCCGGTCCTTCAAATATACACTAATTAAGCTGCTAATGTCTCTGCAGCAAATTAACCAAAGCAATTGGTTCATGTTTATTTCTGGATTTTAACCACCCTGATTGCGATTCATCTGCTGAGCTGCGTCAGAGAAATCAATTCAGCCAACATTAAGATTACACTACAACACTAAACAGCTCACAAGCTCAGAGCCCCTTAGTGCCATCTTTGCTATTTCTACTCCTTCCAATTAAGGTAACTTGATAAATGTTTGTACTTCTGTTTGTGATCTACGCAAGAGGCAACCTCCGAAGTTGAGGCCAGTGTTTAAGTGCCAAAAGCTGTTCCTCAAACGGCTACAAAAGCCAGTCAGTCCACACAGTCCACCATTTTAAAACGACCAACGTCACAGCAGAAATAAACATGTTTAAAGCCTGGTACATAAAAATGGTTTTGGTCTCTATTCACCTTATTTCTGAGAGCGCAACTGTAGAAATTATTATAGCAGAAGCAGCAGTACGACAGCTAGTTGCATTGAATGTCCATAATTAGTCCCAGTAGCTAAGTGCCAAGAGCATTTTTTCCCCCAAAGGTATGTAATGTAAAATTAGCGTGTTGTAAATTGTCCTTGCGGAGCTCTGGTGCATCCAGAATCAGAATTTGCGTAAGAGAATGACACCTAGAATAACAGGTCTGTCACTCTACGTCAGAACATGATATCCTGTCTTTCCTTGTCGGACTGCATTCTCAACCCACGTTAGAAAATTGCCTGTTATAAATAAACTCAAAATTATTTGTTTAACCACATATCAACCTCATGGTGACACTACAGGAATCACAGGATCACCAAAGTCAGTAGGATTGGTCCTTGGGGAACAATGAATTTAATTTAAAAGACAATCATGGTGATCCATGAAATAGTTGTTGAGATATTTCACCTGTCAATATGAGCTACATTAACGCATATCTTTGGGATTCTATCTCTGTACACTGCATTTTCTTTCTATACTTCGTACTGTGAACCTTTACACACATATTTTGCCCATTTCTGCACGTAAACACCACTTCTAAAAACTGCACAGCTCTTTCATTTGAATTCAGATATATTGTACATGTTTTTATTGTAATTTTTTTCCCTCTTATGTTTATGTTTCGCACCAATACACCAAAGCAGCTCCCTTGTATGTGAAAACCTATTTGGCAATAAACCAGATTCTGATTCGGAAATGGCGACTCCTCAAAGCTCTAACTCAATCACCGATTGTAAAGTCTGTCCAAACTCTACACACTGTCCAAGATGTCGTCACTCTCCTGGTCTGAAACTTTAATCAGTCCTCACAAAGACAAAGCTCATGATTGCATTAATGCACCCCTGATCACACACTCATCTGCAGCACAGAAGCTGACTTAGTATCTCAGAGGTTGTTACACTTGAGTTACTGTGTGATTCACCCACTTGGTTGCCGATACCTTACAAATAAGGTTGACTTGACTTTATGTACCGTGGCAAACATTCCCTTTGTGTCAGGCCCACACTTGCCCTTCACCTTATCAGCGTTCACACGACCTGTGGGCCACACCAAGATGAGAACTGAGAGAAAGCCAGCAGTATGACATCACCTCCAACAGGTATCTTAGGCTGCTGACTTCCTCACACATTCTCCACAACACTTGCTCCTTTGTTCTGTTGTGTCTTTGTAGTTCTGTAGGGACTGTTTGTCAAGCTTGTCATTTGTGTTGACGTCTTAGCCGGGGCTCTGATGACATTTTGAGTCTCCCAGAGAAAAGGAAATGTTCTTATCTATGTGTGTCTGATGGTTCAGTGAGAGAGTAAAAAACATGATCATTAAAAGATGTGATGACATGATAAGATACAAGGAAACAAGACACTTATGGCAGCAATGTGGGGGAGATTAGCATTAAGAATTCAACAAAATAACGGTGTGATGGTGTATGTTAAAACATTTCCTTCTTGTTGTCCAGAGCTGCACACTCCATTGGAGGGTTTTTATTTAATCTAAGGCTTCGTATACCATTACGCCTAATGTGCAGGGCATCTTTTGTGTATCAGATAATTACATTACTTCTAATAGTTTCTTTTCCAGGCATTTTTACAATTACGGCCGGTTTACTTTTATCCATGATCACAAAGTCTCTTTAGCTAGTGCTAAAAGCCAAAATGTATTTCAGTTAACTAAGCTTTTATACACCAACATTTTTTTTTCTTACAGCCAAACAAAATTTACTTTTCAGGAAGTGCAAATGTTGCACAGCCTATATGCCGTGCTGGGATACATGCTGAGATCTGTCACTTTAATAGCAATATTTTTAATGTTTAAATATCCACCACAAGCCCTTTATTCATAAATAAATAAACCTGCTGCAGTTTCATCCCTGTGACTGTATCATTATATTTTTGGACTATTATTGACACATTGACGTGTAAGCAGCATTTTACTGTATTACTGCAACTGATCAAGGTGGAGGAATTTATAAGAAAGAATCACAAGCTTATCATGTTTTGAATGTGAAATCTTCAGTACCTCAAACTTGTACTTGAGTGTAGTACTTCAGTAAATGTATTCAGTTACAGTATGTTTGCTTTGAAATCCAGTGTGTGAGTCTTTTTAGAGTTATAGATAAGTGTTATGCTGCATTCACATGGAATCAGGGAGATAGCAGACAGCAAACCGGATGTCATTTTAGTGGATGAGGGCAAGATGTTAAATAAGGAGAGGCATGCAGAGAATACCAGCAACGGTAACAACTGACGGCATTGATATCCAAAGTTAAAATCTTTTTGCTGTCCTCCTGGACGGAATTTACAACTAGATGTAACATAGCTCCCACCCACATGGGTGATCTGGACAATTACTAGAAAAATTACATAAAGCAATAAACAAACAAAAAATAATTGTATTGTGTGTATTTTAATCCTTTCTTTGTAAATTATATGGCATCATCATTGCAAAATACTGCCGTGTATATTTCATTTTCCCATCCTGCTATTCTTCTTCTTCTTTTTCCCGTGTGGTCCAGAGGGTGTTTTCCATCTGCCGTCTGCCTGATTCCATGTGAACGCAGCATTAAAAGGAAACTTTGCCAATTTTAAATCAGCTTTGTATCATAAGCATATGGTTAGTTGCCTATATGTTAAACATCCCTCCATCTTAGCAGCAGCCAGATCTCACTGCTCATTTGGCAGCAAAAATCGTGTCATCCGGGAGATTTTCATGGCTCTAGGGACGTTGCTCTAACTATGGATGGCACATCCACATTGGGACACAAGAGTTTGGAAGCAAATTGAGAAAGAAAGCCACCACCTTTCTCTCTCTCTCTCTCAAACTCAGAACAAACTAGTCAGTGCTGATCAAATATAAATCAAGATTCTGTTACTGCACAGCCTACTTCTTGCCTCAAAGGTTTTAAGAAACATATTTTAGTGCACTGTTAATTATAATACGAGATCAGCTGGCTGCTATATATGTTTAAAAGAAGATATGGATTGTGTGTGGGTGTTTACACTGACACTCCTAATGTGTCTCACACTTCCTGGCTCATGCATGCTGCCATAAAAAGATCTGAATTTCATGAGCTGTTTTCGTTAGGTGTAATTGCGTGTTTTTTTTGCATGCAACACAACAAAAGACGGGGAAAACGTCTATCATCACTTCCTCTGTCTTGTCAGTGATGGTACTCCCAAAATGTTAATCATCTGACTTTAAGTCATGATGACAGGATGTACTTCCTGTATTCCAGTGTGTCTTTTTTTCTGTATATATTTTTTGGTTGGTTAAATGTAGCTTAAGTCACATGTGCCTCCTCATGTTGAACCAACGGTTCATCATGTGATAGTTTAAACAATCTGAGAGAAAATACTAATAGCTGGAATGATGGGTTAAATGTTTAAAAATTAAGATTTCTGTCGTTTTAGTGCTGTAACTTTTAAGATTCCCATCTCATGAAGGAGGGAGAAATGAGGATAAAGTTACACTCATTTCAGCTGCTGCATCATTTGCAAACGCAAAATCAACAAACTCTGTTCTGCTGAAACAAAGTTCCAACTTTGTGACCACAAAGATCGACAAGGCAACAAGCGTAGGAGGAATCTGACAAACAAGATATTTATGAAATGCAGGAATTTAAAGATTAGAGAAGTGGACCCAGGACTGGATTGTGACATTTAAATCCCCAGGAACCGGGGAAATCTGAAAACAATGCTTTCTGCCTCCCTTTACAATGTTGGGATGCCCTTTAGCAAGGCACTTTACCACCAACTTCTGCTAAAAGGCCAGCACTAGATGTGAAACTGAGAGTTTGTATGCTTTGCAAGTCCTCAAAGGTCAAAGAGAGTAAATGCTACTAAGAGTACATGTCTTAGTCACACTGCAAATGCCTCTTAGTCAGTGACTGCATCTGGCCAAATTTTAGCTGAGAATTTCTGACACAGCCAAGACAAATTTATTATGATCTGTGCTTTGTCATGTTCCTATTGGTTTTAACTTCTTTTTTAACCAGTTTAATAAGGATGTCAGTTACTCACTGGTGGAAGAAGTAATCAGTTCCTTGATACTGTTTAATCAAAAGTGAAATTCCCACACATAAATCCTTACTTAAGCACAAGTAACCCAGTGTATTATCAGCAAAATGTGTTTAAAGTCAAAAGTAAAAGTAGTCAAAGAAAACAAGGTCTCTCTTTCTGTTTTATATTGACACATTTTAATTCATAAAGTAAGCTAGCCATGGAGCACAGACTCACATGATAAAAAGTGAGCTTGCCCCATGATACAGGTGTTATACCACAATGTGTTTCCCCTCTGTGCAGGGTTTCCCCATGTTACTGTGTAAGCGCCCCCTTTGGTGGTTTAGGTTTAGGTTTAGGTTGGGGGACACACCGGCAAACCTGAGCTAACCCGCTAATCTCAAACTAAATAGCGACTAGACGACGTTAGCGGCCGGTGAGTAAATTTAGGGAAGCGTCCAAAGAGCCAGACATTTCATTCAGGATATGATGAAGATAAATTAGAGCCAAAAGAGAGGAAATGTCGAACTCACCTGCCTCAGGTAGCCAGAGACACGACACCAAATTAATGCTAATCAATAATAATAATAATAATAATAATAATAATAATAATAATAGTAAGGGACTGTTCTTCATTTGTCACAGGAGAGGCTGGCTGGGGTTATTACTTTATTTATTTTTTACATTTATTTATTTATTTATTTTGACTCTCTTCAAAGCTACAAATATTTTCCCCTGAGCCTCCCTGAGTGACTGAAGGAAAATGCATGACCCTTCGTCAACAGTAAATTAGTTATTCAATTTCAATCACTTTGATGTTTTAAAGTTAAAAGTTGAAGACTTTGTGTACAAAGCTCCTAATGGTCTGGGCTCATCCTACATAGCAGACCTTCTAACCCCCTATTCTACACCCAGGTCCCTCAGGTAAGCTCACCTGGGCCTCGTGGCTCGTCCAGACAGCTCGGGGGTGATGGTGCCTTTGCTGTGTTTCCCCCCAAACAGTGGAGCAGCATCTCCCTCCCGATCAGATCTGCCTCCACTACTGACTTCTTTAAGTCCAGGCTCAAAACTTACTTTTATTCATTAGCGTTTGAGTCCCCCTGATGTGGTTTCCCCTGACGCGTGCCTCTGTGTGTTGAGTCTCTAAATGTGTGAGCTGTGTATCTAACAATTATGTTGCCTCTCACTTTGGTCACTGTGAGTTGTTTTTGAATGTGCTTTATAAATAAATTTGAGTTGAGTTGAGAAATCCGAGATTTCAATCCTTTTGTCGTGCATCCTGGGTTAGTTAATGCGGACAATTTATTTTGAGACATAGTTTAAAGTGATTTTTTTCGTTCGTCGCACGTATTGTGTCCGATAACCTTTAGCAGTTTGAGAATCCAATGAAAATTTCTGTTTTTACAGTTTCCGGCTATGATCGATGGTGTAATTTTGGTGATTTTTAAAATAAATACAAAATACAACCATTTAAAATTGTATACCCTCCCCCAAGCCAAAATAAAAAACATAAGTCTGGCATTGTGACATTGTCCCCTTTCTGCACCACACCTCACTCCTCATAAGTAACAAACAGTCCCTAAGAAATATAAATTTAGTTTTATTTATCAATGTCCTGGGAAAAAAAAAATCTGTCGGGCTAAAGTCAACTTATTTGGGACCCTTTTTGGTAGATTGCAAAAAATGAAATAAAACCTTTTAGTGTATCTCTGCTATATTTCTATAAAGAAAATCTATTGCCTTGAAAAATACTTAAGAAAATATGGACCTTTACACACATCAAGAATCTAACCCTTATAACATGGTCAGGTAAAATGGGACAGACATGTTTTTTTATTTCAGTTCAGTTATTGATTCATTAAAATAACCTAACTATTCGTTAAAGAAGATTGTGCAACTTTCCTGTCATGCGCTCCCTGCTCTTTTGCTGGCCGTTTTCTTGGTGCCATGTAGAGTGCTCCAGGAATTGGTCCAAAAACCCAGACATTAGTTGACATTTTTGCATTCGCACTTCCCTTGTCTCAAAGTCAATGTTTTTTTTTTAATGCCTGAAATACAGTCTGTGGTTAACACAAGCTTAAGAGACTTTCATGTTTTGTTCTGTGACATAAATCACATCAGTAAATACCCCACTTGTGAATATTGAAGCTTTTAAATGTCTTAAAAAAGGCAGTTGCTAACAAGTGGCTAAATGAGACTACATTAAGTCACGCAACCATGGGGTAGTTCGTTTATTAGTTCGTTCATTAGTCATGATTCTTATGGCACCTGGTCACCTAAAAACATGCTGGTTTCACTTAAAAAAAAACCATCCCATTTTACCTGAATGCACTAAGTTGTCACACAAAACCCTTTCTCCCAAAAAGTAGTGTCATGTAAAATAGTTTGAAATCAAACAGTTTATAAAATTGTATCACCCTACCACCAATTTTGTCATTATACCCTCTCGTTTTAGCTGCAGCTCTTCTTACCAAACAGATAACCAACATGCCAGGTGGCGTACCTTGAAAGTCCTGCGACCAGTGATTTCATTTTTATTTCTTTTTTATCAGACAAATCAAAATAGTTGTTTAATGGAAACCACATTTGTAGCAGTCATGCAATAACCAGTTTGGTGACTGGCTGCTAATACTTAAAGAGGAAGAGATGTAAAACCTTATTTGTCCCATTTTACACGATGTCCCACATTACCTGACTTCACCCTACAGGCTACTCATCAAAACTGAAATCTGAGCTATAGGCGATATCACCGAGCGCAGCCAGACGAGGTAACATTGATCAGACAGTTGTGGGCCTAAACAAGACGACAGATTAGTCAGATTATCTCTTAGCCACTATATATGGAGGTTTAATAGAAAGTGAGAGCACCCACAATGATGGTATCATCGGTATCAGTCTTTCATTACGCAGAAAAACTGAGTACACACATCTACAGTAAGCACTGTGGGTAAACGTTGAGGCAGGAAGTCAGTCTGTGATGTTTACAGCTGGCTCATAACTGTACTATTCATTTTAATTTTATCTTTCAAATAATTTTGACCTATATCTTGTGTTGATTTTTTTTTTTTTTTTTTTTAAACCTGTATGATTGTTTGTTCACTTGAAATTCTTTCCCCATCTGACTTCTTTTTAGGGATGTTTCCGCCAGAAAATAATTTGAATACAATATTATTATCATGATAAGAAATGATGAGGAAAAACTAGAAAAAAAGACCAAAATTGCAGTAAACTAAATGTATCCTTTACAAATACAATTCCTTTTTCTGTTTTTTTGTTGTTCCACCAAATTCCACCAGGATGCATTTTGATGTATTTCTTGCATTTTGTAGAATACATATTTATCCTAAATTAGCATAAATTACTTCTCCATTCAATCGTACCTTTGCGCCTATTACAACATTTGATCTCCTATTGATCTCAGGGTATCATGCTCAACTGTAATGTTCATTAAAATGAGCCTTAAATGTAGATGCGGACTGTATGTGGGATCCATGTGCTCAGCAGAAGTTCAGCTTTAAAACAACCAATTAGCCTCTAAGGACTGAAAGTAGCCTCATCAGGCTCCACTCTCACACACAACATTTAAAACATATTTTAAATGAAATGCTCACCCACACATTGTTGAACAGCAACTTTCTAATCTCCTCTAACCTTTTATATACTTATCTGGAAGGCACTTTATCCTTATAAACCCACTAAATGTATTTCTTATCACTTAGTTAAATTGATTTTTTGACCCTATAAACCCTCTGAGTCTGGAAGCAGCTAATTTCATGGTTATGGCTAACAGATAATGTAAAATCCAAGAATCAGATAAGCACCTAATCTAATCTGATGGGTTTTTAAAAAAATAAGCTCCCGACAGATACAGAGGGAAAACATCGAGGTAATAGTAGGTAAAGTGTAACTTCTCGGCGGCGTGGCGTAGGTTTGTAGGCCACCAGACTATACAGTGTAGTGGCAACGGAAGCCACCTTGCATTTGTGGTATTTTGGCCCAGTTCATTCCTGTACACATCGACAGCACCCTCTGAGCCCACACACGGCAACACTGTAGAAGGAACGATGAGAGGGAAACCAGAACCTCCTTGATGTGGATTTTTTGTTTCTTCAAAAACTGGCACCTGTGATTATGTCACCACATGAATGTGAAAATGAAACTCATGGCATAAACGCTGCATCTAGTTCGCCTACAACAGCTTCCTTCCTCCGCTTCCTCCCTCCTTGGCCTCCCCACCCTCCTTCCGCCCTTCTTTCCTCCATCCTCTCCTTCCTGCCCTGATGTAATCTTTGTCAGCACTATGGTTGAGCTCCGCTGCGTGATGACCCCACAATCCTGGGATTTCATGATGCAATCCATGAGTAAAATCAGCAAAGAACAAAAGAGGGATTTTTCAAAGTGTTTGAGATATCGCAGGGGGAGTTACATGTAGGGAATATGTCACCATATGATTAGGAGAGCACTGATAATGATTCAGGCTCACAGCAGGGAGAGGGAAAGGGCACCCAGATATGAAGGCTCAAACTGGAGAGGTTTTGTTACCAGTTTCATATTTCTCTGCTCCATGAAAAGAGTTATTTGTCTCATGGAGGAATCCAGTGGGAGTTTGTGAGTTACACATTACAGATGACCTCTGACTGAGAAAGGGTGTATTTTTGTCAGCTTGGAGGGTTCGAGAGATACAGCAGGACAGAAATTAAAGAGCACATTCAGATTTAAATAAAGGTCATTTTTAGAACAATTTTAGTGTATTTTATTTTTTAAAAAAGAGAGAGAAAAGTGGTGGTGTATATTTCTTCGTCTACTGACTTTGTGTACATATTTTCCTCTCATTTACCCAGATCCAGATATGACAGTGTCGTCATTGTTTGCAGTGAAGGTGATCAGTTTCTCCCACTTCCCCTTACTCTTCAGGGAAAATGTCAGTTGTTCCATTGAGTATACATATATCCTTTAATGGTGCTGTACATGACATTCAGAGTCTGGGCTGAAATGCCTGCAGTGCACACAGCTCTCAAATGTATAAGAGCACAGTCGCACATGAATGACAAATATTTGCTTCCCATTCACATCACTTCAATCCAAGCACAGTGGCGAATAAACAGTAGTGAAGCAAATTCACATCTTTGTACAAGAATTCGACTTCGGCGAAATTTAACCGACAAAGTCGCAGCCTCAACCCGTAGCAAAGGAGTGTGTGTGGAGGAGACATTGACAACATAAGAAAATAGAAAATGTACCAATAATATAAAAATGTGTGGTTTTTATTAGCAAGATAGCTAACATTAGCTAGCGAGCTAAGTCTCCATGTCCATCACATTAGGCAGTGCCCACATTCAACACGAATATCACCTCAGCAGGTGATGGTCGCTCAGGCTCGGTCGCTCATGTGTGCGTTAACCCTAAATCAGGGGTAGGCAACCGCATGCGAGTCTTTAGCCCCTTCAAAATGGCTCCCTGTGGCTTTGACCAAAAATTAGCTACATGGAAATGAATCAGGGGTATTTTTTTACATTTTAATTGGCCTGGTCTCTCTAAATGTTGCTGAACATCAAGAGTGGTGGCGTGGCTTGAGTCTCCTTAGCAAAGCTCGCTGTGGATTCAGAAGGAAAAGTCTTGGCGGAAAATATTGAATTTAATAGACCTGTTGTTGAGTTCTGAGATTTGTGTTCTTACAGTACATATTTATTGTTGAGTTTGTGTCTTGCACTGTCTGTTGTGTATTTTTTATTGAGTATTCTGTATTTAAAAGGCCCACCTTGGGACCGGCATCACAGATCAGCTAAGGCTGTAAATGCTGTAGTGTTGGGCATCATTTTATGGGATACACTTGTCCCTATACAAATAAGCATTTAACGCAGTGAATAAATATATTAAAAATAGTTGTTTGCTGCCATATGAATGTTCAAAGTTTTAGTTTAGGACTTTTTTTTTTTCAGCAAACCAGTGGAATTTACAGACATACAGATCTCTAAGGGTTAAATACGCTCTCTTAAAACATGGTAATCTTTTCACATGACCAGAAAATGTGGGAGTGATTAGCAGAATATGTGTCTATACAATTAAATGTTTTACAATTTCTTAATATTAATGTAATGGGTGATAACAAAAATTCAGTCTTCCGACTAAGTTGTAGTTTGTAGATGTGTCTTGTCCTACATTTAGATCTGATTCCCTTTTTAGTTTGACATATAGAGGATTAATGTCTGTCATGCTTATTATGAAACAACATTTGGGGATGAAGCTCGTATGTGAGCTTACTGTACAGTCTGAGATCGCCGGATATGATAACCATGAACTTAATGTGGTGAATCTTCTTATGAATAATCGAGAGGTGGTGGGTGAGTGAGCAGGAGGTACTGCATAGAAGCAATGTACTGTATGTCTGTTTGTGTGCGTGTCATGTGGGTGCATCTGATGATGATGATGATGATATCATCCTGCAACATCTTGCGGTCGGTTTGTGTTTGCATGTTGGAATAAAACAGTCAGACACGGAGGTGAGATTTTACACACGAGGAAACACACTCTCACACACTCTTGACACTACAGTGTTAACATTCAGCGTCACAGCACGGGTCCGGACAGGAGTCCAAGATACACAAACACACAATTCACTCAAAGCCACACTGAGCCGGCCCTGAGCAATCAACGGAGACATCGGTACAATACAAGGTAAACAGAATGAGAAAGTGATCTCTAAGTGTTGCTAAAGACAGAAAAGCACTTACAACTGAAAACAGAACTGAAAAGTGGACGTTTCAGGCATGTGTGGTGAAAAAACCCACACACTTTAATGTTCTGTCCCGAACACAAAAAGTCAGGTGAGAAAGTGAAACGGGGAGGCAGAGGCAGAGGCCATAGTCAATAATTAAGAAGTGTAAAAACCAGTTTGTTGAGTTGCATCACGCTCAGTTATGAAACAGAAAGAGGACAGTTGCCAAGTTTTGTTTCAACACAGTTTTCTCTTTTGAGATTGAGGTCAGATTGAAAAAAGAATTGTGTTTTGATGGGAGGGTGATATAGGGAAAAAGAAAAGCATCCCCAAAAACCACAGTAAGGTTTTCCCGGGGCATTTTAGGAATTATTTATTTACTTAGTGATATTTTACATCTTACAATCCCTCACTTATGTAGTTGTTTGAGCATATCTTAAATCTAAAAAAAAAAACAAACAAACATATTTTTAACTCTCACCTGTAGTGTTATTTATCAATCTAGATTGTTTTGGTGTGAGCTGTTGAGTGCTGGAGATATCACCCATAGAGATGTTTGCCTTCTCTCCAATGTATTAGACCTCGATGGCTCTCGGTTTGTGGTGCTCAAACCACGCGCGCACACACACACACACACACACACACACACACACACTCAAAACAACAACAACAACAACAAAACAAACTGACAAATCTGAAAAGCTCAACATCAATGTCTCTCTCCAGAAATCATGACCCAGTTACTCAAGATAATCCACAGACCTTGTTGTGAGCAGTTTCATTTAGGAACTATGGGCATTTTTAGTAACTTTCATTTTCAGGTGCTAGAAATAATCATTGTAGAGTACTTGAGTATTCACAAAAAGTAACATAAGAACAGGAATATAAATTGACCAACAACGGAAAACAAGTGCAAGTTTAAATTCATTTATTTAACAACTGGGCTTCAATTATCGTATTAAACTGTATTCAAAAAACAAACTTAATGTCGCTGCTGTTCGGTTAGACGCAGCACGGAGGAACCGTCTCCACAGCCGCTCTCGTCCTGTTCAATTCAACATCTGCGCGATTAGCATGAGCTAACACAGCAGCAGTGGCTAACATCCAACGCTGAGCCATTAAATGGTCCCAAAAAACACTCACATCAACACAGAAACGGCTGTTAGCTGTATCCATTTTGAACTGTAAAAACATATAAAAGTCATGATCACATGTGGGAGGTTGGTTGGAGATTACTCCAAGTGAACAAATACTGATGTCCGAGCAAGTACTCCTCACAGGGAGTATTTTCTTTCTACTGAACAACACCCACCAACCGTGTCACTGCGCAGAACAAAGTGTGCATCTACTGCTACCTCACCTAGCGACACCGAGCGAGCTGACATCACAGCTCAGCCGTGGAGGACAGGCTTGTGACAGCATGAGCCTCTTGTTCATGAGTAGATGCACGCTTCCTTCTGCGCGGTGATTCATTTGGTGGGTGTAGTTCAGTAAAGAGAAAATAGTTCCGACATTCACAACAAGGTCTGTGGATTATCTTCAGTAACTGTGTCATGATTTCTGTAAAGAGACATTGCTGTTTTTCAAATGGTTATTTTTTGGCACTTTGAACGCCATCTAATTACATATATTAGAGTGTAGTCAGACATTTCTACGGCTGATATCTACAACACTCCGCAGCTCACACCAAAATAATCTCAACTAATAAACAGCACTACAGGTAAGAGGAAAAATATGTGTTCTTTAACGTGGGGGTCAACGGTCCCTTTAATGTTGTGTTAAATACTTTTATGCAGTCAGATCTCTCGTGAAAATATGATCTTAATCTCACCAGGAATCTGTGTAAAGCAGATGACTGTTCAGAGTTTAGGTATTTGGCGATGTCTCTGTGGTTACTGAACCTCTACTTATACTAAACTGTAGTGATTAGCAGATGTAATTATTTATGTATTCAGTAAACAACTACAACTTCTCCTGAAGGCATCCAAAAGTGTGCTGGTATTTTAAACACTCAAACATGTCCTTCTGTCTGCTTACAACAAAATAGGCGATTAACAGGTGATTGTTTACACAATCCACACATTTTTGTGGCATTTCAAAACATCTGGTTTGACCTCTGAATGTCGGTGAGCTGTGGATTTATGTGTAAACCACAGCAGTTACAGACAGAGCTTACATTCTGTGGGTGGCTCAAGTCAGTAATGAGCTCAATATGTTTTTATGACTTTGTGTGCAATGTTTATGTTTGAGCATGAATGTCTGTGTGTGTGTGTGTGTGTGTGTGTGTGTGTTACAACATTGTGTAATTTTTCAAAAACCCAAAAGTGGAGACCATTCACTTTCCCCATCCTGAAACCGCGACTCCCGTTGCGCTCTGGTAAAACTCCACTAAAAATTCTGTGACTTTTCTTTCCCTCCCAGCCGCGGCTCTTTTCTCTCCGTGGCTCGGTTCGCTCTGCTGCTGCCGCTGCTGCTGCTGCCTCCTGCACTGTCTCCGCTTACAGGGTGACATCACTGGAGTTTCCCTTCCGCAGTAGCAGCTGCCACAGCATAAATACTACAAGCTCTCTGGCAGAAGTTCACTCTTAACACAATAGCAACGCAAAGAGAGAAGTACCACCACAGAAACAGCGTCCGGCCAAGTTTAGTTGGTAGATTTTTCTAAACTGCAAGAGGACTCTAAAGATCAGACTTGTGCACAGCATGGTGGCCTACACGACTGCACCTGGTGATGTGGAGATGGGTCCTGAGGAGAGGACGGTGGTGTTGGTGGAAAAGAAATCCTCTGCTGTTCGGATATGGAAGGTGTCCGTGGCCCTTCTCACTGTGGCCCTTTGTATTGGAGGTGTCCTGCTGTTTGCTTGGTACTGGAGCGGAAAGCCAGACATCACGGTAAGGACCAGCTCTGCCTTTCTGAATTTGACATTTTAAACTTTGGCATTTTCTGTCAGAGAAACAGAGAAAATGTCTTTGTTCGTATCTCTAATCAATGTTTTTTTTATCCCCATCCATACAGACGCAATCAGGCCAAAGAGAAGCACTAATCAAGTCGGACACTGCTGAGAAAACAGGTGATTATATTCATGGGTGCTCATGTGAAAAAAAAAAATGCTAAGGGGGTTTTTGTGAGATGTACTTGGATTATTAGACAAGCTCACATTTGTCTTCCTCTCCTCAGATCCCCACTACACTTTGAGTCGAATCGGCAGCAAGGCCAAGGCAGCAATCCACTTAGAGGGTGAGTCACAGCTTACCTTGATTTGATCCTCGGCAAACAAAAGAGACTCTTTCTTTACCTTGTGTGTTAGTCAGGGGCACTATAAGGAAGTTGTTCCACATGTTATTCATTGGCTTCATTCATTCCACTTTCCTAACGACATGCCTGTTGATTATTAAACACCCTGTGAAAAGAAGAACCAAAGTGTTGCGAGGCTGTAACAGCGCTTCGTCTTGCTCTGTTTCCAGGTAACTACGAAGACTGCGAGAGTTCGAAACACCAGCTGAGTGGAGAAACGGTCAAGGCCAGGCGTTTGCTCAGGGCGGTTTCCGACTGGTGAACAACCAGATCATTATCCCACAAACTGGCCTCTACTTCGTCTACAGCCAGGCGTCGTTCAGAGTCTCCTGCAGCGATGGCGACGAGAAGGGAGCAGGAAGGCGCCTCATGCCTCTCAGCCACAGGATCTGGCGTTACTCAGACTCCATAGGCAGCAGAGCCTCGCTGATGAGCGCCGTGAGGTCAGCGTGTCAGAGCACGGCACAGGAGGACAGTGACGGAGACGGAAAGGGCTGGTACAATGCCATTTATCTGGGCGCAGTGTTTCAGCTGAACAAAGGAGACCGACTGTGGACAGAAACCAACCAGCTATCGGAGCTGGAGACCGACGAGGGCAGAACCTTCTTTGGTGTGTTTGCACTTTGAAATGACTCTTTAATGTGAAACAAAGAAAGTCGATACGAAGCTCTGCAGATGCCATAAGTTTTGGCTTTTTTTTTTTTTTTTCTTAAATATATTTTGTTTTTAATTATTATTCATCTTCACAATGAAGTGTTTAAATCTCAATGGAGATAAAGCTTGTAGCCGAACAGGCTGATTTTTTATTTTGATTTTTTTAAATCCTATAAACTGTAACAGTTTGCAATATTAGTTCTTTTTTTAGGCACTTTTTGTACATTATTTATGCTGACCTGAGATTGTAGACTTTCTCTGCTGTATCAGATACAGACACAGCTCTTCATTGGAGAGTTTAGGATTATGTACAGAACTGTTATCACATACTTTTACAACCTGTGTATTTATTTGTATTTATTTATATTTAAATTGTTGGGATTAGGTTTTTAAGATTCTATTTATATACTTTATGTTCACATACATTGAATTAAAATGTGGAAAAAAAATGTCACAAGTACGCATATTGAACTCATTTCACAGCTGAGATACCAAATAGAAATTTGAGTTGGCATACAGCTCCAGCAGTAGCGCTCTCTCGCTCTCTCTCTCTCTCTCTTTCACACACACTCACACACACTCTCACACACACACACGCACTGCAGCAAGCTCGGTCTATTATTTGGCAAAAGTTGCGATGAAATTCCTCCACAGCCAGCAAATACTTCCTTTGTTAGATCAGACACGATGAGGGGAATTTCCTACTTTTTGTGCTGCTGCGGAGTGCTGTGTCAGGTGGAGGCCCACAGAAGCCTCAGCCCAGAGCGGGTTTTCCCCAGTGACACCCCCCCACCGCCACTACCACCACCACCTCCACCCTCTCTCCCACACACAACCTCCCCCCTCCTCCACACCACCTTCCCTCTTTTACCACATACTTCATCTTCAGTCAGCTGGAAAGAGACATGACATTAGAGGGTGTGTGTGTGTGTATGTGACTGTTCAGTGTGTTTATGTGTGGGACTGCAGCACAGCTGGCTTTGTCACATTGTCATCATGTAGAAACGCACATTATACAAATGTCGGATGTACTTGGGAGCCATTTGTCTCCTTTAGTTTCTTTTTATCCACAGACATCCACTTATTGTCTCAGTAACGAGGTTCCCGCTGGCCTTCACAGCTGGTCACTGTGCTGAAAACCACTTCCCCCTCTCCGTTTAATGATCTCTTCTTCTGGGTTTATTTGCTCTTTGACTCCCGCAGGCCGACCTGGAGAAAAATATCAAGTTTCACTGACAAATAAACTCGACCAGACAGAGTTAATTGCTCCAAAGGTCATTGTGAGTCAGAAAAGCAATAAATAACTGGTGACATCTAGTGGATGATGTAATCATGCTCGTCTGTGTAAGACACAGGATGTTGAGACTCTCATGGAGCTGTTCAAAAATAGGTTCATGTTTTTAAAAAGATAAAATGATGTAAATTAAAGGAACCATGTGTGAGATTTAGGGGCAGCTGGTGGTGAGGAGTGCAGACTGTGACCTGCTGGTTAGAATTCCCTCAGTGTTCATTGTTCAGGAGGTTTTTAATGGGAGCTGAATTATCCACAGAGGTCTCTTTCTCCCTAAAACAAATGGACCAGGTGATTTAAACCAGACAAAACGCAGAATAAAGCAGTGTCACATTGCAAGTCAGTGTTTCTAGGAACAAGGACAAGAAACTGCTAATGTGTGCTCACCTTTTTTCTCTGATATGTTAACGTTCAGACGTTCAGGAGTTTTTTATGGGGAGCTAAATTATCCACAGAGGGAGGTCTCTTCCTCTCCAAAGCCACGGACCCTGTGATTTAAACCAGTAAAAGTACTGAATAAAGCAGTTTCATGTAAGAAATCAGTGTTTCACTAACACACTGAGCACATCTGAGACAAGACACTGCTGATACGTGCTCACCTTTTTTCTGAATCAGACATTCAAGAGATTTTTACCAGGAGGTCTCTTCCTATAAAGAACAAATGGACCTGGTGATTTAAACCATAAAAAATACTAAATAAAGCAGTTTCACATAAAAACATTTAGTGTTTCTCTCACGTTGTTTTGCTCGTTGGAGATGGGCCTCTAGCCCAGCACCTGCTAATGTGTGCTCACCTTTTTTGTCTGTTAACATCAAGACGTTCAGGAGATTTTTACAGGAAGCTAAGCTATCCATAGAGGTCTCCTCCTCTCCAAAACCACAGACCCTGCGATTTAAACCAGTTTAAATACTGAATAAAGCAGGCTCATGTTACAAAACAGTGTTTTCCCAACACTGTTCAACACGTCTGAGACAAGGAGCTCCTAATGTGCGCTCACCTTTTTTTGAATCAGATGTCAGGGAGGTTTTTATTAGGAGCCAAATTATCCGCAGAGGCCTCTTCCTCTCCATAACAAATGGACCTGGTGATTTAAACCGGTAAGAATACTGACTAAAGCAGTTTCACATAAATAATTAAGTGTTTCTTCAGGTGAGTATACACTGACACACTTATTATATTCCATTTCTGCTGATACTTCCCCCAAACCACTGAACCTTTGCATGGAATTTTTACTTTTTAAAACAGCGTTACCTGAGCTGTAAACAAAAAAATTCCACACTTTCAGGTAATTACACTTTCACTTTAGTTTAACAGCACAGTGTTTTGAAAATCAACCCTGTAATTCCCTGTTTTTTTATGTAATTCTACTGAGCTATAACCGAAACACAAAAATACCCAATGAAAAAAACAATTATTTTATTTATGGTACCCATATATTTGCATACACATACTCTGAAATATATTAACATTTAAGATCTTAGATATAGTGAATACAAATATCCCCAAATCCATGTATATTGTCATATATGTGCAAGATAATAGAACATTTCCTAAATTATTTCTGCATTCATATGTTACACTATCTGATCCAGGTGCTGCACAGTTAATAAATATGGCCTATTTCATTCATATGTGTCCTCCTCCATACCCTGAGCTAAGATGTATTAGAATAACAGCAACATAAAGTGGAGTAACCATAGTTTGTTCAGTTTAAAGTGCACGCTGACATTTATATCTTTAAAAATGTTAGAGTTTTACCTGCTGATAACGCTCATCAGGTATCATTGCTTTATAAAATCTGGAAATAGCTCATGAATGAAATAGTACATCCAGATTAACTGCTGACTAAATACGGTTTGTCACATTACTTGACGTATATCCTTCTTTGATACATTTACAGTTCACCGAAAGGCAAAATGGGAAAGTAAAGTACAAAATAAATAAATTAGCATCATCCAGATTGTCTGTAATGGGAAAACATGAAAAAAAAAATCCTTTAAAATAAAAAAGGCTCACCAGATGGACGTATAACAGATTCACATGTATAAAAACTGTGCTTTCTCTGAATATCTACAGAAATAGCCATCGCAGAAGCCCCACATCTCACCGCACTGCTGCTGTAGAAATATAATTGGCTTTTATTTTCAGGAGGCGGAAAGTAGGAACTACTCCTATGGCAAGTTGGAAGTTAACATCTCGAACCGTTCCTACCTACAAAATGTGCAGCTGCAGTGACCGTGGCTGCAGCGGCAGCCGCCATGTCTGCAAATACATTAGATTGCAGGATGAGGGGTTTATTTGATGGCTACTGCTGTACTATACTGTGAAGTAGATACAACACAAATCTCAAAAAATACAGTGTAAAACATTATTTCAAATGGCAAAACTATCAAAATTGTCCCTATACATGAGCAAGCTTGGATCCTCCTTTAAAATGGGTCTAATATTCAGCAAAGGACTGGATTTGTAAGATGCAGTTTTGTACTTGAATACACAGTCCTGACAACATGCCAAGCTCCTGGGCCCCATCTAAATTATGGCTATTTAATAATGCACATTATCACTTGTCAGTGACACCAGCACTCCTCCCAGTCGAGCTCTTCAGAGGAAACATTGGGGAAAAAACTGTACATTGCTTTGTCCCTTTGTGAATTTCAGTTTTTCACAACTCTCCTGAAAAGTAAACGATTAATTTAACAACAACTCCATGACAAAACAGATCAGATACTACAGAACAATATAAATCACTACTGTATGTGCTTGCCTAGTCAACAAACTCGACAGACAAACGGTGGAGACGATATAGCAAAGACACAAACACAAAACGTTTCCTTTTCAGATCCTTGACGCCGTGTCTCCACAACAGAACGAGATAACGAATGAGGGAGAGGAATGATTGAGAGATCTATCTGTTCACATGGCCTTTGACGAAAGACCTCGAGTGCTGCTAGTCTGACCAGTCACAAGTGCCTCGCTGCTGGAGTTGAACACAGTGAGATCAAAACTGTGAGGACGGGTGTTACCTGCGTGACTCTCCCCGAAGCTGCCGAGTGTAAAGCACTCCTGTGTACTTATTTGTGCTTCCACGCCGTATTTTTAAAACAGTGTCACCACACCGCTGTGCTCATCGCCGAAACAAGTGAAAGCCACAGTGTCTCGTGTTTTGTGTCCCCTGTGTGTGTGTGTGCACTGTGCGACTGTCCCACCCCTCCCCCTCCCCCCCAGTGCCTCGCCTATTTATACAGCAGTGGGATCTGGCTGTTGTGACAGTGGTTGCGGCTCATCTTGCTGTCAGCCGGGTAGAGGTTGGAGGAGTTGGAGAAGGAAGGCGGGAGGGAGTGATTGTCCGTGGTGGGGTTGGGGTAGCCGGGAGGGGGAAGCAGAGACTTGGGATCTGGCTGGGAGGAGGGCGGCGGTGCGTTGTGGTTCTGATTCTGGCCTGAGGAGGGTCGGCGGCGGTTGCGTAGAGCCTGTCGCTCAGCCAGCTGGTTGCGGAGTGCCGATACCCTCTCTTCTTTCTACAGACACAACGAGAGGAGAGAGATTATTGTAGTCGTGTCTGCAGATTAAAATGCAGTGGACACCACCAGAGTCGGGTCAATTTCCAACTTTGTCGGTCCAGTCCGGTGTACGGGCAAACCGGCTGAAACACCATTTGTCATTGTGACACGTTCTGGCAAATTCAAAAGTAGCTTACACGAACAACCTGTGCTGACAGCATCACAGCGCTAAATCCAGCTTGTATTGCATTAGTAATCAGCAATATGACAACGTGATGAACATAATATGTTTGTGTATAAACAGACTAACAGCGTCACTATTGTCTGACAGGCGATGAGCCCAGCACTGGCAACATGAGGGAGGTCAAATCTCAGTAGACATGAGGGGGACTGACGAGATCAGCCAAAACATTAAAACCACTGGCGGATAAGGGATTAACATTGATCATCTTGTTACAATGCAATGTTCTGCTAGGAAACTTTTGGCTCCTGGTATTCATGTGGATACCGCTTGACACGCAGCACCCACCCAAACACCGCTGTGGACCCAGTACACCCCCCCAAGGCAAGAATGCACCTTGATCGCAGTGGCCATCAAGCAGAACAATGCTCCATGCCTCACTGCAAAAACTGGTCAGGAGTGACCGAAGAATGTGACAGAGAGCTCAACGCTTCGACCTGGCCTCCAATTCCCCAGATCCCAATCTGATTGAGTATTCTGGGGACGTGCCAGTACCCCCTTTTTGGATTAGACTTGGCTCTGACATGTCAAGGCATGGCCACAGGACCTCTGGGGTGTGTCCTCTTGGAGTCCGGCACTGGGGGGTTGGCGGTGGATCCTTTGGTACTCACACGTCCCACAGACGCTCGATCAGATTGGGATCCGAGGAATTTGGAGGCCAGGGTGATGCCTTGCACTCTTTGTCATGTTCCTTGGGACATTCCTGAGCAGCGTTTGTGGTGAGACATGGTGCATGTTCTGCTGGAGTTGGACCACTGCCATCCAGGAGTGTCACTGCCATGAGCGGGGGACTTGATCTGCAGCGGTGTTTGGATGTGTGAAGTGCTTCAAGTGGCATCCAGTGGACTTATGTGGGCCCGGTCATGTACTGCTTCCTTAAGCAGGCCCTTGGTGAGGAAAATATGAATTACAGTGACAAATCTTAACTACAGTAAACTATATTTTAAACACATTATTGTACTGATTATATTGCATTGTAATAACACACAGTAGAGTAATTCAATTGGTGCAATATTTTTGAAAAGTCTTTGAAACAAACTCTTTCATTTGTTTATATTCATGCAACAAATGTGCAAAGGTCAATTAGATGTTGACCTGCAGGAGAAATAAGGAAAAAGACATTTGGTTGTAACAATCATCCATTTATAGTGATTAATTTGACCCACACAGATCAATATGAGAGGTTTCCACTGTAACCTAAGGTAACACTCTCTTATTTAGCATTTATAAGCATTTACAGCCATAATTGTATCGCATTAGTCCAACAATAAGTGAATTAATCAATCAAGATAAAATAAATCTGCAACTATTTTAATAATAAATTCATTGGTTTGGTGATTTCTTAAGCAAAAATGCCCAAACTTATGCTGGTCTCAGCTTCTAAAATGTGATAATCATTAAAATATATTTGGCATTTGGACTGTTGGTCAAACAAAACAAGACTTCTGGAGATGTCATACAATGACATAAATACAATGAGCAGATTTCCATAATTTTGTGACATGAAATGTTTAATTGTGAAAATTAATTTTCCTAAGAGGATTGAGATCTTACCTACTGAATTCTTTTTTTTTTTTAATTCCTGAATTTTTAGAGCCACACTTTTGCAATAACACGGACTGTAAGACGAGTGTGTCACAACGCTTCTCCAAATCTGTCAGTGTGAACGCAAACCACAGGAGCAAAGTTACATTATCAAAGAAAACCTGTAAAAAATAAAGCAATAATTGCAACAGAAACATGATGACATAAACCCATGTTTCTGTTTGTATGTCACAATGTTGTCTGTCATTATTCTCCATTTTCTCATATTATGCGTAATTTTCTGTTGTCGTAACTGCACACACACACATACACACACACATAAAAACACAGCAAGCACCCAATAAATATTACCTGTATAATAAATGCACATAAATACATGAATGTTTATTACCTATATGAATTATGTATTATGCAATGAATATTATAGAATTGTGTGTCTGGCATTCAATAATAATAATGTGCATGTGTCCGTATGATGTAACATCTTCACCTCTTGGATGATCTTCTGCAGCTCCCTGTTCTCTCTCTCCAGCTGCCTGGATTTCTCCTCGTCGTTGTTGTTGGTGGACGAGCCGGTCTTCAGAGTGTCCTGCTGCTCCGACTGCCACTCGCCGCGGGTGATGAGACGCCGCATCTGGACCGCCACAGAAACCGGAAGTCAAGAAAGACCAAAAAATAAATAAATCAGGCCTGAGAGTACAGTGAGCTAACGGGAGCATATTTTTTTTTATATTTTCAGCCCTTAAAGCCAAATGTCTGAGGCTTGGAAATGTTTTCAAAGGGTTGATACTTTCATTTTCTTTCTTTATTTTGTTGACATATTCAGTGCTTTCGGCTCACTGCTGTGCCGTTTCTGCACCACACTCCTAAAGACAGTGGCGATATTGTGATGTTTTGTTTTCCTTGGATTTTCTGTTAATGAAGTTTGAGTATCTGTAGGTGGCACTCTTTCCTCTGTCTCCACAGGCTGCAGCAGAGCTCATGTGCACTCCCCATCTCCTCTGTTATTCATTCCAAACAAATCATTGTACTGTAGCTGCTGCCAGACATTTAAAATGTCTCACTTTGTTTGTGCCAGAGGAATTTTTTTCCCACTAACACCAAATGTTTACAGCAGCTCCACACCTAAAAGCTTATTAAATACCTAACTTGACAGATTACTGCAATTTTGTAAAATGCAGAGCTATCACACTGAACAAAGTTGAAAAGGTTTGTCATTTTCGTGCTTAAAAACACTGGCACGTTTTGACCTTTGGTTTTATTGGAACATGAGTGTATTTTTTTAGTGTGTGCAGCAGTTCCTAGGGGTGTCAGTGACAAGTCAGAGCACCTTGGGTACGAAGAGCACCACCAGAGTGATGTAGGCAGAGAAGACAATTGCTAGAGCGGCAAAGGCAAAGGAGGCGTCCTGCTGCGAGGACAGGATCATGGTCACTGGAGCTGTGATCAGGCACAACACCTGCAGGAGGAGAGATAAGACAAAAATGGAAAGAAGGAAAAAGTTAGAGAATACAAGAAGAGCAAAAACTAAGAGTGAGGTTTATTAAAGCAGAGAGGAAGGAGGAGGCAGGGGAGGTAAGGGGAGAGGAGGTGGAGAATGAGCTGGAGAGCGAGAGAATGAGAGGGGAGGAAAATCACATCCATAAAAGCATTAGGCATCTGTTTATCATTCCGGGGAGGGCTCCCATGTGAAAACAGCATTAAAAAGTCATGACTGAAGTGGCAACAGCGCGCTGACAATCACCACATTGTCATCTCATCAGGGCCCGAAGCTCACGGCTTAGCAAAGAGGAAGGAGGTCCCTTTACAGACACCATTAACTATTGACATCATCATAAAACTGAAATGTGTATATCAGAACATAAAATAATTACATTAGACTTGTCTCACATTGTAGAGCCACGAAATGAGCATGCGAGCCACATTTAATGCTCTCATAAATAAACATGAATGATAGATCAATGATAAATTCTCTGCTTGACAGAGAAGCCAAATCAATCCATTTATTGATCATTTACGTTGAAGCTGGTCTCCCCGTTATATTTATTCAAAGATATCTTTGGCGATTTTCAAGCTTTATTTATACTGAAAGGCAGAGACACAAGGGGAGAGAGGGGGGAGGACAAACTGCAAAGGGTCCTGGGCTGGACTCAAACTAGGACTGTAGGATATGCAACAAAAAAAAAGTCATATCGTGATTATTTTGACAGATACTGCGGTTGGGATAAGCGTCACTTTTACAGCTTTAGTTGTGCAACATTCAGCTGCACAGGATGTACTTCTATGTGATGTTCTGTCACTTTTATTTAAGTGGTAACATCCAGGGCTGAAAAAACGGAGACAACGCACAAGTGCCAAAAACTGCAGTTCCTTTAATGGCCACTAGAGGCTGGCTACAGAAGCCAATTAATCCCCATCGGCCCCCATGTTCAAATGCCAGACGTTACAGTAGGAATAAACCTGTTTACAGCCTGGAACAAAAAGAAAAAAAACAGTTTTGGTCTCTATAGCTAATTTCAACATTCATGACAATTGCAGCTGTAAATGCACCTTGCTAACCAAGCGAGCAACTAGTGTTAGGGTCATGTCCACCCTCTCGTCCAAATATTGTCACTTGTAATTTGTATGCAGGCGCATCTGAAGTATAGAGGTTCGATTCTCTACTGAAGCCCAGTTGGGCCCGACCTGACCTGCTGGGCACAGGCCGGCTGAAATTTCTCAGCATTCCTTTGGGCTTGAATCGAGTCAGGTTCTCGCCAATTTACTGGTGTGTTTTTGTTGTTGTTTTTTATTTAAATGATGCTGGCAGGTCTCGTGTGTAGATGACAGGAGCTGTGTTTGACTGAATCAAGAGAGAAAAGGGGGGGGCTGCAAGGTGACCTGGTTGTCAGCGTTTGCTTCTGCCTCCCCAGCAGAGGGAGAGATGTGTGTAACATGCAGTAGAGAATGCTGATCATTATCTGCGCACCGCATCGCTACAGACCGCCATCCTCACTATAGGACGGGAGTTACCGAAGGGCGCAGCCTGTTCTGCCTAACATGTTGCTGTGGCTCAGGCTCAGGCTGGGCTCGGGACGGACAGAAACTGTGTGGGATCATGTAGGGTCAGGCCACAATGCTTCATTTGTAATGGTATGCTGGGACACATTTTACCTTTATCAGAAAATTTCAGCTCCTGCGATTTAAATATTGCACTTGGCCATTGCGATTTGGATAATATTTCGATTAACTGTGTGGCCTGAACTTGAACCTGTGCTGCTGCGGTAAGGACACAGCCTTAATGATATGTGCTCTGCCTGGTGAGCTATAGGGAAATCCTCTCTCACTGCTTTTTTTTTTTTTTTTTTCAAATTTTATTTTAGACTAGGAATCAAGACAAGTGAGGAAATTCTGGCAATATGGCCATTTAGAAAATAAAAAAAATGTTTGCCTGCTTTTGATCAAAGCAGAAAACCTCCTCTGGCAGTTAAAGTGACAGAAACCAGTTTTTCCAGACGTTTTACATCAATTACAAAGTTACCCTGTGTCAAGAGTGTCAGGAAATGGCAGCAAGTATTTGTCTAAAGTGGCTAAAGTGAAGATAATGGCAGCTATTTCAGAGTAAAGTGCATCCTAGGTGCCTGCGTTTAAGATGATTCACTTGCTATTAACAAGAGCTGAAAAATGTTTATGACTGACAGCTGCGTTTACCACTGTACTTTGGAGGAGAAATGGGTACAATTTTAAAACAATTCCTGCCATAGGGCAAGGTAACAGCTCCGACAAAGCACTGCGTGGATGCAATCTTTACTATCCACACACAAAGATAATGCATAACTCACACTGTGCACAGGCTCTTCTCGTATATAAGCTCAGCACTAAAGCACAGAGCTACAAAACTAAGTAGCTTCGTGAGACTGCAGCACAATAAAAGTTTGTGATACGCCCTTTCCTGTTTTATCGATTTTATTTAACAGTTATTTCACCAGGAAGTCCCATTGAGAACAAGTTTTCATTTTTATAAAGGAGACTTGAGATACGAGTGTTGGTATCACAGCACCGCAGGCACCATAAGCATCAGAATTTATGATTCATACAAGACAGCAGCTTGTGCTGGCACTATTATGATTTGGACAGAACTGCGTCTAGGGATCTGCATTTTAGAGAATCAAATCTCAAGACAGACTTGTGGAAAATCATGAATATTTTATATATAAAGCTGTTTCTGCATCTCTTATAGCTCCATCCAATCATTATACTAACATGTACTTTTCTGTGTTTTATATTAGATCATCAATCTGTAATGTTCAGCACATCCCAGAGGTTGTTTTCAGCGGATACGTTGTCATTACTATTCTGTTGTGCCCACAATGGACTTCTTTCTATGACTTCTTGAAGATGGAGGCAAGATGTTGAATCTAGAAACCTAAATTCTGACACCAAAACTGAAAAACTATACAATTGTTACACTCAGCTGCACAGGAAGTACTTCTTGTGATGGTCTGTCACTTTTAGTCAAGTGGTAACTAGGGATGTGCACAATTAGACATCCAAGCGATAAAACGTCCACCACCTCGCTAGTCGGTACCAGAAATATTAGTCCGTTAAACGTGTTTTATTCATGTCCAAGTCCGCTTAACTGTCGTGCAGCCGCCTGCCACTAGTGGGCGCTACAGAGCCATCAGACAGCAGTCCCCCTCCCCGTGGTAATGCCCGAGTAGACTGGAGTTTTAAAACAGCACGGTGGGAAACAAGAGAGAATTGTTGTCATTTCTGTCAGATAATCTGCAAGGTTCAATGTGCCCCACATTTCAGAGGCAATTTATTTATGTTAGATGTTATTTAACTTTTGACTGAGTTGCCGCCATGTTCACATTCATACCACACGGCGCGAAGTGTCTCGTACTTCAGCTGCATTTAAAATCCGGTTGTTGAAGACTGTGATTAAAGGCTTCAAAAGGCTCTTCGTGCACACAATATTTTTTGAGGAGAACGTGTTACTTAAAAATAAATTGTGCCAAATGTTGACTGTTTTCTGAGTGTTTTCCTTTTTTAGACTAGTCGACTAGTCTTAATTAAAATTTTCGTTTAGTCGACAGGGAAATTAGTCGCCAGGAACATCCGTAGTTGGTAACCTAGGACAATGTGCAAGTGCCAAAAACTGCAGTTCATTTCATGGCCACTAGAGGCTGGCTCCAGATGCCCCCACGATCAAATGTCTGTCATTACAGCAGAAATAAACATGTTTACAGCCTGGTTCAAAAAACAGTTTTGGTCTCTATAGCTAATTTCAACATTCATGACAACTGTAGCTGTAAATGCACCGTGCTAACCAAGCTAGCAGCTAGTATTAGGGTCATCTCCACCCTCTTGTCCAAATATAGTCACTTCTGGGTCAAAATAACCAAGATGGTGACAAAATGCCAAACTTTAGGCTTCAATACAGGAGTCCACAAACCAATGGGTGATGTCACAATGGCTATCTATTATTTTATACAGTCTATGCCAGCTATCATCAACTGGCGGCACACGGGGCAGATATAGCCCACCAAGGCTTCCCATCTGGCCCGCAGAATATTAATGAATTTATCAAATTTTTGAGGAAATCATGCGCTCCTGTATATTTCATATTTAGCATTTCTTTTCCTCTTCTATTGAAGTAGCCTCAAAAACAAAAATGTGCATTTGAGCCATGGCTAGGCCAACTTTATAAATCCATCTTTCAGCTTATTATTGACTGATTATCAACCCACAGGCTGTGGGACAGGTTTTAGTAAGATTACTAATAAAATCACAGGTTACTAATTTTTAATAACTTACACTGCAGTGCATGCAACAGTCCATCTGGCACTCATACTTGTGCCGTGGTGCTCAGCCCTTGTCTTTGTCCGTGTCTCCGTCCTCAGCCCTGCCAACTGTGTCACAATCATGCATAAAGCCAGAGGACTGTAGGTCGAGCAGGGATCTGGCAGTTGATTAACTCATATGTTCGCTGGTTGGGAGGTGCAGACTGGAGGTGAAGCTGAAACCAATTCAGTGCAGCTTGTGCTATGTCTTCATGCAAGAATGGGGACAAACTTGTTTCTCTCAGTTAGCTCTTTCATTTGTTTTACTTTTAATTTATCATTAAAAGAATTTTCTTGCATGAATTAAATAATTTAACAATCACAGGCAAATCTGGTCTAAATACAGTTATTATTATTTTATTTGAAAGTCTGACCCCCACAGTGTCTGCTTAGAAAAATTCTGACCCCTGGATAATTATAGTCGAAGACCCCTGGTCTGTGCTTTCCGTCAG
The DNA here is from genome assembly GCA_026686955.1 of Epinephelus cyanopodus. NCBI lineage: Eukaryota > Metazoa > Chordata > Actinopteri > Perciformes > Serranidae > Epinephelus > Epinephelus cyanopodus. The sequence continues at coordinate 35,890,790 of CM048919.1, read as the reverse complement.
TTATCCACTCAAATAAAGAAAATACAGCGCAGGCATTAAAGGGCATCAAGTTATCTATGAACTCCATTAACTTTTATAAACAACCAGCAGGCAGTGCGAAGAGCAGCCCCCTCGAGAATGAAGCTTTAAAGCTCTCGCAGCTGAAATTTCTTGACAAACTGGTCAGTTGCCTGTTTTGCTCAGAAATGAGCAGGAACGTGTCTCCTGGAAGCCAAAAATCTGAGCACCAGGCAAAGTAATCATGGAGGCACTGGCATTGATTAACCCCCTGCAGATATACTACGGCGTTTTTGTGCTGCGGTGCAATAAAAACCGTATTTATTGCCACTTTGAAGTTATTCAGCGTGCTACAGACTGCTCTTAGCAGACAGCAGCACCCAGAAACAAGAGTTTAGGCGTGACGGTGTCGTTTCTTTTTTAGACTCACAGCGACGTTGTAAATAGCCATCCCCACGGCCCGATGGTCATTGATCTTTTCTGTGGAGACAGACTTGGTCTCGTAAGCCAGAAATATTCCCAGCAGCAGCAGCAGACCCTTGTAGCCATAAACGACACCTACAGGAAGAGAGGGCAGAGACGGAGAGTGAGTGAGTGAGCAAGTGAACATGAAAATTATATAACGTGTGTGTGTGTGTGTGTGTGTGTAATGCAACTGAGGCAAAATTCAGGTAACGTACAGCCAATGTATTGTATGGAAACAAATGGGGGCCAAATTTTGTCATTTTACCGGACAAAATTAGAGATGGAAAACTGACGATATTATCATTTTATTCAACATATCATTTTGCCCCATTAGTCTCCATATAGGTAAACAATTTACTGCTATTGTATCAGTACGCCATATCGAGAATACTTTCAGAGCTTTACCTTGCTTTTCAAAGGCCCTTTCCACTGGGGAACTGAAGCCGTCACTGTATATGTATCTGTGCTCCTTCCAAAGCCACTAGACACCATTGAGCAAAACAGTAATTTTACCTTGCAGAACAAAGGGGCTGCTCGTCTACCGCTGCCTCAGTTGGTTCGTTTGTGTTATTGTGTGACTCTGGTGAATCTGAACTAACCCTTTAAAGCAAAGTAATTCAGTAACATAAAGGAGTCTGGTGGCTTTGAAGAGAGCACAGATAACTGCTCCCTGTCAGACAAGGCTGTCTGACGGGAAGTCAAGGCGGTGAAAATATTCAAAATATAGTGCACACTTAAACAGATGTTTTTAAATCTGAAGTGGCTAAAATGCGTTTGGTTGCTGCCCCTGTCCACAGCAGTACATTGCTTAGCTTCCTTAGCTGTATCCTGCCTGCTTCTCCAATAGGGACCGTACACATGCTGCTCCTTAAACCACTTTGTGCCAACTTTCAAAGGTGCGGAGGCAGATTGCGTCTGAGGTTGCTAAGCGACCATGACCAGCACTGTATCATGGCCTACTTACCAGGAATCCTGAGTGCAGAGCTGATCTTCTTCCAGACGTTGTTTTGTAAGTGTGTATTAGGCCAAAACGTTGTCTGTGGGACGGATGTAAAGCTCAGGGTAGCCCTGCATTAAAACGATAAGCTGCTCCTCCATAGTTACCGTTGACAGTTATTTACGGAAGAGAGGAGAGATATGTGCCAACTGTGATTAGTCATTCCTTGTCACATGACATGCAGTCTGCGCCGCTGTGCTCCAAAAGTTGAACTCGGTTTATCTGAGAGTGCAGCCGCTGCGCACTGCACAATAGGACGCGTCTACATTAAAAACAATGAATTTGAGAGCGCAAAAAACGCGGCATGTGTACGGCCCCATACACTGACTGTGGATAAGTACCTCATAAAACCACACTCAAAAAATCTGAAGTATTTCTTTAACACGAACAAACACCTGTTGGTACTATCTTACGCTATTTTTAAAGATAATTTTTTGGCCTTTCTTAATGGATAATACAGAAGAGGAGTGACAGGGAAGGGGGGAGATGGAGAGGACGACATGCAGCAGAGGGCCCCAGGTTGGAATCGATTTTACACTTTAATTTTGTGTCTTGTCTTTGAAGTAACAAAAGAATATGTTGTGCACGTTGCAGGATGTGGAGAAAGATGCAGTCATAGTGACATACTGAGACATCAAAGGACAGAAAACCTGGAAGATGTCTTGAAACGCCTTTTGCTTCTCATGCAGGTAACACTATGAACAGCTCAGTGTGTCCATTGAGTAAGTGAGTATGACCGAGATGTGCAGAGGAAGAAAACCAAAGATGTCGACACTAAAGTGACAAAAAGGTTCAAAATGCTGAAAGCCAGTTAGACTGACAGAGAAAAGAGAATATAACAGTGGCAGGGAGAGAAGCAGTGAAGAAAAGAGGATCTGTGACTGAGTAAGTTCGACACTTCTTCAGACTGTCCATTGTCTCTTTATACTGCCTGATATTAAAGCACCATCTTTTCTTCCCTCAGAAAGGAAATGCTATGGGGCAATGGCCCAGTTTGTGACCCACATTATTTGAATTTCAGCACCATTATACTTTCATAAGAGCTGCCATGGTAAGAAAGACAGCAGAGAGACAGAGAGAGAGAGAAAGGGAGTGCGTGGGCCCACAAAAAGAGAAGCAAAGAGGGAGAAAAGAGGAATCAAACGTAAAGGGGGGGTGGCGGGGGATGAGGGAGGAGGCTGTGATATGAGGCCTGTTTAATTCAGAGTGAATGGAAGTGACGTGTGTGTGTGTGTGTGTGTCGGTGTGTGTGTGTATGCATATGTGTCTGCATATGCCCATGTGTGTGTGTGTGTGTGTGAGAGCGATTATTCAAAACCAGAGCAGGGCAAAGAGTGATAAAGAGACAGATTGAGATATGAGAGGGTAAAAAAAAAATATATACCAAGCCACGTGTTCATCTTCTCTGAGCTGCAGTGCTCCAGCAAGGGCTGAATCAGGACATCCAAATCTTCTTTAGGGGACTCCTTAGTGAACTTCTACTCGCAAGGCAGAAAGAGGAAGAGGAATGGAGGGATAAAGAGATAGAGGGGGGGGGGAGAGAAGGGGAGATAATAAGAAACGATGAGACAGCAGCACTCTGGAGAAGGAGGCAAAAATGCACAGCAAGCACAAGCCCCGGTGACTGCACGGTTGATCCCCTCGAGTAAGGTCCTTCCCGTATGTCAGATATAGATGACTGAATTAAAATGAATATCAGATATCCAATAAATATGAAGCATGGCTATTTTAATACAAGGTTTGACTGTAGATAAAGTCAGCACTGTGCACATTGGGACTGATGATGACATATACCGTCTGCTATTGTTCCTTTTTGTGTCTTTTCCAGATTTTGATCAAAATGGGGATACGCCGCTTAAAGTTAAAACAGTGTAACAGCATTAAAGGGCAACACAACCTATATTAATATGTGTCCAAGCCAGAAACCAGACAAGTAAATCTCAAACTTGTGATGTCATGGGGTATAAAGTCAGGAGCTGCTTCATAGAGCGGGGATGGAGACTGATGTTGTGGACCCACAGAATGTTTTTCTTTTTAAAAAACAAAACAAAACACATTAGCTTTACTCTACTGAAGTGTTCTCAGTTCTGATGCAGAAAATGTACCCGTGTACTCAGAACATTCTCCCAGATGTCATCTAGACTAACGCCCACCATTTGCTGTCTATGGAGTAGTCTCGCATGACTGGGACATTCGTCTTTCGTTTCGTAATAGAAATGGGCCGGGATATCCAGACCACGTGACGGCGTTGCCATAGGTACGGCACGCTGTACATCCTTAATCTTCTCCAATCTTGGACGTTGCAGCTCTGCAATATAGCTGAATCAAATGAAATCATATCCATTTTAATCTCTTCTTGCGATGCACTGAACACTTCCTTTTATGTTGTACTACGGACAACAATTCGGGGAACAGCAATTCCGGTGTAGGCGGGTGTAAGGCAAAGCTAATCAGCCATTGGTCAAAGAAGTACGGAAATACACAGATTTGGATCGAATCACATCACTGCCACCGGGAGCCAGCGCTAGTTCTATTACAACTTTCCTATGGGAATGTTCACAGACGACAGAGTCAGCCAGCGTGCTGACATCATCTGCGTCTGGGTCAGAGACTATCTATGGGGCAGCTCTGGACTTTTTACCCTATGATGTCACAAGTGTGAGTATTAACACAACATATTTTGGATTTGAGAGAGATCGGTTCATGTTTACTAATGTTTTTGGACTGTCTTACACAGAAAGTGTGTTAGCAGCTGGAGGAGCCTTCTTTGTAATTGTTTTTAATGAGCATAAAGCTTTTTGCATTGCAACGTGCTTTGCGGCAGTAGTCTGAACTCTTTGAGTTGAAAAAACTTAAACTCAAAGCGTAAAAAACGTCTGCCCCATTGTCCAGTTGGATGATTTGAGAGGCGGGCCTTCTGTGGTGGTCAGGACAAGTTGGTAAACAATGGAGGAGAAACTGGTGGATACCCGGAGCTATATGGCCGACGTAGACTAACTGCCCCTGAGTCATCCTAAAATATGCCTGGAAATGACCATCATTGAGGCGAAGCTCCTGGACCAACTGGTGGTGCTCCCCATGATCCACCCTCTTTTTTAGGGTCACATGTACCCACACAGATCTCCGTTTCCCTGTGACCAACAAACTGTTTACTGACAGTCTCTCACCCTCAAACAGAGCTACAGCAAGTACCTTCTGCCTGAACATTTTAGGAACTAGATACTAGTTACTGTAAAGCAAGCATTTTTAAAAAACATTTTATTAGTGGCATTCAATTAAAAAAAGAGGCAGTGTGGCGCATCTCGTGTTTTGCTTTCTGTATGATCAGGAACGACATGTATGAATTTTCCCTTTCGTTTCCCTTTAAGGTTTCTGTGTCTTCAATACCTGAACATCTAAGCCACTAATCTCTGGAGTAATGTGCAGTGATTTCATTCATCTCACAGACTGATTTAGCGTAGGTTGTGCAACATATAGACCGATGTCACACTGTAGACTTATTAACAGACAGATTAAACAGAGGAGCAGCTCTGTGTGTTGCTGTAGAACTTGGGAGTAAGTGTAAGAGTGAATGGGGCGGAGCTGTGCGGAGAGTGTGAGAGAGGAGAGATGCACACTGGTATGTGTTATGTAACGCAACTTGACCCTATATTGATATTAACCATTTTACTTGCTTGAAAATATATCGATATATCGTACATACTTGTTACATCGCTCAGCTGTATGTGGTGTACGTAAGTCACAGAAGTGTTTGCCGAATATATATAAACTACTGTAATGATGAGGTTTCACTTTTCTTGTAACGGTTTCCACATATTAAAGGTACCTTGTGGAGTTATTGACCACTAAGCCCGCTCTGCCTATCGGATGTCATTGTTTTAACATGAAGTGAAGACTTTTTGTACCAGAAACTACTTTTCAAGGGCCTGAAAGGTTCCTTCAGCCCACGTTATCGGTGTTTCCACTGTAGTAATGAGTCAAATTTGTCCGCTGACATATGAAAAATAACTGGATGAGGGTAGCTGGCGGTCCCACCATGAGGAGTTTACAGCAAAGCCTACGTTAGCTTGTAACTTTATGAAACAAACAGAAATGTTCTCCCGTCGTCCTAGAATGGTCGTAAATTGATAGTAAAGTACTTCCTTGTTTTATGGATTAAGCGGTTCACGAGTTGAAGAAGAAGCGCTGTGTGTTTGACCAATAGGTAAATACCACCCCTGAAAGTTCCTGTAATTTCAGAAAGTGCCACCCCTCAATCAGGGGCTTTCTAAGGGGTAAAATAATGTCCCTGGAACTTAATTTAGACCCTGGTCCCTGGGGTCAAAACACAACGCAAAAGGTCCCTAGTCCTGGGGAAAGTTCCTGCGGTCGAAAAGGGGCTTTACATTAACAATAACACAACTCCAAATCAATACTGATGTTGCTCTGCATCTGCCAAATGACTAAAAACGCGCATATGTTTGCTTACAGGTTTGTCATATCAACATGAATATGATAATATATTAAAATGTCTTCTGTGTTTTGTTATTAAAGCTGCATTCATCAAACTTTGGTCACTTGGGGGTAGAAAACAGTAAATAGACCAGACAGTGTTAGCAAACATGTTACTGAAAAGCCTCCAACTCCAACTTAACAGTCTACTTTCTGGCGCTGGGCAGGGAGAGTGCTTATGAATGCTGATGAGAGCAGTTCAGAGTAAACCATACAGTAAATGTGCCGTACAAAGAAAACAAAAGAGACTAAAATAAATTATAAAACCTGTTCCCATGGGACTAGTATTACCTGGGGACCACTGGTAATTTGTTATAATTGCGGAGGTCGGCTGTGATCTTAATCCTGTGTGAATCTGCCATGTTCGCAATTTGTCGAGGGAAAATTCCACCACCAATTACCTCCCATAATTCACTGAGCACAGAGGTCACGTGATAATATTAGTCCCGTGTGAACCGGCATCTGTGATCTGAGGTTGCATTTAGGTTTTTCTGTTTCTCCAAGTGTCTGCCTTTTTGCGGTTGAGATTTACGGAGGCTGTGTTGGTGATTATGGATGAAAGTTTGGACAACATTTTGGATTCAGGAGGCTCATCTCACTACACAGCATGGAGACATGTTCACAGAAAAAGCTCAAATCAATCAGGAGAGTGAAATCTCCAGAGATGATGAGATGGATAACTTGTGACACTGGGCCTCATTCACTATTGTGCCTGGAAATCTCCTTACAGTCCTCTGTAAAAATATGAGGAAATTAGTTTGTCTAGAAGTGTATCATGGAGAAAGCGATGAAGTTGTTTCTATGCACATCTCAAGACCCAGACACACTAGTGTTGTATGATTGTCTTGTTGGACACAGCTGATGAGGGTTCGTCACTCTCAAGCAAGGTTAGATTTGCTATCTTACCTGTTCAGGGGCAAATCTGAATCTTTCATATACTGCGGATGCCTGTTAATGATGATAATAATAACTTCACGGCACTAAAAATTGGTTGGAGTAGCTGATCATTTTGAGTAGATTCAGTAAAAACTAGGGATGTTCGATATTGGCTTTTTTACCGATATCCAATATACTGATATTGTCCAACTCTTAATTTCCGATACTGATATCAACCGATACAGATATATGCGGGCCTAAATCATTTTAGGTAACTAACATTACACATATTACAAACAAACAAAGATATCTCAAAAACTATACACCACACCTCTCATATTTTGACATTTTGAGTGAGAGGAGAAGTAGCTGAAGAGTTTGATGTATAATATGTGCATGCTGTGTAAAAGTTGTGTCATTAAAAAAGTAACTGATACAGATAATTTCTGATAATATCGGACATCTCTAGTAAAAACTATTGAAACCAAAACTGTTATATTTCAATATGGACATCCTGATATACTCCATTGTAAGCTGGGACTGTGACACTAGCTGAATAATGACAATAACTGAGGAGTTATCGCCTCACAGCAAGAGTGTTCCTGGTTCAAAACTCCAGTGTGGGGGAGCCCGTCTGTGTGGAGTTTGCATGTTCTCCCTGTGTCAGTGTGGGTTTCCTCCAGGTACTCCAGCTTCCTCCCACAGTCAAAAGACACGAAAGTTAGCTGGTGACTCTAAATTGTCCGTAGGTGTGAATGTGAGTGTGAATGGTTGTCTGTCTCTATGTGTCAGCCCTGTGATAGTCTGGGGTGTCCAGGGTGAACCCTGCCTCTCACCCAATGTCAGCTGGGATAGGCTCCGCCCCCTCGCAACCCCTAACAGCATACACAATTACAGAAAATAAATGAGCTTAGTTAAAAGGTTTGTGTTTACATTTCTAAGACAGCAGGGCTTTCATTATTTGTGCATGCCTGTGGTGTTCAGTGGAGAAAGCAGTGAGCCCTGGTATTTCTATTTTTTTTCACGTTGAGTCTTGATCATAAGTTCAAGTGTAACCTCTTTTAGGTCTTACGAAACGTCCTTGGATCCAAAGAAAACCTGTTTGTGTGTCTTAGCCAATCTACTGGCACTTCCTCTTTTGATATTCAGCATTGAATATATTAACTAAATCAGGTTTAATGTAGTTAAACAATTACACGAGACCTTTAAAAAATAAATGTTTAATGAGCCAGGAAATTAATTTATCATGTTTGTTTGGCTGCTTGATGAATGCTGATTTATGTTTACAGTAAATGCCACAGGGGACCTTTAACAGTGTTACACTGTCGAATACAAACACATAGTGTAGCTCAGGTCATGAGTGTCACTGTTGAGATACTGCCGTTTGGCTGTTGTTTGTGATATATGTATCCTTGTTTTAGATCGTGGTCTTTGAGTCTAAGATGAATCAAAACAAAAGAACATTTTTTACAAACTAGACGCAGTGTCTCATTACTGCGTTATCGACTTGTGACAGCGGCTGCACGGTCTGTGCAAATGGGCAATGACACACAAATTATCTCATCTGTCTTTCGTACTCTACCTCCACCGTAATGTGCAGAGGATCCACAATCTGCCAGATCATGAGTGACAGGAAGTCGATAGCCAGCAGCACTCCAACTGTTGCGTAGAGTTTCCATGGCTCCAAGTGTTGCTGTGTGAGCAAAGACACACACACAAACACATACACAACAGTCATCACTATCCAAGGGCATCGCGAGGCAGTCCACAAACAAAGACAAACAACCAGGACAAATAATACGACAGGCGTCCTTGTGATTTCTGGATGACTGGACGCGAATTGTCTTTCTGAATGTGTGTGTACAAGTGTGTATATTTTTGGAGCAGCAGGAGTTTGTGTGTGTGTGAGTGTGCGAGTCTGCAGGCGACACACAAAGAGCTGCGGCAGCTTTATTTGTGCTGTCACCTGAAATCATCATTTATACACGCTGAGATGACACTGCTTTTGTGTGGACAGTTTCCAAAGCGGCCGATATCAACTCTATTATTCTTAACTTAAGCCATAATGGAAGCAATACAGCCGTAACCGAAAAACACGCCACCAAAATGAGCTCTCCTCCTGTGACTCCCTCCTCTTTATTTCCACACATCTTTTTTTTTTTAAATTCGACCACGCTGGCTTACTCCCAGCACCTCCAACATAGTAACAGCCATTCAAGCGTGCAATGACTAGAACTGAAAAATAAAATAAAGAAGAAAACACATTACACAGTCCTGGGCGCCTCTTCACTTGAGTTGCATGAAAAATGATTTGAAAAACGCTCATTCTCCCCTCGATTTGTGAAAGTTTCTTTAAATACTCATGCAGAGCTCTCTGGCAAATTGCCCTTCTGTGGACATGAAGAGAGTTGAAAGTCAACCCGATTCGTTGTGCTTTGGCTCAAATAATAAACCCCCCGAAGGTTGGATTTCTGCATAGAACTTTAATACTCATCCATATTCATAAATATTCCATAAATGGCTTAATCTCTTATTCTTCTGATTAGGTCTTAGAAATTCCCACAACACATCGCAGACTGGCAGTATCTCGCTGGCTCCAGGATACACTATCTTCAAGAGGAGGCACACACACACACACACACACACACACACACACACACACACACACAAAAACACATACACACCAGCATGCAAATAAAGCTGATGACGTGAGTATCAGGGGCCTGGTTATGTTTGCACCCGATCTACATGTTTCTATGCATAAATACCGCATGTGTGTAGGTGCATTAGTTAAGTACAGTATCTGTGTCAGAGTGTGTCCAACACCCTTATCCCCGCACTCTCGCTACAACCCCAGCACAGTGAACGATGCCGAGCTGGCCTCTTAGAAGCTTATGTTACTAGGAAGCCTGCAAAGTTTTTAACTTAACTTTTTTTTATCAGCCGGCGCCACACAGGCTGCGTGGCCCAACCTCCCTCTCCCATCCTTTCTCTGCTCTCCTGAGACCGCTGAGAGGCTTATCCCTCCCTCCCACTCTTCCTCCCTACCTTCTTCTTCTCCTTCTTTTCGTCCTTCTTGGTGAAGAGGGTATGGACCCACCAGATCTTGGTGAACATGCTGCCATACGCCAGGCTGAAGCCGAGGCCGAGGAGCCACAGGCGGAACTGGAGGAGGGGAGAGGAGGGGAGACTTTTAATTACAAAATGCCTTCATTAAAGGGTTTAGGTTTGGTATCAGAGGAGGCACAATGACATAAAGATAACATCATTCTGAGTTTACCCTAGCTTGCTTTTTGTCGGCCAAAAGTGTGTAGGATTTAGGGTCCATACACATGCCACGTTTTTTTGCGCCCTCAGATTCATTATTTGCGATAAGGACGCGCAGCAGCACCACTCAAATGCCAGAGTGACGCCGACGTGGTGTGCATGCATTCCCGAATGCCTATTTTTCAAGGCGCAACACCAGAGTTCAACTCTTGGAACGCAGCAGCATGTACCACATGTCATGTGACATGTGTGGTTGAGGAACAACCAATCACAGCTAGTAGATATCTTTCCCCTCTATAGAAAAATGTATCCTTTCAGTGCAGGGCTACTTTTCATCTGTCCAACAGATGATAGGTCTACACACTTATAAACAGCGGCAGGAAGAAGATCAGCTCTGCACTCAGAATTTCAGGTAAATAGGCTATGATACAGTACTTAGTACTTAAGGTTGCTTAGCAACCTCAAACACAAGCTACCACAACACTCTTGAAAGCTGGGCACAAAGGTATATATTGGGATATACTGGCAGAAATGGAAAACAATATAAAAGGTACGTTTTCTCTAGTGTAAAATAGAAGAGCCGGTCTTCGTCTACAGAGATCACCATGCACTGCCATGTTTCTACAGTAGCCCAGAATGAACAAACCAAACACTGGCTCTAGACAGGGACATTCACATTTTCTCTACGACCACTGAGGCTAGCAGCCCCTCAGTAATGAGCAGTGTAACATAAAACTGCTTTGAGTCAGTGTTTTACCGGTGATGGTAAAACAGACATTTCCACAGTGAAACTAAACTCCAACAAACACAGAACACATGAAATAGATAGATAGATAGATAGATAGATAGATAGATAGATAGAGAGTAGGTGATGCAGAAAAAAGAGAGATGATATAAGTTTGAGGAAATGGAGAGATTGCAGCAGAAACGGAAAAAAAGCTATCCAGAGTAAAAGGTCAGAGGCAGAGTGCAGGAGAGAGGCAGAACAAAGCATGAGAGAGAATAACTGGACAGGGACAAAGAGCAGAGAAACGACAGAAATGGAAATCTCCCTCTCGCCTCCACAACAAAAAGACTCAACATGGGTGACAGAGAAAGTACTCCCACTCCTCATTAGTGCTGGGATCCCATCGTCTGTGCTATTCTGGCACCCGGCAAATCATGTCTGTGCCACCGAATACCAAAATACATTCAAACAGATAATGAATTATGTCAGCGTTTAAACTTTCATCGTCTCTCATCCACGAGGTTTGCGTGACCAAGCTCCTGAAATGAGGTTTGCAGGTGTCTGCTTGCCACAACTGTCAGGGCTTCACAACACCTAAATGTGGGTTTGCTTAATAATAAACTTAACGTCACTGTTGTGCAGGGCTTCAGTAAAACTGACAGCTGTAGCTGCAGAGTGCAATATCTGTGGCACAAAAATATCCACAAGGTCCAGCAACACTGTAAATACAATGAATCAATGTTAATAAGTTAACTAACAGTAACACCAGCTGCTAACAGCTAATGCTAATGCTAACTAGCTCCCCTCCTGCTGATGTCGACACTGTGTTTTAGGGTGCTTCTCCTGACGTGTAGCTCGCGAGTTTACTGCGCTCTTTTGTCCCGACGCTGACTCACGAACGATCACTGTTTGTCTCAAACACGTTTACAATTGTCCCCAGGATGACGGGACAACGTTAATCTGGAGTTTTTAGCGTACACAACATTGATGACATCAGTGAATATCATCTTATTTGACGGCAGGCCGATGGCAGTCAAGATATATCGACCAATACCGATGTTCGGCTGATAAATCAATGCATCCTTAATTATCAGTAATGTGCACATAATGACCAAGTGGGTAAAGGACTAAAACAGAATAGCTAGAACAATCTGGTAAATTCAGAAAATTACATCACATTACTGTGATGCAGCCTTTAAAACCAGAGGGAGACAACACTTACGATATTACGACATGGAAAATCTAAGACGATATCTAGTCTTATCTCACAATATCGAAATAAAATCAATATACTGCCCAGTTATAGTTGATCGCATGCTATTCTGTTTGTTGTGCTCTGTGTGTTAAAGCCTGACTGAAATGAAAAGGCATGTTTCTGCTACATGAAACCAAAAGGTGGAAATTTATATTTTATATATTCGTAGTTTCAAGTTCTCCGTCTACAGCTGATGAGGGAATTCTATCATGCAGCCAATCAAATAGCTTTAAATCATATTTGCATTAAGCAGTAACGTCACCGTTCTATCAGGCAGACGTTAGACTGATTCACAGCACAGGGGACACAAGCATTAAACAACAACCCACATTCCTGTTGAAGTCTCCTTTTCATCTAGTTTACCTAAACACACCTGAACACACGTCTCATCCTTCACCTCGGCTTCTTCGACCAGCCACTAAACACAAAATCCACTGGTAATGTCAGTTTGCAGGCTGGTTAACGTATTAGCTGCTCAGCTGCAGCACATCAAACAGCAAATGTCACCTGTTTAGATGCTGGATGCCAGCTGCTGTCACTCAATCATAACTGATAAGAAAATGCTATGAATAAATAAAAATTGTTTTTTTAGGCTGCATAAAGCGGTGAAGATGCAACTTAAGCTGGACTTTGAGGAATTAAATGGTTGTAACGGGTTTAATAAGGCTTTCTATCTAATAGTTTTTCATCCAAATAAGGTCTGATATTTTCATTTTTAACTGTAAAGGATAAAAACAAATGCGTAAAATGCTTGAAAATTTGAATTTAATGTCCTCTGGACTGCTTTTGCACTCGTATTGTAATAATAACTGTTTTGGCACTCAAATCAGTGAAACCAAATATTTGCAGACAGTATCCAGGCCTGCTCTTCATCCTGCCCTCTCGGTCTTTTCTCCCTGTGCCTGTCTCTTTGTGCTGTTACCTGGCAGACGACGGGGAACTGAGATCTGTGGACGTGGTGACCGTCAATCCCTAGCGGGAACACTGCGGCCAGAGCCATCATGCAGCCCACCGCTGTCATGTTGTTCAGGTATGGCTGGGAGTTCTGGATGTAGCTGAAACAGAGACAGATTCACAAATTAAGGCAAAAAAACATTTATAAAAACACTGGTAATTATCTTTTCTGCTTAAAAGTACAATCGGTGAATATGTAGGTAAATTGGTGTTAATTGTGTTGGCGACCTTTCTGTCTGCTCTTAGAAATGTCAACAATTGCTTTTAATTTCTCTCATGTTCTTTTTTCCTAAATTCAAATTGAATCATCTTTATGTCCTGGTTTAGACAGTCTGGTGAACAAAAGGTCCAAATGTGGATCACTGCTCTTTCCCGAGCATCTCCTTTAATGTATGACTGACAATTATTAGTCTAATTAGTGTGAAGCGCTGGAACAATTCAGCGCCCATTAAAAGCGGTGAAACATTAATTTTTTATCATGAAAACTTCAAGTGAGAAAGAAAAAGGAAATTTCAGAAACTGGATACAAAACAAGGCGAGCATGGAAGAAAAAAGAACTGCGACAAACTAAAGTATACTCAAATCTGACAGTATGCAGACAAAATAAAGTCCATTTTGAGTGCGCAGTTGATGGATGCTCTTCTCCCACAATGCAATGCACAAAGGAAATGGATGAGCTGCTCACAGCTGGGAAGGGACTGAATTAAAATAAGCAGTCAGTGGTGGTGAAACAGCTCCAGAAGATCTTGGAAAACAAAAACAACAACAAAAAGTATTAAATCATAAAAAAGACATTTTGCTTTCTGTTTGTAACGTTCATTTTTCAGTGATATTTCAAACGTGCAGTTTAAAGCTACAGTTGGTAACTTTTGTTTGTCATATTTGCCTGAACTGTCACTACATCCTAGAGCTGCCCCCTGATAGTCGACCTAAAGGTCATCAGTGGGCAAGACTTCATTGGTCGCTTAGTCAGCATGCTAAGCAGTCAGACAGGAGTCAGGTTACAAACCAATCACAGCTGACAGATATCTTTCCCTTCTTCTGTAAATATTCAGTCTGATAAATACGAAAAAGTTGATCATCATCATCAGCTGAGCTCCTGGAAGAAGATCAGCTCTGCACTGAGGGTTTTAGGTAAATAGGCTATGCGATGCTTGTTAATGTCGCTAAACAACCCCAGACGCAACCTGAGAGCTGGCACAAAAACACACAAGAGTAGTGCCCAGCGCCTGACCTCACGTTTTCCAGGTGGATAAAGACGCGGCATGTGTACGGCCCCTAATTTCCAGGGCTGGTACCTGCGGTTATTCCACAGGCTAGTTAATAACATGTCGGGCAGGAAATCCAAAGTGTGGGATCATTTTGAGAAGGTGAAGGACGAACCCAAGGTGATCTGTAAACTCATCTTCATTGGTCGACTACAAACATGACGTATCATCTGAAACATGGAAGTAGCTACATGCCCATTAGCCCACAGCGTCATTAACAGGCGGCTCGCTCAGTGTGTGACGTGCACTTGTAGATAAAATATAGGCCTATATTAATGAAGGGTCATTAGTACAGTTGATCCATTGGCCACCATTGTACAGTATGTGGCCCGTGAACTAAAATGAGTTTGACAACCCTGGTTTAAGCACAGATTTGTGAATGAGCCCCAATGTGTTGATATAATGCTACGTTAGAGACAAATTCGGTATTATAAACTCCAGATTCAGGATGTTTAATATAATCTGCACTGTACCAAACACCCAGCACGGCAGCTTTCCTCTGCCCCTCAGCTCGAGCTCATCCTGCAGCTGTAGGTGTGCCTTTTATATTCTTTCATCCCGCTGACCTGCCCTTGCGTTGCCTGGAGGCCACACTGCTTATTTACTGTGCAGCCACACACTTGTACAGCCTGCATACAAACACACATTATCTCACACACACACTCACACATGCACACTGGCCCCAATCCAACCTTTGAAACCTCTGGAAAAAAAACTTTAATGCTGTTACATACCATGAATTTATGATGTTCTGTGTGCTGCAGGAGTTATTTTCTGATGTGGAGCGCTGCTTTCTTCCTTTTTATGCACCATGTCTTTCGGTTGCTTTGATTTGAGGCTACTAATACATGGAACACCGGCATCTTTTTCTCCTGTATGTGGATTTCTCCCTGAAATATCGTGGAATAATTTGGAATAGAAAGAAGTTCCTGTGTGATTCTGAGGGACCAAACTCTGATGCTTGCTTTTGATATTTCGATCACCAATCTGTGATCAAATGTCACTATACCGGACTCATCAGAAGATCACTAACAAGACTTAACAATAGCCGATATTTAAAGGTCTACTACAGAGGATTTTTCTGAAAAACGATGTACAGACTCAGACAGAAGTAATGCAGCAAGAGGCTATGGGTTGGAATCGAGCCCATGGTGGCTGCAGCAGGGACAAGGCTGTTGTACATGTGGGGTCTGCTCTACTAGGTGAGCTAGTGGGCCCCTGGCTTTCACTTTCACCGGTGATACTGTTTACAAACAGCAACCAACAATAGCTTCATTACATGTGATGTCATACATCGGTGCACTGTCCAGATGGGGGGCAGGCAAGTGGAGGCAAAGGCCACCATTACTGCACAAATACCTTTGATTTGAGCTGTCGACTTGAGAAAAAACAAAGGACATTTTAAGTCCCGAATATACTGTCACTGAGAAACGGTGGATGTGTATTAAAAAACCCTCCATCTTCAGTCTGGAGGAGTGGAGTCAACTAATTAGTCCACTGGACTCCTGTATGCTTTCTTCAGCTGGCTGTGTGACGTTTCTCAGGTTGTAACAGCGACGGCGTCCACACCGGGCAAATCAGTCAAGTTGAGCGACAGATTACTTTACTTTGTTTTGTATGGATCACATGCAACATGAGTTTCAATTTTCTGATGACACCTGCTGCCTGCAGGTCCATCCAACCCTTTCATGTTGTCACTTTCCTCCGGTATATGGATTTATCACTTCCTGCCCTCCATCAGAAGTTTGCGCATCATAATAGCCATGTGATTGCACACAGGCTATTTCTGTATACCTTTAAAGGGGATAAATTGCAGGTGTTTTATTTTTGCTTTTACGCTCTTCATCCTTTATGAGGCAGAAGTGATGAGTGATATCTCAGATAAACGTGAAAATAAGGTCGTCCTCCAAAGAGGGAGGTTATCATTAAAAGGGTTTGTTGAAAGGCTGAAAATAATGAGAATTGATAAAGTAGACGGAGCCTCAGAGGTTAAATGTATTTTTTTTTACGTGAAGGTCACCTGTTTGAGGAGTACTGAATTGAAAAGACATCCTGTAACAACACCCAGCTGCTCAGGCGGAGCTGATTTGCACTCCAAGTGCCAATGTCAGTATTTATAGGATGTGAGACAGAGAGAAAAAATAATTCACATGTTCAAGAGAGATCCTTCGTTCTTTTGAGGTTAATGTAAATGCTGAATGGCACTGCTGCTTCTCGAGTTTAGGGACTGCAAAGTTGGTGATTTGGGTGTGGCTTTTCTCAATCTAGCAGCTGGTTTCATTGTCACAGCTTAAGCATAGCCCGAGACCAAATGCAAATAGACTTCCTTTAAAAACTGCCTTTTGATCTCGGATTTCTAAGCTTAATACAAGTCTGTGAACCCGCCGCAGCATATCTCTGATGTCTTTCTAACATAGTATTTTTATGTTTGACCTGGGTCAAAGTGATTTAAAGTCCCATAAGTCCATGAGCTTATCGGGAGTTTTTCGGAAAGCTAGTGAGGTTTGTTCCTTTGGGGATCTCTGGCTGGCTCCGGTGTGCCAGTCAGGCCTTCTTCCAGCTTTGATTATATTTCAAGCGTAGTTTCACCGAGGGCTGATCTCAGCAGCCAAAACACTATGAGTCAGATCAAATCAAATCAAATTTATTCACTAAGCTGTTTTTACAAAATGAGTTTGCCACCAACTGCCTTGTTAGGAGACAAAAATACATAACCGATCCACTTTTAAAAGCAAGAAAAAGTCAAATGCAATCACAGCCTTAAATGAGCAATCCTTTAGTAACACTGTGACACTTTTTAAAGCGGTTATAATTAATATTTTTATAATGATAGTGTATCAAATGACGATGTGAAAGAAGTTGCTTATAGTGATAAACATGTTATCAGCTGAATCTGCAGCTCCATTCAACTTTACGGAGCTTTATAGTGAGTTTAAGCTCATCGTTCAGCTGTTGGCCGCAACTTGTTTCACCTAGACTGCTCTCGGTGAAGTTTTCAGGTGCAGCAAGCAGCTGTTTCCAGCACTGTTTCAGAAAACAGTGAAAAATACTCATCAAAATCATGTTTCATTAAATGTCTTCTTTAGTCTAACCAACAGTCCAAAAGCCAAAGATATTCACAATTTTAGACCAAGAAAAGTGTTAAATCCAAACATTTGAGAAGATGAAACCATTAAATATCTGCATTTTTTTTTTTACTAATAACTGACTTGAACAGTTAATTTGTTCTCAGAATGTTTGCAGATTCATTTTCTGTCGCTTGGCCAATCGTTGCAGCCCTAATGAATCCACACACAGTATTTCAGTTTATCAGGGCAGGCCTGGGAATTGATGAGATTCAGTGAACACACCGGACGTTGCCGTTGTAGATGTTGAAGGTCAAACAGACGATGCCGAGCAGGATGCCGAGGCCAGCGAAGACGGAGACAGCTGCAAACAGCTTCTGGGACAAGAACCTGTACTCTTCGATCACCACCGTCCGATCAGCCGGAGGTCCAGCTCCTGAGCGGGGAGAGTAAGAGACAGAAATGTGAAAAGAGAAAATGCCTCTTGTGCCATCGTCTCCGAGGACACATCCCACTGCGTTAATGAGGTAAATACTTTACTTAAAGCTCCTTTCTCACCTGTGCATAAGTGCCAGGGTTTGAGCCTCTCTCTCTGGGCTTCTTTTCACTTGTTACATAATTATTTCAATCACTTTTTATACAGTTTAGTTTAGTTTATTGCGAAAATGCAAAAATCTGGCTCATCCTGGCTGGGAATATAGAAACCACTATTTTACAAAACATTTATCTTCCGGTAAAATACATATTAAGAAAACAAAGAATATAAACAAACATATCTTAAAGTACTTCCATATTTTTGGAAACTTGGAATTTCAATTGAACTTTACACTGAAAAGATGTGATTAAGATCTTAATTTCTTCAAATAACTATAATCTAAATTTTTCGTATGTGAACAGCTAGCTCAACCTTTGTGCATCACGCATGTTTACAGAATCAATATCTATTTCTTATCTCACAAAACAAAAGTGTAAAGCAGTTCCTAGTAAAAAGGGGAAACAGAAAACAACTGAATGCAACACCATGAATGTCTAAACATGTGTGTTGTTCACCATAAATAAAAACAACACATTTTTCATATTGAGCACATAGAAAGTAACTACGTATATTCAAATAAGTGCGATTTTGAGGTACTTGCCCTAAACCTTAGTATGTCCATTTTATGCTACTTCATACACCAGGCTATAACAGGGCTTACAAGATAGAGACAGACAACCATTCACACTCACATTCACACCTACGGACAATTTAAAGTCACCAATTAACCTGCATGTCTTTGGACTGTGGGAGGAAGCTGGAGCACCTGGAGGAAACCCACACTGACACGGGGAGAACATGCAAACTCCACACAGAAGGGCTCCTCCTTCCTGGATTCAAACCAGGAACCCTCTTGTTGTGAGGTGACACCACTAACCACTGCACCAGCGTGCCGCCTCAATCAAAGCTGTAAAAAGGCCGCAACCCTTACTGTGCCTCATTGCCCTGCTGTATTCTGCATCTAACACTGAACACGTATTTAATTTAGCCTTTGTCATTTAAAAAGCAACAATAAACCAATTAAAAGCTGACAATAAAGCTAATTTACAAAGCACTGAAATCAGGATAAATTCAGTAATTTGCAAAAACAACAAAAAATGGCATTAATTCCTCGTAGCGCACTGTTGAGTGACCTTTAATCACAGCCGGGAAAATCCCTTCACCGCCACAGCCCTACTATTACCTCCATTGAATATTGATGATGCTGAAGCCCTGAGAAGTAAAACCTGCAGCGCACTCCAACTGTTCCAATGATTCATACTTAAATGTCAATTTCATTACTATACTGTAATGTATAGCAAATAGACAACTTTGGCGTTAATTAGGGGAGAAAAAAGTGTGTGTTTATACAAACTACCCAATTATTTATGCCTGTGTATGTTTAAGGACATCGCAGTGAGGATGGTTCAAAGAGGGGCAGATGGACAGGGAGCCTCGATTTACCCTCAACAGACTCTGACTATCTGTCTGTCTCAATCTGGGACCGCTTGCAGATTTGTGTGTCCATGTGTGTGTGTCTATAGTATAGACTGTTAATGTACAGTATGCATGTTAAACACAGACACAGTAAGCATGAATGCCCAGGACGGTGCATATGAGTGCAGCGGAGCATTTCTGTGTGCATACCGGGTGTGATTAGTGTGTGTGTTTGTGTGAAAGAGAGAAATGGAGGGTGACAGAGTGTGTGTGTACGTGTCAGAGGGAAAGCAGAGCAGGAGTGTCAGCGCCGCGTGAAGCTGATGTGTCAGATGTCAGAGCAAAGTGTCAGAGTGTCGCCCCCTCGAGGGTCGCAGGGTGTCAACACGCCCATCATGCTCTCTGTTTAGATGCTTGTCACCGCCGCCACACAGCCGAGGTGTGTGTGGTGTCATCTGACTGAGGGGTGACGATAGAAGAGGGTTTCTGCTGTTATATTTAACACTTTATAAGACCTTCTTAAAGCCACATGGAAAACAATGTATTAACTGTTCCACAATAATACTAGCCAAAGTATGAAAGCGTGATGGAAAACCAGTGGGGACGTCACAGCCTGGAAATATTTATTTTTATATCTTTTTAATTCCCAACAGTGGGTACATTTAAATGCACACTATCTATTAGCGATAGTTAGGCATGTATACAACCTGCTCAGAACATGCGTCTCAACTGGGATTTCTACCGCAGTTTGCGACACACAGCCTCTTGCCTGTTTACAGTGCGCTCCGTGCGTTTTCATGGATGTGTTGTACACAAACCAACAGTTTGCAGGGTTGTGGGGTAAAAATGCATGCCTGAGAGAAAACCCCACATTTCCGGTCAGAAGGAGAATTCGCCATCTTTTAAACAATACGAGAGACATGGATATCAACAGGTTTTTGGGTGTGCACATATACCACCATGCTGACCTTTTTAAGATGGTGGTTGAAGGAATGAAAGGGGGACACTGTGTTCACACTGCTGAACAAGTGCGCCACCAGTGGAAAAAATTCTTTCCATATTTTGGACGTGATTACCGTACTTCCTTTATATCATATAAAAAAAAAATTAATGCCGAAAGTTATTTCTTTAACTGCTACTTTATGTTACTGTTACTGAAGTCTGCTGCTAAATTCAGCTTCATGTTTCGCTCAGAACAGTTTTTCATAAATCAAAAAAAAAGTGTAAATTGCGTCATTAATGCAGACGAGCGGAGGATTAGCTGGGAAACTTTAGAAGGAACAAATGTTTACCTTAAACCAGCTCGGGCCATGTTAAAGTTAACAATGTTTTAACGGCGCAAGGCAAGCTAATTGCTAGCGTGCTCGGTTGAAAAGGAAAAAAAACAACAACAATGCTTTAAGATGGCAGAGGTATGATCACATAATCCTGTCTGAGCTATAACAGGCAGTGTGTACCAAGTTTTATTTCCCAATTGCTCTTGGAAAGAAGAATAGAGTACTGTAAGCAAAGCAAGCCGGGCATTGAACCCATAAGTCACGCAAGGTATTATGGAAGCTAGGAATAAGGTGGATAACATCTCCCGGCATCTACAGCAGGCAAAACAACATATGCAAGACTTAGGTGAATTAAATTAAAGACTTTTGAGTACCTTCTAAGGTCTGGTTTCAGAGAATTTGATTTTTTGAAGTTGAAGTTTTAAGATACCTTGAATGCGCTTCAGTTTCAGCTTCCCACATTGTTCACGTGACGTGAAAGAAAATGTGTTTTGTGGTTTATGTGGATGGTTTGGGAATTAGAAGCGTTTGTCCATCTGTGCAATTTACAGCATATCTACGACATGAACTACATGAGAGCACATGAGAGTACACAACAACTGTTCATGTGTTGAACAGTGGCACAAATGTGCAGTGGCCCGGACTCATCACATATGTGTGACATGTGCTGACAGAGTTTTAACAAAAACCAAGTAGCCGAAGTGAAACTAGAACTTAAAAGTTCGGTTCAGAAGTAAAAAGAAAAGCATTGACATGCTGCTGACATTTGTAACGGCGCTAATAAGTAAAAGTACAGCCTTTTAGAGCCTTTCTCAACAGTTTAAAAAATGAAATATCATTTATTCAACGCTTATAATGTTTTTCTGCTGCCTTTAATGGACACCGCTTCCCATAAGCCCCACAGTGGATCTTTGTGTTACTGAGGCAGCAGTGATCACGGCTAAACATTTAGAAAAATAACTTCAGAGGAGAGTGTTGTTTAGTTTTATGAATATGGATGACACCACGTTAGGATGACACACGCACCCTGCCACACTTATAAATTTTCATGTGAGCTGTAGTTTTCTGAATGCTGACAAATTAATCATTGTTTGTCAAGTTCAAAAAGGTTTGAATTTCTTACAGTTGACTTGTCCTAATATGGAGAGTAAACACCAGGAACATGCTTCATGTTTCTGAAATGCTGAATGAAAGATTGCATTGTAGTTAGAGAAGCTAATGGGACAGAGGATAGCCTGGACATGACGTCATGACTTTGGCTTTTACATCCATTTCTGCATCTTTGCACTGGCTTACTCGATTTTAAAAATGTAATTAATGTTTACAAGGCTCAGAATGGTTAAGCGCCTCCAAACTTAGTCGGCTGTCTCGCCAGGTGGCCAGACTACAAGTCGGGAAAAGAAGAAAATCTGGAGGAAAGAAGTGAGCTTAGCGGACCTCTGTAGCTCCTCATCTCTGCTGCAGAGTCGAGGCTCGAGACTATATCAGCTACTGTCATAATACTGCGTTCTGTATACCTTGGAAGTTGCAGGTCAGTGCGGGAAGGACGTCACACCTGAATTAACCATGTCCCAGCACAAGAAGTTGGAAAACCAAGATGCAATTCCAGTTTTCGCTAGGTTAGCCGTTGTTAGCGATACCATCTGATTACAATGAGGCACGAATTAGATAGAAGTGCTATTAAGCAGTATATTACTACAGCTGTCACTATTGTTAATGTGCGGAGCAGCCATTTTGGATTTTGAGAGGGATGTTGGTGAGGTTCCTTCAACTCTCGGAGCAGATATCCGACTTCAGTGGGTGCTCTAGTGGGAATTTACAACTGGGAACTCGGAAATTCCAACTGCCAAGTGCAAATGGAACACACCATAACACACCTGTACCGTTTTCCCATACACATAATTTCTTTATACATCAGTCTATTCTGTCTCTAAACCACAATCAGTGTGCTGCTACTTCAGATCTGAATCTGGGAATATAATGTGATGTGTTCCACGGTCGTGACTGTTTGCTGTGTTTTTATGGGTATGTGTTGCTTGTGCAATTATATGTCTGACTTGTGGGTGAATTTCTTGAGTGGAGCTGTCTGAAGAAGCAAAATAAATTTCAGTGTAAACTGTAATTAAGTTGTATCGTATCGTATCACATCATAAATGCTAGCTTGGCTTGATTTGGCTTGACTAGACACATCATCCCAGTGCAACCAGGATTTGCATCTCCATCACAAAAGGGCTGCCTGCTTGAAGGTGCGCCGTGAACAAGCCTACTTGGAGGTACAAAAAAACTGCAGTGCATCGAATGGCCTCTTGAGGCTGGCTCCAAAACAGAGTAAATCCCATAGACTACCATATTAAAATGCCAAATTTTACAGTAAAAATAAACATGTTTACAGCCTGGGACAAACAATGGTTTTGGTCTCTACATTCACGACAACTGTACAGTGGCTGAAATTTTTTATAACGCCACAGTTTACATTTTATTGAGGCTTAAAGTTACGCATTTTTAAGGGCAGGGCTGCTGAAGTGACAAGTCATCTGTAAGGCATCGCTACAGTTTATGAGTCAGATTCACCCCTCGCTCCTCCACAGGGCCCCCCTTTCGTCCAACTACGCTCACTTCTGGCTCAAAAAAAACATGATGGCGTCAGCCGAGATGCCAAACTCGATGAGTGATGTCACAGTAGGCTTGGGCAGTAAATAATTTTTCAGACTTGTCTAAAATTTTGCTGGAATATACGCAATATGACTGTATGAGTGTACCACACCACCCCCACCACACACACACACACACACACACACACACACACACACACACACATACTGACCCGCGAGTTTGCTACTATTTCGGTAAGGTCTCTTAGGTTTTGCAGACTAATAAATACAAAAACAAACTCACAAAATGACATTAATATAATATTCTCACACTTATTTTCCTCATAAAACAAACTACAACTGTACACTTTTTCTCCGTTTCTCTCTCAGAATGACACCAGGATTAAGTGCCTCGTTAACTCATCGTAAAACACACTTCAAACTCACACACAGAAACAAAATAAAACTCACCCATACTGTCTTGCATACTTTTGTTACTCATCCACTTAGTTAGACCACTGTTCAGACAATCACCATCTTCAATATGGTCGACGTAAACCCTTAACTCACTGAGTCAGATTCTGTCTACAGTCCTGTAACCTATCCCTCTACCACTCGGAGTGGCGTTGTCTCTTGGATCAGTTGCCTGTTCCACCAGAACAGACAGGAAACTGACCTCTGGTGACTTGTGATGTACATTACATACAATGAGATTAATAGAAAGAGGAGCGCCTGTATTTATGATGTACTGTCTGGATTTCTAAATACTCTGGGTCCCATAATAGCTCATGTCATGGAAGCTACTACCATTATATATAAAGTCTTCGTTAATGACGTTTAAAAGCAGCGGGTTAATATACATTTAATACCCTTTTTCCATTGTCACTCTTGGCTGCGCTAAGTGAAGCCATGTCACGCCAAACCGCGCCGGAGATGGACCCTCTCAACAGTAGGTCCAAAGGCCAGGCTGCCCACCCTCAAGCAGGTCACGGTGACATCTTGACAACTGCAGCCAGCCCTCAACACACTCCTTCTCTCCCCCATACAAGTGTGTGTGTTGGGAGACTCTACTCACCTCTGTCTGCAGGAGACCAGAAAGAAAGGCGTTTTTAAAAGTCTCTGTGTTCAGCTCTTAGTACTCTTGTAGCTTCTAACTGAATATCTGTGGTTTGGAGTTTAGTTTCTCTCCTGCGTCCTGTTTTTACTTTAGTGTCTGCTTTATTTTACTGTTTCATGTTAGCTATCAGCCGTATTAGAAGTTGTGTGAAGTTGCTGCCGTAAACTCAACATTTCCTTATTTTGGTGCTTCGCAAAAAAAGTTGATACACGACAAAATAACTGGGGACTTTTATTGGGAAGAATCTACAGGAAATTAAATGTGTTAACACTGAATTAGCGGAACTTTTCTAACAGCTTCTCTTCAATAAAGGAAAGTCTAATAAGGGCAGGGAGAAAAGTAAGAGCAGAAAAAGCCACAGTGAGATGTTGATGAAGAGCTGCAGACAACAGGCTCTTACTGCACCTCTGCAGACAGCTCACCTCCAACAGGTAAACTTCTATTACCTGCCCTGCTGTGGAAAAACACATGCAGCAAAAATAACGGGACATTAACGTTGGTTCAGCCCGCTGCTTTAAAACATCATCACTCAAGACAAGCTGTCATCAATTAAAGACACACCTTCAAGAAGGTAACCCTCTTATAATGGAAATGCAAATCCCTGTTGTGCTGGGCTGACAGCCCAAACCAAATCAAGCGAAAAGGGGTACAGAAATACCAAATGTACTGAGCTTGACACAGAGACTTAAAAAATGTTTTTCTCTCTGGTCTCCTGCATAGACCTGAGTTGAGCAGTTGAGCAGTTGAGCATCTCCCCCTAAAAGTGTTTGCTTTTAGGGGGAGATGGGGTCATTAAGAGTTGGCTGCAGTTGGCGAGACATCACTGCTACCCGGTTGGAGGCAGTCAGGCGTGCTTTTGGCCCAACTCCAGGGATGGTCCATCTCGGGCGCAGCTCCACATGTTTGAACTGGCAATGGAAACACGGCCTAAACTGCAAATGGAAAAGCCCTACTGGTAAAGTTGCATTGTGGGTGATATAGGCATGAGGTTTAACGAGGAAGAAGAATGTGTGGAATAAAAAAGGTTGATATCTCTGGTTCTGCTGCTTTGATTTAAAACATTTTTTAATCTTTTCATTAAGGTTATCACAGCACAATACTGAATCAGCGGAGAACTCTTTCAAAAAACATCTCACGTTTTTAATTTTGCTTTAATTTGTATCTTTGTTTTTATTGAATATGACTTAAAGTTAAATTTTCATTTAATTTAATCTTATTTTAATTAGTGAATTCAATTGTTATCAATCTTTCATGTTTTATTGTATTTTAATATTTAGTTTGCTATCTTTTAATTCATTTGTTTAAATGTTTTTTCATTAAACATAAAGCACTTCGGGCTATATATGAAAGGTCCTGAGCACATAAGATGCATGGCAATTCCTATATTTCACTCTGTCTAAAAGAGGATACTAACAACTGTGAATGAATGAATGAATGAATGAATGAATGTACAGCATGGATCAGTAGTAATTATTGCTGTGTGTGTGTGTGTATATGTGTGTGTGCATGTGTCGACCATCCATTCAGTCAGTGCGTTTGCACCATTTAAACCCTCCTCCGTCCTTGATCAAGGAATCAGGACAGGGTGTTGCCATGGAGACGCAGCTCTATAACAGTTGCCACAGCGATTAGAAGAAGAGCTGAGCTGAAGTGGTTGTTAGGGCGACCGTGAAGAGAGCGAGAAAGTGAGGCAGGGAGGCGCCTGGTAAACACACAGGAAAACAAGCGGAGGGGTTAAGTTGAGAACCCCCGTGCGCTCCACCCTGTCATAGTGGAGCAAATGAAGCGCACCCCCCCTTACAAAAAAAAACAAACAAACAAAAAAAAAAAACTTTCCCAAACTGAGTCAGCTCCAGTGAGCAGGAAATTACTCATTTCCTCGCAACAAGTAGATGTCAGATGGATGTGTCTTTATTTGGTAAACAGTGAAAAATGAAGTCAAGCTCCGATAGAGGAAGCGAGGCACAAAGAGAGTCAACAAAACTCACCTCTGAGCTGGAGAGCGAGTCAGTTTCAACCCAGCGGGTTTTAACTGGGTTAACACAGAGCCAGTCACGTTGCAACAAGCCAAACTAAAGAGCTGGCAGCTGGCCTGGTGATGGACATGTTGCCTACATGCATACAGGTCACCCGTCCCTCGCCACTGATGCTGACCTGGAATCACTACCTCTTCTGGGTTCAGTTAAGCCTTGGCAACTGATCGTTTCCTTAAAAGCCTAAAAAAAGGCGGCTCTCCACGGACCACCGAGGCGTGCAGGATTGATTAGTGGCACACTCTGTCCAGGCACAAGTATGTCACCTCTCCAGGGAGGGACGGGCCAGTAAACAACCACAGCATTGGTGTTGGTGTCTGAGGAAAATCAGCAGTAATAGGTTTTCACAGCAAACTAGAATACGGGCAGCAGGAGTTAGAGAGAAGGTTCTGGATTGTGTGACGTGAGATTGAGCTTCTTCCTTTAGAAGAGTGACGTAAGAACAAAGTCTGGAGAGGGAGCGACGTGAGGCAAAGGAGAAAGAGACAGGTGCACGCTGGTGTTCCCAAAACAACAGGGCAGTTATTGTATTTGGCCCGTTGGTTTGTCCCACTTACCAACTCGGTCAGCAGTTGGAGTTGCAGCAGTGACTGTGAGGCAATTAAGGTACTTTAAAACCCTCAGCGCCTGATTGCTGCAATTTGCCTCGCACTTTTTTATTTTTTTAGTTAATGTTTATTTGTGTCGGGCTGAGTGTGTCGCATAAACCAATACCACCCAACACAGCATGTACAGCCTTAGCTAATTTGCAATGCCTGTCCCTAGATTGGCCTTTAGAGTACATAAAACTCAACAACACAAGAGACAGAACAAAACCAAAACTCAGCGATATATGTGTACATTAAGAACACAAAACCCAACAAGAAAAACACAGACACATGCTATGACATAATAAAATACTAGGGGTGTAACTATACATTGATCTGGATTGATATATCAATTAATGCCAAAAAATCTACATATCATCGTCTTTAAGATATTCCCATGGCACGTCTGTGTCAGTAATCCTGTCCAAGCAGACCTCTTCTTTAAACATTCAAACTGTGCCAGTGGCCGAGCACCAGGCAGACAATAGTGAGGAGCCAGGGCAAAGACAATAAGGATTTTAATTGATAATGTCATGTTGGCTGCCTTAAAGTCAATAAAAAGTCAGAAAATAATGAAACAAAAAATCCAAAGCTATTTAATCATCATATATGCCAAAGAAAAGCATCAAATACTCACATCGAAGTGTGAATAAAAGCAAATGTTTGGCTTTTTTGCTTGAAAAAATGACTTAAATTGATTATTCAGTTATCAAAATAGTTGAATAATTGATCGCCAATTAATTTTCTGTGGATCGATTAATGAATTAATTGACAAATAATTGTGGCTCTTATCGTCACATATGGATCGCAGGCCCCTGAAATAAGTCTAATTGAAATAATTTTGTGGCAGACTTCTTGATATCAGGAAATATGCTACCGTTGTTCACAGAATCAATATAATATCATATCATGATGACACTTAGAAAGAACCATCGAAAGAAGAAGCACCAGATCACTCACGACTTCATGAATCATCTTTAAAAAAAAAATTAAGTTGAATTCATCCCAGTCAGGATCCAGTCTGAGCTCTGCAGGTAAGGAACGCCACATTCTCTTGCACTCTCTGAGGGTATCATTATCTAAAATGTCCATTCCCAATAACTGTCCATAAATCTGTTTAGAAATCAGAAAACAGACGCACCTCATATTCCAAAACTTGCCTGAAAATCATCACATTTTTACGTTCCCTTCAATATAAAAGTAACACACTGACAGTCTGTACATCTATTTGTAATCTGCTGACAGGAACTGCTGATTGCTAATTCAGCATTGTTTTATAGTGCCAGTTTGCCGAAAAGAAAACATATCTAGGCTAAAAATAAAAGTTGTAGCCCAGAGGTAGCGCACTGTATTGCTAGGGAGGTGTAGTTATCCTTGATTCTGTCTGAGGGAGAACCCACAGTGTTAGACTTTGAAAACTCCTGGGTTAGCCAGTCAAACCGTAGCTGCTGCCCAGTTTGATTACTGTGCATCTGCTGCGCCAACATTCTAACACATGCTGGACAGTGAGTGTGCAGGCGGCTCATTTTGGGCGAGCGTCAGCAGCCAAATCACTAGCTTCACCCAAACTAGTGGTTGCAGAAAATCCAGCGTGATTATATGTCATTTACACAGCCAGATAGTCTAAATAAAGCCACACTGAGGAGGTCTAATGTCAGAGCACATAAAAAATGTGACCCTGTTGACTCACAGCATGACAGACGGGATGCAAACACAGACACAGGAAGCTGGGTGAAGACAGTGCCATGAACTCCATCTTACCTATCCAAACATCATTTCCAAACCAGGAGAGGTTCTTTTGAGAGCTGTCATAGTAACCAATCTTCTTGTAACTGCCTCCTGGATGATTGGGAAGGAAAAAGAAACAGCGGGACAAGGAGTGAGAGAGTGAAATAAAAGCACAAAAGTCAGAGAGAAAGAAAGCTTAATTAGTATTGCATGTGTAATTCATTTCCTCCCCTGGTGTTTTGTGACGGATCATGATTTCAAACAATACAGCACAACTTGACAGAACTGATTTCAATTCATAAAACCGCCATTTAGCTATTTTTCGTTGGTTCCTGTGGCTTCATGCTAATGGTATGCGTGGGTACAGAAAAGACACACAATGAACAGATAAAAGAAATGAGGGATGAAAAGGTGCATAAAGAAGGACAAATAAAGAAGTACCAAGGGGAGAAGGAGGAGAAAAAAAAGGAGCTTATGTGGCAGTCTTGACCAGGAATACTGATGAGGTCCCACAGTGATTCAGGGATGCAAGTCAGGTCGTCTCATTGTGGATGTCAAATTACCTCGACACCACAACAGGAAATATGAGACAGAAAGGAGCAGGATTATAAATTCCCATCCTTTAGGACGCCAAAGGGAACAGAGGTAGAAAATAATCCTCAACCTTATCCTGTGCGGGGAAACTCATTAAGTCACTGGTGACAAATAGGATGCCATTTCCAGAAACAGCTTAAAACGAAGGCTTGTGCCCAATTAGAGCGAAGCCTTGAGTCAACACATTCCTGCATCAAGCCCATTCGCATGTGCAATTATAAGATATTGAGACCAATCACAGTGAAGCCCCCCAAACAGAGAGGCTTTGCCTTGAAATGAACTGAGAGCAACAATCGATACATGAGGAATACAGTCAGCTGTGACTTTTTTTTTTAATGAATAAGTGGCATTTACTGTTTACTGCAACACAACATCTGTGGGAGGACAGTGTGGGAGTGTTTTACCTTGCAGTTGCTCGATAAGCGTCATTGCCATCCTGGAACCCTGAGCGTCAAACACCACTTGGCCCTGAGACACAGATAGGAGGAGGTGTTTTTTAATGCAAATGATTAAAGGAAGGGTTTGACATTTTATAAATACACACATTTGCTTTCTTGCCAAGAGGTGACACCTCTCTCATGTTTGTACCAAGCGGCCACCTCCGGGGCTGAAAAATGAAGCCAAAGTGGAAGTGCCAAAAACTGCAGTTCCTCTAATGGCCACTTGAGGCTGACTTCAAGAGCAAGTCAATCCCCACAAACCCCCATGTTAAAATGTCCAACTTCACAGCAGAAACATGTTTACAGCCTGGAACAAAAATGTTTTTGGGCTCTATAGTTAATTTCCCTCTTTATGACAAAAGTATGAAGAGCAAATTTTTATTTATTGTTTTTATTAAGGCTTTAAGTTATACATGATTAAAGGCGAGGCCGCTTTGGATGCAAAGCTGTCTGTGAGGTCACCACAGTCTATAACCCATTTTACACTGCCTCTTCAAGGCAGGAATTTTACACCATTATGCCGCCTTGCCGTTCTGTATAAAAGTACAATCCTGGAACAGAGGGACAGAGTTGTCTCGCCTTGAAGCCGACTACAGCGGAGGTAACAGCACCAAAATGACTTCTGGGTGAAAGGGACATCCAGCGGGATGGAACTATGGATGAGATGGCATTTTGATGACATATTATCTGTGCAACCAGCTGGTGGGAAATTTAAAAAGCAGCTGATTGCAGTTAGCAGCTAACTCAAAGAAGAGGACTAGCAGCCTGAAAATGTCCACAAATTGGGAAGAACGTGAGCTGAGGGAGCTCCTTACCCTTCGAGCAGAGGACGAGATCAGCCACCATATAAAAATGACTGTAAATACTTGTTATTGCCATGTTATGCCATTATTATTGTTGATAAAGTGGTGGACGCTATTGTGTTTCATGTCATGCCCGTCATGCCTCTTTTGCTTCCCTGATACCGGCGTGCTGCCTAAAATCACACACTGGAGCGGCATGATGCTATAGTTGTTTGGTTCTATATGAAAAAGCAAAGACAGGACTTTGTAGTGGCCCTATAGTGCGATCTCTGTGTAAAAAGGGGCAACTGAGTCACATCCACCCTCTCTTCCAAATATGCTCACTGCTGGCTCCAATAATCCAAGATGGCGACAATCAAAATGCCAAAGTTGAGGCTTCAAAACAGGAATCCTCAAACCAATGGATGACATCACAATGACTATGTTCATTATGTTTATATGGTTTGTATGCAAAATATGATGCTATAGCCAGCAGCCAGTTAGAACCAATAAAGACTGGAAACTGGGAAAACAGTAAGTCTGGCACAGCTGAAGATATACTAAGACAGTCAGGAAGATTTTAAACAAATCTAACTGCCAATAAATGGTAAAGTTATTACATGACATTGTGTGAGAGGCAGGGTTCACCCTGGGCAGGTCGCCAGACTATCACAGGGCTGACACACTGAGACAGACAACCAATCATGCTATCATTCACACCTACAGCTAATTAAGAGTCTGTGGGAGGAAGCTGAAGCACCCGGGAAAACCCACGCAGACACAAGGAGAACATGCAAACTCCGCACAGAGGGTCTCCCCCACCGCAGAGTTTGAACCCCCCACCCCGGGTTCGAAAATGTATAATTGACCCAAATTCTATTTTGCCTCAATCATGTTACTTATCAATTTACACTCAGTTGCCATTTTATTAAGGCTACACCTGTAAAATCTTATCCATCCATTTTGATCTGCTTATCTGAGGCCGGGTCGTGGGGGCAGCAGGCCAAGCAAAGCACCCCAGACGTCCCTCTCCCCAGCAATGCCTTCCAGCTCCTCCTGGGGGACCCCAAGGCGTTTCCAAACCAGATGAGATGTGTAATCCCTCCAGCGTGTTCTGGGTCTGCCCCGGGGCCTCCTACCCGATATAACAACTCAGCCATGAATTCTACCTCACTTGAAAAACACAGAAATCACCCTTTAACTATACGCCTATTGCTGAGGTTGTAGTGTGCATTAGTGTTAAACTGGACTGAATTATGTTGAGGTCTTTCTACTGTTTTGTAGGCCCCATTTACAAACACGAGTGGGGAAAAATACCAAAAACACATCTGAGTACAATTCAGTCCAGTGCAACATCACTACAAACTACAACCTCAGTAATAAACATAAAGTTGAATTAACAACTAAAGTTTTAAGAAAAACTGGCCATAAAAGGCTGCATAAAGGTAGAATATGTAGCAGAGCTGCTGTTGTGGATTGCAGTACATTTTACAGGTTTGCCTAACAAGCTGTCCAGGGAGTGAATGCGAACACTTACTTCATTATACTAAATTCAATTATTCTTATTTTCCTTCTGGAAATAGTGGACACTCAGGAGCTGATATCTGTCCACAAGGAGTATTTTTACTCTCTTTCTGCAGGTCAGTTTGCTTCTTTAGTAACTCTAATAAAGTCTTTCACTAAAGAATGTAACTAGTTAGTGATTTTGCCACCGGCTAAATCTTAAAACACAGCAGTAGCAAGGGTGGTGGTGGTTTCAAACAAGCACAAGCCCCGAATAAAAGATAATATGCAGTAACATGGTGGCATATCAAATCTGCTGTTATTATCTCCTGTAAAGAATAAAGATACCATTTGTAATTTTAACACTGTGCACTTCTGTCAGACATCACTGACTTTGTGATATCAAACACTGCTTTTCATTTGTTCCTTCCCTTCACATAAATATATATTTTACATTCTAGGCCTTTGCACAGATTTGAGAAAAGTGAGTCTACACAGTTTGATCACTATACGAAGTAACAACTGGAATTCTAAAGCTTAAAAAGCACAGCGTTAAAAAATACCTGTACAAAACACTGCATATTCATATGTTGCACATACGACGGTGTACCATATTCAGGAAGAAGAGGTTATAATCTGCACCTCTTTCCTTTCTTTTTTCTCTGTACTTACCGAAACACCTTCAAAAGAGCTTGTGTTGAGGGCCCTGTAGATCTCAGAGGTGATGTCGTGGTTGTTGTAGTTGAAATCCTCCAGTCGTCGGCCCTTGGCCTTCAGTGGTGCCACAGTCTTATTGAGGGCAAGGGCCAGAGCCCACACTGCATCGTAGGCTAGAGGGGCCTCTTGAAAACCACCAGTCTCTTCTGGGTTCTTGCCACCCAGACGGGACATCAAGGCGGCGATGAACTCCTGCGATGTCTGATAGAAACAGGACAGAAAGGAAAGATGAGTCCTTCTGACAAAATGCACATTAATATGTCTATTAAGACAGTGGTGGATCATCTGGAGCATTTATAAGGTGAGTCCTACATGATGACAACATTCTCTGCAAAAATTTGGATTGGATTTTCTTTAAACATTGAATTTTAGACCAACATTAGAAAGAAAACACTGTTTCTAATAAGTGAGTCATCGTTGTTTACCTCCATACTGAAATAAAGGGGAGCAATTATTGATCAAAGTAACAGTTCAAGATTTTGTAAAATAAGCTTATTTGCTTTCTTGCTGAGATTTTCATATCTCTTTCATGCCTGTAAGCTAAATGAGAGGCTACAACCAGCAGGCGATAAATGAGCTCAGCATTTAACACTGGAAACAAAGGGAGAAGGCTAGCCCGGCTCTGTCCAAAGTTACATTTTAGTTTGTATAGAAAACTGTATTACACAAACAGGATACAACGTGCAATTAAAGCAAATGAAAGCCCGGGCTACTAATTGAAGTTTTACGGTATTTTATGTCGTAGTACAAAATGTGAAAATGCCTTTAGCTTGTGTTAAAAACAGACACACCACACCACAGTCAGTTAACCACCCTATTTCAAGCATCCAATCAAAGACCTATTGAAAAAAAAAACAATTGGCTTCAAGACTAACTCATAAGCTCATAAGCGAACTCATTTCCGTGCTCCTTCCTGTAACACTTTAAATATGCTGCACCGACTAAAAGAGGAAGCTAAAATATTTCTTTGTTGGTTCTTCTAATATTAAAGATATTCCTTTTGCAACTTTAGGAGATTAGCCAAAGCGAGGTGCTGTGATAAGAGTTAAAAGCAAGGAGAGGTATCTCTGATGTGGATTATTACCGTCCTGCTTTTAACTGACAATGAATACAAATATGAAACACTCACATGTGGGTGCAGCTTAACACGAAGACATTCAGTCTTAAAAAATATATGTAACATGTGGCACCAGACTGAACATGACCGATCCTGAAAATCAAAGAAATAATTTTCTGCTTTATTCTAATGTTTTCTTTTCCTCTAACAAATGTACAATTCAGCTGTTTTTGTAATTAAACACCAATAAACATTATCTCCCTCTGAATGCGGGGATGACTACATGTGTGACAGGAGAATAATTGCTACCAATCATCAAGGTGTCCCTGTGGATTCTCTAAGGCCAATTAGGGCCCACACCCCCCCTCCTCAGTTCAGTTATGTCAAATTCATCTCATTGAAATTCCACCTTGGCATTTGGCATTTAAATCTGCCACTACCTACTGAAAACTAGCTGACAATGTGCTACTGCAGACCCTGCAGTACTGGCACACCGGCTTCATCTAAATGCTCTATCGAGGAGAAATATGCCAATTTCAAACTTGGAAATTGAATTTGAATAGATTGACTATGAGTTCGGGCTGTAATTCTTATCACCCATTGAGCAGCACGTCAACAGCTAAATCAGCAGGTAGCGGCAGGTGCTGTATGAATATAAACAACAGCTGCTGATGAAGTGTGAGAGAGGGAAAGGAGGGGCACGAGGGGGAGAAGGGAAGGGGAGGGAGGGTGGATGGTGGAAAAGGTGGGGATGAAGAAATGATAAGGAGAAGGGAAAGGTGGGTAAACAAGAAGAATGAAAGGATGATCCACCATAGACCAGCAGAGCCAGAGAAGGTCGAACAATGGGAGAGAAGAAGAGACAGTTTAAGAGGATTAGAGAAGGTGAACAGAGGAGAGCGACGGGCGAAAGAGAAGCAGAGAGCGACTGCTACCTGAGGAAATATTATAAAGGAAGACATTCAGAAAGAGCGTGACAGTATTAAACATGTATTTCTCTACCTGATATCAACGGTTTATAAAACATAACATTGATTCAGGTCAAACACAGTTCACTGACGCCATGACATTATTGTTCCAAACACTGTTGCCTGGGGAAAACTCTGTCTCATGGGAATCGATCTATCTTACACAGACAGCAGGATGGAGTTTGTTAGGGACGCGGGTAAGAAGCAGGACATAGTTGAAAAGATTTGCGTCAACCACAATGAATGAACAGACAAAAGAGCTCGAACTACATTAACTAAAAATTCAAGAAGGAAGGCATCACAGTGTTTGGCTGACAAGTGATCACTGAGAAGTGCAGGAACACCACAGAAATTAAAGACTAGCAAAAAATATCACCTCTGACCAACCACAACACTGAAAATACCACATGCATATGCACAGTGGTGCACGCAAAATTTGAGCTGTACGCCTGATTGTCTGCTCTACATGAATCTGCCAACTCACACACTGACCCTGAGTAGTCATGCAATATTGACACTTTTTACACACTCTCACGCCACAGTCTACACACACCACACATCCAATTTTTTTACTTAATGGAAAAAAAAAATTATAACTGAGAAAACCACCAACAGGACACTGGCCAACCAGCTGCAGCTGGATATTTGACAGACATTCCCTCCAGACCAAGCACTTCTTAGTTTCACCCGATGTTCGCAGTAGGACAGTTTGTGTGTGACGTAATTCAGATAAGATTATATTAATAACATCTTACTAATTTTAAGCCAAACTGTAATGTTTTTTTCCCGAAACCTAGCCACATACTTTTCTTGCCTAACACTCGCGATAGACGTGATGTGAATGACGCAAAATTTGCAAATTAAGTAGAGCGATTTAGCGTCATTCTCTTATTCACAAGAGTTGAAAAATCTCAACTGAAACAACCAATTTGTGCCCTGACAGCCAATCAGCACTGAGATCCTCCGTGGGACGTTTGACACTGAGGATGCATCGGTTGAAGTTCATTCATCGATTCAGTGACTTCATGTGCGTATAACGTGAGTTAAAGGGGATTTATACTTGTGCGGCAGACCCTTCGCCATAGCTTACGCACATGGCCTACACCGTTGTGAGCATTTATACCTGTGCTGTAGTGTGTCTGTGTCACTTTGCAGTTACACCTCTAAAACACTAGATGGCAGCGGAGGTTTCTATGAAGTGCTGTAAAGTTTGGTTGATTCAAAACACACATTAAACACATTAAACATGGCTTAACAGCGACAATTTCAAACACAAGAACACAAATCAGCTTCACTATAACTCGCATCATTCACAGACAAACGTCTTAATCTGGACACATTTTCCCCACGAATACAACATGCTAATGTTTTTAGCACAAGCCTATGGCATTCTACATTGTATAAATTAGCCTAACGGCTAGCGGACTTCTCTCTACTCATATGAAGCCAGGGACAACAGCAACATTTAACAAAGGTGACATTAAAAAATTCAGCTCCATTACAACTCACAAGGTTCACTGACAAAACAACTGTCTTATACTTAACACGTTTTACAAACAAATGTAACGTGCTAATGTTAGTAGCACAAGCCTATGGCATTTTACACTGTATAAATTAGCCTAGCAATGATAAGAGATTTCCTCTGCTCATATGAAGTCAGATTTAATCACACACAAGATTTAAAACGCTATTTTGTGGAGGCTTTACTGTCTTCACAATTTATGGTTTCTTATATGATAGGAAAGAACTTCTGGTCCAGAGACAAAATAGTAAAAGATGCACAATAGACGACAAGTTGATCTTCAATTGACGGTTTAATAAAAAAACAACAACACACATCTGTAATCGTTATACATTCCTCTAACCCATCTGATGTTTTTCTCAGGGGCCCCCATACGTACCTTGGGTCTCTGCCCAAACCAGATCCAGATGTGCTGGCTATCAATCAATAAAATGAAAACAAACATGACATATGCCTATGCCTAGGTCACTTCATCCTAACATTATATGTGAAATTAAAGTAAATAAAAGCTTTGTTTCCACTGAGGGAACCTAAAGCGTAGGTACGGCGTCGATTCGACACAGAAGTATAAATTCTGCCTTATTCACACATTTGAAGCAGATAGCAAGTAAACTTTAAAACCTAAAAGGAAGTAAACCTAAAACCTAAAAACAAAGTTTATTTTGAAAAGAGACTGTAACAAGTGAAAACTGTTCTGTGAACTTTACTATCATTGTACAGGGCTCTAAAACATTTCTACTTATGAATTTTAAAAAGACTTTTTTGTATTATTTTACCCAATTTCCACGACTGTATTTAAGTAGTTCTCATAAGTGGGCCTATACAGAGACACAGCCAAACATTATTAACAACTTTTCAGGCATTTGCGAATAATAACTCTACTCGCTCGTTACTCATTCCCACCACCAACTAGCTGCATACGCCAATAGACCAGACTGACACATACAGGTACTCGCAAAGCCTTGTTTAATCTGCAACACAACAGCTTTTCCGCATTTTCCTGATTCTGCACACAACACTTTTTCTTTCTCCCAGAAGCGGCGTGGCCTTGACAACAGTGCGATGCCAGTCAGGTGAATGTGTATCACGTGATATTAGTGATATTTATGAGGATTTTTATGTACATACAATGTATGTTCAAAACCTTTCCAAAGCACTTTTTATAAGACACAACAGATGTAACAAGCTTAAAGTGACATGCCGTCCTTGAGCATCCAAAACTGACCTACAGCATAACAGTTGTAGAGCCACTCACCAAGCGTCAGTATTATTTGATGAGTTTGAAGTGAGAATGTGTTTATTTAACAGTATTTTAGGGCTCATAATAAAAGTCCGGCATTTGTCTGTGTTTATTTTGGCTATATAACAAGACTAGAAGTCTGCAGCCATGCTTGCAGCTGCTAACATGCTAATAATTCATGTTTTGTTACTCTGAGAGACTCTGGTGCATAATCAGCATCACATTTGCACTTCATCGCTGTTTTTCTTTTCACCTTTTGGGTGCAGGAAGACATAAATACAGGTGATAATTAGTGTAAACCAGAGTGTGAGTATTTTTCCATTCAAATCCTTTAATGGAGTTTACTGATGTGTGTGTGAGAGGTGTAGGCACTGCACTTGATCTCTGTGCAATCTTTTCTTTTCTCATGTATAATCATTTTGATTTCCTGATTGTTTTCTGTATTGATTATCAATATGATCCTAAGTTTTGCTGTATTTGTGTCTACAAATACAAGTAGGAGCTCCTTTTCCAATGTGTACTTGTGTGACAAAGCACAGGTGCACTCTAGCTGATGTCATTATAAGCTCATTAAACACTTCTAAGTGCTGCAAGTATTTTACATTGTGATGGATTCTTTGTAACTTGACTTATTGTCAGTTAGAGAAAGGCATTTATCTTTCAAACTGTTGATGTTACAATTCCTCATCACTGATCAATATATATCTATCTAATATAATTACAAGTATAGGTACAGGTCTGAGTTTAAGCCTTACACGGTCTGCCCCCTTTCCAACCCAAGATCTCTCAGATCCTCAGACCAGTTGCTCCTGGCAGTCCCACGATCGAGACTAAGGGGAAAGGGTGATCGTGCATTTGCAGGAGCCGCCCCCCAAAGCTATGCAACAGTTTACCCTTTTCTTTCTTTTAAAGATTTGTTTGGGCTTTTTTATTGGACAGAACAGATTAAGCGTGAAAGGGGGGGGGATGACATACAGCAAAGGGCCATGGGCTGGAATCGAAACCGTGGCCACTGCGGCAAGGACATTGCCTTTGTACATGGGATGCCAGCTCTACCCACTAAGCCACTGGCTGCCCCGAACAGTTTACCCTTTCAAATTAAGTGCTCCTCCTCTGTAGACACATTTAAATCTAAGCTGAAGACCCACATGTTTTCTAAGGCCTTTGATTGTCCTTCAGGTTTCTGTGTTTATTTTCGGATCTTACTATTCTGTGCTTTATTTTCTTTTTTGCTTGTTTATTTGTGCATTTTTTGGGGGTTGTTATGTTATGTTGCATACGTTTTGCTGTTACCATGTTGCGTTACTTTACTTATTTTATACCTTTATACCTTGGTCAACTCTGGTTGTTTTTAAATGTGTTTTATGAATAAATTTGATATGATTTGATTTGACACGGTAGAGTAAATAGTGTTTTGCATGTTCCCACCATGTTGGAGATGCCGCGGACCGTCTCAGGATTCAGCATAACGATCTCCGTGGTCACATGTCCCTCCACGGCCTCCGTCATGTTCTCCACCGTACAGTTGATAGCAGGGTCTTTGATCTTGAACCAGTTGTCAGCATACCAGCCTATGAGGAACCACACATACTTCTTCCCGTAGAGCTTCTCCTTGAACACCTGCAGCAGGGAGGGTGGGATGCAGACACAGAGGGTGGTTGAGGGGAGGGAGAGAATGATAAATAAGCATGAGGAGAGTTATTCCCTGAGATGTGTTGAGCATGTTGTATCACTGCCAAACACGGAAATTCATTCAGACATTCAAACAGCTCATTACAGAGCTCAGTTTCTGCTAATAGCCAGTCAGATTCAGTCTATTGGGATCAATCAAGTGAGAAAAGTTACTAACCTCACAAAACACCTTTCTGGCTTCGGTCTCATAAAAGAGCCCCACAATGATCCTTGCATCTTGGCGCTGCATTGAAACATAAAACAAAACATTGCTTAGTTACATCAGCAGCAACAATAAACTGTAGCTTCACTGTAGCACAGCTTGATGTGGCGGCGCAGCGTGCCAAAGTTCCTGCTGCTTCGCAGGACGACACGTACTGCTGTTCAGGAGTTGCTAATTAGCATGGCGCATTAATTTCCTCTATCAAATCGCCTCTATGCTAATGGTATCGTGTGCAGCTGTGAGCCAGAGGAGGAAGGAGAAGGGGGGAGAGAGACGGCCAGCAGCTGAGGTGAATTTTTAATCAAAGCACCTTGAGGTTCTTGACAGCGACAGCCGGGTCGGTGAGGAAACTCTGGCGAACGCTGATCTCGATGCCTGCCTCCTTCGTCCTTTGCTCCAGATCGTCCAGAGTCTGAGAGATGAAAGGGAAGGACAGAGGGAGACAGACAGGGAGAGGGGAGGAGAGAGGGGGAGGTTAGAGAGTCAGCTGAACTGAGACAGAGAGAGGTGCCGGGTTGAGATGATAGAGAAAGACAAAAGAAACAGCCAAGCCCAAAGAGACAGGAAAAAAAACCCAAATAAAAAAATCTGAAGTGCATATGAGAAACGCCAACAGAGAGATGGACAGTGTGTATGATAAACAAGAAAGGCAGCATGGGAGAGAAAAGATTTTTAGACAAAGAACAAGAGCTGAAAGAAGGAAAAGAAGAATGTGAGAAGGGAGAGGAAAGAATGTGAGAGCGGGATCATTAACCTCCATTACAGGAACCAACCCAAGTGTCATGGTATCGACCGCCGTGCCTGGGAGAGATGTATTGCTTGATCAATATTTCTCACAACCAATACTCCAACAAATTACTTCAAAAATCCTCCATCAATCGCCTGGAGAGATTGCTTGAAGGGATATCGCATAGCCTGAGAACACAACAGCTCTCATAAACAAACATACAGAAGCAGGCAGGCAGTACGGCAGCTCGACACTTTCCCAAAAATGATGGAGCCAAAGTAAGGACGTGATGAAAAAAAAAAAAAAAGCAAGCAAGGGAGATAAAAGAAAGAGTTGGAGATAAAACGAAGCCGTAAAATTGACAGCGAGATGGAGATTAAAGGCACTGACTGAGGTGAAGACTTCGGTGGTCTGCTGGATGGTGGCGATGCGTGTCCACTTCCACTTCTGGAAGAGCTGCACCCTGGTGGGGTTGTGAAGGGTGGCCGATGGATGCGTGCGGAAAAAGGTTGGGAAGCGCTGGCGGTTGGACAGGGCTGGCGAGCTGGAACCGTAGGACAGCTGGGAAACGTGAGACAGAAATAAAAGAAGAGGAAAACGAAAGTTTAGGGGGGTAAGGAAAAATGCACTTTTTAATTTCCAGGCATCAGTTTTAAACAGACTTCAATCAAAACGTATTCAAATCTGGACTCTCTTGTTCCTCCCCTGTACACAGTGTTCTTTGATGGCGACTGGTTCAAACAGCGCACAACAGAGAGGAAAGCCAGCAAAAAGACAGAGAACCAGAGAGACAATCCCTGCTCCCATTTTCTCATTTTCATCCACCCCCCCTCCCGTCTTTCTTTCAGCTTCCCTGCGGCTTATCAGGTGTGCCGATAAACACTGTCATTTCAATAAAAAAATTAAACACTGCATGCAGGATTTCCCAAGCATACATTGCCATGAAATTGTGATGACACATTCTGCTATTACAAACAGAACAAATTAAAAAAAAAGGATCTAATTATTGTTGTTGCAAACAGTAGCACAAGTGATCATCTGCTTCTTTCATTTGGACCCGTATAATTTGAATTCTTAGGCACTATTCCCACAAGATGCAGACTGCTAAGATGTGTGTCCAAAACAGCGGGGGAGAGGGATGGAGGAGAAATGCCGACAGAAAGCGGAAGAAGACTGTTCCTCTAACAATTAGTTTCATTGTGACAACTGGAGATAAAATCCTCGACAGTTTTCCTTTAAAACAAGGAACCGGGAGTTTAGGGAACCATTAGAGATACAGATAGTGTAGCCTCCTCCCCAGCTCTCATCTCAGCCCCAGTACCTACACAACCCTGGGATGTTCACCGATGGGAATGAGAGGGGGCTTGACGTTAGATAACAAATGTCATGTGCAATGTGGACTCCACACAATAACAAATCCCTGTGGGCACATGCAGGTAGACGAAGGCATCAATACAAAGGAAGGGAAACTATACAGGAAGTGACAGCTGATCTGGGTGCGGCATCGAAAGATCTGGAGAAACCAGCAACAGCTTTGCTGGGTGACACGCTCAGTAATAAACGTGATGGGTGTTTGTAACACACATCAGCACTTGCAGACTGGAGTTACATGACAGGAAAAACACACTTTTTTTGCAGATAAGGCCGGCTATATTATTATATATTATTTTCTGTCAACAAATCACATGAAACGACCGCTAGTAATGAATTGATCCAACACTCATAGAAATAAAGGCGCTGACTAGAGCCACATGGGGTTCTTCAACTTGTTCCTATAGGAGAACCCTTTTTGCTTCCTGGCAGAACGCTTTTATAAAGTTTCCACCTCAAATCCTTCAAAGGGTTCTACTTGGAAACTATACACAAGTTACACCTAAAATCATCTGTGAAAGGTGCTTTCAGACCTAGAGTTGTCTTGCTTTGGTCTGAATCAGGGACTAATTTTGTTATGAAGTTGCATAATTGCCTATGTGGTTCATGTTCTCACGGCAGCATTTACAATCAGACCAGATCAAATGCCTTGTGTGAGAAAGCTGCTCTTGATTGGTCAGAATTTCCATGTGGGAAAAATCCAGGAAGTAAACAAACCGTTGAAGAAGAGCACACTTGCAAGATAAATGTGACACTTTCTAATGTCACATTGGAGGGACAACTACGCAGGTTGATTTTAGCGCTGCTCATCGTGGACTATATTGCTGTCATTGTTCATTTTAGTCAAACCATACAGTTTGAAAACGAGGCGCGGCTCCATCTAGAAAACAATGTTTTGATGCATTGGATGTGCTGAATGTGCATATTAAGGCAGTACAGGAGAAGGTGCACACTAATAATCCTCCAGGACTGTAACAAACAATGTGTAATGCAACTGCAGTTGGTTCAGATCCAGTAACCGAGACCACCTCTTCAAGAAGGTCTCGGTCTGGTTGTTTTGGTGTGCACCCGAGCGTGATTGCTGTGTTCACACCTGCCCAAATGAACCGCACTTCAGGGGCAAACAAATTTGAGTTCAATTAAACTGAACCAAACAGGGCAGGTGTAAACGCACCCTTACATCGTGTCCTAAAAGCATCTGACTATCGTGCTGCATCATGTTACATCCACTCAATGTGGAACACCGCCACGTCATGTAAATACATAATTACCTCGCAGCTGTGGTCACAGAGTAACCACTGAAAATATGGGTGAGTAACTACTGTACTTCCTTATTATTCATATTCACAACAACACTATAGCGGGTAACTTATCGATATCATTGTTGCAGATACCACACTGTATCATACCACCATCTCCACTTTGTAAAACAAGTTAGCTTGCTAGATACTTTCCAGAAACCCTCAGCTCCTTGGTGATCCCCCTCCAACCTGATGCCAACTTATTTAGGTCTTTGTAGCGAAATAAGGAGGTATCATAGATAACTCTTCATTTCAGCCTAATGAATCAGCCATTCCTCATCCATCGTGGTGCTTTCAATGCAAGCAACAGGGATTAAATAGAAAAGGGGTGTCCGGCAAAAGTATCGCTCAAAACGGCACTCTGTATCTCACTGCATCGCTCGCAGGCAGTTAGGACAGAGCAACAATGCAATCAAACTGATTTAGCTGCTGGTATTCACTCACACTGCATACAGTCAGGACATGGTGTTGCCCGTTTTTCACCAACATGGAACGTATCGCATTAAATCATGGTAAAGATATCAACTATGGCAGAACAAAAGTGCAATGAATTGAACAAAGGCTGGAATGTTAACACTGGGTGCTACATTATAAAACCTGGAAAATAAGGAAAGTGTCTGGTATATATTCAGAGGAGATATTGAGGGAAAGTG
Organism: Epinephelus cyanopodus; assembly: GCA_026686955.1. Taxonomy (NCBI): domain Eukaryota; kingdom Metazoa; phylum Chordata; class Actinopteri; order Perciformes; family Serranidae; genus Epinephelus; species Epinephelus cyanopodus. Next base: position 35,847,375 of record CM048919.1, on the reverse strand, counting down.
TAATAGGTGACCGGGGTTGATGTGAACTACTGTCCAGAGCAGCTGGGGAAGAAAGTGATGAGAGATGTTTATGACTCAAAATTTGTGCAAAAAAACAGAAGTAGCCATTGTGACAGCTCCATTGTCGTCTAGAAACACACTGGGTGACGTGTTCCTTTATTTCCATTAAACACGGCTATTGTAGTTTATTTTGAGTCAATCCCACACGCACTGTCCCTCCGCCATAAATACTCACTCAAGCACCAAAGTTGTATTAATCCAGTGCATGTAAATGGGACTGTGTTTGTGAGAGTCCACAGTCATGTTAGCTACTCTGTGAGACTGTATGTAGGAGTTACATGCTAATGTCAGCATGATAACAGGCTCAGAATGACCATGCTGATGTTTAGCAGGTAATATCTGTTCGATTGTGGAGTCATAAAATCTTGCCGACAGACATGACACACTACAGGATGGTCCACACCGATCATCCCCGGTCGCCTTTCAAGACGTGTGTGATGTCATCGGGTTATTTTTGTCCTATTTTTATTACTTTTACTATTGTTTCTATCACTGTGTCTGTTCATGTGCCAGCCGAAATGTTGTTGTAGTCACCTAAAAAGCGTCAGCAGATGGCAGGTGCTACATTTGAAATAGGCCACCGTACGCGAACATACAAGCCACTGAATCCTCCACAACCAAGTTCCTACAAATGTTTCACAATAAAAGCCTATTTAGAAAATGGAGGGATTCTCTCAGACCAGGTTATAAGGGGCTTTTAATTTGAAACAAAATCTGGAAGTGTTGAGTTTGAAATGACGATGCGATGCATTAACTTTATCAAGGCAACGGGAGCAAATAAGTACAAAATAAAGCCCCGCCACTATTTTTTAATTTTCTTACTTTATTTTCTTGTATGTCTTAATATCGCAATATATATTATATTAAATAGCAGGTTAATTTAATCCACAGAGCATTATTTTCTAGTGAACTGTAGTTACCGTAATGTTGGCCACTCTATTTGACTGTCAGTCTTCTGAGTGAGATATTTATGCTCTATATACTCAAGGTTTCCAACAAGGAAATAAAACAAGTAATGACATTTAAGGATGAGTGACAGTGATCTGCTAACAACTCCACAATGCCATGAGTTGCATTTTATAGATGCATAAAAACAACAGCTGTCAGTGATGACGCAAAATATTCAAATGTCACTACAGAGTAGATTATTGAATGACTTTTAAAACGGAAGTAGTGAACTAGGATTTCTGACTCAGTGAATTCACTGTGAGCACCACAAATTAAATCCCAATCAGGAGGAAATCTGATATTTGAAAGCAAATAAAACAAACAAAACTAATAAACCAAGAAAAAAAAAATGAACACGGCTAGGTATCACTGGAGAAACACAGAACAGGCGAATAGATCCTTTAACGTCAACAACTCAGTTCAGCCTTGATGCATTTTTATAATTCATCCAATCTGCCTTTCGCAGGAGTTTCATTAGCACCATGCCTGTAGGATGTAATTATTCAATTGTCAAAACCTGGAAACCACCAAACAAGGAGCTGCAAGCTTTTCCCCACATTAACACTCAAATAAACCTTCACCAGACACGAAAACAGTGACAAAACTAAGATGGAGCGAAAAGCTTCTGCGGCAGAAATAGACCGATGTAGCAGCACTCTGCAACAGACAGGCAAAGTTCCACATCGAAGCTTCCCAAAAACCACAAACAATATCTCTTGATTCTCAGTTCGTCAGTTCTCCTGTAGCCTTGTAGTAGGAGATCAATGCCCGTCTATGGCTTACAGTGCTTTTAGAAAGGGAGATGGGGGATCAAATTAACACTGTGCCAAGAGAAGCCGATCGAGAGCCCCTTCTTGATCAGCGTCCAGAAACGGAGGTTGCTTTTGCCTCCCCGGCGCTCTGATGAGGCTGTTTGACATGCGAGGAGGCTTCTGCAGGCAGGCAGCATACAGAAATAATTGAGTGTGGCGGTTAGGAGGTTGTGCCAGTGGTGGCGTGTAGTAAAGAGAGACAGATCCCTTTGTGTGCGGGGAGAATCGAATGCTCGAGTTGAGGGAGCGAGGCGGAAATGAAGAGTGGGAGAAAAAGACAGTAAGGATGGAAGGGAGGAAGGAAGGAAGGAAAGAAGAAAGGAATGGAAAAGGGGCTGAAATAGAGCAGGCCAGCTCCAGGCAGCGACGACAGACAGAGAAAAGAGGAAGGCAAGGAGTCAAAATGTGGAAGAGTTTTTAATGATAAGGAAAGGAAGGGTAAGGAAGAGAGAAAGAGACCAGAGACAAGAAAGAGGGGCAGATGCCAACCACTAGAACTGATTGTTCTCGATGACTAATCTCTGGATGAAACTTCAATTATGGGACAAATCTAATAAGCAGAGCACTTTGAGTGACAGGGAGGCAGATCAAGAGAAGGCAGAGAATGAGATAAACAAAATAAACTAACTGATGAAGGCATAAAAAGCAGGAGTGCTTTCAAAACATAACAGCAGCAGAAAACAGCAGCAGATCTCTCGCTGATTTAGAGATCTGGGACGCGTTTGTACTTGTTATAAATGTATAATCACACAGTATGTGAGGTCAAACAATATGTTTTGTCCTGCACATAGTGTCCCTGTCGATGCAGTATTGTGAAACTGCCACACAAAGTGGAGCTGGTAAATCAAAACGCTGTGTGAAGTGTCTTAAAATCAATAAACAACTACAGCATTGATTTTGGGAACTTAGTATAATTACCACAAGTTCAAGCAATCATCATTTAGATTAATATCAGCTTTCAACAGCTTCTACAGTGCATTTTTGCCTGCATAAAACAGAGTGAAGAGCCAACAGAGCCCAAGATTTCGGTGTCAGTCTCAAGGTGTCTTATCAGCTCATATCACTCTCCGTGCTGTCTGGAACAAAAGTTCACTAGAGACAGAGACATGGGACGAGAGGCAACATTCATTGTCTTCCTGTTTGTTTGGCATCTCGCTCTCGTTCCCTGCGGAGGATCAGTGCAGTTATTGAAGTCGCTTTGGACCAAATGTTCTAAATTGTAAATGGCTGCATTTATACAGAGCTACCATACAAGATTAGTTTTGGTTTAATGTGTTCAGGTGTTGAGATATCTACCTCTAAGATTTCAGCCTCTACCTAAATACAGTGCAAGTGAATCCACAGACCGCGCTGTGCAATGCTGTCATTGTCAATTTTCTACCCAAGAAATAGTCCCCATATGAAAACTGTTGACAGTGTGCTCTGTGGATTTTCCAGAGGAGCGGGGACACTGGATAAAGACGTTGCTGCTGAATTTTTAAATGTCATTTCTCAATGCTGTAAATCCCACAAACAAAATTCCTTTCACCTGTTTTGGGTGCAGCAGCTGAAATTTCAGAGACAGAAATTTCAGGACCTGAACCCACTTAACCCAAACTACCTTGATATCTTTAAGGTTATCAACCAAAATAACTGCGGACCAAGTAGTATCAAAATATCTCTAGTCAAACGATATCTGCATTCAATCCTTTTTGCACCGGGGGTCTAATCCCGGACCATCCCAACTCAAACCCATCCCCGTCAGTTTAAGGTCTGCCCAGTTTGCACAGGCTAACACAGCAGCAGCGGCTAACATTTAACACAAAACCAATAAACAGTCCCAACAAATTCACACCAGAACCGAGACGACTCAACTCCATCGTTAAACCTCTGCATAACCGTAATAACCGTATCCTCACGGTATCCACGTGATATCTTGTGAAAATATGTGTACATCAGTTCGTATGAGCGCTAAGGAATTAGCGCCCTATGTTTGTTATATACTTGATGTAAAGTTACATGGGTTAGGTTTAGGAAAAGAAACATGGTGACGATGTACCTTAAAATAACTTAAAAGTTCCCTTGGTTTTCCACAGTCCCAAAAACAGGTTTCCTTGGAGAAAGTCCCATGTTTGTTTGACCAATCCACCCACCCCGCAACCTCACTCCTTCAGCTGGATTTATAATTGTGCGGCAGACCCTATGCCGTCGCCTATGCACATTGCCTACGCCATTGTGAGCATTTATACTTGTGTGGTGGTGTGTCTGTGTCGCTCTGCAGTTTCACCTCCAAAACACTAGTCGTCAGCAGGGTTTCTGTGAAGTGCTGTAAAGTTTAGTTGATTCAAAACACACATAAACATGGCTTAATAGAGGCCGTTTCAAACACAAGTACACAAATCTGCTTCACTATAACTTGCAGCATTCACAAACAAAACACTTGTCTTTGTCTGTACACATTTTCCCCACAAATACAACATGCTAATGTTTTTAGCACAAGTCTATGGCATTTTACATTGTAGAAATTAGCCTAGCGGCTGACGATCTTTTCCTCTTCTCATATAAAACCAGGGACAACAGCAACATTTAACAAAGGTAACAGTACATAATTCGTCTCCAGTCTCCAACTGTCTAATACTAAATATGTTTTCCAAACAAATACAACATGCTAACGTTATTAGCACAAGCCTATGGCATTTTACTTTGTATAAATTAGCCTAGCGACGCGTGGAGATTTCCTCTGCTCATATGAAGCCGGGATGAATCCCGAAGTATAAATCAGTCTGACACCCCTTACAGATATAGACAATATTTATATATTATGACACATTGGTGCCATTAAAAGTATGCAGAACTAGATATATAGGACTTCCTGTATGCAGTGTACCCATGTATGTATAGACAGCTATAACTGGATTACTATGATGCTGAAGAAAACTTGATTATAGTTATAAGGGGCATGTTTTTTCTATGATCTCGAAACAGATTTTTACATGTCTATTCACGATGGACATTGGAAATGAAATTAAATTATATCCTCTGGTAGTGGAAGTCACAGTGAATCTAAAAATATGTTTATCATGTCTGTGTGTTTAGATTTGACTGAGGAGTACAAATTTTGATGCATTCTGCAGCTCACGTCTCTCCCTCCGCGCCCCGCCTTCAACAATTTGAAAACCACTGTGGGTAAAATGACAGGGGATTGAAAAATGTCCTGAATGTGTGCACTTTGGCACAAACAGTAAAAGACACCCACCACTATGAGGTTCCACATGCGAGCAGCTTCGGCCACCAACGTGGAGACGCCGCTGCAGCCGGGCATCAGGACGATCTTGATGGGCTCGGTGTACAGAAGGTCGTACAGCAACTTGGTGGCTTCTCCTGGGTCACACTGGAAGGACAAAATCAGAGTGTAACGGATGGACAGAACAAGGATGGGTGGCTAAAACTTCTTGGGATCAAAGAGAGAGGGGAGGTGGGGATGAACGGATGAGGGAATAGGAAAAATAAAATGAGAGGGAGAGAGGAAAGGGGAAGGAATCAGAGCAAGGGAAATGGGAGAGATAAGGGTGAGGGAGACAGATGGAATAGAGCGGAGGGTGAGGAAAAGGAACAAATAAGGAATAGAGTGTGGAAGATGGAGGCGGCTGTAAACAGAAACAGAAAGAAGAAAACAGAAAGGGGTAGATAAAGTAAAGGGAAATGACATTGAAGAAGCAGGGAGCAACTAAAAGGCCAATGCAAATGTGAAGCGAAAAGACAAGCAGGACAAAGAAAAGGACGAGTAAGGGAATTGGAAAGAACAAAACAGACGAGGTCAAGAAGTAAATGAAAATGGCACAAAAGTAGCAGGGAGCAGCAAACAAGCAGATGCAAATGTAAAGGGAAAAGACAAGCTGGAGGAAGGAAAGAAGAAATATTATCCGCGCAGGGTTCACAGAGTTCACAGAGTTCATGTCCACACAGCCAGTGTGTATCATCAAAACACAACGCGCAGATCAAGACATAAAAACAGAAAGGCAGGCCGAAACCCAACAAAAGCCAGCCCGACAACCACAACAGCAGCCATCACAAGTCATTACAACCCCCCAATAAAGTCATTTACAGCATGTCTAGGTTGCGAGAGTGTGGCTGGAATGATCCATCACTGCTCTGTCAGCCAGATTACAGACAGGCCGTCACCACCGCACTGCTCATCGGAGTCACTGATAAACTGGGCTGACACATCTAATGATTCACCATGGAAGAGGAGATGTGGCTCGCAAACACAAATACACACAAGCACATTTTATAAAAAAAATACACTCTAAATGAGTGTCACAAAGAATCGGACAGCGGCCGATGACGGCGACAACCAATACGGCTCCTAATTGGGGTGTTTGTCTCAACGGCTGAATTGTCTCTTTGAGGCAGCACTCTGTTCTTTCTGAAGAGGTAATCACCGCTCAAGAACCAGGGAATATGTGGAATAGCTGCACTTCTTATTGATTGACGTGTTTTCCATTAACTCCAGATTGGGTGGAATTATAGTGGTGTCATGTCATCGCAAGGAAAGTCAAGATGTTAGCGTGCATTTAGATAATCTGAATCAAATTAAAGGAGAACTCTGACTGCTAAAATTGTGACACTATAGAATAGAAAAGAAAGAACTTTATTCATCCCCAAAGGGAAAGTTAAGTGTCCAGCAGTTTATAAAAAAAACAACCACACTTCCCTTCATCAACAACACAGTTTTAGCTGTGAGCTAATCTTGCGTCCATTCTTGTATTAATCTTTATTGATGTCCTGACACTCCGCTCAGTGATGTCTTACATTACAGTGCTATAAAAGTGCATCATTTTGCATCACCTTCTGAACCGCCGCCGTCTGACCTAATTAGCCCCAGCAAACACAGCAAATAATCTGCTGTACATTTTCTGAAAGGATGTTTTGAAGCTGGGAGTTATTTGTTGCTATGTGCTACTTCATGGCACTTTATTGTGGTGAAAATGGTACTGATTAGAGCCAAATTTGGGCTACAGGGTGAAGACCAGGTGGAGTTAAGGCGAGGGTCAACCAAGCCATAGTATCTTCATAATGGAACAAATAAAGTTGGGGGTCTGACTGATTGTTGTTTGGATCTAGTGGTAATTAGTCGCCTGATATCAGACAGAATTTTCAACCCTTTATTCTCCAGTCAACTGGAACTCAGTGGAGTGGGCGGATTCAAAGGTCTGGACCCAGGCAAGGTGATTAGTGGAACTGCATCTAAAGTGGGATTCTACTTTCTAATCATCAAATACTTGCTCCTGATGGGCTAAAATATTCTCATCCATCTTCTTTCACACTTAAATCTTTACAGTATAATCTCTCTGTTAGGATGAAGTGACCTATAGGCATACGTCATGTTTGTATTCATTTTATTGATTGATAGCCAAGGTATGTAGGGGGCCCCTGAGAAAAACATCACATGGGTTAGAGGAATGTGTAACGATTCCAGATGTGGGTTTTGGTGTGTCTATATGTACATGACAGACTGAGAGATTGTATCTTCTCCGCAGCGCTGCTGTTAAACCATCAATTGAAGATCAACTTGTTGTCTATTGTGCATCTTTTACTATTTTGTCTCTGGACCAGAAGTTCTTTCCTATCACTCTCCCTCTATCTACTACTGAAATATTGTCTGAATCCATCATATCTTAAGAAAATACTTATAATTCAGGAGAGATTTTTGAGAATGATTTCACATTCAGATGAGATCCATCTGCACCTCTGTTTAGAAAATATCTATTGCTGTCTGTGGACAAGGAAAATGTTTTTCATACGTGCTTGTTTATGTTTAAAATCATGAATTGCAGGGAAAATCGTGCAGATGCGTTTCATTTTTTTTTATTTCATCCTTAGGCATTCAAAACGATGATTTCCATTAACCTTACTGTTGTACATCAATACATTTACATTTTAAAAATATAACATAGAGGTCCACAGTTATGGAACTGTTTGAATATGATACTGAAATTGTTTTCTTTCCTGCCAGTTTTTAGGACACGGTTTCTCGAAATTTCTCATTCCATCTTGAACCTCGTGGCAAGATGCTTCTGTTGTTTGTATAGATTCAGTTATTTTAGGTTTGTTTGTGTTTCCTTTCCTCTATACTTGCTCATGTGGTTTATGTTTATAGATATAATTTGTGTTATGCGCTCCTTGTTTGTTTTCTTGTTTCTTTTTTATGATTAATAATGTAATTTTTAAAAATTTGTTTCAATACAGGTGGACTATCAGAAATCCTTTTAGGTTTTCTTCCTCTTCTGCGCTGTCTTTTTCTATTGCATGTATTTTGGGCAGTCTAAAATAATAAATCAAAATTAGAGAACCAGAGTTATATTTTGTTTTATTTCACACATCCTTCCTCTTTGTCAAAATCTGGTGCCTGCATTACCCATGATTCAACTCAACCACTGATAGTTCAGTAGAAGATGTGGTTGTGTTACGGTGCCACGGGGAAGTTGGAATTTCGGAAGTTGGAAATTTCAAATGGAGCGCCCCCTGAAGTTGGAGGAACCTAATCAACCCCTGACCTCAAAATCCATGATGGCTGAAAGCCGAAAGCTGTAGTCTGCTGCATACTAGCACGTCTGTGTCATTTGTGTTTCATTAAAATCATCATACACTCAGTCCTGTCCAACTTCTATCTGTTGACATGTTGCTACGGTGTTTTAATGCACAAATTACTGTCTCGTGTTATAATCAACTGGTATCGCTAACAATGGCAAACAACATCTTGTTTTTCCGTCTTGTTGTACTGGAACGCGGTTGACTCGTGTGTGATGCCATTCCAAAGCTCCAACCTCTGAGGTAAATGAAACGCAGCAAAACACAAGCATGAAACGCAGCCTTGAGCCGTTAGCTTCAAGCAGACATAAGGAGCGAGCTGCAGAGGTCTGGTTTGCTCGCTTCTTTCTCACTCCACATCCCCGGATTTTGATGTGTAGAATCAGTGGAGTTCCTTCAAAGAGGGGATGTTTAGGAATAAATATTCAATTTGGTCAGCTGAACAGAAAATTACAAAAACAAGATTAGGCTACAGGAGAAATTTGAGAAGTTTTCTATTGATGATCTGATACTTTTTTGAAGTTGTTATCACTGTAATGACAAAACTACCGACTTTTAACCTTTTAGCAGCACACTGGCCCAATTCAGAGCTTTCATGTAGTGCTAGACTGTAGACGTGCACAAATATAAGCCTGTAATATAGCCCATGAATCAAAAGACTGAAGCACTCCAGCAGTCTAACAACATAATAAATGCCTGAAATCTTGTTGTCTAATTTCACAACAAGGGTCCAAAGATCAGAGATGGTTCATTTGTTTTAATTTAACACTCCACCACAAAGGCAGTGTAGCTTGATCACCAAAAACTGGCAGCAGAGGACGCACTAGGAAAGCTCGATTTTACATCTTTGGACTCTCTCAAAACAAATATTGTCCTAAGCTGGCATCCTTAAATGCAGTATATTGTTTTGGAGTGCCTGTAAAGTTACTCATTGAGTCTGTCTCCATGCACTGCTGACCATCTTCAGTCCACTGGGTTAATTGCATTAATATTGACCTGGAGAGCAGCTTCACAGTATTGATGCCATATAGGAATAGGCAACCTTGTGCAATGCCGGGGCGAGAAGCTGCAGGTTTTCCTGCCGATCAATCACTAGCTGATTTTCACAGATCACTTCCTCCTCTCCGCGAAAATCAGCTGCTGCAGGGTTCAAACCCACACAGCCTGTTGGTTGCCTCTTCCTAATAAAACAAACTGCCGTGTTATCTTAGCGTGTGAGAGAGATGCAGATTGACGCACAGACCTTTTTTTAAATACCGTCTTTCCCGAAGGTTGTTTGTGTTCTCTGTCACTGTGGCTGTGGGCTGGCTGCATGCTGAGAAGAAGCTTGTTAGCTTTCTGGTGTTACTGTGTTTTAACTATACTCTGACTCTAACAGCTTGTTTTTTCATAAAATTTCCTAATTACTCGCTGCTTATAATGTGTATAAATTCACTAATGAAGTGCAGATTCTGACCTTGAAGGTGACTTGAGGTTATTTAAGTATCATCCCTCAACTTGTTTGGTCAGAACTATTTCTCTGCAAATTATCTTGCCATCAGGACAGAAATATTTTAGTTTAAAACTCTGATTAATTCTTCTAAATTGGAACAAAACTGGCATCCCAGTAGAATGCGTTTTTTAATTGTAGTTACAGAAGCAGGTTAATGAATGCCAAACTCAATCACTGGTGGGCAAACAGTTTAAAAGCTTTAAAATTCATTAATCATGACGTATAAAACAAGTCTCTCAATCTGCAAGATTATTGAACCAGACGCTTGAATAAAGACTTCAATTTTGCTACTGAAATGAATGTAATCAAAGGGAAACTTGAGTATTTTTTCAACTGGACTCTATTTTCCCATGTTTTTGTGTCTAAGTGATTGAGGACAGCAGTTTTTTAAACTGATCCACTATTGAGAGAGAGACCGCTGCAGCCGGCAGTAGTGAAACAGGCTGCAAAGTAAACCCTCCAGGCAGTTGTGCACCATCAATTTATGTCAATTAAAAGTGTCTGACATCATGACAGAAAAGACCCTACAGGGACATGAAATCATTTTCCTTACCTTTAGCTGATCCAGTCTATTTGTTAGTGTGCAGTGTGCAATTAGCCTGCTATTTGTTCTTTAAGCAGCCAGAGTCTGGGACGAACAAGGAATACAACTGAACCCTCGCAGATGAGGGCACTGCAAGGGATCGGACACTTTATTTGTTCTAAAGAGTTTGAAGGCAAATCAAAAAGGCCGATCAATACGCGCCATTAAAGTAGCTTTTGTAGAGGCTGCGATACACTCCGCTGTTTTCTGACAGTGTTTTTTGTCCTGTATTGTGTCCACCCCACCAATATGGCATCGTTATGTTTAGCAGTTCTTTTTCATCTGCATCTTTCCAGAATTTGAGCTGTTTTGTCTCTGCGACTGAAGGGTTCATCAGGGGGGACCAGGGACAAATATTCAGTAAAAACTATTTCAAATAAACACAAGAAATTTGTGCTCTAGAGAAAGGATCAGCACTCAGTGAATAACCTCCTAAGCCCTATGATAAGCTATTATGGCCAGGCTTAACTACACAGACCAGTGAGCAGTGATAACTAACACGTCTTTGGGGTCATCGGGTGGGAACCTCCTTTCACCAGTGTTTCGTCTAGTTGGTCCCACGACACCTCCAGGAGGCTAGACAGTGATCTCTGGCGTCCCAGAGACACTCCCCTAATGCCAGGTCTCACTGCTCCCCGCACCAACCCAACAAAGAAAAATGATCTCTCATTTCTTTAGTTTGTGAACAACAACAGTAACTCAGAGTGAGATTCAGATTCTGTTACAATATTAATAGTTCAACAAATAAAATCTACCATAAATTACACATTTAAACAGCTCCTGAATACAAAAAACTGTCCCCTGGGATCTATATATATAAATCAACAGGTGATTTCCTTCTTTTAGAAAAATCCTAAATGACTGAGTTGTTTTTTTCCACCTGGACCTTTATGCTCTGCCATTTCTCCTCTAATCATCACACTGTAACCTCTGACAGGCTGTTACGATACCACAACTATCGTTTTTGGCGAGGCCGTGAGCATTACGTAGGTTTACATTTCCAAAGGTTTATGGCAGAATCTCTTGCCTACAACTTGTGTGCACAGCAAGGGAGGAGAGGGAGAGACGCTGTGCTGCTGCCAGAGGAGCCGCTGAATGAGTTCCCTCTGGGTGGTAAGTCGCTAAAAGAGTCTAAGAAGTCCGGGGCTGTTTATAAAACATTCAGGACGCCACAGTTTGTTCCACACTACTGAAGCTGCTCCTCTTTTTGGAACCTCTGGAATCATTTTGTTTTCAGCCATGCTTGCTGATACCGTGGGCAGCAGCATGATGTCAGTATGCCAACACGTCCAAATTAAAACTTATACCGGTATTGTCCTGAATGAGATGATTTGGCACACCCCTAGCAGGCATGCCCGAAGTCTGACCCACGAGCCAATTGTGGCCCGCAGACCGATTCTAAATGGTCCGCGGCCTGTCTCTCAAAATACACCATGTTGCTAATCATGCAAGTTCACTTTGTATTTCTCCATTCACATCATGATGGCAGGACTATCATACAGTTAATAGACACGCACCAACTATGCAGGCAGATCTACTGCATTTTCATAAACATATGGTAAACCAGCAACAAGTGGTTACCTAGCAACAGACATTTCCTGGTAAACAGCAGACATGGCCGTAGCAAAGAAGCATAAAGTCGACAGCGAGAGATGCCACTTTCAGGAGAGGTGGCAAAATAAATACTTTTTCCACTGAAAGAAACAGTTGCATTTATCTAATTTGTGTTTGATTTTTTTTTTTAAATTACGCACATGATGCCAGAAGCAGCTATTGTCACATGATCTAATCTGTCCCCCATTAAAAAGTATGGACATCCCTGCTCTATAGAGTCCCTTCTGTAATGTTGTCAGACACTTGGCAAAAACAAGCACTGTCAATGTATGTAGATTGCCAATAAACAATTGCCAATAGCAGTTACACTGCAGCCTGTTTTGCAGCTATGACTGCAGCGGTCTCTCTCAATACTGGACCAATTAAAAAAATAATTGTCACTATTAGTCACTTAGACACAAAGACATGGGGAAGTAGTTTCCCTTTAATGTAAAAGCAAACAGAGGAGTAGAACCAATAGCTCACACTTGACTTTGGTGCTTTGATTAATTGAGCTTTTTCCCCCCTTACAGTTAGTTACAGGCTGTTAAGGAATATAACCAAGGTCTATTCTCAAACACAACTGTGAAACAGCATCAGACTCCAAACCTGAACCTTTCAATCATTCAAGTGTTTCTATGAGCGTATGAAATGAAACCTTTAGGTAACAAAAGGGAGGCACGGTGCTGAAAGAGGTGAAAAAGCACGCAGTCTCTCGTATAAAAAAACACAAACAGAGCGAGAAACAGAGGTGTTGGCAGGTGTGCCATAAAGGTTGAAGAATATCTGCTATTCTTGGAGGTCTGTCTTCTACAACCCCCTGGGGTCATCACCATTTCCACTTTCATTTCTAGCCCTCCTTGGCTCATGAGAGCACCTGGATTGACGGCCTCCGATGCCATTCACATACGCATTCGCCGACACACACACACACAGATTAGTGCGAGTGTGTGTACACGGCTGTAAAAATGCACTTGTAGAGCTACACACATACGTGACATAGCGCCGCCACTTCTGTAGCTGTCCTTGGTGTTGAAATTCCCCGAGCCAATATCAGTGTCGGTGTTAACATGCAGCCTTTCCAATCAGTCAAACCCAGCTCGCGAAAAACCTTTGAAAGAAACTGAAGGTTCCCTGCGCTGGGGAGAAGACGGGAGAAGACACTGACTCGTCACAATACACTCTCTAATTACACTCCAGATTGAATAATATAAAAAGAGTGTGTAGAGAGGATAAGATAAGGGCCCTGGGGGACAGCCGATGTATTGAATCTCAAAGCATGCGCAGCTACATCTCCTAATTTCCTCATAATTACGTCTGGCACCCGACTCCAGGCTTGTATGCCAATGGACATGCATGAGGACCAGTGATGAATACTGGTTGTGCCACAGTGGATGGGGAAACAGTGTCACGGCTGCCAATTAAAATAAAGGGCGGAAGTGAGGGAAGCACCTTGTTTCACCATTTCTCTGTATCTCCACTGTCTCACTCCATCACTGTTAATAATTGATCAAAGTTTGCAGTCTCGGCTTTGATATATCCATGGCAACGGCCTGCGCGGAGAGTGTGTGTCTGAACGTACTGCATGTGTGTGTACGCGTCTGTCCTTGTGTATGTGTGTGTGTGTGTGTGTGTGTGTGTGTGTGTGTAGATCTCAGAAGGCTGTAAATAGTCTGATGCTGTCGCCAGAATAGCCAGAGAAACAAGCCGTTCTGCTACCACGGGGTATCTGCATCTATTAAAGGGACAGGCTGGGATTAAGTGTTGAGCTTCATGAATATTGTATGATGTTGAACAAGCTGAGGACATCGCTTGATACTCCCAACCCTAATGGTCGCGCACTGGTGTGTGTGTGTAAATGTGTGTTAAGGCACCTGTTCGCTAAATATGAGTCAAACTCTGTTAGACTTTAAAAGACGCAACAAAAGTTCCTCATCATGATAAATTCAGGTCAAGAGACTGTGCTGCATAATTATGCTTCTCCAGCCTTGATCTTGAGATGCAGGCAAACAAAGGGCCAGTAACGCCCTTGTCTTAATCTCACAGTTAAACAAAGAGTTGTGCTCACGAGGTGGAGATTCGCTCTCTGGCCAAACAAGGAAAAGCAATGAGTCGTACTAGCTGCATGTAAATATCATAGCTAATTAATCCCTATTCTTATAATTGCTTTCTGCCTCTCAGAGTGTAAGATCCTCATTACTATTCCAGCCAGGTGAAAAGCGTTTGCGATGAGAAGGTTAAAAAAGAACCCATTCCAAACACACTGTACCCAGAGCAGGAGCAATAAATTCCCCCCTTGACTTAATTCAAGGAATTAACCAGCGTCACTCAGACAATGTTGTACCAGCCTCTTTGAGCTGTTCTATTCAAAGGATCTGCATCTATTTATCGAGCCGGAGGCGCCAGTGACTCCTGAAGCACGAGGAGTGATGTTTCCCAATCCCTATGAAATCTGTTCATGCCACTGCTTTATCTTTATGTTCATGGCAGCTACATCTGCAGCTGCCTGCTTCACTACACTTGTAATCAGAGGGTGCACACACACACATTGGATCTGTTTAGCATTTGATTGCAAAGAACAAGGTGTATGCATGACAGGATGTGAATAAGCATGCACTGTACTATCAGCTCTGCATACATCCAGCATATGAATTTGCACACATATTTTCACAGAGCTGAAACCTTATTTGTTTCTGTGGTTTGCTTCAAGAGTAACTGTGTTGCCATGCCAACTCTCCCTCTCTCTCTCTCTCACACACACACACACACACACACACACAGAGGCACACACACACACATTTGCTCTCTCTCTCTCTCCCTGCTATTCTGTTTAACAGGATTCCAATGCAGAGCCTTGTACACCAATCAGAATAAAGCTCGTAGCAAATTTCTAACCAGTCCCAGTGCAGTTAACTGTTTGGTGCCCCAGCCTCTCTCTAGGCATCTGTCCTGCAGCATGATTGATAATAACCCTCAAGAGAGAAGACAGGGGGGATATCCGGTAATTGTTTTCATGTGTCATCCCGCTGTTGAGAAAAATGGGTCCTTTTGGGGGGAAAAACTTTCAGAATAACAATTAGGAGAGGCAGCAACAAGACGCAACTACAGCTTCTTTTTTTAACCAAGATAAATAATGTGCTTTTTGATTAAAGTCTATGTCAGAGTAGTGGGTGGTAATCTGGGGCAGCGAGGGGAAATGAAACCAGTCGGGGGGCGGATATTGGATTTATAGTGGTTGATAATGCTGACATTTTAAAATACCACCGTGATTAATGATTGATGAGCAACAAGCGGGAGGTGTGTTTGTTCATTTAGCACAAAACTGGCACTGTACGTGGCATGGCAGTCCCCTTTGTGGAGCAGAGCGAAGACTTGAGGGTTAGTTATCAGCGGGGTGACCTTTCATGAAAGCTCCTCTTGGAGATCTGTGACTTGGGGAAAAATGCAGGTGTTCCTTCAAAACAAAAGGCAGCCTGTGTTGTTGTATTGGCAAAGTGACATTTAATATACCTGCCATGACTCTGGAGAAAACCAGAGTGGGAAATATAATAAGCTCCATAAAGTCAGAAAACACTGTTTGGTTGCAAGAGGGAACAAAGTGAAACACAACAAATGACATCCAGCATATTTAAAAATGACACAACAGTCAGTTACTCCTCCTGATAATTTGAGAGGCAGATGATTAGATCCCTCACTGACTGACACCTCACATCACTTAAGTGCGCACCTCCTCTGACTCTCCTCCACATGCACTCACTCACCATGCTGTCGTAGTGGATGAGCTCCAACTCGTAGTCGGGCAGGATGTCGCTCCTGTTGTTCACCAGGTCCAGGGCCATCTGAGCGGAGGGCATGCACGCCTGACCGCCGGGCCAGCCTCCGCTCATGGGGAACAGCGCTCCGATGTACAGCTTCTTCTTGCCTGCGGACGGCCGTGGACAGAGAAGGAGAAGGACGATGAGAGATGCCCGGAGGAGGAACATCGCATGCCCGCGGGCTGCGCGAGATACCCGAGGAGGACTTCTGCAAGTCACCGGCATGGTTCAAGGTTCAAGGTGAGCTGATCTGGAGCAAGTTTGCCCCGGTGCTGCAGCAGAGCCAAGCCGGTCAGAGCTTATTTTATGTGCGAATTTTGCAACTAAAATTTGTGTGGACTCAACACGTGTCCGGCTCCTTTAAGAAAGGTTGAGTTTGGATTTAACGTTGAGCTTTGCAGGCAGATATCATGTAAGCAGACGATGTACTTTTAAATGCAAGTGTTTAGCGAATCGAGTAAATAATTAAATCATCAGCGTATAATTTAGCATAATGCGTGGTTAATTATACATGGCATGCTGGATATATTTTCTGGACAAAGTCAAACACAGTTCAGTCAGGCTTTACTTTGCAGAGCTCGTAGCGATCATGCGAGGACACGCTGCTGCTCGCCTCGAGATGCTCATCAGTCAAGTTTTCAATCCTGCAATCCAACTCATTTCTATGCAATTCCACACATATGGCGTGACTAAACTAACGCATCGCTTTCTACTCGCAATCAATCATGAATATTGGACAGCGCGTCCCTTACTCACGACTTTTACGCAAAAGAAGGACGCGCGAATTAGGCGCTGGAGTCCGCGCAGAACACGTCAACCGGGTCAGATGAGTGTGGATTGGGAGCTGCGGCTATAAAACCAAAAAAAAAACTGGATTGTGAACTGAGAGCTGAAGCAGCGGAAATAGCAGGCAGCATCTCCCCCCTATAACGCAGCCGTATTCCAACAGATGAAACGATTTGCCGCGGAAAAGCAGGCGCGCCAGAGCTCTGCGTCTGATCCACTGCAGCACCGGCAGGCTGAGAGTGTGTGTGAGAGAGGAGGGAGAGGAGGGAGAGGGAGCCAGGACAAGTCTGAAATGTATGCTGAGAGAGAGAGAGAGAGAGAGAGAGAGAGAGAGAGAGAGATTGAGAGAGAGAGAGATGAGTGGTTGGGAGGGGGCTCTGGGCTCTGGGCGAAATCTCCTCAAAGATTTTCTAATGAGTTACACGCTGCGCTTAACTTAAACAGTACATCCATTCCACCAGAGTCCCACACAACCTCATTTTGTCACATTTTCCTCTTTGCATTTGGATTCTTACTCCCACCACTTGCTGCTGCCGTTGGCTCTCATTGTTGCCTAGTGCGTCTATAATCAATCTGTGATCAATGCATCAGTACAGGAGGCTAAATAGTGACGTATCTGGGTTAAAGGGACAGTTCAGATTTTTCAGCAGTGGGGTCGAATGAGGTAGTTATCCATCCTGACTGTATTACCTTTGTTAGATGTCTGTCAGTACAACCCAGTCTTGCTAAGAAGTCGTTGAAATTCAACACTTGGGTTCCAATGCACAAACAAAAACGTCCTGTAAAATTGGCATGATACTGAGCAGTCGTTATAGCTCAATGGCACTTAGTGGCATCAGGGGACAAGAATGGAAGTTAAGGCGGCGAAAGTCTGTGTAAGATGGGTCAATCAAACACAGACTTTCACCCGAGAGGACTGTGTTCACATCCTGTAAGATTCATTCATTAATTTTTCGTAACCACTTATCCTGTTGGGAACCGTGAGGGGACTGAGGCCTATCCCAGCTGACATTGGGTGAGAGGCAGGATACACCCTGGACATGTCATAGGGCTGACACATAGAGACAGACAACCATTCACACAAACATTCACACCTACGGACAATTTAGAGTCACCAGTGTCTTTGGGCTGTTGGAGGAAACCGGAGTACCCGGAGAAAACCCACGCTGACACAGGGATCGAACCAAGTAAACTTTTGTTGTGAGGCAACATTGCTAACCACTGCACCACCGTGCCGCCCTCTTATAAGATTAGACATTTTAATTATGAAATGTTTTTAAGTTTCATTCTCCTGGGAGGGGGACATGGATGTATGGACCAAAACTCGTGGTAATCCATTCGATTCGATGGTGGCGCTACAAGAAAAGTCAGGGGATCACCAAAGTCAGTTGGATTCATCTTCTGGGGACCATAAACGTATGCAAACTCATCCAATAGCTGTTCAGATATTTCAGTCTGGTCAAAAGCTGGTGGCATTGTTGAAATACTCTCGTTACACTGTTTGAACCTGACAATCAACCGTATTCACTTAGATACTGCTGAAACAGTAGTTACATGTGATCTTTTGCCTGCTTTTAACATAGATGCTGTCTGACCTGCAAATCAATAACTCCCTGCTTACTGGGTTCGCACACACAAGCAGTGAGCAACTCTGCTCTGTAACCACCTCTGCTAATTCATAGACCATTTCATCTCCACCTCCTCTGCACAGCCAAGTCTATAAAATGCTCCAGAAGCTGCTTTGAGAAATCAGCAAAAAAATGTGGCAGGGAGCATCAATCATGGCGGATTTTATTTCACTTCGTGTAGATGAAAAAGAGACTGAACTCCCTGTGCACCTGTTTGAACCCTCTGTTTACATCCAGCACAGTCCCTATCTGTAGCTCCGGCACCAAAAAAGACGTTTGACCATGCAGTCACACAGTTCTGGAGTCACCCTGAGAGGAACTGCTAGCTGTGGAGCGGTTTCATTTGCACAACACTGAAGTGACATGCCATTCACTATCCAGGGTTTGGTGTAGCAACGTGACATTGATAACCCAAAATCATGTGTTTTTCTACCTACGCACACGCTTAGTAATAACCACGTTCTCCTCCATTTTTTTGTTCTGAGCTGTTCTGTGTTTTATTTTGTCTTCTGTTTACACAGCTCACAGGTTTTAAAAATGGCGCTGCTGGTGTTGCATCGCATTTCAACCAATCACGGTACATTTTCGTAATTGTTGGGAAAACCACGCCCACAGGGGTGTAAAACACAAGGCACCATAATATGAAACTGGGAACTGAAACAAAATGCCTCCAGCTCGCTAAAAACGTTAGATATCAGCATGTCAAAGGATTATTTTAACACCTTACATCTACCAGAGAGGAAAAGTTACACCGACAAACTCAGTATTGTTGGTCTATCTAAGTGACCCTTCTCCTTACATTACTTATTTTGGACAACTGATCCCACTAAGTGACCAGTAGTGACAAACAGTGCTGTGAAAAAGCATTTGCCCCCTTCCAGATTTCTTATATTTTTGCATATTTGTCACACTTAATGTTTCAGATCATCAAACAAATTTCCATACCCAACCTGAGTAAACACAAAGTGCAGTTTGTAAAGGATGATTTCATTTATTAAGGGAAAAAAGCTATCCAAACCTACCTGGCCCTATGTGAAAAAGTAATTACCCCCTAAACCTAATAACTGGTTGTGCCACCCTGGGCATCAACAACTGCAATCAAGCGTTTGTGATAACTGGCAATGAGTCTTTTACATTTCAGTGGAGGAACTTTGGCCCACTCTTCTTTACAGAATTGTTTTATTTCAGCCACATTGGAAGGTTTTCAAGCATGAACAGCCTGTTTAAGGTCATGCCACAGCATCTAAATCGGATTTAAGTCCAGACTTTGACTAGGCCACTCCAAAACCTCCATTTTGTTTTTCTTATAGCCATTCAGAGGTGGACTTGCTGGTGTGTTTCGCATCATTGTCCTGCTGCGTAACCCAAGTGCGCTTGAGCTTGAGGTCACGAACTAATGGCCGGACATTCTCCTTCAGAATTTTCTGGTAGAGAACAGAACTCATGGTACCGTCAATTACGGCAAGTTGTCCAGGTCCTGAAGCAGCAAAGCAGCCCCAGACTATCACACTGCCACCACCATGTTTGACTGATGTTCTTTTTATGAAATGCTGTGTTGGTTTTACGCCGGATTTAATGGGACGCACACCTTCCACAAAGTTCAACTTTTGTCTCATCGGTCTACAGAATATTTTCCCAAAAGTCTCGGGGATCATTAAGATGTTTTTTGGCAAATGTGAGACGAGCCTTTGTGTCAGTGGTGTTTTTCGCCTTGGAACTCTCCCATGCATGCCATTTTGCCTAGTCTCAATCTTATTGTTGAATCATGGACACTGACCTTAACAGAGGCAAGTGAGGCTTGCAGGTCTTTAGATGTTGATCTGGGTTGTTTTGTGACCTCCCAGATGAGTCGTCGATGCGCTCTTGGAGTAATTTTGGTAGGCTGGCCAGTGGCCACTCCTTGGAAGGTTCATCACTGTTCCAATTTTCTCCAAGTCCCAAAGTCTTAGAAATGGCTTTGTAACCATTTCCAGACTGATAGATGTCAATGACTTTGTTTCTCATCTGTTCTTGAAACTTTAGATTGCGGCATAATGTGTTGCTTTTTGAGATCTTTTAGCCGACTTCACTTTGTCATACAGGTTCTATTTAAGTGATTTCTTGAATCAACAGGTCTGGTGGTAATCAGGCCTGGGTGTGGCTCGTGAAACTGAACTCAGCTTTCCAAAAAATAAAATCATCCTAATATGTCACAGAGACTAAGGAATAATGTTCATATAACACACTGATCTCACTGACAACAACAGTACAGCCAGAATATTCGCATTTCAAAAACATTTTTACAGTCCGCAAATCATGTTTATGTTTTGAATGTGTTTTGGCCTGTTGCGCCGCCCACCGCCGTCTACCAGTCACGCAGTCAGTAGAGTCTCAGCATCAGTTACAGTTACGACTGAGCTACAGCAGCACAGCAAGCAGCGTTAGCAGTGTCCCGGTACATAGCATTAGCAACCAGCTCCTCCTCTGCTTTATACCAGCAGCAGCATTAGCAGCAGAGAAGCCGGACTTGCTCGAACGGTCCGCTGGAAAACTGAAGATCAAGGACAAGGCGATGCGGCCCTGCCACGTCAGCCGCCCATGGGCAAACAAATCAGTCTCCAGCATGCCGCTGTCCAGCAACCTCGAATCTGTAGGGGAGGGAGGGCGGACACAACTCGCGGCAGTATTTTGAATTTGAGCGCAATAACCGTTTTGGCCACATTCTTACATACAGCGCCTTTAAACAAGGAAGGCACAGTTACTTTTTCGCATAGGGTTAGGTAGGTTTGGATATCTATGTACTCAGGATATCTTTGTCTAATATTAAATTTGTTTGATGATCTGAAACATGTAAGTGTGACAATATGCAAGGGGGCAAATACTTTTTTACAGCATTGTACTTGATATTTACAGCTATTTGAATCTCCAGGTAAGATCATCATTTGAGCTAACAAACATCTAAACCAGGTCTTGCAAAGC
Organism: Epinephelus cyanopodus; assembly: GCA_026686955.1. NCBI lineage: Eukaryota > Metazoa > Chordata > Actinopteri > Perciformes > Serranidae > Epinephelus > Epinephelus cyanopodus. The sequence goes on along the minus strand of CM048919.1, from coordinate 35,826,130 downwards.
TTAGTTAGCCTCAACCTCAACAATTTGTCTGATCCAATTAGCAAAGTGCTTGTTGCCCACGGTAAACTTACCAGGATCCTACAGTTTTCCCATTCTCCCTGCTCATACCTTATGTCCTTATCAACTTTTATCCACTTCAGCAGCTTATAAAAACTTAAATCTGGGCTCTTTACTGTTGATAGTGCACCCCATCACACACCAGCTTTTCCTGTTGTTTGCTAGTAGATGGAAAAAAAACAAGGAGGCACCTTCACTCAAAACAAAATCAATAGAGAGCAATGAATTGTTTTGACCTCTGGTGAGGGTGGGACTTAAATGGGCTCTGTCTCTATTACTACGGCAGCGCACGCCTATGGTGTACCCAATAGTAGTCGTCACATCACCACGACCACATGGCCCATACAAACACAAAAAAGTCAAGGGAGATTGATAAGACAGAAAACTGACGAACATTATTCAGACTCACATAAAATCATATTGTGAACATTTAATGAAAGCAATTATTTGTCAACTCGTAAAACTACCACGGGTTTTGCCCTGCAGGCCCGCATTGATGTTTGTTTTGTCAGCTGACAATTACGTGGCTGCTGCCGCTGGCTGACAGATTACACTCCCTTTAAACAGCTTTCACGGCCCTCGCCGTTACTTGTTAAGTGGAGCACCAGTGCACTGAAATGGAGCAGACCCACTCTTGTGCTGGGAGAGTACCTACTCTGAAAAAGGGGGGTAAAAAGATCGTTCCTGCTGTGCGGACACAACAGACAAGTGAGAATTAGGTTCTTTGAACTATAAATAAGTGCCTTCAGTCTGAAAACACCATAGACTCAGGCACAATGGCCTTGAAGCCTTTACATTTAAAACCGAGTAATCATACACTCATTTTCTAAAATGAACTTTTGACGATTTTGGAGACACATCTGCCAACATCATTTGATATCAATGAATCCTTTGAGAAATGTTACATCTAAAGGTTAACAGCTCATTATCTGGCAACAAGACTTTGCCAACAATACTTTGTGGCCATTTTCAATGCGGCATATTTGGATTATTGACTTCACTTTTATTCCATTTCATGCTCATGTTTTTGTAGTTCCTGTGTAAGCGCTCTAATTGCAATGTAATGTTAGTGTTAAAGTTCCCTTTTGAAAATTACTTATTGCAGCAATTGAGGAGAAGACCATTATTTCTCCAGTCTAAATTAAAAACCCTCTGTAGTTAGGCGATGGAATATGACTATTATATAACTCTGGTTCATTACCCAAATCTCATTATCTGGATATCTCCATGTAGCAGAGAGCTATTCAGATCCAGCTGCTAACAAGCCCTCACAGGCTGAGGTGAGTGTAGTGATCATCTGCTGGCATTTGCCTTCCACTTCCACCTCCTCATCCTCGCTGCCACGCCGTGACCCATCCAACGCACTATCAATTATTCAGCCGTGAACTTTATATGCTTTTTTTCGCTCCGTAATCCTACAGCCAATACATGCGAGGCGCACCAACATCGGGCAGCACAGTGTTAACAACCCCCATGGTGGCAAATGCCACATTCAGAGGAGACATTAACTGTAGCATAGCCTGGGAAAGATGCGATGGAGACATGGGTGCTGTAACATGTTGCTGAGCCTCTTTAATGAGGGGCTTGTACTGTATGTTTGTGTGTGTGCAGTTTGCTCACTGGGCATCCTTCAGGATAATGGCCTGTTTTCCTCCTGGCAGATGTGTTAGTGGGCAAATTCCCTTTTTAACACAACCACCGGATTACATTGTCCTTCACCTGCAGAGCACATGTCATTCAGGGAGCAATCCAAATCACTGTGAAAATACTCTGACAAAATATATTGTGTAAAATCAATCAGACTTTTTCCAGTTTCCAAGACGATGATGTTTTATAGACGTACGGTTTTCTGCAATGCTGACAGCAAAAGTCAGATCCAGTTTCTTTGCGGTCAGTGAGTGTTTCATAATGCATTCTTAGTGTTTGTCTAACTTTGCCTGTTGTACCAGATGGGCAAGGTGAAAACTCAAGCTGTATTTACACATTACAGGGCCAGTATTTTTGGAATGACATCAATTTACAGACGCATAAACGTTGGCCAGCATGCTATAAAAACACAGTTCATCATGCAGTAAAAAGCTCTAACTTCGATACAGTATCATCATTACATAATTTGTCCAGCAGCAGCACACCACACACTACCTAGTTTCCAATACTCTGCAGCACCGCAGTTATTAGAGTCATACATCATGCCTGAGTATCGGGCTTGAAGGGAGTTAAGAATAATAAGTTCATTGTTTGACTGTAAAAAAACAATACCCTGCCACTAGGGCATAGCTTTATAGCAACATTTGGTTGAGCAATAGTGTATTGTTATGAATGCAGCTATGAAAAAATGAAAACCTTCTGCTACATCACTATCAGAATGTTTTGACTGTGTTCATCAGCTGTAAAAGTCCCTTATCACCACGTGAGAGGCTCAAATTCACACCTCCTTCGCCTTCTGGGGCAACCCCCATTCTGAAAGCACCTGCTTATTAACAGCATGCCTGGGTTAAAGTTTTGACATCATGTGACACTGAACAGCTAAATTACATGCCAAGATTAAAGCACTGCTACAGTCCCAATGTGATACAAATTTTAAAGACAGAATTCACCCTCCAATCGAAAATACATATTTTTCCTCTTACCTGTAGTGCTGTTTATCGCTCTAGATTGTTTTGGTCTGAGTTGCAGAGTGTCGGAGATATTAGCTGTAGAGATGTCTGCCTTTTCTTTTATATAATGGAACTAGATGGCACTCGGCTTGTGGTGCTCAAAGTACAAAAAAGAATTAAATTGGAAAAACTCAGCAGCAATGTCTCTTTTCAGAAATCATGACTCGCTCACTTGAGATAATCCACAGACCCTGTTTTGAGCAGTTTCATGTAGGAACTATTTTCTATCTATTGAACTATACCCACCAACCGTATCACTGCCAACGGAAGCGTGCATCTACTGCTACCTCACCTAGTGTTACAGCTCAGCCGTGGACGACACTGTTAATGTTTACATTGTGCTGTGCAATATTTTTCAGTATATGACTTTATCATGCACATAACTGTACATATGTCTTGTGTTTACTTTTATTCTACTGATGTGTATATACTGTAGTTAAATTTGGCACGTTTATTTTCAGTATTTTCATATCTAAAGGCCCGTTTCCACTTAAGAAGTTCCTGGTACTATTGGGGGGGGGATTTACTGGGGGAACTACTACAGGAACGTCCTCTCGCTCGGCCCTCTCACCGCCGTGTCTCCACTGAGAGAGCGGAGTAGGAGGAAGGTTCCTGTAAAGTTACTGGGCTCTGTATGTGACGTAATCGTTGCGCGACCATTTTGACCGGGGCGATGTAGGGGCGTAGGGACGCCATTAGCTGTTAGTGGTGTCTGTAATAACTCCGGTCACGGTCCGTGAAAAAAATATTTTTTCTAGCGGATGTCTTAGTTACAACATGATTGAGCTAACTAGAGTAGTTTCATGTTGTTTCCAACAACGGGAGGCTTTTAACAGATGATGTCCTGATGTTAGCTTTGCTGCTGCTGTTAGCCGTCCCTGTCAGCTGATGCTTTCTAGACATTGTGATTTCCCAAAACTAAATAAATACCACACACAGCAACACAAAACTGCTTTGCTAGCTCAATCATGTTGTAACTAAGATATCCGCTGGAAAAAATATTTTTTTCAGGGACCATTTATTGAGTTATTACTCTTTCCTTCTTGGGTGGTTCCTGCGGTGCAGACACGCACCAACGGCCCCAACCCCATAAAATTACCCTGAAGTTCCTGCGGTGGAAATGGGCCTTAAGTACCGGTGTTAAACACAGTAGCATAAGGCACATTCTATTTTTTATTTTAATGCACATTTTCATTTGTTTTATTTTATTTTATTGGTTCATATTTACATACACTTCTATTTCATGCCCTTGTTCTTCTTATAAATTCTCTATTCTTAACTTCGGAGCGACTGTAACGAAACACACTTTGCCCTCTGGGATCAATTAAGTATTTCAGATTCTGATTCTGATTTTGGTGTGAGTTGCTGAGTGTTGGAGTTATCGGCTGTTGTCTCTCTAATACAATGGAACTCTATGGCTCTCGGCTCGCAGTGCTCAAGGTGCCAAAAAGTACATTTGAAAAACTCAACAGCCATGTCTCTTTCTCGAAATCATGACCCACTTATTCAAGATAATCCACAGACCTTGTTGTGAGCAGTTTCACGTAGGAACTTAGGCCTGTCAGCATTAACACGTTAATTGCAATGCGATTAAGACCCGATCGCAGATTTTTGTGCATATGACGCACCCTAGTAAAATCGCTGCAGCAGCTCTCTGCTTTCTGCTGCTGCATTGATGGAAAATAAGACACCAATATGCTTTTTAATGGCTCATTTCACCTTAAAAAACTCCCAGATGGCTCATTTAACAAGTCAAAAGTAAAATGCACCTGCAGGGGGAAAAAAGCAGGGGCAGCAGGCTAAGCAAAGCACCCCAGACGTCCCTCTCCCCAGCATTGGGGAGGAGCTTTCCAGCTCGGACCTCAAGGCGTTCCCAGGCCAGATGAGATATGTAATCCCTCCAGTGTGTTCTGGGTCTTCCCCCGGGCCTCCTACCAGTGGGACGTGCCTGAAGCACCTCCAGTGGGAGGCGCCCAGGAGGATCCTGATCAGATGCCCAAACCACCTCAACTGACCCCTTTCAATGTGAAGGAGCAGCGGCTCTACTCTGAGCTCCCTCTGGATGTCTGAGCTCCTCTCCCTATCTCTAAGGCTGAGCCCAGACACCCCACAGAGGAAACTCATTTCGCTGCTTGTATCTCATTCTTTCGCTCACTACTCAGAGCTCATGACCTTAGGTGAGGGTTGGGACGTAGATGGACCAGTAAATCGAATGCTTCACCTTCTAGCTCAGCTCCCTCTTCACCACAGACGGACCGGCGCAGCGCCTGCATCACTGCAGAAGCCGCACCAAACCAGTCTTGCGGTCTTGAAAAGGTTAAGTCCAAGCTGAAAATCCGACTGACTGACTGGTCAGCAGTAACGTGAGTTCCAGGTGTATATATTGTTAAAATTTTCCTGTCATTGAAATGTGAATCTATTTTGTTATTTTTATTTCCTAATATATTTTGTGGGGATCCATGGTAAAACCCGGAACAATCTTTTGAGTTGTATTTTCCTTTAGTGGTTAAAAATTGGACTGAAGTATGAGGCGTTGTCAGTTAAACAAAAAACAGACTGAGACAGATTGTGGATGACTATTCACATGCACACACTCACACACACCAAAATTGCTTTGTTTGTTTGCTGATTAAAACACCTTTTGAATGAACTGAGCTGTGGTCTATTTGTTTATGCAGTGCTGGTTTTTGTTGATATATTCCATCATTTGCTGTTTGCTTTATTGTTTTGTGACCTATGGTTTGACAGAGCTTTTTTCTTTCTATTTTATAATTATTTTTAGGAAGTAGCTGACCAGCACGGTGGTGCAGTGCATTTAGCATTGTCACCTCACAGCATGAGGGTTCCTGATTCAAACCTAGGGTGGGGGAGTGTGATGTTCTCCCCATGTCAGCGTGGGTCTTCTCCAGGTGCTCCAGCTTCCTCCCACAGTCCAAAGACATGCAGGTTAATTGGTGACTCTAAATTGTCCGTAGGTGTGAATGTGAGTGTGAATGGTTGTCTGTCTCTATGTGTCAGCCCTGTGATAGTCTGGTGACCTGTCCAGGGTGAACCCTGCCTCTCTCCCAGTGTCAGCTGGGATAAGCTCCAGCTAGGTGAGCTAGCAGTATATTCATGCTTCTGTTGGCAGGTGTAGTTCAGTAGAAAGAAAATAGTTCCTACATAAAACTGCTCACAACAAGATCTATGGCTTATCTTGAGTAACCAGGTCGTGGTTTCTGAAAAGAGACACTGCTGTTGAATTTTGCAAATGTTTTTTTTTTTTTGTGCTTTGAGCACCACAAGCTGAGTGCCATCTAGTTCCATTATATCAAAGAAAAGGCAGACACCTCTATGGCCCATATCCCCAAAACTCTACAACTCATAACAAAACAATCAAGAGTGATATATAGCACTACAGGTGAGGAAAAAAATGCATTTTTGATTTTGGGGTGAACAATATTTGTCTTATTTTCAACAGATCCCATAAAAAGATGAGTACTAGTACTCTCTGTGTTGCATGTCTGCTGTATCTTAGTCTTCTTCGCCGCAGAGCTCCACTGTTGTCAAAAAACAGTTAAAAACACTTCAATGAGCCTTCATGTGCTTTGATTATGATGAACACGGGCACTGTAGTTTATTTTGAGTCCCACAGACACTGTCCTGCTGCTGTAAATACTCCCCAGCAGTGCACCAAAATGTGTATTAAACCACCAACAAATGCAGTTATTATTTTCGCTTCAGCAACATTTGATAAGAACTTCTCAGTTTTTTATCAAATTACTCTATTAAAAATGAAACTTTGTCAGGCACACACACATCCCAAAAACATGCTGGATAACAGTAATCTGCCTCAAAAGACACAAATACACATTTTTATCCCACTGGCAATTTTCTTTTCCTTTTTTTTTTTTTTGAGTTTTCATTTTGACTGCAACTGGAAGATGGACTTGACGAATAGAATAATGATTTAATGCCCGTTCACTCTTCTATATTGTAATTTACAATAATCCTATGCGATTATTATTAAATAGAGTCATCTAAAAACATAATATATAGTATCCATATACACATACATATGTATTTCATTCAATCTAAACTATAATATATATATAACCTAAAAATACAATATATGGTGTACATGTACATATGTATATACTGTCAAAATCTAGAATTTAACATATATAATCTAGAAATATAATATATAGTGTACATGTCCATATACATATGTATATACTGTTTAAATTAAAAAAATAACATATATACAGGACCATTTACATATGTATATATTTTCTAAATCTAAATATAATGTATAATATGTAAAAATATATAGTATTCATGTACATATACAAATGTATATACTGTCTATATCTATAATATTATATACGATATGTTTACACTGCATCAACCCAGTGGCCAGAATAAATGTTGGCATTGTACGTTTCTACAAACCACAGATCACATCACATTTGTACATTATTATGTAGCCTAGTGGATACATTACATTTAACATTTCCTTACGTGTCAACAGCACTGTGGTTAACATGTGGTTAGGTTTAGGTACCAGAACCACTTGGTTATGGTAAAGACATAATCATACCCATTTTTGGTGGCACAATACGGACTTGAAATGCAGCGACGTCTCAGTAAGAAACACACGCTCTTCAAGGCACTACACCCGGCGAACCACAGCGATGAATCGCTAAAAAAAAAAACAGTTGGTGGCCAAAAAGCTGCTGGGAACACAGCGATGACTTGTTGCAAAATAACCTGTTTTGTTGTTTGTTGGTCTCGAACAATGGTCTGCAAGCTTGGTAGGCGTCCGCCCATCCACTATACCCTCCACCTCCCAGTGACAAAGTCAGGTCATATATTATGTCATTTTATAAACATTGATATGATACGTATGTACATATGAAACACATACATTACAAATGTAATGTATGCGTGGTTTGCAGAAACGTACAAGGCCAACATTGTCTTCTGGCGGCTGGGCCGTAGCTTGTTATGTCCCTGTTGTTTGCTGCTTTGTTTGTATTGACTGTTTACCTTTACTGTGGTTTTGTTATACTGCATTTGGAGAAAACAGAAACTAGAGATGCAATCCAACTGCATATATGTGTGTGCGCAGACACACACACACACACACACACATACACAGGGTATAGCAGACACAGACAGGAGCAGGGTATTAACCTTTCTCCCGCTGAGGAGGCAGTAAGTGGGTGGTGATGGCACATGGAGAGGAGACAGAGAGAGAGCAGAGCCAGAAGGAGGTCAGCATTGAGACAGTAGATGGAAATTTCTATTTGAGGAAACAGTGTTCTTTGCTGCTTTGTTAATTATGTGTTTGTCAAATCTGTCCGTGGCATTTGGAAAGTTTTTATCAGCAACTTCTGGGATCACTTGCATGAAACTATATATCCCCAGTTTAGCATTTTATATGAAGTGTGCGTGAGCAGTATGTGCATGAGGGGAACAAGTGTGTTTAGCTTGTGAAAGTCTAGTGCAGGTCTATGCCTAATTCATTAGTGTTGTGATCCTTAGAAGGATTGTAGCAAGTGTATGATTCAATATCTGGCCAATTCCTAATGTGGTGACATAACTGAGCAAGAGGGTGAGCCATCCTGCAACAGTAACACATGTATTCATCATCCCTGCCTGGGATCAGATAAAATGTCTGAACTAGTGGATGTTTTGACCCTTTATTTTTCCAGCGAAGGCTGGCTAAGCACATTAGTTCATTTACAGAAATGACCTGCCGCAAACTCGCTCAGAACCACAGGTTTAATAGCGCTTTATGTAGGGCCGGGGTGAGTGAGCAGAATATTCCACACCTGATTATATTATACCTGCACTGTGACAAACTCACAGCTCTCCTTTTTCAAAATCCCTTTTTAGTCTTGGTAGAGAGCAGGAGCGTAGCGAAAACGATTAGCGACAAACTAATACACAATTTTCATTAAAACTTTGGAAATAAAATTAACTGGAGACATGAGGGGGTTAGTGTGGATGAGCTGAGTTGAAAATGCTACCTTACTAATGATGCTTATGAGCAAATTAAATCGTCTTAATCTCCTCTCTTGGTGATTTGATTCATAAAAGAAGGATTTGCTCAATACTCAGGGGTAAAAAAATAATGTTCCTCGTGTAATGTGCAGGTAAGGAACTGGGGGGTGCTCTCAGCTCTGGAATATTTATGTGTTCTAATATTAGATATAAAAAAGATTTTCTTTAAATGAGTTTACAACTTTAACAATATTGGTTCTAGCAGCAGAAAAAAAAATTAATTGGATAAATTGTTGGTAGAAGAAGTTTTATTTTTCCAACTCAGATTTTACCTGCTGGATTTTAACCTTCACTTGCAGAACAACCACTTGTCAGTGCTGTAGTCTGCTGCTGCCCTCTAGTGGTGACAGTTTATATTGCATCTGTAGTACAGTATTGCAAAGCCTGAAGCCAGTTTTTTCTAATCATTGACAACCCCTAACTCAAGAACATATTTTATTGGTACCACATATTATTTTCAGTGAATAACTAATAGTACAGAACAAATGAACTGTACAATTAACTCAAACACCTAACTGCAGGAAATTTGTGTAAAATAAGCAATCTGGATGGATTTTGAGCAGATTATTCTGTCTTATGTTGTTTCTTTTTACAATCATACATACTTAAAAGGCTTCTTTTATTGAAATTTATTGACATTTCATGGAGAGAGTAACCATTGTTCTATTAGAGAGGAGGCTTTATGAATTTAGCTTGTGTTCATGTCTTCACTGTGTCCTTTCATCTTGAATAATTAAATGTTAAAATAACAATTTCATTTAGTTTTCCTCACAGAAATAAATAAAGTGCTGAAAAAGGGGCCTATAGCATATTCCCTTCAAAATCAAGCGGGGTCAATCTTTAATCTTTATATGGTTATTTAAGGGCTGTGTTTTTTTAGTGAAATGCCTTTTTTCTGCATGGAACCTTGTGTGTTGCAGATTCTATTGGTTTGCAGTGATGTCTCTGTTTTGCAGTGTTATTTTATGTGTAAGAAGTCAATGTTGTACAAATGTGTCACCACAGCAACTGTATGTTTTAGTTAGGGATTTTTTGCTGATATGCCGATATGTACCAAGTCATTCCACCGTTAACCGATACTGAGAGATATATCCACTTTTTCCCCTACCCAGTTTTAGCGGAATTAACATCATATTATGCACACATACTCTTATTGTGACGGCCCACTAGCAGATGGAGACAGGAAATACAATGCTTTTCAATGTATGTGGTTTTCATTCATTGTGCAAATTAAGAAAAAACATGTTGGCCGATTATGATAGTTCATTTTAAAGCTGACATTGGCCGATATTATCAGCATGTTGGCTGATACCAATATGTCCCCTTGTCCGTCCAAGCCTTAAATGGGAAGCTACCTGTATCTGAACCATACAATGTGTATGTGTAGGTATGATGTGCATTTAAGAATGTAGGTATGCATGTGTGTATCCATGTACATTTATACTTATTTATATACTTTTTTAATATAACCATGTAAGTTTTAAGAATAACTATGTAAAACAGGTGTGTGGTGCAATGGACAGTGAGCAGTTTGTTGGCTGATGGCAGTCTGTGTGTGTGGGACTGTGAATAGCGACAGCTCTGTGTGTGGACTGTACAGATGTAGGAACTTTATGTATAACTGTTTTGTACCTTTTAACGGCAGATACCGCATGTACCCAAGACAAATTTCCTTCGGGACAATAAAGGGTTACACTTTACTTGAAGTTATCTACATAAGAGTGACATGACACTGTCATAACTATGACATGACACAGTCATGAACCTGTCATAAACATTATGTACATGTCATAAACGTTTATGACTGCTGTCATTAAGTGTCATTCTGTTTTTGTAATGACAGTGACATTGTTTGGGTTGTCTTGATTATGACAACTTGACATTAATTAAAATGACATTACCAGAAGTTGTCTTTGTCATGACAAGTTGACATTAAATTTCTTTGAGATGTGCTTATAATGACAACTTGATATTAGCCAGGATGACATTACCAGAAGATGTCTTTGTCATAACAAGTTGACATTAACAAGAGATGCACCTCTTTTTGTGTTTATGACAAGTTGACATAATGATTATTATTGTTATGACAAAGACAACTTCTGGTAATGTCATCCTGGCTAATGTCAAGTTGTCATTATAAGCACATCCCAAACAAATTTAATGTCAACTTGTCATGCCAAAGACAACTTCTGGTAATGTCACTTTAATTAATGTCAAGTTGTCATAATCAAGACAACCCAAACAATGTCAACTTGTCATCACAAAAACTGAATGACACTTAATGACAGCAGTCATAAACATTTATGACATGTACATAATGTTTATGACCAGTTCATGACAGTGTCATGTCACTGTTATGACAGTGTCATGTCACCCTTATGTAGATACCTTCAAGTAAAGTGTTACCCAATAAAATCAATCTTATCTTATCTTTTGTTTTTAAAGCCAATGATGACAAGCGGATATTATCGTGTTTTAGTGTTATATAAGTTCATGTTGGCATTTGTAGGTCCATAAGGGGTGGGATAAAAAATAGATACAGCATAGTAGTTTTTTGGCTATATAGATCATTAGTCCTGCAAACACACATTGACACACAAATTACGTTTCTGCTCACTGTTGTTGCTTTTTCAGTCCATGAAATATATATATTGCTGCAATAACAATGACTTTATCGTACTGGATAAAAACAGATAATAATAATGCATTTATTATCAGAACACTCAGCATATCACAAAACATTTAAAATCCCAATACTATTGCATCATGAGAGTGAGGGATTCCCACCCCTAATGTCCATGACAACATGAGAAAATTAAAGAAAAAGAACATAACTAATTAACTATTGCAGTGTAGCAGAATTTGGTTTGCATGGATATGATTATAACAATAACAGATTCCTACCTGTGTAGTTTCTGTCATCTTTTGGCCGGCAAAAGAAAGAAAAAGAACAGTTGATTAAAGAACACAATTCATGTGGAAACAGAACAGATTATTCTGCTTCAGCATTTGATGGAAAATCCTGATGTTTTCCAATTGAATAATTCACCTTTATAATGTATAATTTGTAAAGATTTGGTGCAGTGAAGCTCAAAAATCTTGTGATTTCCCTCCACTAGATGGCAGTGACACATCACTGTAGCTGTGCTGAGAGATGCACTGCTGGCTGCATGCTGAGCAGGCATTTCCTGGCAGGAGGTCTCTATCTGTGGCAGATATTATGTAATGCCATGATATTTTACAGACTTGCCATTAAAACAGAGAGAAAAACCTTTAAATCTCAAACAGTTAATGTTGCATCAGTACCACAGAACATGTTAAAACAGCAACAACAAATTAAACACACAGTAAAATAATCAGAGTGCATTATAGGTAGAAATACAAGTGAATCATAAAGCACTGACACATCTTCTAGATTTTTTTATTACACAATAAGTCGCCTACTTTCAGTTGGTCAGTCCAACTGTGCTGATAATTCCCTCTTTCATCCCTTTTAATACTACCATTCCCATAGCAACTTTATTGGTTGCCATGCCAACCCCTCTGATGACCAGTTGGCAATCTCATTTCTTTCAGTTCTTTGTTTCTTCTATGTGCGTGTGGTTTTTTTTTTAAATCCTCATTTAGTTGCCCTAATTTGGACAAATCCTTTTAGACGTGCCAACTGTTGTAACCGAGAACACTCATGGGTGTCGATGATATCACAAATATCCACTCACGCTCTCATCTTATATTCATTCAGTATTTATCCTATCATGTACGTACTTAAACCAGGTTTTCATGACTCGTTTCACCTGCCTGTGTCAAAGGTACGAACTATCCTCTGTGGACCGCACTCTGATTGGCTGGATCATTTATTGCCTAGCAACCGTGTTTCACCCTTGGGAGAGCAGGTGTTTGTAATTATCATCTTTAAAGCCTCGTGTTCCCATTTCTGTGAGGCAGGCTGCTGAAGCTAAGTGAGCCATGTTTGTGTGATGAAATGGCACATGATGTGTTCTGTTTATTCGATTACAATATACATCTCTGCCAAAAAAAAAAGAAATCAAATCGGGATTTAAATACATGTGCTGGGGCGGAAACTAACAATCATTTTCATTAAAGATTAACTGACCAGTCAATTTTGACGAGAAAATATCAGAAGAAAGTTTAAAAATATAAATATACATATTTACCAGAGGCCAAGGTAATATGCTGAATCACTTATTTTATCTTATCAACCCAAAAATATTCAGTTTACTATAATTAATGATTAAGAGATGCTGGAGCCAGACAACGATTGCCGTTTTATTTATTCTTTATTTTATTTTTTTGCTTGAAAAATTGACTGAAACAATTACTTAAGAAAATAGTTGCGGATAAATTGTCTGTTTTATTAACTGAATCATTTTTTTTTCAGCTCTAAAATTGACAGTATATCTGTAGAAATACATCTTTTTCTTAATCTTGTCTGAGGCGGCAAACAGAAATGACTCTCATAACACAATAAATCACCAATATCAATTTGGAGTGTCTTATTTACATCTGGGTGAGAATAGTCACACTGCAGCTATTCGGCAATTCATATTTAAGACGTAGGTTTTTATGTGGACGGTAGGGATATGTCCCACCCAATATTTGACCCAACCCATTCACATGATCCTTTTTTTAAAACACTATGATTTTATTCTCTCTAAATTACAAGTTTATTTTTGTAATATTACAACTTTTTACTCAAAATATTAAACGTTAACTGTCGATTTCTCAGAGAACAGAGATATGTGGGATGTTTTATGCGTGGTAGGTTTTGAACATGAGCGGAAATGTTGCTGAGACACATATGAGCTACTTGAGTCCAGGGGTTTCTAAATAAAATTAATATGAATTGATTTATCATTGATATGAAAAGGTCCCATGTGCACATTTAAAGAAGTTATTCCTGAAAAAGAAAAGACACAAAAAAGGACTGGAAAAGTAAATCATGGCTTGCCCACATGTGTGTTGACTCAGCAGGGATTACATTACAATGAGAAAAATTGATTTACGGGAGAACAAATATTCAAAAGCAATACAAAACGCGTCACAGCCTTACTGCATTATATTCTATAATAGTAAATCATCACCTGTCGCCTGATTTTTATGCTTTTCTTTACATCAGTAAAGACATTTCCACCATAAATTGGTGCTTACAACTTCACGAGAATGCAGAAAATTATGTGCTTGATGCTAAAAAATTTCCTTGGGAAGAATCTCTTCTTACCATGTGTTGCACACCCAAAGTTGAATTGAAACCTACTCTCCTGATTTACACCCACCCCTGCGACACCTTATTATGGATCCCACTGTGTGCTGTGACTGAATAGTACTCGTCACGTTGACGCTTCAGGGTGGACGCACTTGAGAGAAGGGCTAAGGGGTCAGGGTTTAGACTAGTGCCAGCCAATCTCAGATGTCCTCAGAGATGAAAGTGGTAAAAACTCACAAATGTACTGACACAAGTTGGGTGACGCAGTATAAAGAGCAGCACAGTCCGTGGAGGAAATCAGACGTGGTGGGTGAGAAGGTCAAGCACAAAACTTTTTCACAGGAGACTGGAGTTTGAGTTCTGTGTGAGTCAACACTGGCTTATTATTCTTAGATTTAGTTGACTTATTGGCAGATTTAGGAGGTAAACTTTAGCAGAACAGCTCAATATAGCACCATTCGAGTTAAGGTCATATTTCAGCATCGCTAAGACGCGCAGTAATATACACCCGCCACATTGGCTATTCACACCCCAGATGTAAAAGCATTGTTGGCTAAGGACACTGGCATGCAAATAGCATCTGCCATATCAATTTCAGAAAGATCTTAATCTTTGAATTGATTTGTTATTATTGCTAGATTGGACTTTATATCAGGAACATTTATGCCACAGTGGTCACTATGGTATAAATGTTCCTGTCTGCGCATCTCTACAACTAGACTGGCTGCCATGATAATGTAAATGTCATTAATCACTGTCTGTTTTACCCTGCTTAATCTCCCCATAGGCAGTAATTGGCATCCCATCATGCAACATCATTTTCTTGATTCCGCTGTAATTGGAAGCTTAATGTAAAATCTGATTTAGTCGCACTGGTTTAGAAACTCACAGAGGCAGGTGGGTTTAGGCGCATCCCACTTGCCCAGTTTAGTGCAATGGCTGATGTTTCTGCCCTCCAGGATGAAGCCGGCGTGGCAGCTGTAATGGAGCACCGTCCCTTCCACTGGCGGCCCAGGAGGCTTCACCGTCACCCGGCCGTTCTCTAGGGAGGTCCACACCCGCGGGCACAGCAGCACTGGGAACCAGAAGAGCCACAGAAGTGAGGGAGGCAGAGACATGGGGAGTTATGGAAAGGTAAATGCATTACAACCTGCTAACTTTTTGTGGCCACCTGGGGGCAGCGGAACAAGCTGTAAACACAACATTGACATATGACTGTCTTACAAAGATGTGATGGTAAACATGCAAGCTGTTGCTTCTTTACAGTAGACATCCAGGGGAACATGAGCACAGTGTTTGGGAAGCTACTTTGAAAACGTAGCTTTGCAAGCTGCGAATGATCTCACAGGAAGGAGTTGAACTACAGCAAAGGTCAATTAGAATAAGAACTGACAAAAGAAAGAAAGAAAGAGAAAGAAAGAAAGAAAACTGACAAAAATTAAAATGACAGAAAGTATTATAACTACTTAAATTACTATGCAAATATAAATATAGTTGAACTACCAGCAAGCTACTGCAAAATGTAGTTAAGTAAGTACTAGTTTATTTAGATGTAGTTCACCACTCTCCTGTACTGCATTAACATTAATTTAGACTCATGTTTCTGGGTAGTTGATGAATTCACATCCAATATTCACAGATTTTTGCTCTGTTTTTGGTCTCCACCCACTCCAGAGGGAAATATCTGGCTCCTAAGCTGCTAAATGTTCCAATGTGTTTACCAACTTGTCACTGACTTTGTTTTTAGAAGCGCGCACACGTGAACGTGGTGCACAGAGAGGCAGTTAGAGCTGCAGGCTACAATGAGGCTAAAAACAGAGTTCAAATGACGTTTTTCCAAACAGCTTTTTATGTCGGGGCTTCAGGATTCTTGGATCACTACGGACGAGCAGTATGGACATATTTTGTGGTTTCAATTGTGTGTTTTTGGACGTTTGATTCTGGGGCGCTGTAAGCATCCATTAGCCACCAGAGCCTCCCTCGGTATATGGCTGAATTTTCTTTTTTGGGTGCACTATCCCTTTAAGGTTAAAAGCGAGGCGGTTAAAGTTAGGATAAGGGCTACATCTTGTTACTTAAAAAGTGAATCACAACTTCATGTGTAATGAATAAAGTAAATCAACAAAGTGGATTATTGCTACGTTTGGCTTCATATGTATTCTCTCCAATGCCATTATGGCAAGGTTCAAATAACCGCCATGTTGATGGGTTCAGCTTGTACTGGAGGTGGGCGTGGTTTGTAAGGCTTCAAACAAAATGAGGCTGCAGCTATACAGGTCTCTTCGTTTGTGGTTTGACTGGCGCTCTTTTAACTTCGACATCTCGTTGTGCCCTCTTCTTCTGCAGTGGCACCTGACTGGAGACTCAGTGCCACGTACTGCTTATCTCGATGGGCTCCCAATATTTGCATAACATTTGCATTTTTGCATCAGCCACCGTAGTTCTCCTACGTGCTTGGCACATGGGAGAGGTTTTAGTTGTTTGCAATCTGCAACCTTAGCTCTAGATGCCACTAAATCAAATGACAGTGTGGAAACAATGTGAAAGCTGTCACGCATAGTGATGAATTTACAGTGCATCACCTGAACCAGCAGCTCCCCTCGGCTTTACAGAGCGTTATGGTTTCAGCTCATTGTTTAGCTGCTGGCTTCTTGATTCACTCTCACTGCTTTTATAGTTTCATTTTCAGTCACAACAGGTTGCTGTTTTTAGAGAGATAGCTCTAAAAAAAGTCTATCTAAAAATCAACTGCACACTACCTGCTCAGCGCCAAACACCGGGAAAACACACAGTGTCACTTACTTATGTGTAAATAAGCAGTTGTTTGCTAACTGCTTATGTCGATGAACTTCTAACATTTGCATAACAGAAGTGAATGGAAAAGCAAATAATTTCTCATTTTTGTTCGCCAATTTCTTAAAAAAAAATCTTTTTAAAATTTGTACAATATGTGAATGGAAACCAAACTATTCATGAGCCACTAGCAAACTGAAATTCAGCTATCTCAGCTAAGCCTCTAGTTAGCTTTTATCATGACCAAAGTAAAACTGTTTAGCATAGCATATTACTTAAAAAAAAGACATGTCAGGTGAAACTGACATTTGAATTTGGGGGGAAACAAGCTTTACTGAAGGATAACGTGATCAAAAGAGTCTCTACTTAGGCACAGTAGGGTTTGAGGTAAATGCTAAGACAGTGTGCCATGCTGATGTTTGAGTGTTGCTGATTAGCACTAACCCTGAAGCTGAGGTTGATGAGAAAGTCCTTCGTTTCACAAGTCAGATAAAAGATTAGCGGTTAGCAAAGCATTTACAAACTCCAGCCTCTGTGACAAAAGCATTAGGTAGAAAAGGTCCTATGCTTCAAGGTTCTTCTTTTCTACTGAGAAAATACAGAGCTTTTCAACAGAGTACAAATGAATGGCTGATACATACATGTTTCTCCAAGCAGTGGGAGAAAATTACAGGACATGAATGAGGAACGCAGTAAAAATGTTTTGTCAACGTCTGCGGCTGAGAAGATTACTTCTGCCTCTTGAGCAGCTTTACCTCTGACAAATGTGTGCATATGTTAATGTACTATTTCCAGGATGCATCTGGAAATTTTCCTACATGCATATTTAACCCAAATACATGTCGTAACGACCCTGGGAACCCTTTTCACCCAAATAAAGACGAGTTTAGTTAACAGTAATGAATACGTGAAGCTACACCGTATTTTAGCCTACATTTGTCATGTTAGCCTGCAACACTGCAGCCTCCATTTCTCCTGGTTTGGTTTTCTGACAAAAGCTCTTGAATATAATTTGTTTAGCTGCCGAGTTTGTTGAATCTTCCTTCCAGCATGTGAGCACATAATAAAACTCCAATCTGCACATTGCAGCTTGTGCTCTTACATAAGCCAGAGAAAACAAAAATCCTGCTTTAGAGAATGTACTCTTGGGAGAAATAAATTCCACTGATGTTAAATGTGAACCAAAAGAACAAAAACAGAAGATATAGGGGGGATTTGATTGGATCTTCGGCCGTATTCTCTGTATTTGCAGAGGCACTGTAGATGTGAGCTGAGTAGCGATCACATTCAAGTTTTACTGTACAATAAGGACATTTCATTTTGCAGACAATTTGCAGCAACAACACACATAAAACTATGAAGAAGCAGTAAAACAGCTGAAATGCTATTAAAAAACAGCAACAAATGGACTTGTATATCATATGCAGAGATACTAGATTGACACATGTGGAAGCTAAGCAAGCCAGCTCCTTTATTCTAAAGATTATTTTCATGGCTCGTTTGCCTTTGTTAGATAGGACAGTGTTGGGTGGGGGGTTGCATACAGCAGGGGGCCACAAGCTGGAATCGAGCCCGTGGCCGCTGCAGCAAGGACATTTCCTTTGTACATGGGACGCCTGCTCTACCTGCTGAGCTACTGGCCGCCTCCTTTATTCTGTAACCATAATCGAAATGTAAGCCCTCCAACGCAATACCCAGCAAGCATCAGCCCAAACTACTCTCTTTGGGGGTATCACAGATAAGTTCACATTTGCATGTATTTATTTATACAGCCCTTCATCAGGCACACATACCTCAGAGTACACAGACGAAACAGCTAATCAGCAATCGGGACAAAGCAAAACTACAAACCTGTTCACAGATCAGAAAGTATGTTTACAAGCCTGTCACCTGCAGTACAGCAAGGGGAGAATTTCACGATAATAATTTGTGACCATTCAAGTAAAACGTGCGACAAAATAATCCTAGCTCAAAGGTCCACTTACTAACTTTGTTGAAGCTTTAAACAGCAATATCCATATCGTATCAACACTGTGATATCAGACTAGATTCATCTTAGATTTTGGATATTGTAACATCGACAGTGTTGTCTTTTCCTGGTTTTAAATG
Source organism: Epinephelus cyanopodus (assembly GCA_026686955.1). Classification (NCBI taxonomy): domain Eukaryota; kingdom Metazoa; phylum Chordata; class Actinopteri; order Perciformes; family Serranidae; genus Epinephelus; species Epinephelus cyanopodus. The sequence goes on along the minus strand of CM048919.1, from coordinate 35,807,242 downwards.
CTGCATTATGGTCCAACTGTTCTATTATTGGTCTTCATTACCCACATTAACTATCAAAAATCGTACTTTATGTACATACAATACAATGATATCAAAGTCTTTGGTCAAAAATATCGTGATATTTGATTTTGCCCATATCATCCAGCCCTCATGTAACCCTGGTCACTATTCAAAGACAATCTTTGGGGTCGGATGTGAACGGCCTTCTTTATCTTTCTCTCGTCGCCCACTGTGCTTGATTGATAACTTGATGACACCTTCCCAGTCGATGTTGTGACTGGGAAGATAATTCTATCTGGGTTGAAAGCTCCAATAAAGCTGATTAGTAGGACTGTAGTCTCCTGGTTGACTTGTCGATTATTTGGTCGCAATGCTCTCATCCAACCAAATTCTCATTAGTCGAATAATCGCCGTGTTACTTTCATAAGGAGAAAAGTGCTACATCAATAGATTTCCAAGATTAATCCAGTATTTCCTGTGGCTAAGTTATCTGTGAAAATGCCAACAACGGGGGTGTTTTGACAGAAAGTTGAACTCACCCACCCTACGCTCACCGTCGCGGTGACACAGACCTCCTGTCTGTTTCTGTAAGCTGAAACCATTTCCCTCAGTGGAAACGAAGCTTGTATTTACTTGTATTTCACAGATAAGACACAATAAATTGTGAAGACAGTAAAGCCTCCACTAAAATAACATTTTAAGCCTTGTGTGTGATCTATCCTTCAGGGATTTCCACTTAGGGATTTTTCCTGGCTTCATATGAACAGAGGAAATCTCCGCTCGTTGCTAGGCTAATGTATACCATGTAAAATGCCATAGGCTGGCGCTAATAATGTTAGCATGTTGTATTTGTTTGGAAAACGTGTTTATTGTGATGGTTGTTTCGTCAGTGAATCTTGTGATTTGTAATGGAGCCAAATTATGTACTGTTACCTTTGTTAAATGTTGCTGTTGGCCCTGATTTTATATGAGAAGAGGGAAAGATCGCTAGACACTAGGCTAATTTATACAATGTAAAATGCCATAGACTTGTGCTAATAATGTTAGCATGTTGTATTTGTGGGGGAAATGTGTCCAGATAAAGACAAGTGTTTGTCTGTCAATTCTGCGATTTATAGTGAAGCCAATTTATGTACTTGTGTTTGAAATTGTCTCTATTAAGCCATATTTAATGCGTGTTTTGAATCAACTAAACTTCACAGTACTTAACAGAGTCCTCCACCGCCGACTAGCGTTTTGGAGGTGTAACTGCAGAGTGACACAGACACGCCACTGCAGAAGTAAAAATAACGTGCAGATTCTTTTTCCGCACGACTAATCGATTAGTTGCAGATTATGTGCGACTTTATTCGACCAAGATTTTCTTTGGTTTGGCCCTGCTGATTAGTGGACCTTTAAGTTAAGATTATTCTGACACACTGTTCCCACAATGAAGTTCGAATTTAACCAAAAGATTCTGGTAGTCATTTGTCGATATTTACAACATACCATCCTCTATATTGTAACATTTGATTTCACTAATGTTTCTTTTAAAAGTTTTACTTAAAGGGTCCAGTGTGTAGGATTTAAGGGGACATATTGGCAGAAATGTAATATAATATTTATAACTATGTTTTCATTAGTTTCTAATCACCTGAAAATAAGGATTGTTGTGTTTTTGTTAATTTATGAGCCGTTTATATCTACATCCGTATCAGGTCCTCTCCCACAATGTCTGTTATCTCTACATAAGCCCAGAACAGACAAGTTTCACTTGGTTGCAATCTGCAACCTCACCCCTAGATGCCGCTAAATCCTACACATTGGACCTTTAATTCCAGTAAAGTAGAAGCCAGTTAAAGTGGTTATAATCCACATTTTCACAATGTATCAAATAACAATGTGAGAGGGGTCGCTCATAGTGATGAATTTACAGTGAATCATCACCTGAACCTGCAGCTCCGCTTGGCTTTACAGAGCGTTATATCGAGTTTCAGCCCATTGTTTAGCTGTTGGCTTTTTGATTTCACTCTCACACCACTCCCATAGTGTCATTTTCGGTCGCAGCAGGTAGCCATTTTTAGAGAGACAGCTCTAAAAATCAACTGTACTCTACCTGATCAGCACCAAACGGACAGACACAGGAGAATTTAGCCGCTAAAGAGACAGATATTTCCCTCAGGAGCTGGTAGAGACCAAAAACAAAGCTGAAAGACAGTAAACTCTAACATTCATCAAGAAGACACAATCACGACTTCAAATGAATGATAATGTTGCTCAGTAACTGCTAGATGTGCAACCGTTTGCCAACAAGTTCAACGTAAAGGGATATTTTGTTGTTTGTTTGTTTAACAGCTTTGTATGATAATGATGTGGGTAACATGTGTAGATAGACTGTGGCAACTTCCCTACATCTTACCAGCTCACAAATCTGCCTGCTCATCTCTCAGCTTAAAGGTTTTTACTGGCTCTCAGGCTGTTGCTTGAACTACAGATTGTGCTTCTGCAGTTCCCTCAAGGAAACTATAAAAGACCCGTCCGTCTGTCTTGTTCGGACTAAACTCAAGCTGTAAAACTAGGCAATGCTTATCAAATATGATCCAAGATTATGTTACTGCATTACCTATGTTTTGACTACATATTTTAGTGCACTGTTTGGCTGTAATACGGGAATTTGTGAACAAGAAGCAGACGCCGTACTGTTTCTGGTGTTTCTGGTGTAAAAATGGAGGCTGAACATGCTGAGATCAAACAGTAATACTGAGCAGTGAATACATATTTTGCATCATCTGGCAGATTTTCGCTTGCTCTAGGGCTGTTGCTCAAACTACGGATTGTACCTCAACATGTCTGTATGCCTGCCACCATGGCGACAAAGAGTAGAGAGGCGGATCGAGAGAGTGAGATGATCAAACTGTAAAATTAAGCAGCACTGATCTAATAGCTTGGATTATGTCACCCACCAGCAGGCGAGTATATATGTCCTGTGCCGTGCATTCTGGCAGCTGTTGGTTTTCTACCTCTTTAGTAAAAGCAAATGTCACAGCCCTTTTCCGCTGTTTTCTCTGGACATGTGGCAACAATTTTAAAAGTATTTGCATCTTTTTTACTGCATAGACAGCCTAGTTTTGTTACAAGACTATCCTGCCAGCAGTGAAATGCTTCTTTAAAAGGCAATGTTGTGCTCACAACTTGTTTCTGCTCCAAGTGGAAGTTTAAAATAATGGAAGGTAATAAAGGAAACCACCACTAGAAAAGGCTGTGGTTTGATTTCATGTCAGCTCCATTTAAGATTTCTTTACTTTACTGTGGATATAAATGACCCCAATCCCCGGCGTTAAGAAGAGAGAGTGAAGACTGCACAGTATTTTATTATTTTATTGTAACTGTGGCTTTAATTTGACCTTGATTAGCCGGACAGAACACCTAAGAACTTATTATTATACAGTAAAAAAGTTTTGCAAAGGGACATTTGTGGTAAGATGAGGGAAAGGTAGAGGACAGAATACAAAGGGGATGAGAATTAGATCAAAAAGGACTCACAACATCTGCTGTGCAGAGTCATGTCCGTCCATGTGCCGTTAGGTAAGCACTTCCTGACCTTGGGTCCCACGATCACCCGGTTTCCTCTGCAGATGTACTCTATCTCATAATCCACAGGGAGGATCTGCACACTGCGGATCTGTATGAGAAACATGGACGGAGAGAGATTGGGAGAAGGGAAAACAGTTATTATGATTGATGTGCTCTCATACCAGGTTTTTCTCAGTCACTCAGGGACCCTCTTCAGTCTGCCTCAATGCAGAAGACTCTGATGCCATATGTCTGTGACAATAAAGTTCTACATGGAAGAAGATTTTATGGCGATACTGTCTCAATTGATGGGCTGTCACACTCTAAATAACACCTTCCCTCTGGTTGGGAGAGGAGGGAAACCTGTGGGAGGGCCCACGCTTGATGTTTCAATTTCATGTCGAGGTTTATTCGTACTGTATGTGTATTTGAAACATGTGAGCACATATCCAGAGTGGTGCAATCAGATTTCAAACATTAGAAAAGCTCAGCTGCAGAGATTTTAGTCTTTCTTATACTTTGAAACTGCATCAATCTCTCTTCTAATTTGAATTTTACTGCAGTGTAGAATTTATGACAGTCTTGTGCGCTTTAAAGCCCACATCCACTGAGAAATGTTGCTTATTGTTGCTTCACTTGGATGATTGAGCTTCACTTTGCAGAATAATATATGTGCAGAGTTGTCTGTTTTTTACATCATCTGCAGAAGTGGGAAAGGTTTCTCTGTGCTCACCTTAAATCCGAGTTTAACACATTTACATATCAGTATGATTTTGCCACATCACAGCTAATTTGGAGCCCCAAGCTAGTCCACTATGCACCTTACACCAGCATGATGTGGAAACTTGAAACCTCCAGTGTGCACACACTGAGGATGAAGTAGGACAGGAGGAGAATGAACAATACTTGCATAATCGTAAATTCTGCCCATAAAGCTCACCAACCAGGACATTATGTCTCCTAAAAGTTGCTGGTAAGCAGATTATGTTACAGTCAGACAGAGCCAGGCTAGCTGCTTGCTATTATTTCTGGTCTTCGTGTTAAGACAAGCTAACCAGCTACTGACCGTACCTTCATTTTACTGCACAGACAGGAGATTGGAATCAAACGTCTTGTCTCAGCAAGACAGTAAATATGCACATTTCTCATTGAATGTATAAAAGAAGTGGACGTAACGTGTGGCTCTAAAAAGTGAAGCTAACACAAAGTGCCTTACACCTGCATTCTTTTTAATGGCCAGCAAAGGGCGACTCCACTGGTAGCAAAAAGACGTCCAATTGTATTCACCTTATTCCTGAGGGTGCTGCTGCAGGAATGATTATGAGTGCAACTTCTGGTGAGACAGAGGAAGTGGCAGTAAGCTAGTTAATCACATTGGCTTTCTACGGTTTGTCCCAGTGGCAGTGAAGTTCATTTCGAAAGTAATTCACGCTCAGTTCAGCAAATACTGCTTTGCTTTAGCAGATATTTAACCATCATCAATTAGCATTTTCTACGATGTCCCCTGTGGAGCTCTGGTACCTGTTATGCTGCCCGCGTCTGTCTGTCAGTAACAACCAGATTGAGCTAAATTTGTGACTTCAACAACAGCGTGTTGAACATGCAATGCATTGTCCCTTACTGAAACAATACGGTACATGACCTGACTCGTGTTCTCGTGCACAGCCTACTCTAATGCATACACTATGTTCACATATGTGTAATGGCATAAGAAGTAAGAAAGCCAAAAGAGTTTAGAGAGCAGAAAGTATTAAATCAGAATTTGCAGAGGAGAATGAAACCCAGCATGACAGGTCTGTCACTCAATGTCAGTACATGATATCCCTGTCTTTCCTTGTCTGATTGACTCCTCGCCTACAGTAGAAAATCAACTGCAATAAAATAAACTCAGCAGCTCACCTTGACTTATGTGTTTAGTCATCTTGGCTGAAAATGTGTTACTGACTTACTGTACCTCGATCATATCATATAAGATGAATTCTTTCTTTCTTATTTTACTTCTACTCTATATTAAGGCAGATGAGCAGAGCATTAGCTGGGAAACAACCCAATTTATTCACTTTACAAGGAGCTAAAACTAACACCAAATTATGTTAAATGTTTTCTGAATGTTGTAGTGTCAATTTATGAATCGTAAGAATTGATCATCATCATCATTAACAAGGTGTAAATGTTTACCGTAAGCTAACACAGGCTCAGTTATGGTAACTCAGCAAGGCAAGCTCGTCGCTGACACGCTTGATTAGAAAGGAAAACAACCAGTGCTTTGAGATGGCTGTCAGAGATGACAGAGGTGTGATCACATTATCCCGTGTGCAGTGTAATAGGAGGTGTGTTCCACATACTTTATTTCACCTTCACTCTAGGAAAGAGGATTAGCGTACCAGTAGGTCACTTTACAACTGGAAATGCAGGTTCTGGTTCAGGGCTGGAAATCGCGGCCATAATTCATACAAGGCATCATGGGGGCTGGGAGTAAGGTGGATGGAGGTTTATGAGAAAATCACACTACTTTTCACTTCACAGTACAGAGCCCTGCACAGGTCTGATTTTAAAGACCTGTTTCCGAACCAGCACCATGATGTGCAATACCAGACCTGCACATATGACCAATTCCTTTCACAACCAAGCCGACTTGTCGACACAAGACATGCTGCCTGACCCTAAACTGCAAATCCCATAATAACCATTTGCTGTCCAAACAATTTGGTTAGGCAGCACGTTCAAAATAATTTTGTGACATTAAAAAAAAAACCAAAGATATAACACTTAATATTTCTGCATATTGTCATTGAGCTGCACATCTTCACAGTTAACATGCCTACATGTAATGAACCTGACTGAAGAAGACAAAGCCAACACACAAAGTCAGCAGTCAGATGATTAAAACATCAGAACATTGCATTAAATTCTTATCCTTCTCATTTTATTTTAATCATCACCCAACACCCACAATACAACAAGTGTGTTCTTTGTCAACTGAACTGAACCCAGAAATCAAATTAAGGCAAAAATACAACCTCACACGCTGGATACCTGCAGGTACCCGTCCTAAGGCACATTTACCTAATGAGTTTATAGTCTTAATCGCTAGTTTCAAGTCTTCTTAAATACAAAATTGTGTTTAGTCTGTAAACTACGGCCCCATGTAGAGTTGAACAGGCAATAAAGCAGGAGGATCCTAAACGGTAACCCACAAACCACAGCAGCAACATCCACTGATTTCATGCAGTCTGTGGTGTTTCCCAAAATGTCAAACTTTTCCTTTAAGTTTTAGATGCACTGATGCAACTTAGTTTTGACTGATGGTGTAATAATAATGTCAGCTGATATTGTGACACCCATTCTTTCTGCACGTTGTCACATCATCAGTCATTATTATGATATCATTAGCTAAAATATCCCTCTTCATACGAGGTAATAATCACCAGCTATTAATGTTAATGTCGCAGATTATATTACAGTTTATACGTTGATTAGCAGAAACATTGAGCGCTGCTTTATACGTCCAATTCTGTGCTTTTCATTTTGAAAATCTACAAGGAAAGTGTAATTTAAAGGAATACCTCACCTGCAAATTTACCATTTGTATATCAGTTAGTCATGCTGTGTTATCTTGAATCAATGAAGAAAACTTTTCCTCGCATGCCTCCACGGAAAGCGGCCAGTCTCACTTATCCAATGGGATGCTCAGTACTTCCCAAACACGTGCATTTTTGCTAAAAACCTTAGTATTAGAGTCTGACCTTGATGAGAGTATAGATAAGTTTCACTTTCAGGATTTATGTAGCAAAGGTTTTGATGAAAATGCATGTGTTTAGGAAGTACTGAGCATCAACTGGATGAATACTGTACAAGTTGTGTGAGAGTTTGTCTTGATATAGTTTTGTCATAGTCAAACATGGTCCCCAATCAATCAACAAATCAATATTTTCACCATTTTCCGTGGAGATGTACGAGAAAACATTTACATCACAAACTCCAGGCAACATGGCATGACTAACTGATATACAAATGGTTATTTTGTGGGCGAAGACTTCCTTTAATGTGTTTAATTTGACAGGTGAGGTTGTGTAATTTCGATCCTGAGCACTAACACTATTCTCTGTACCTGTTCTTGTGTCAGGCCTCTGTAGCGGATCCCCCCATCCCTGGGAGGCCGGATGATAGCGCAGCCTGGAAAAAAACAAAAGAGGAAGAAGAATGAAGGACGGCAAGAGCAAAGAGGCAAAAGCTCTGTCTCCAATAATGTAGATATATTACAGCAACATGACATATTGTCAATTTAACTAATGCCTTCCTCGCTGCTCAAATTACAGCGCTTCATTCAGGTCACTTAGCAATCTCTGCAGAGTTACTTCTGTCCATTAAGGCATATTATAACACACACATACACACACACAAACAGATTCCCACACATATTCAGTCACAAACACACACAAATTACCTCCAGTTGATGAATTATGTATGGGCACAACGAGAGATGGAAGAGCATAGAGAATAATCAGAAACAATAGTCGTGCCATCTCCAGATCTGAAAAAGAGAAGAGGGGAGCAGGGTTTTAAAAGTAGGGAAGTGTGACGGGGAAATTGGGGGTTTTGGAGAAAGACAGAGCAGGAAACGAGAGACAAAAAGAAAAGGGTTACTGAGAAAATATTCTTACAGTATTAATGCTACACTCTCCACAGATACAGTCATTTTCGCTCCAGTGCTGTCTGTCCTTCTAAAAAGGGATGCATCAACTTTTTGGCAAAGAACGCTCCCTTTTCAACTTGCCTGACTGTGCACAGAGAGGATGATCTGCAAGATGAGTCCACTTTCCTCTCCCTGATTCTATTTGTATTTACAGTGCAGACAGGCCAGGCTCAGTTGATAGCCAGCTTGGCTTCCTTTCAAAAGCCCTGTATACAAAGTTTCAGCTCAGGTTCTGATGGCTGGCACTGATATTTTTTTTGCAAAAAGGCTGCGCACAGAAACATTTCATGCCAAGGCAGACTCAATAGATTTCAAAGTTTTCCTCATGTCAGAACAGGAAAGTGTCCGGAACAGCTTGTGGAGCGTGAACACAAAAGCTCTCCATTGCCAGGCAGAGAGGTGCGTTTATGTGTGCTGACAGATTTTAGAGGCATAATGACCCAACACACCCATTCACTGGTGGGGAAACGCTGGAAGAATTTTCCATAGATTTAGCATTGCACTCCTTAATGCTAACACTGTCAGACTCATCAATGCAGTTTTCTTCCTTGTCAAAATTTGGGGCCTACATTACCCATAATGCAACTTGACCGTTGGCATCACTTGAGGCAAGAGAGTGCTGCAGGGATGACGTCTTTTTATAGCCTGACACAGAAGTTAACATCCTCCAGGTTACCTTGTCAAAAAGACACTGGATTTTTCCATCAGATTTTGGATTATTGCAGGAAATAAGCTCTGTGGCAAACAAAAGTTCATAATACTTATTGTTACACATTTTGTGCAGCAAGATAATCTCCACAAATGAACAACACTACCACACTATATGATTTTTGAAGCATAAATGCAATCGCAAGAAGTAAAAAGAGCGAACGTGACTTCACCGTCACACCACACAAGGCTGTAAAGCTGTGTTCTGTAGTCTCATTTAGCCACTTTCGCAACCGCCTTTTTTAAGAGACACCTAAAAGCTTCAAAATTCCCATGAGGGGTATTCGCTGACGTATATTATGACGTAGAGCAAAACATGAAAGTCTCTTAAGCTTGTGGTAACCACAGACTTTATTTCAGGCATCTAACCAAAAACCCATTGATTTCGAGACGAGGGATCCGGGAGTGCTAAAATGCTAACTCCTTTCCTGGTTTTAGGACTCATTCCTGCAGCACTCTGCCTCTGGAGTCACACAAGGATTTATAAAACTCTTTTTCCCCATATTTGCAGTAGTGCTCCCCAAGACAGACTAAATTGGAGGAGTTCCCTTAAATCTACAATTAAAGGCATACTTTGGTGATTCTCACACCCAGATCTTCCTGCTCATCTCTCAGCTCAACAGTATTCGCTGGCTCTCGGGATGTTGCTTAAACTACAGATTGTACTTCTGCATTTCCCTCAAGGAAACTATAAAAGACCCATCCGTCTGTCTTGCTCAAACTCAAACTCAGACTAAACTCAGATCAAACTGTAAAACTGGACAGTGCTTATTAAATATAACCCAAGATTGTGTTGCTGTATGTTTTGACTACATATTTTAGTGCACTGTTTGGCTGTAATACAAGAATTTGTGAACAAAAAGCAGACGCCGTATTGTTTCTGGTGTTGTAAAAATGGAGGCTGAAAATACTGAGATCAAACAGTAACACTGAGCAGTGCTGATAAAGTATGAACCAAGATAACTGTAATTTGATATCGTTTGTCTCAACACATTCTCATTCCGATCTCGTCACATATTGACATGCTTGGTCATGGACTTTCCAAGTTCTGCCTGTTACACGCATTGTCTTCTTTCAAGATACACTTTCATTTTTACAAGAAATTTCACATTTAGGTCTCTTTCAAAATGAACACACTACATCAGCACAAAGCCGTAAATTGACGTTTTTTTCCCACCAACAACAACGTGGTTAGGTTTAGGTATAAAGAACAGGGTTTGGCTGTAAAATCTTACGGGTCGCAAACACCACTCTCTCAGGGGATAGCCGGGGTTTGTTGGCCAAATCTACCACTACTTCCGCCCGCCCCACTCAGATATTCGCTGCCTTAACTTTCGTCCTTGTCCTGCCGCATTTCCCCCTGATGCCGCCAGGTGCCATTAAACTATAACGGCAACTGGCTGCGCATCATGCCAAGGTTAAAGGATTGGTTTCTGACGCTGCAAGTCACCGCCCAAGCGCCTGATTCTGACGACTTCAGAGTGAGACCAGGCTCTTTGTGACCAGCCTGCCGCCATATTGTTTCCTATGTCAACACGGCCAAGTTTGCATAATCAGCCACGAGCGGGAGCATTTATTGGTCCAGTGCGGCGCAGTGCATTCTGGAGTTATAGGTTTTCTATCTCTTGAGCAAAAGCACACACCACTGTCCTTTTTCATCTGTTTTCTCTGGTCACACAGTACCAATTACAAAAGTATTTTAAAAGTTTTATGGAAAGACCATCGTTCCAGCAATGAAATACTTCTTTAAATCAATAAATAATAACTAGAATATCAACAAATAACAAACTGAATAATGTCCCCATGCATAGGCAGCCTAGTACATTAATTTAACAGGAGTTCATGTGTACAAAGACTGTCTACTTTACAAGGATGGTGGAACTACAGGCCACTTAGCCGCCGCACTTACTGCCTGACGTGCAGATTTCATGAGTGCTGAATGAGTGAGATATGCCAACCAGTAAAAAGTCAAAAGACCCTCGAGTCCCGTGAGCCACAGTGCCTCGAGTGCCGGCAGGCAGGGAAACACACAAACACAACCGACTGTATCAATGCTAAACACTCTATATATAGCTCCTCATTTGCAATCTTGAATAATAAATGTTGCTTTATGAGGCTGTCACACATGCACAAATATAAACACATCCGTGCACTTAACAAGGCGGTATGAGGGTGGAGGGGGGTTAGTGTGTGTGTGTGTGTGTGTGTGTGTGTGTGGTGGAGTTAGTGGGTGGTTGGGGGCATAACTAAGCAAAGGCACCACAGTGAGGGAGACAGATGGCAGCGAGGCTTGCTTGTGGAAGACAGACAAACTCTGCTGGATACTTCATTAGCATTATCCAGTGTATTTTTAGAGTTCACTGACAAGAAGCATGCAGGAGGTAGACACCACCAGAGAGTGTGTATTATGCGCGTGTTGGTGTGTGCGTGGGGGGGCGCGTGTGTTGGCTGCGTACAGTGTGTGCTTTTGTCCTGTGAGGGATGAAGGGGAGGGGGAGGCAGTGGAGAGAAAAGGAGGGTGGCGGTGGGGGGGACAGCCCAGCAGGAGTCATTAATATCAGCGATCACACACACTGAGCCGGATAAAAGCAAACTGTGCGAGTGAGCGTAGCGCGGATGAAGCAGCCTATCCAGCGTAAAGCCAGCTAACTCCATCAGCAGTGTGGCTGCAGCGGCACTGAGCAGACAGGAGGAAGGGGGCCAGCCGACTAGCCTCGAGCTTGAAATGCAATTAAGGCTTCAGCGCCATGGACAGCGCCTCCTCTGCTCCCAAACACCGCAGCCTCGTTACAAAAAACACCTACAGCCCCATCCACATCCACCTCTGATACTGCACTGACACTGCCTACTTCCTTGTGTGTTTATAACGCCGGAAGCTGCAGTGGGAAAGGGATGATCCGGTCCATTTCAGCACCAAACACAGCTTCATATTGAGAAGCATATAGTGGCTATTTCCAAGCTCTGAGCAGGGCCACACGGTGCACACACACACATACACACACACATAGACTCAGATGTTGTGTTTTGTGCATGGCTGAGCATGAACTATTGAGACGTGAGGGTCACAGTAAGGGTGCCACCAACCGTATGCTACCGGTAGTTACTTGTCGGCTGTTGACAAGGGAATCCGTGATGGCCTGTAGAGGAAGGCCGACCACACTAACAAGCCCGTATAGTCCTGATATGAACGGCTCCCAAAAGTAGCGTCTGGAATAACATATCTCGCCATTAAAGCGGCTGTATGATGTTTAAAAGGTGCGAAATCTCCCCCTGGCATCGTGTCTTTTTGAAGCATTAATGCAGGCGTGATTCTTGCAAGAAGGAACTCAAAACAAATCTGGCCTGTGCCCATCGAAAACGAATGGCCTTTGCATACAAAATGAAGAACGAATTTGGCATCTGTCTAGATTATCTGCATGGGAAATGGAGCATTTTCTGAATAAATGGGGTCTAACATCACGACCTACAGTGATAGTAGCATCTAGCCCCCCTGAAGCAAAGCTGTAGCATGTGTACTTACTATTAGTTTCGATGCGCTCAGTCAAGATAACAGTACGTCCTCCGGGGTGGATCCGCCAGGGAAAGCCCAGTGTCGGATTATTTGGTAAAAATATGCATCTTTACAGCGATTTTTTATGGCTATATTAATATGGCTATAAATGTGCAAGCTGCTCCGTTCGTAAACAGGATGTTACAACAACAAAATCACTCGGGCTTTTTCCATGTATTGCAGTTACGCATGGCAAAGGTAAGAAATGACAAAAAATCCATACAAAAAATATACATGCACTATATACAAACGCATCCCCCATAAACGACGAAACACCGATTCACCACACTCCCCTCCTTTTTTCCTCTCCTCTCTCCCCCCCACTCTTACAATCTTGAGCTAATTCACGACGTCATGATGGAGACGCACCGTGCGTAACAGTCCCTCTCTCACGCATGTATCTTTTCCCTCCTTCCCAGGATGGAACAGGTCTGGGCCCACAACAGTAAAATATCACAATGAATCTTACGAGGAGGCTTTGGGTTTATGATAAGCTTGTGGATTTATCCCACCGTTAATAATTAGATCGCGGCGGGAGGACTAGACACGGATGGAGGTGCAGATATGGCGCTGTGGTATTAACAGTGACTACATTAAGCCTTTTTCCAAAGCTCCTCGGAGTTAAGTCGACGAAGCGACAATCAGTCATTTCTACAACACTGGTCAGCTATTAAATCAAAGCCCATCGCCTCCTTCATCTCCCCTTTTGTGTCTTTTCCGCCACCCTCTGCTCCTCTCCTGCCATCTATTCTGAGATCCGCATCCTGCTTCATATTTATACATCTGCTGAATTATTGAAGGAAGGCTGAGGAAGACATAACCTCTCCCTCTCTCTCAACAGCACTCTTCCTGCATCTGTAAAACAGAGATTCACATCCTAACCTGCCTGCTGACATTAACACTACAATAAGTCCCACAAGGTATCAAATAAATAGGGAAACAGGCCCAAGAAGTATGATCTGGTTTATTGATTATAGATATGGCAATGCATAAATCTGAGAGTGACATTCTGACTAATTCACAAATGCCGTTAAAAGGGTGAGAACTAACTGTTAAGACAGGAGTGAAGGTGAGGCGTTTCGGATAAACTGCGACAATAATGGTTTAAATACACACATGACAAACTGTGCAGAACATCTGTACAACAAACTCATCAAACATTCAAATCAGGTAGCACGTGGTAACTGTACATGTCAATATTTTCCAGCTTTGTAGTAATTACATACATTTACAAGTCATTTCTTGACTTCATCGCTTTGCGTCACACACTTTGACAAAGTACAATGTCATAAAAAACAGAAATCAAAACAAACTCTTCAAGTCTCATCGGAAAACGGCGCCTGGGTGAATCAGATTGTTAAAACATTCTTTTAAAAAAATCCTAACAGGGCGCACGCTTGTTCTTTAAATGGTTCTAAACAGAACTACAGTTAACAGCAAAGTGCTCCTCATGCTAAATTTGTTACTTGTTCTGTGTCAAGGCACACTTCAAATTACAACACGGGCAAGTTTGTTTTTTAAAAGGCAACAAAAGAGGAAATCGCTGCCAAAGAAATCCACTTATACAAATGTAAACAATATCCAAATAATATACATTTGGGGAAAAGGCTTTTGCACCATAAGACCACAGCATAATGACACACTAAGAAAAACAAACATGGCTGCAGCTTCATCATCTTAGCTTTAATGGTGTCAGTTTTTGTCTCAGCATATAGCCCTGGATACATGTCATTAACGTCCGTCGAGAAAGCTAACTAGGAGTGCATGCTGTCGGAGTGGAAAGAGTCCTTATCGTCTTCCATCCATTCATCATTTCAGGAATTTTCAAAAAACGCATTCTCTTGTGCCAAAAATAACAAAGCACTGCCTGCAGCATGTTACAGGAAATAAATATAGGAAATGTGAATTCAAACATGCTTTCACTCTGCACTGACAGAGAATCGTTTTTGTCATTTTTCCCTGCACACTAACTTGATGCGGGTGGAGTGTGGATCTCGGTGTGTGTGGAGCGACCCCCTCTACCTTGAAGCAATCGCTGATAAGACAAGACGCGACCGGAGGGGGAGGCAATGGAGGGTTTTGTTTTCAGTAGTCTCAACAAATTAGATCAACGATTAGCCTGGGAAAGTAAGAAATGATGCCTTTCTAAACATGTCTGTTCAGACGGGGCTTTTGATCATTCTTCGCTGTTCCTTCATGCTCAGGGAACAAATTCTACCCAGGATCCCTCACAGGGAGTGAATATACAGTATACTTGTCCTGGAGGGTTGAAAGCGCTTTAGATTCCAGTAGTGTTCTAACTAGGCTGCAATATTAACTATTGATCAATGTCAGCTTTAGAATAATGTGTTGTCAGTCAACGCGCGTGTGCTTATTTACACCATCATATCATACACCTACAACTGCATCACTCCAGTTTTAGATTTGCAGCTAATTGTCTATCTGATACTTTGGTTGGTACCTATGTGTTAGGGGTGTTTACCCTATTTTGTACTTTTTTTTAACTCACACTTTTGCAGTGTTTATAGCCGTTTCATATCTACGACACCTTCACAAACTGAAGCTTCGGTGGTGCTGCTTATAGAACTGCTGCTGCCGCTCTTTGGCGTTGGTTCTGAGAGCTTGTCTCTTCTATCTAACACTACTCCTCTCTCTTTCTCTTTCTCCCCCTCATCCCCAGTTACGCTCCCTACGTCGCTGAGATCCCCGAGGTGCTCAATGGAGTCATATTTCTCCAAGTCGGAAGCAATGGTCTGCAGGCTGAAGACCGAAAGGGAATCCGACCCCGCCCGCTCCCTCTCCTTTTCATTCTCCTTCTCCTTGTATTTCTCCAGGTCGATGGCTGCATCCGCTCGATCCGTCCCCATTGCACTGCCGCCGCCGCAGGCTCCACTCTCTTTCTTAACCCTGGTGTCGGACTCAGCTCCAACAGGGGGGCTCCGCCCGGCGCAGGCAGTGGTGCATCCTCCCTCAGCCTGGTCCCTCCCCCTCTGAGCGTGGATCTGCTCGCTGATTTGTTCCAAGTTGCGTAAGGCGATGGAGTAGCGGGTCTTCACTTTGGCTACTTGCTGTTCCAGCTGCAGCACTTTGGCCTTGTTCTCCTGGAGTCACACAGAGGACACAGCAACTTTCATCAATTTCAGCATTGATTTTATGCCAAACAGGTGTACAACCTAACAGTGACCTCGAGTAAATCCATAACATACAGAATACATTGCAGTATTTTCTGCCAAGTCAGCAGCACATTTACAACACAAATGATTATTTTCTTGTGAAAACGGAGAACTGGAAGTGACGGATAATAAAGGCACACTACAGAACATCTTGTATCTGCTTCAGGCTTCGCGAACAGAGGGCTCCCTGTGTCTGCATTACCTCCAGTATGTGGTTGAACTGGGCCTTCAGCTCAAAGTAAGGTTTGGATTTCACAATGACTCTTTTGAGGGACTTTTGCAGCATCTGAACCCGTGCCTCGGCCTCCTGGCAGGCGTGTGTGACACGCATGTGCTCCCTCTCACTGCGGAGTCGCTCCTCTTCAGCTTCATTCACCTGTGATAGACATGCAGGGACAGGATGTTAAACGCACACACATAGCAGAGTGTGTTAATAAGCACAAGGCATCGACCTCTCTCTTCATTCAATTACTGTCTCCACTAAAGTTTTTTGTTACAGTGGAGCATATGACAAATATGCTTATTGCATTTTCACATAACAAACACTTGACACTGAACATAAAAGGTACACAAAGTTTGATCCTTATATAAATGTACCATTGTGAGTCTGCCAGTGTTTTAGGAGTGCGATGCTAAATCAGTAGAGTGCTTTTTTTTTTTTAACACTAGTCCTCTTTTGTTGAGTATATATAAAAAGGCTCAAATAAATAACAAGGTGATGGACTTACACTGATTCAGCCTCTTGTTTTATTCCTATGTCGCTATTCAACATGTTTTAAGGACCAGACACACCAAGCCAACGTTCATCCATCAGTCAATGTCGAGTCGTCAGTGAGCAGGACACACTCTGGTTTGTGTGGTGTGCCCTGCACTGTTGGCACTAGTTGGCCTTTGAGGGCTGTTTTTTGTCCAATGACTGAAATCACTCTTGACTGGCAATTCAGCTTGCGGCACAAGAAGAAAAACAGAAGTGTGGAAAGTAAACTGGAAGCTAAAGTCAAGAGGAAGTGAGACCAAAACAAACTTTTTATATCATGTAAGATATTTTTTTTAGCCATTGAGCTCTTTGGCAGAAACAACTCATAATTATTTGTGTTATTGTTTGCTAGCGTACCACAAATGTACCGCAAATATGCCACAAATATGCTAACTAGCGTCTTGTATCCATCCTTTTGGTTTTCAGGTTTCTCTTTTTCAATGATGAATACAGACTACTGCTGCCTGCTAGTATGTAGTTATTTCTGCTCACACAGGCAGAACGTCCGTGCTAGTTGGCTGTCGATTGTAGTCTTTGCAGTGAGTTCAGGTGCAACTTTTTGGCCAAGACATAGGTAACGTGAAGCGACACCAACAGTTGTCGTCACTAGTTCTTTGATGTCGATTTGGTGTGTCTGGGCCCTTTGACATTTTTTGTTCTTTGCACTTAAGTGAATGTTTTACTTTGCTTTAAACATGTATCATCCAATTTGAGGCACTGCCACTCAACCCAAGTCTGGTGTCATCATTTTATAGCCTGTGTCTCTCCTCCTCTCTGTTACCTTGGAGGTAGCATGGTTGAGCATCTCCTGCCAGGTGGGATCCAGGGTGTTCTTTCCGTCAGCCATCAGACCCTGCTCTGCCACATAGACCATCTCCCTGGCCGCCGTGTGCATAGAGACCGCTCTCTCGTAGCTCAAAGCTGCCTTCTGGGTCTCCTGCTGTGCCTACAGAGAGCAAAAAAAAAAAAATGTTTACAGCCTACAGAAGTGGAATATGACAAGGGCAGGACCCTGAATTCTGTTGAGTCCAATTCAAATCAAATCTCTGTCAAACTGTATTTATAAATCAGTTTTTGATTTAAAAGTTTAATGAAGTTAAGTCCATCAGGCTAATAAATGTAGATACAGGTAAGTAAAGGAAAAACAATCAACTGCCTTGTATTTAACTGTATATTTTTAACTGTTTACAATTTCCCATAAAGCAAATCTCACACAGCTAGTGCTCCTAAACAGGTATCTTGTGTCCAGACTGTGTGCAGGGCAACATCAAGTAATGTGGGTTAGCAGTTCACACCTACATTAGAATCAATCTCACATGCATTTTAAGTGACTATTTGCAATTCGAAGAAGATGCGACCATCAAAATCTTGTCTACATTTTTGGGTATGGGCAGAGAACAGTATATTGGGGATTTGTAAGGCTACACTCTATGTACGCAGAAAACAACAATTAACACTTCTTCAGTGCGGTCAGGAATGCATTTGCAGTAACACAACAAATGCACACCTGACCACCTCCAAGGCTGTCTCAACAACTGGGTTTCTACACTCCTGAATGTAGTTGGGAGAGATAGCCCAAGGACACTACAGAAAACCCTGCTTACTCTGCAGCTAGAACTCTGATACCAGGGTGAGCAACAGCGCATCTAGTACTATATTAATTTTAGTATCATAAACTCTTGATTAACGATACAGTGAAACTGTATTTCTGACAAAGAAGATTTCTTTAAAGGACTAATTGTATTCTTTTCCATGTTTTTCAGTTTGAAAAAAAATCCCACTCAGCCGTTGGTTACAGTGCTGATGCATAACAATAACAATTAAGTGTAGACTATGTTGAGATTATTTTAGCGCATTACCTTGCCATCAGCCGGCCTTTCTGATGGAGAACAGAAGCTGTTATATTGCCCTTGTCAAAGTGCAATAGTCTTCTAATTGAGTCTTCCACCAGACTCAATTGACATAAACATTTGCCTCTCAGAATGTGGAAGTTGCTGGTCAACTGTCGATTTGATCGTTAAGCTTGTGTGAAAATTTGATTTGGGGGGATTTGTGGACATATATAAACCCCTAAATCAACAAAAAATAAGGCTCACATACTCCACTATCTCTTTTAAACAACAGTTTAACCACATGTGGACATATCTAGTAACATATTGTTTGTGTACCTCTTTTGCCAGGCGACGAGCTTCGTAGTAGGGTCTTGCTTTCTCTATACAGCCACCCAGCTGAGAGCTCTGAGCATTTAGCTTCCTGGCAGACTCTGTGAGGATCTTCCGGTACCCTGATCTGGCATCCTGGATGGTTAATGCATGAAAATGACAAGATTAGATTTACCTGTAATGGTATGACTGATTCAATTCCACACAGGAGTGTAGCTGCAAGTGAGCAATCAATTCACTTAGGGGTCAAGGTATCAGCAACAAAACATTTTCCATTTTAGGAGATCTGACTTTTCCAGACCTTAAGCTTAGGGATATTGAAAACAAAATTATCATATTGATGAGCACTGTCTGGGCAGACTGATAAAATATTCAACAACAGAGACAGCAAGAAATTCCTTGGGTGGTAGTGACTGTTCTTTTAACATTTCTCATGAGTTTTGTTTTCTCAAAATCAAAGCATTTTTATTCAAGCTGTTTTGCATATTTTTCTACCATTTATAGGAAGACTGAACAAATGCCCCTAATTAGATGGAGCAGGTTTTTTTTAATTCAGATATTTGTATTTTTACTCACATCCAACTGCAGTTCTAGTCTATTGATTTCTGCACTGGCTTCATTGAGATGCTCCAACTCTTCCTGTGGGAAAAAAGAAAAATAATGTGCAGCTTTAGGCCTTTGTAAACAACTAGGAAGAAACTTTTATATTCCTCTAACACATACAGTCTGCTTAGATTAGCTATGGTTAGTATCTCAGGTATTATCGTTATAATGTAGTATGATAATGCTGGGCTTGTCTGACTGATGGTGATGCAAGGGCAGTACAAACTTGGAGCTGAAATTAAAGTGCATGCCAATGCAATTAACTATCCAGATAATCACTTTTGATCTGACAACCGGATTTGCACTGATTACAGAGCTATGGAATTAAAACAAAGCACAACAAATAGACGAGAAAGGGTTTATTCTGACACATAGCTACCTCTTCATTAGGTTTAACCAAAATCAGTCTACTATTACACATCCAAGTACCGTTACCAGTTGCATCCTGGCTAATTCATGTCACAGCTATGGCTTGATGATGGATGGAGGTTAGATGACCACTAACAGAGCAAACACCGGGTGCACATACCTGGATCCTGGGGTCCAGTTCTTCCTCATAGGGGCTGTGTATTTGTTCTCCTACTCCTTTTTGTTTTTCGTTTTCACCATCCTCGCAAGTGTCCCTGAGCGCCGATTCTAGTGATGGTCCATTAGTTTCGGCAGCTTTGACCTCCTCGTCCCCGCCGGGAATTACCTCCCTCCAATCCCCCGCATCTGACTCCCCGGACCCGGCGGGGCTCTCCCGCAAGTCGCCTGGCTCCATTCCAGGCCACAGTTTCGCTAGCAGCGGCGTTAGCTAAGGTTACTTCAGCAACAGACGTGATGGCTAGCGTTAATTAACTTAACAGCCCGGACCTGATGACAACAGTTGTGTTGCTCAGCAGGGGTAAATGGGAAAATACCTCCAGGGGTGGCGAGTGTTGCCGAGTTTGCTATCTGCCATATCAAGTCACACGGAAACACGAACCCGCTGCACAGCTAGCCTAGCCTGCAGCCTAGCACGCTAACAGGCTAACGGCGTCAGTGATAATTTCACGGTTACTTTACAGCAAACAAATGAGAACAAATAGCTACTATGAGATGAAAAGTAAAAGGAGACCCCTCAGTATGTCCCCCCATCATATGTGTTGTATCCTCCATCTCTTACCGGTTCTTCATTACTTTAGCTAGGCTAGCTAGCTAGCGGTTTCGGTCTCACATCATCTTTTCAAATGAAGTAAACAGAGGAGCTTCGGATACGGACGCGCTATAATACATTTGACCCGCGTCGTCTGCCGTAGACACACACACACTATTGTCACAGCTATAAAATGAAATTAATTCCTGTCTGTGATGCAAATATACATACAATTTGTAATACACCGTGTGTTATCACTATATTTCTGTATCTGCTTGCTTTGAACAGGCAAATCACTCTGTCAATAGCCCTGGAACAACAAAACATCCACTACTACCATTATAGATAATAGTTTTAGTTCTTAATGTGCCTATTTTAATATGTACATACTAGGTTAGTCAATATTAATCCTACATGTTGTATATACAGTATATAGACATGTACACATAATCATCAAGTCCATACGTATCCAGTATGTGTTCATTTCTTTGCACTATTTGTCTTGTTTACAGCTGACAGGACACTTGACTTGTATATAGAGGTTATATTTTCATTTTGTTTTTATTGTTGGTCATCGGTGCTTTTTATATGTATTTTTTCACATACAAGTGTACACAGTAGTTGTGTCTATTCTTTGCCTTGATTTGTTCAGCTTTGTTGTCCTTGTCCGTAGCTGTTGTCTGTGAAAGTTTAGAGAGCAATGCAAAAAAAAAAAATTAAAATTCCTGTCAAATTCCTTGTATGTGTGCACATACTTGACAAATATACGTGATCTCCTGACATAAAAGCTTGGTAAACTCAATTATTTGAAAGGATTTCTTGTTGTAGACATTCCTCTTTACAAATAGTTATTTTGTATTAATAGTTTGCAAAAAAAAAAACACTGACAACTGAGAGAGACAAAGATACCTCTGAGAAACAGTCAAATAAGAACAGTGGAAATCCCCCACCATCGGTTAAAGAAATGGATTGTTAGCACTGTGTGTGCAAATTTAAGCAGGAACAGGTTCCTGTTTCAGTGTAAAGTGCACAACAATGCCTTAAACAAGCTGGAATAAACAGAAATTTTACTTAAGCAAAGCTTTTCTTCAAACTTCACAACAGATCTGTGCAGAATACTGAGGGCCCAAAGATAAATGGCCTCTGAAAATATTAAGAGTCCAGCTGCACCACTGTGGTTCAATAATGGTGGAATAAAATTCAAAATTGAAGGGTATTTGATGGGAAAAATAGTTATTCTCCCCTGCAATGCAGAACTGTGAGGATATCTACTAAATGGAAATTTTAACAGTTTTAATCACTTTGGGGGCCCAAACCTTTTAATTTGAAATAACGTCCTCAGTTGATATGAGAAACTGTAAATAGTTTTTTGCATTAGATTCAACTGAGAACATGGTACTACTTCTTTGAAAGCAAACTGAATTAAGCAAGTCATCAATGAGCAAAACTGTGAATTGTTTTTTATTCCAAAAAATATACAAACACTGATGTTGTAGTTTGCAAGGTGACACACCTGCAAGGTGTACTACATTGGAGAATCATTATGCAGAATTAAGTGACATTAAAATGTAAGCAGGAAGAACTGATTTTAATAGAAGGCATAAACAATGAGAATCAAATGTCAGATTATACTGCAGTTATGACCAGTCACCACCACCATAAGCAACCATACCACAGATTATATTTTTATATTTGTACCAGACACAAAAAGGTCACATAGGCTACCAAATAATTTAAACAAAAGTGGCAAACTAGGTAGTTGCATTGAATGCATTGAGTGTCATGTGCACAATTAGCAGAATATAAAAATAGATCTCTGGTGAATTACTGCAGTCTTGTCTAACATACTGTTTAGGCTGCTTCCTACACTGTAAGAAATGTTTTGGAATAATGAAAAAGACCTGAGTAGTATTGGCAATTACCCTAACACCAGAAAGAGAGACAATCTGTTCTGCGTTTTAAGACAATAATCTAGAGTACATGTGATTCAATCAAAGAAACTTTAAGGACATCAGTCTTTGGTCTGGAATGCTTTCCCCAACTGACATTCAGAGATTACAAAAAGGCTACATAAACTTCCTTTTGGTTCATCAACTCCAAGTGGCATCATACTGGGTCCATCCTGGAGGAGGGGCCAGGTGGATTCTCTGTCCTCTTGAGATGAAACTGACAACCCCCCTGTATCCTGTCCTTGGGACTCCAGACTTCAAGTCATCCATGATACCCAGGTTTTTGGCCAGCATTTTGAAACTCTCCTTACTTGAGTATTGAAGGCGGAAGGGCCCAGGTCCTTTTAGCTTCCCCTGCTTAACATCTTCATATGCAACCACGGGAGCACTGTAAACTTCCTTCTCAAAATTTTCTCTGTACATCTCTTCCTTCAAGTAACTCAGGTCTAACTTGGTGAAAGGCACAAATTCGGTATTCAGTTTAATGTATCGCAGGTACTTGTCATAAAACTGACCCAGACTCACTCCTTTCCGGCCAAAGGTTAAAGTTCGGGAGATCTCTGGGCGGATACAGGCACGGTTGCGGCGCTGCTCTGGCTGACGCATCCAGTCGTCCCAGAATGAAGCAGGCCACTTGGGCTCCAGCTCCTCCCACACCTCCCTGAGGAGCATCCACCCCAGACCCGGAAAGAAGTCTGTCCTGTAGAGCAGGTCAGCCTTACCTGGATCCACATAGCCATCTCTGCCATTGTCATTCCAGGCTGACACACACCAAAGACTGGGGTCAGATTTCAGGACTGGCAGCAAGGCTCGGAAGTACTCAAAGAAGTCTGGCGCCACCTAGAGTGGGAGATGAATAAGTCAATTTCAGTTTAAAATGACCCCTATCAACAAGTGATATTAATGGATTGAAGGACTGAATAATTTAACAGCTGTGAAATGTGGAATTTATAAATTGTTTTTATATCAATATATAAAAGAGCGTACAAATAAAAAATAAAATTAACAGCAAAAATTAAAATTAAATTAATCCATCATCTTTTTAATCTCGTATAATACTTATGAAAGCATTAACTGAAGCAATTTAAGGGCACTAGTTGATGATATGATTACCTCCAGGTCATCCTCTACAATCACAACAGAAGAGTGAGAAAGGGTCTTGAACACTTGGTTGAGAGCCCAGCGGTAGTGCCTGGAGATTTTGTAGTAACCCTGAAACTTCTTGTGCTCTGGCCGCACAGCGATATCTGACAAGTCTGGCTGTTTCAGATGAATTACTTGACTTCCATAAGAACGGATCACTTCAGCAGTCTCGGCGTGTCCGCAGTCCTGACTCACTATGATTGGGAAAAGCTCTGCTGAAGGACGGAGCTCCAGGAGTTTGTCCAAGCAGCGCTTCACGGTGACCCTGTTACAGGCGATTACCAGGATAGGTATGACGGGCTGACGTGGGACAACAACCTTCGGTTTGTTTCTGTTTGACGGCTCCCACAGTGACTGGTGATTCTTGATCTGCAGCAGGATCTCTTTCTGCCTCTCAAGCTCCGCTTCGAACGTGTCTGCCATTCGGAGCACATCTCCCACCATATCATTAGTGGGCCTTTCAGCCACTTCTCTCTGCCCTCGGCCAGGATCGTCCGGCTGGCCAGGTGGGGGTCTGCCCCACAGCAGAAGCACCAGTATGGCGTTCCAGGTGATAAACAGGAACGTACCACAAAGAATGAGAGAGCCTCTCTTGCGGAGCATGGCCCAGAAACTCAAAAGGAGGGAGGTGGGTTCAGGAGGACAGGGTTTGAATAGAAAGATGTGTCCTTTTTACAGACAATAGGAACGGGATATGGGAAGGGCAGCCTGTGTATCATCACAAGCACATAATCAGAGACCTGGAGTCACAGTTTCTTGGCTCACTGGGCAGTTGCTGAAGTTATCAGGACACAGTACAGTGTCAACAAGGGTGGAGATGGACAGAAAATGATGGACAGGACTCATCTTTGAGTAAATTTGCATTCGGGCAGATCCTCAACTTAAAATATCCTCTTGCATCTGAAATAACAGAAAAACAAAAGAAGAAGAATTAGCTTTACTGGTAACATATGTGTACATGTACAAGGAATCTGAGGGTTTTTTTGTAGTTTTCACACAAGTAGACAGTCAGCAAAAACAAGCACAACAAAGCTCAGGCAAATGTACATCATTTGACCGCTATGCACACATATGAATATGTTTAAAAAATATACAAATATAGCACACAGCAATGACTTGGTGCAGAGTGCAAATGGTGCTTGAATACTCATGGGGTGATATAAGTGACAGGTTGCTTTATATACACGGTAAGAACATAGTGTACTTTGAGAAAATAAAGGTTGGAATTACGGTGACAATGACGAGGAAGTAACACGTGTACAACAGCACTTTTTATCACGAGTAAACGCAGGAAACCAGTTTATGATAATGGCTGTTTCGTAGGAAGTTGCTTCATGTGAACTGGAGTGATGATTCACCCAACTGTCCCTGATCGATTTGCTCTTATCACCTGTGGCTGCCTCGCTACAGATACACCAAACTGTGTGTTTTAAGACAGAAAAGAAACAGCCACAGACACCCAGACACCAGCTCGCTGTCCTCCTCGGTGCAGACAGGTCATAGCCGACAGACTGTAAATACTGTAGCTTGAGGAGGAGCGTGTTGAAATTAGCTCTTACCCTTTGAGCGTGTCTTCTTCTTGTGGCCATTTCTTCGATGACAACCCGCAAACTTGAGCGACACGAGCCGACAGGACGGGTGGAGCTTTTCTCTCGCTAGTTTCCCGAATACTGGAGCAACTTAACAGCCCTTCAGTTTCTCTTGTTTCTCGCCAGACTGGAAAAAGAAGGCTGAGGACAAGGAGGAGCAGGAGGAGGAGGAGGAGGGAAAGTAACACGACGACTTCCTGGGTAGCGAGCAGGAAGTCCCGCCCTATCTGTCACCTTGAGGAGTTACGCAACAGTTTGACGCGTGAGCGGCTCTGCGGAGCTAATTACGAGCGCAGCGGCATCTGATGCCTTTGTCAACATTTACTGTGGCGTCGAAATATGGCGATGAAGAGATGTAGCTAATGTAATAACATACATTATCTGTCTGAGCTGCAGAGAGGCTCCTGTAATTTGCATCAGCTGCAAGGGGGAAAAAAGGCAAATGTGTTTCGGTTCAGTGGAGGAGAAGGTCTTCCTTTCAATCTACCTCATGACAAACACTAAAACAACACGTCGCCTTACAGCTTTTATATCTGTATCTCTGTCTACATCTGTTTGTATATAGGTGCATCTCAAAAAGTAGACTGTCATTTAAAAATTAGTTTTTCCCCTTAATTTAATTCAAAAGGTGAAACTTTCATATATTATACATTCATTAAATACAAAGTGAAATATTCCAGCCTTTTTCCTTTTAATTTCGATTATTAGATTTCAGATCACGTAATATCCATTGCTATGGCAAGCCGTTTTAACATTTAATTGCTAGACTGGATATTCATTACTGATATCTGCAACATAATTTTGCCTAGTCAAAACTCTAATTACAGATATCTGTAATTCAGTTTAGTAAGATTCAAACTATTTTTGCCATTCATGTGTATGGGGTTTGTCATTATAGATATCTCCAGTGTAGTTGTGGATATCTGTGATTCCAGTTTGAGATCTCTACAATTTAATTTTGACTAGTCATAATTCAAGTTCAAGATATCTTTAATTATCATCAATTGAAGATATCTACATGGTCCTTTCTAGATATCTTGAATTGAGTTTCAGATAGTCAGAATGACGTTGTAGATATCTTGAATTCGAATTGTGACTAGTCAAAATGACTTTGTAGATATCTCAAACTGGAAATTATAGATAGTCATAATATAATTGTAGATATCTATAATGACAAACCCCATACACATGAATGGCAAAAACAGTTTGAATCTTACTAGTCAAAACTGAATTACAGATATCTGTAACTGTAGTTTTGACTAGTCAGAATGACGTCATATATATCTGTAATTCAGTTTTGATTAGTCAGAATGACGTTAGAGATATCTTAAAATTCATACTAGTCACAATGACACTACTAGTCAAAATGATGTTATAGATATCTATAATGGTAATTCCGGATAGTCAAACTTAACGATTAAATGTTAAAACGGCTTGCCATAGACTGCAAGGTCTTTGTCACCCTAGTATGACTAAGATTAAATCTGAATGGGAGAGGGAATTAGCTCTACAAGTTAATGATAACACCTGGGACTCCAGCTTAGAATATGTCCACACTTGCTCTTTAAATGCTAGACATCGCTTAATCCAATTCAAAGTCCTACACAGAATCCATTATTCAAAAGTGAAGTTACACTTTTTCCCTGAAATTTTGCCCTTATGTGATAAATGCGAGTCTACTGAAGCTGATCTGCTACACAGTTTTGCCTTGTGTGCTCAATTGCAAGGCTTCTAGGTTGACATTTTCAACTTATTTTCAAAAATATTTAAAGTACTGATACAACTTGAACCAGTCCTAATAATCTTGGGTATTTCAGACGTGTTGAGATCTTTAAGAGTGACGCAACAACATCTATTGGCATATGGACTGACCACGGCTAAGAAGATGATTCTAATGTGCTGGAAAGGGAAAGAGGTGCCCACACTGAAAAGATGCCTGACAGAGCTGACAGACACCCTACATCTGGAAAGGATCAGATATTCTATAAAGGACAGAACTGAACAATTTGAAAAGATCTGGCGACCACTTTTCAGCTTGGACATCCGGAGGGAGCCCCTGCTCCTTTGCGTTTAAGGGGTCATTTGAGGTGGTTCAGGCATCTGATCAGGATGCCTTCTGGGCGCCTCCCACATGCAGGTGTTTCAGGCATGTCCCACTGGTAGGATGCACGCTGGAGGGATTACAAATTTCATCTGTCCTGGGAATGCCTCGGGGTCCCCCAGGAGGAGCTGGAAAGCGCTGCTGGGAAGAGGGATGTCTGGAGTGCTTTGCTTGGCCTGCTGCCGCCGCCACTCAGCCTTGGGTAACTGGATGAAAATGGATGGATGAATGGATGAATGGCTTAAGGCTCATTAAAATCAAAAATCCAGTATCTCCAAATATTAGAATATTACATAAGACCAATCAAAAAAAGAATTTATAACACAGAAATGTCCACCTTCTGAGAAGTATATTCATTTATGCACTCAGTACTTAGTCAGGGCTCCTACTGCCTTCATCAACTGCATCAGTGTGGTGTGACATGGAGGCCATCAGCTTGTGGCACTGCTGAGGTGTTATGGAAGCCCAGGTTGCTTCTCACCAGTGTGACGTGCCCAGAACACCCCTACCGGGAGGCGCCCGGGATGATCCCGATCAGATGCCCGAACCACCTCAACTGACCCCTTTCAACGCAAAGGAGCAGCAGCTCTACTCCAAGCCCCCCCCGGATGTCCGAGCTCCTCACCCTATCTCTAAGGTTGAGCCCAGCCACCCTTCTGAGCAAACATATTTCAGCCGCTTGTATCCACAACATCATTCTTTCGGTCACTACCCAGAGCTCGTGACCATAGGTGAGGGTTTGGAAGGTAGATGGACCAGTAAATCGAATGCTTTGCCTTCATTAGCTGCATCAATGCGGCGTGACATGGAGGCCATCAGCCTGTGGCACTGCTTGGAGGCACGTCTTACAAAGCTAGCTCATTGCATTGTGGTTAGTAATACCAGACCAGACCAATCTAGATTGTTTGGGTGTGAGTTGCAGAGTGTTTGAGAAATCAGCCGTAGAGATGTCTGTCTTCTCTCCAATATAATGGAACTAGATGACACTCAGCTTGTGGTGCTCAACACAACAACAAAATTTAAAAAAAAAACCTCAACAGCAATGTCTGTTAACAGAAATCATGATTACTTACTTACTTATTACTCAAGATAATCCACAGACCTTGTTGTGAGCAGTTTCATGTAGGAACTATTTTCTTTCTCCCTAACTACACCTGCCAACTGTATCATCACGCAGAAGGAAATGTGCATCTACTAAAAGCTCACATAGCACCACTGAGCTAGCTAAGGCTACAGCTCAGCTGAGGAGGATGCCATTAATGTTTACATTAGCCTCTAATTCATGAGTGGATGCACGCTTCCTTTTGCGCATTGATACGTCGGCGGGTGCAGTTTGGTAGAAAGAAAATAGTTCCTACATGAAACTGCTCACAGCAAGGTCTGTGGATTATCTTTAGAAACTGGGTCATGAATTCTGGAATAAGATATGGCTGTTGAGTTTTGCAAATGTATAGCACTGCAGGCAGGTGAAAAAATATGCGTTTTTGATTTTAGGAAAAATTGTACATAACATAGGTATTAAAAGAAAATGTTCTGTTAATACTTGTGTCTCAAAAACTAATATGTAAAATCTTATTTCTAAAGTGTCCTGAGCTTTCAAATAACTGCATTTTTGTAGAGTAAAAATGACCATAAGTCCTCTAAAATATAGCAAATTAAAAATATAAAGCATAAAATGGATACACCCAAGTAAAGTGCCACAAAACTCTACTTAAGTAAAGTAAAAACTAAATTAAATGTACTTAGTTTATTCCACCACTGCTAATATTACATATACCATAATGTAACACTGACAGACATTCTGCTGCACAATGAGTACTTTTACTTGTGATCATTTCAGTTCATTTTGCTGATAATACTTCAGTACTTTCACTTGGGAAGATTTTTAATGCAGGGCAGGGTACTTTTACGTTGTTGTACTGCTACTTCTTACTGAAGTAAAGGATCTAAATTCCTTCTTCCATCGTGACTTTTTACAGCACATCCTTAAAAAAGGTGCAAAGTGCATTATGTAATTGGCTTAACACTGGCACTTATATTTTTAGTCCAAAATATTGCACATTGAAAAGAAAACAAGCAAATGTCTTAAAAACACAAGTGGAAGGAATAAGTATTCCACATTTATAGTTTTTTTTTTTCTCAGACTTGAATATTTCCATTTGGTGTGATGATATTCCATGTTTGCAAAATCAGGTTTTGTACAAAACATACAGGGTAATATTGAAAATAAAATTCACTGCCATTATTTTAGGTATCCACCAGGAGGCATAGAATATGTTGGGTAAAAGGTACCAGAACAGCGTTTCATGTTTCTCCTGTACTTCTTTCAGTATGGCTTACTTTTCCTCAGAGCAAAACAAATTCTCTAAAAACAGCCAGTTGTTTTCTTTTATGACTGGGTTGAAGTCCAAATGTGCTTTGTGTATTGTGAAAGCAAAGTAAAGTCAATAAATAAGGTTAGATCACAGTGTGTATTTTTGGTGCCGAGGCCTTGGACTCTCAGTCAGGTCTGTCCTCTGGGATCATTTGTCCAGAGTTCTCCCTGGAGGAAGTGAGGTCAGTGGGGCTGTTTATGTGTCCATTTGCCTGAAACAAGACGTTTAAATGATTTCACAAGGTCTGTAGTAACATGTATTATTATCAAAGTATCACATTAAGTGTTGTGACACTCACCTGCAGGGTATTATTGCTGATGTTTTGCTGTGTGTCATGAGGGCTGCTGGACATCCACAACACTGCCAGCTTCAACAACATAAACTCTGACACCAGAGCTGTCAGAGACAAACAGGTGCTCTTCAGTGTTGACCAGCCACTTATCACGAAAGACGGGATTTGTCCTTCATTTCCCACCAAACATGGAGACATAATGGACACTTTCAAAACGCCAGCTGGGAAATCACTGGTCTCCTGAACAAATATTATTTGACAGATGTGTCTAGCATATGTTTTATATTTAATCTTTTTTATGATTTGAGAGCATTTGTCTCTTCCGGGCAGGTTACATGTGAGTCTACGTGCCAGCTGACGCACCAGCGCGTTTTGGACACTGGGCACAGCTGAGCGCGCGTCCCGTGCGGATTGCGAAAGTTTTGGGTGACATAATTTATTAATTTCCCTGCAATCTTTGTCCTTCACCCGGGGTGGCGACTTATACGCCACAGTCAGTCTTCTTCCCACCAGAACACGGTCTCCTTGCAGGAAAGCCTCCCACGCTGTCGCCTGGTTTGCCCGGGCGCGCTCAGCTGGCGAGCCGCCGGCCAGGCCGAGGCTGTACGCAGAGGTGGCAGGCCGCTTGGTCGGAGGATTCCTGGTCCAGATATTTCCGCGACACCGGAGAACAGCAGACAAGGCAGAGGCGGAGGGTGTGGAAGCCATGGTGGTCGATGATATCCACAACAGTCTGCTTCTGAGGTTTCTGA
The DNA here is from genome assembly GCA_026686955.1 of Epinephelus cyanopodus. NCBI lineage: Eukaryota > Metazoa > Chordata > Actinopteri > Perciformes > Serranidae > Epinephelus > Epinephelus cyanopodus. Next base: position 35,776,723 of record CM048919.1, on the reverse strand, counting down.
TGTCCAACCTCTTTCCAAGCAGTCACATAACGTATAAAGGTTAATTTGCGTAAGGAGTGGATTAGAGGGGGGGTCTTTGAGCTCTGGTGGACCCGACCATATTTGGGGTCACAGGTGGGTGTGTCTTAAGGGCAATGTGAGGAGGAGGAGGAGGGGGGCATTCAGAAGTAGTAATAGGCTAGTGGAAGCAAAATGCATCAGATTCTATAGGCTGATTGCAATGGTGGAATTTACTACTGTGTTTTGAGGTAAATGTATGTTTTGTTGGGTATTTCCATCTCTCCTACTTGGTAGCTACTTCTACTCCTCTGCTTTTCAGGGGGGAATATGTGCACTACATTTACTGGTAACCTTTTTTTTTTTTAAATTTACATTAAAGGAGCAGTGTGTAAGAATTAGGGGGATTTAGTGGCATCTAGTGGTGAGGACTGCAGATTGCAACCAGCTGAAAATTCTCCCTGTTAAAATTCCCTCAGTGTTTACTGCTCAGGAGGTTTACCGCAGAGGTCTCTTCCTCTCCAAAACAAATGGACCCAATGATTTAATCTGGTAAAAACACTGAATAAAGCAGTTTAACATTAACCATTGTTGAAGCCACAATAACATTATTTGTTTTGTTTTGTTTTGTTCTACATGTAAATAAATGCAGTTTTGTCGTTGGTACATGTGGTGGCGCACTCGGACAGGAAAACGCAGGTGATATAGGTGCTGAGCAGCAAGTGTGTGATGGGGGAAGCAAACAGTTTTTTGACCGTGTTAAGTGTGGCAGCATGAAGAGCTTGTGGCGTGTTGAAAGTGAAATTGTTGAATGGAAAATTACCTGAGATGAATTGGACAGACAGTGTTTTACCAGTGTGAAAATAAATGGGTCGTCGCACTCAAAGAAACCTGACAAATTGGAGATTGATTTTTGTTGTTGCCCAGAACACGCGTCCGAACAATTTCTCCCCGCTCGCCCCTCAGAGTCCTATTTTATTGATAGACTCTACACTAACTACGGTGGCCGACATGAAAATGCAAAAACGCGAGTGGCCCTAATCAGAGCCAGTGTTTGGTTTGTCTGTTCTGGGCTACTGTAGCAACATGGTGGTGCAACATGGCAGACTCCAGTGACAAGGTACCGCTCCCTGTGTAGATATATATGGCTCATTCTAAGGTAACGAAAACATGATTATTCTTATTTTCAGATAATTATACACCAGAGAAAACTTTCTTATTATATTATTATTATTATATTTCAGATGTCCATGAGTTGTTAGCAGATCCACCTCAGATGGTTTCATTGAAATAATTGCTCATTTTTAAAGCAGGGATACGATACAAATACAACCCAAACTTGTGAACTTGTGTTAGCAGAGCTTTGTTTTTTTCTTCTCTCAAGATATGTATCATCTCAGAACCCTTTTGTAAATAAAGTAGTAAAAACTAGCTGCACCTGGACCAGGTACAACAGTTAAATGCTTCTTACTCACTGAAATATCAATGCTAACAGTCTAATTATGCAACGTATCAGTCACAGGGGCCATTTTGCAGCAGGAAGAGTACTTTTACTTTTGATACTGGAGGTAAATTTACCGTATGTTTAGTTTTACGAATGCAGGACTTCTAATTTCAATCAAGTATGTTTACGTTGAAGTGTTGGTACTTTTACTTAAGTTAAAGATCTGAATATTTCCTGCCTGATCATTTGCTTCTTATTTAAAGTCTCAATCTCCAAAATAACTGTCAAATAAATGTAGTGGAATAAAAAGAACGTCTCTGTGAAAGTGGAAAAAAAACCTCAAGGGCAAGTTACAGAAACTGTGCTTGAGTAAATGTACTTAGATACTTTCCCCCTCTGTCTTCAGGGCAGGCAAGTGTAAGTCTTCTCTGTACACCATTATATAATATTTATGCTGTTTCTAACTTGCCTCTCAGTTTCAGGGGGGACACAGGGGACACGTCCTCCAGGATATTTAGAACATGTGCATTTGCTGCCCTGAATTAAACATAAAAGTAGCAGAGGACTTTTATTTTGACCAAATTACAGACATTTACACTATGACTTGATGCAGAGAGGGCACAAATTGGTGCCTAAAAATTCACCAGACTGCAGGAAATTAGGTTGACCTCTAACCCCCCATTTCACATGTGTCAATGTCAAGACAAAACCTACGCCCTTGAAGGCAGCTACAGAAATCTCAGCTGAAGCAGATAAAATAACGACTGCAGGCGCAACAGACTTACAACCATGTTTTGTCCACACCTCACCAAAGAGATGGATTACATGAGCACCCAGAAGGAAATGTCATGACGGTAAAGACACTTGTGTTGTTAAGCAGGTTTGTCCGCCTGAAGAGCACAGAGGAGCAGCCAAGGAGGAATTCAGAATTCAAGCCACCACCATGTTAACTGGACTGTTTACACCACTAGAGGGTATCAGGTGTCTGAAGAAGACATGGGGGTTCCTGAAGGCAACAGGCAACAAACATAATCTGTTTTGGGTCAGCAGAGGACAAGTGACAAGTAGTCCCCTCTATACTGTACTCACAGAGAAGAAGGAGAACAAAAAATCCAGTTAGTTTATAGAAATAAAGTTGTTACCATGTGTTTTGGAAAGTGGAAATTTTCAGTTTTCAAATTTGGAAACTGGGAAATGAAGCAAAGAGCTTTAAATGTCTAAACAAAATGTTTTATTTGATGATAAAATTGGGATTAAAGTCCATTCTTAGGCGTGAAAAGAGAAAATATATACAAATATATAAATCATCTATGGCTATGTACAAACAGTTGGTCTATAAACAAAAGCAGTAAGAACTAGAAACCCTGAACTGGTTACAGAAATAAACCTGATGAAATCAAATGATACTCAAGTCCTTTCATCAGAGTTTAGTGCATTTCAACATTTACAGCTTATTATTCGTTATGGACAGATTCTAAACACGCACAGTGCTTCTGGCTTTCACAGTAATCACAAGCATGTTCAGAGAAAACAAGTTTTCCCTGTTTATTCCCCATGTGCCTCTTTGAGCCTGTGTGTCCTTCCTTTAAAAAAAATGTCGCTGCCCTTGTTTTCCTTCATTTCTTCACTTCACTTCATGCGCTGCAAACCGGACCGAATGTGTCCCAGTGCTTAGTTTTTCCTTCACCAAGAGGACAAAAGGAGGCAAAAGCATCACCGAGAGTCACAATGATATTCTCTCGCTCCACTTGAGTCTCATCTCTACAAATTGTCCACCCCTGACCCTCCACTCAGGGTCTAGTCTGTGGAGTGAATGCACCTGGTGTGCCTTGTGACGTTGCGTTCCCTGGAGGAACAGGCCTCCGGTGAACGACCACATTCGGTATGATAACAAACGCCAGAATCCCCACCAGCATGAGCGCCACTGTGATGGTGATGATGGACGCCACCACGACGTAGTAGCACTGGTCTGAGCGGAACAACCTGCGCAGGCGACCTCTGACCCTGTTTGGAGGCCTGCCTACATCCACCACAGTGGTTGGGGGTATTCCCTGCTCCAGTTCAGCCATATTGAGGTCACCACCTGCCGTCATCTGGGCCTCCTGGCTCTTTTGGGGCAGGGTGAGGATGTTAGACTTGATCGGGCTGCTGGGAGGAGGGTTCTTCAGGAGCAGTTTGCCCTTGCTGCGCTTGAAGCGGATGGACAGTGCCCTCTGCATGTCCGGAGGCAGTTTGCCTATGATGTCCTGATTGTTGCCGAGGCGAGGCAGGTCCTGGCCGTGGGGGAGGTTGGTCAGCTCACGACATACGGGGCAGCACAGGGTCTTGAGCTCAGGGGAGGTCACGTTGATGCGAGCGAGGCACTCCAGGCAGAAGGTGTGTCCGCACGCCAGCAGCTTTGGGGTCTTGAAGATGTTATCGTATGAGCAGAAACACACAGCGCACTCTGTGTCCTCCACATCATCTTCAGGGGCCTTCACCTTCCTCCTGTCGCTCTCCTTATCTTTCCTATCTGGTCTCCGGGCCTCCTCGCTCCTTCCCCGCTCCCTCCTCTCCCCGTGGTGCCTGTCCTGTTCTCTCCTCCTGCCTCTTTCCGCCCTCTCCGAGTCAGTGCTCCTTGACCTCCTCACTTTTGCAGGCTTCTCCCTCCTCAACATGTCCTCCTTGCTGTTCCTCTCTCTCTGGCTGAACTTGGGTTTAACATTTTGAGCCTGCCTGGCTCCGTGGCCGTGTCTCTCCCTGTCATCACTCATGTTGAAGGGGTGATGTTAGAGGTAGAGAGCAGGCTGGAATCTGACTCACAGGTTCCCGACAGGAGCTGTGGAAAATCAAACACTGGTTAAGGTCACTGGTTCCCAGAAAAAAAGCAGAGCAGGAAACACTGTTGGAATCCACCTGCATGGCCGTCACTGCTGCTTCACGATGATGAAGCAACTACACCTAATCTGTTGCTATCTAACATCTCTATTGTATCAAAACGCTATCTGTTGATTTTGTTCATGTATTCAATATGCATGCAGAGCTTTTGCCTTGATAATGAGTTGCTCTATTTGTTTAATAGGCTTTCCTGCAAACACGTCTGTAGCAAGAACAGCAGAACTGGAAGTGCTTCAAATAGATTTTGGCGAGTGGAAATCTTTATGATCCAGCTAGTGTGTTGAAACCTATAAAAAAACTAAAGCAAGGGTGACACTGGTGTGCAGCACAGCTTCATTGTTCTGCAGTGTCATAGCAAGCATTCCATCATACCCATCCATCTTGCATAGTTAGTCATTAACTCAAAGTTTGTCTGTCCAGGAGGAACACAAGGAACAATTAATTCCTTGACAAAGTAAAAAAAAAAAGAGTACATGTTGACATTTGCAACAAGTTTAGGTGTTAGTACAGGTGTACAAGTTCTTGTTTGTGAAGGATTTAGGGGCTTTGAAATAAGCAAAGTTTGCCGGCTAAGCAGGGAACAACGTTGACAAAGAACAGGAAAGTAAATAATTGGACAGAATTTGTACACACACACTGACCTGCTGAGGTAGATGAGTGTCGGATCACGTCGTCAGAGATGATCTCACAAGTAGAATAATCCTTTTGGGTGTCAGTGCGGTGCAAACTGGAACATTGTCAAACTTCATTACTAAAACAAAAAACTATTTAAAGCATGACTCCTGAAGTGTTGTGGTCTCTCTGCAGTCCTGCTCTCCTCCTCCTCCTCTGTAGCTTTCCTCTCATATGTTGTTTTCTAATTGTAACACAGCACTGCCTCCTCTGAACCCTCCTCCTCCTCCTCCTCCTCCCTTTTTCTCTCTCCTCTTGTCAGACCAGTTGGACCAGCTGTAGTGAGTCAGTGCTTTTTTTTATTATGTTGCATGTGTAGTTAATCAGGTCTTGGATAACTCTCATGAGTATCCCTGCACACAGCAGAACCCATGTCATACTGGTAGTATAATGTGGAGGCAGCTCTGCATACAGTTACAGCTGCATTTTCTTATCTGTCAATTAAACTTAAGGATCAAACAAACATTTCTCAGCCTTTTTATTTAATTGCATCAGAGACAGTGTCAGAGGCACAAAGGGTCACATGGTTAGAGAAGCACATGAATGTTTTTTCTGCTCTGTGTGACTTTATGTGATATGAATCAAGAGTTGGGAAAATTCCACTGTCTCTGCATAAATAGACAAGAGTTCAGTACTGTCAACACTGCAGGTATCAGCACCTCATACCTGTCATACCTGCGATACTCTCTTAACACTTTGTGGGTTTACCACCCAGACAGGACGAGCTGCCAAACCCAACCTTTCATCCTCTCTGCACTGCCCCACTTACTCCCTTTGTATCCAAGCTCTTCTGAATGACCGTGAATACACCTCGACTGTGATACCAGGTCGCGAACGCATGATGTGTCACAGCCAGAACTGCCTGAAATACACTTACAGCTTTAAAACACAGAGCAGTTTTGTTTGCTCAGACTGCTGCGTCGCTCTTTCTGTGACAAAAACATGCCGCTGTGTGAGGAACCCTGAAGGCACCAAGTATTCTTTTAAGAATACATACAGAGTAATGTATTTTATATTGGCTCAGAGTTGAGAATTAACACGCTGGTGGTGTTCAAAGCGAGAAAAACAGATGCGCGAAAAGTGTCACATCTTTTTCTTCTCTGATATTGATTTTTTTTTTAAATATCTAGAAAAACAGCTCAGCTTGTACAACTCAACCGGCATGACAAAAGGATATGAAGCTATTCAAATGGCAAGTCTAAATATAACTTGTTAGACAACAATGAACTTCCTGGTGTTATTAGAGCCAGAAAAAAAAAGACCTGAGTTGAATTTTAAACATGGACATGATGACTAATTACTGAGCTGCAAACCCACTCACAAAAACACGTGGTTGTAAAATTTTATTGCCGTAGAAAAATGAAAATAAACAAGATAAGGAGCCTCACATGTTGGCCAAACTCCTTATTTAGACATTTTTCTTTTCAGCTTCATGGAGACTCCTCAGCATTAGTCACTTTAACACACTTTAACAGTGTCTTTTATTCAGGCCAAGTCAACAAACATTCAAAAGCAAACCAATAGTCTCACATTCTTTTGATGAGCTGTAAAAAAAAAACACCCAGTGAGTCAGTGCTGTTGATGGGAGACACTCGCATTTGCGTTTCCTTGTTGTGGCCCAGCTGACATTGCTGGTTTATGATTAATAAGTCAGTCAGTAGGTCTGTGACCCACATCTCACTGGGCCTGTCTCTCTGCTCCGTGCGTCTGTGTTCAGGCCACTTTGTGCAGCCATATTTGGTCCATAATGCCATATTGAGCTACAGCAGAAAAAAAACTGAAAAGAGGCTGGAACCATGGAACTGTAACTTCCTTTTCCAAACATTTCCTCTTTGTTTTTATGCAAATTCCAAACTTTCAAAGTCCTACTTCTACCCTGAGAGGCAGAGAGAGCTCGCCTGCACTTTTTGTTTCACCATCTGTCCCCCCTGAGCCTCGGTACTCTCTTCAGCCCAGCTCCTCTTTGGTTTTCCCCTGCTTGCGCGGCATCTTCTTGCTGCTGCTGTCCTCCAGCTCTTTGCTCTTGTAGTAGTGAGGAGCCACCTCAAGCAGCCAGCTGCTGTCTATCTCAATCACCTGCATGCAGGGAGGGCGAGAGAGAGAAATTATACAATGTGTGGATATACAGGAAATATTGTACAGGAACTCTCGTTACACTTCCTCATTAGTGTGCAGGGTCATGCAAATAGTTATTCTTTGGAAGACTTAATACTGGAATCAATGAAAGATGTGTTCATGTTGTTTACATTTTACCTTCTTCTGAGTTTAAAGAGGAACTACACCTATTTTAAAAATTCACACATTATTCCATCTATGGAGCAGCTCAGGACTTAATACTTTAAGGGAAATTTTGGTTTATTTCAACCTGTCTCCTATCGTCCTAATTTTGTTTCAAGTGATTAGTGACATAAAAATAATAGTAAGCATGTTAGCCGTTAGCCTAGATACAGCCGGGGCGCATAGTAGCGTCAGACCTGTTAAAACATAAGTGAACGGGCAACCTTCAAGTGCAAAGTTGGTCCACTAAACAAGCTTTTTTTCCACAAAGACAGCCTCATATCGTTAGGATAAATGTCAGAGAACATATAGTAAACGACATGTAAACGTGTTGTCTTACCTTACCGGTGTGCTGCCATGTTTTTTTACCATTTAGCTCTGCTTTCCAAAGCGCGGTCCAAAATATCGTGAGAACAAGCAGCGATCTCATATCGTACCTGAAATCTCGCGAGAACAAGCAGCAACAGCTGGAAGGCAGAACTGGACAGTAGCTTGAAAAGTTCATTCATTTATTTTATGAAAGATTTATAGAATAATGGCTGACTTTTTGCCAGACTTCGACTTTGTGGAGGAGGAATTTGATTTTGCAGAGTTTGATGGCCGCCCTTATTTATTTGAGCTAGAATACACTGACGAAGAGCTTCGTGAAATTGAAGAACGGAGGAGGAGAAAGAGAGAGGCGCAACAGGTAGAGGACGAGAGCAGATATGAGGCGGTCTTTGTGGGGAAAAAAAGCTTGTTTAGTGGACTAACTTTGCACTTGAAGGTTGCCCATTCACTTATGTTTTAACAGGTCTGATGCTACTATGCGCCCCGGCTGTATCTAGGCTAACGGCTAACATGCTAACTATTATTTTTATGTCACTAGTCACAAATTTAGGATGATAGGAGAAATAAACCGAAATTTCCCTTTAATAACATTAGGTAACAGTACTCGATACTTTTGAGGTATTTGACGAAACAATGCAGTGCTCAGTATTATGTCTCCAGTCAAATGACACCTGCAATCAATCCTTTTTGTGCCGGGTTGTCTGGTGAGGTTCTGCGTGGCATTTCAGGGTGCCAAGATGCTACTGAAAACGTTTGAAATTATGGCTACCAGCACACTACATGCCACTCCGTTCGCATTATGAGTATCGATTAAAGAACTCTATTGGTATGTGTGTCACTTTAAGGGTACCGGTATCGTAATTTTTGGAACAATACCCAGCTAAAGATGACAAAACAAAAAGAGTAATCATTGATCAAACCTCCCTAGGCCGTGGAAATAACATATTGGAATTCTCAATTCAGGTGTTGTTCCCCTTTAATCATTGTCTTCCCTGTAACAGAGGAGCTCTACCTTTCTCCGCAGGCAGACTTCTGAAGTACAGACTAAAACTAAGACCTAACTTATCTGCAAATATTTGAGGGAGATTTAGGCAAATGTTTCAAAGTAAACAGTTAACAGACACACCTGTCTCATGAACTCCTTGGTGGTGAAGACCAGCTCGTGGTAGATGAGCCAGCGGGGCTGCTCCTCGAACAGAGAGCTGTTGGGGTGGACGTACACTGTCTGCTGGTGCTTCACTGTCTTGTAGCCGCCTTTGCTCAGTCGCGCTGTGTGATAGAAGTATCCTGCCGTCACCGCCTGGGAGAGAGACGAGAGACGAGGGCTTTACAAACATTAAAATATCTTAGTGGCAAAGATGTATCTTGTATGTTGGACATAAGGGAGGAGGCATAATCACAAAGTAATTGTATTACACTGTAGGCAATGAAGGACTTGTATCAGTGTCTGACATATGGAACCACCAATGTAAATTATTATTGTTTTTATTATTTTTCTTTGCTTTTCTCTTTCTGTTAATATTACTATTATTTACCATGTATGTATATATTTTAAAGAAAAGGCAGGACTTTTTTAAACACACATCACACATTTGGTATTCTGTGTGTTCTTTTCTTGTGGTGTAATGTTGAAAACCTACTAAAAAAGATTGTTGAAAAAAGAAAAATCTTGACTGAAGGTTGGAGGAATGCCTCTGCACCTCATCGGTCAACACCTGAGAAAATTTCTGTTTTCTTTTCCTCTATGCAACATTTATACTAAGCTATAGTGATAATTGCAATCAAATGCAAAATTTTATGGGCGTTTTAACTCTATCATATCACTTGCACAATATCTCAGACCTTGCAACACAGCAGATACTGTAGGTGTTGCAAGTGATGCACAATTCATGCTGCTATCAGCAGCCGAATTTGCATGTCAGTTTTATCCATGTGTTAGTCAGGTTAAATCATGGCCAGATGGACAATGCTGTTTATCCACACAAAAACTGTCATATTCTTATAAGTGCTGTTTCAGTCCAGAAGTAAGAGCTTTGATAATTAATTTGTTTCCCTCAAGAAATGAGTTGCTCTTTAGGTTAACTGTCTGATCACAGTCACTGATGCAAACAACATGGGGATACTGATACGAGTCCAGCTGTTCAACATCTGACCCTAAAGCTAAATTTAACTTAAAGCAGATTCATTTAGGTAAATGCGCATGCACTTGCTGAATAACCACCGAAGCATTAATGCAAGAAAAGCAGATAATTCACCCTGCAAACTGAGACATCAGCGTAACTCCTGATAATATAACAAGCTCTTCAGGGGTTTGTACTGACAGTGAGTTTCGTTTGGGATTTGCAAATGTATAGCAAATCCCAAACGAAACTAAAACTCAACACTCAGACCTGCTTTTTCAACCTTGTTTTGTGGGTGTGCGCGTGTGTGCTGAGTGAATGAAACTACTTTGCTTTTATGAGACAGAGCAAATTTGACTATGTGAACATGCAGTGACAATAATCATTCATCTGTTTTCACAGATGCACACAAACCGTTCACACTTGCTGTAATGTAGCCAAGTGGTGTTTGATGTGTTCACAAAACAGGGACAGCATGAAACTGAAATTCAGCTGACAGATAATGTCTGTACATTTGTCTGTCATCTCGCCTTAAAATAGCATAAACATTTTCATATGACTAATAATTCTATATTTGTTTAATTGTTTAATAAACTTTTAATTAATTACAACTAAATAAGTTTTGGAGCTTCTTTTGCCAATCTGGCTGCATTCGTTTTCGACACAGGCAAAGGCAGTATGTGATGAAAAAAGGTGTAACCCAGCTATTAAAACAAACGCCCTTTCTTATCTCTAGTGGCTTACGGGTGCGTTCACACCACACACAGACCCTGATATGAGAAGGCTGTTCACGCCGTCTCTGTTCAGTGATGTTTTAGGCATTACTCAAACATTTTCTCGCATTTTCAGAATCATATACTGTTTTTAGAGTCTAGTATCTTCAAAAGACTCTCTCTCGTGACGGGATCAGCAACGGGTCATATCCAATGGTGACCTTTTACCTCTCTGTGGAGACAAGCAGGCTAAAAGATGAAATTCCACTTGAGGGAACAAAGGGATATTCAAAAAGTGACCGTGCTGACAGAAGCCTGTTAAAGCTAAAGAAAGCAGCTTAAGGTTTACTGTGTATTATTACTGCTTCCCTCCACTAGGTCAAGTTTCAAACTCAAGTCGTAAATCATCTTAAGTTGTTTACCTTGAGCCTGTGTAACGCCTGAGGTGAAGTCAACACCAAAAAGAAGCAAACACTGAAAAAGGTGTGTTTGTTTGTTTTAGACAAGGCACCATCTTCACCATGTTTTTGAATCTTTCAGTGGGTGTGTGCCAAAGGTTTAGCTTTTATTTCTTCTTTATACTATTGCAGTAGTTTCTATAACTTCCTCACTTTGAACTTCCTGCTCAGACTACAGGAGTTTTGGGCCGATGTATCCTGATTCACTCAAGCCCCTAGGAACAGCGCCGGGCTTTGAAGCCACCTTGACATTTAGCCAAATGTGGAATTACAGCTTCCAAGTCCATCACGTGATGACACTGGGCCCAAAAGGACTTTTGCCATAGACTTTCATTGTGAAAGAGACATCCGGAAATTAGTAGATACATTTTTTTGAGTGTCACAACTCAACCATTTGGTCTACTAACATTCTGTATGTCTAGAAGCACCGCAAGACTAACTCATTTTATCCCCATTCAAGTTAGCGAAGAGCTAGACCAGAAGTTAGCCGCTTGGCAGCTGTAAGTCTCACACATGGTCATACCAAGTAGTAGCCATGTTTCACACGGAGCCAGAAACACAGTGAAGTATAGTATATCCTCTTTATTAATACGAGAAATCAACACTGAGATTCAGTGTTTTAGTCTGAAAACCGTGGTAAACCTCTGAGGGACTTCCTCTGTATCACTGACCTTGCGTATTGGCAGGCTGTCCCCGTTGGAGCTGACCACCTCCACCTCAATACGGTCCATCAGACCCTCCAGCTGGTCCCTGACGTCCCGGGCTCTTCTCATGGAGCGGAACTGGATGAAGTTTTCGTAGCACCACTGTGTGGAGTAACCGCTCTCAAGCCACTGAGGGGCAAAGACAAAATTACTGTAGTTAGTACAACACCTGAGTTCTAGGTAGGAATATCTCAGTCCTGATACAGAAGTTCCCCACCTGGGGGTCTGGACAAGAATAAATCTGAGGGTTTAAGAGGTGTAACAGGAGAGAAAGCAGGAAAATATATTTTTCAGTCTTTTCTCTAATCTTTGTTTCAGCCATGATGTCTTTAACTATTGGATGGATTAAGATTTAGTTTTGTACACATATTCATGACTCCCAGAGAATAAATCTTGCTGACTTTGGTGACCACCGGACTTTTCCTTTAGCGCCACCATGAGGTTAACACTTGTGGTTTTCGTTGTGAAGTCTCTACAACTCATGTTCCCCACAAGGAGAATTTTAAACAAAACATTGATTTTTCTTATAGATATATATAAATTTCTAATTTCAACTCTTAAAAATGTCAACTGTAAGTGACAATATTCAATATGTTTACATACAAAGACAAAGGACAGCTGATTAAAATTGTTGTTCAAGTCGTTGCTCATTCATAGAATCAATTTAAACTTCCATCCTGTCCCTTGGATTGCAGATCGGTCACTCAAGTTATTTTGAAGGCATCTTCAGATGTAACTGCCGCTGACTTTATACCTGTGTGTAGACGTTGAGCAGCACCAGGTGGTCTCCTCCTGGCACCACGAAGTTCATCCTGGCATTGTCGGCGTGCACAACCTTGTCTTTGGGACGGTAGAAAATGGAGTTGTTCACCGACAGCATGGCCGCTATCGTCAACACTTCCTCTGAACACTTGTACCTGGAGGGAGATGGAAAAAATTGAAAAGAAATACAGAAAACTGCAGAGAGACAGTGACAACAAAAGTAATCATTCACCTCTTACTTGTAGGATTTCTTCCTGAACTGCATTCACTAACAAAGTTGCCAATCCCATGAAGTGGTGGTCTCTTTTTTGAACATTTTAGAAGATGTACATTTTCCAAATCCAGCCACCCACGTGTCTTTAATATCATCCAGGTAGAGAACATAGAGTTAATGATGGCAGCGTTAGGGTGATGATTTGTCTTTCTTGCAGCTTACACTGGATAAATCAGTGTTCTGACTCATTTCTACATGAGGAGGAAGTATACCAGCTCAAATATGAGCTAATGATTGACTTCTTGATAAGTACGTAGTTTGGTTTACTCCACGTTTGCATTTCCGTATTTGTTTGGAATCTTCGGAATCACTTCCTCCCTTAGTGATACGAAATCAAACTTCTCTTGCTCAAAAAACAACTCCCGTCAATTCCGTGATCATACCTTTTACACAGAATGGCGAGGCAGAATAGCAATGCAACATTTCCACCTTGCGCAGGCAGTGAAAAATGGGGCTTCTCAGTGATTTAATACATCTTATACTTCATACAGGTAATGCATCCCATCAAATGAACATACAGTGAAGGAGGCTTATGCGTCTATCAGACTGGAGACTTACTGCTCGGAGGCCAGGATCATCTTGCTCAACATGGGGTCCACTGGTAGCTCAGCCATCCTGCGACCCAACTGAACCCCCGACAAACAAAAACAATCAGTTAAAGACTTCATTCATTCATTCACTTAACCAACAATAACCTGTGCTACAGTAGTCACCGGTGATGCAATCAACCACACTCTGGAAAAAATCCCCACATCCTTAATAATCACAAGACAAGCTTGGCGATAACAGCTGTAAGCTGCAAACACAATAAGTCATCTCTCCTGTGTATCAGCACTTTTCATCAGGGAAGTCATGACACGGCACCATAAGCAACAGATATGTACAGTACGCCATGCAAATATGCAGACTATGAGTGATGATAGATGTAGATTACGAGTGTCAAAGCAAAAGGTTACGTATCCCCTCTCTGAGATTACAGTTAAGAATGTAAAAGGAGCCTAGAGAGAAATAGTGGACTTTGTTTTAAATATAAAAAGTTTATAATAAGGGGCAACTGATAGTGTAATAAAGTGACTGTACACAAAATTTACAACGCAACATATACTAATAATAACAATAATTTAGTGTTAAGTTAATCTCAACTAACTTTGTCTGCTGTTTGATGCTGGGCAGGTAATGTCCTGTCCAAAATGGTACGGCTGCAGGCGGGACAACTCAACAATGAGCTGAAACTCAATATAAAGCTCCGTAAAGCTGAGAGGCGGCTGTGGATTCAGGTGAAAGTTCTCTGTAGATTCATCACTATGAGCGTCCCATTTCACCTATGATACATTGTTACTATAAAATATCTTATAGCTACTCTTACATATGGAATAACTCCTTAATCTGTATAGGAAAAAAAGTATTTTATGGGCTATATGGTTGGCAAAAGGTACATGTGTTGAAGTAGTTACAACTGAGGAGTAGCGTAGGATGTGTCTTTGGACTAAAAAGGGCAGAGGAAAAAGAGAATAAAGTTCAGGAGTTGCTAAATTCTCCCAATACTCACTCCAGCTCGGTATTTTATAGTAAAATGTCAAATATTCAAACTGAAATGAGTGAAAGCCTGAGACTAATGTGGCATCTTGGATGTGGAACTAGGGAAGATTTATGGCAGGATGTGATCTAAAATGATGTTTTAGATCAGATGTTATTATACACCCCTGAAACTGTTTAAAATGGGCTTAACCAAGGACAATAAATGTGGGAAATGTTACAAAGGTGCGGGCACATTTCTCCATGCACTACTACTGCAGTGGTTCCCAACTGGTGGGTCACAGTCCAAAAGTGGGTCGCTGATATGTCCTCAATGGACCACAAGTGACCTGCAAACGTGTCAAGTTTATAAAAAAAACATTCTTTATTCGTAAATAAGGTGAATTTCTGGCACAGAGCTGCATTTTTAAGTGCTGTTTCCTGCTGTAGAGTGAGTGACTAACAGACAGCTACGTGACAGAGACAGCACACTAGCTCAACGACATGGCCAAACACAAGTATGACGCTGAATGTGATTAACTGTGTGGACTTTGAACTAATGACGAGGAAGAAAACTGGACCTCGTGGCTGGACCAGCTGGGAGCCACTGCTCTAGGGGACTGTCCCATGATATTGCATTTATTGGAAGGTGGTAGTGAAAAATCTTGAAGGGTGGCTCTAACAAACTCCACCACAATGCCCACAACTGAAATGAATGACATCCAAAATAACACTAGCCAAAAATGGCAAATTTTTCTGGCTCATATTAGAGGTGCAACATCAAAGAGAGGGTAAAGGGTACCAGGGGACAGGATGTGTATGTGTGTGTTTATATACTCTACTGTATATGTATATGTATGCATTTGTATGTGTAAGAGTTACTGGCGTGCCAAAGTGGGTCCCTGTGGCTGCCTTTTAAGTTGGGTGTTTTTCCGTTGTTTGTTTTCCTCTCTTGATTGTGAATTCTCGTATATCATGTCTGTATCAGCTGTTTGTATAAAGCCAGTATGTGAAAATGAATAAAAAATTAAAATGACAAACAAAAGTACAGGTTTGTACCTTGGTGAGCTCTCCCAGGTGGTTGAGTGCTCCCAGAGCGTAGAGCTGCTCCAGCGCTAAGACCAGAGTCTCATGAGGAGGTGGGTCCATGAAGTCAAAGTGAATTAGATCGTTGATGCCTGTAAGTAAAACATATTAACTCATTGCCCAGTCACAGCCACCAAATAGCGATCTAACCTGCCTCAGCTTGATAAAATAAAAGTATGAAGACATGTAATTTTAGTAGTCTTTATGGAGCGCCTCCTCCCCTCACCTAGACTCTTAAGCAGCAGGACGACATTCCCCAGGTTGGTCCTCTGGATCTCAGGCACAGTTGTTTCCTCCATCTCGTGTTTAAAGGCCCAAGCTGTGTAAAGCCTGAAACATTTCCCAGCAGCCACTCTGCCTGCACGGCCTGCTCTCTGGTTGGCCGAAGCCTGAGAGGGAAACAGAAGCAGAAAACAGGAGGAGGCAAAAGGTTTAGAAACAAATTAAAGACTGACAATGCAGACATAAAACACCACACTTGGACATTAGCCTCTACACAGTATCCATGCTCCCACATATTTTCATGGGCGAAATTAAAAAAGAATTTCCATGACTTTTCAAGGACCCATAATAAAATTTTTCATATATATTAATAGTTTAACAAAATAAAATCTACCAGAAATTACACATTTAAACAGCTCCCAAATACAAAAAAGACTGTCCCCTGGGATCTATATATATAAATCAGCAGGTGACTTCCTTCTTTTAGCAAAATCCTAAATGACTGAGTTGATTTTTTTCCACCTGGCCCTTTATGCTCTGCCATTTCTCCTCTAATCATCAGGCTGTAACCTGCAACAGGCTGTTATGATACCACAACTACTGCACATTCACACTTATGGAGTTTTTTGGTTGAGCTGCCAGCGTCACATAGGTTTACATTACCAAAGGTTTATGACAAAATCTCTTGACGAAAACCAACTCCCATGTGCGCACGGTGAGGGAGGAGAAGGAGAGACGCTGTGCTGTTGCCAGAGGAGCCGCTGAATGAGTTCCCTCTGAGCAGTAAGTCACTAAGACTCTGAGAAGTCTGGGGCTGTTCATAAAACATTACTCTCTATATACAGACTCGACATTCAGTGAATGTAGGCAAACCCCAGAGATCTTGCCTCCGGAAGAAGAGTGGAAGAACCCTGGTTTCCGGTTGTAGGCTGTTTGTAGTCGCGTGATATTGATCAAGTTAAACGCTCTGTATGGTGAACTAACGAGGCGGAACATAATTGGCATCACTGCAAACTCTGAATCCATCGCAGTGGTTCAGCATATCTACTTATATATAAACAGAAGTCGGAAACGGAAATTCGCCTCCTCTGCCCAAATCAAACCGAATGCCAAAAAAATTACATGTGCTACGCTAAATCAGTCTGTGAGATGAATTAAATAAATTCTTGTCCATATCGTCCGGCCACAGGTAGAGTTACAGGAACACCCCTTTGACAAACAAATCCCACGCAGGACTGCATGATCACAGTTAATGGACAGAAAAGTAAAAATATATATATATATATCAGCTGACTTCTGAGCAAAGGTAACGAGTAACGACAGCCTTCATAGAAATGTGGTGGAGTCAAAGTAATACATTTCCTAAGGGGCGGCAGTAGGGACATAGGGACTTGGGTTGGGAACCAGAGGGTCGCCTGTTCAAGTCCCCGTCCGGACCAAAATATGGAGCGTGGACTGGTAGCTGGAGAGGTGCCAGTTCACCTCCTGGGCACTGCCGAGGTGCCCTTGAGCGAGGCACAGAACCCCCCCAACCGCTCGGAGCGCCTGTCATGGGCAGCTTCACTCTGACATCTCTCCACTTAGTGCATGTATAGGTCCTGTTTGTGCATGTGTGTGTTCGGACCTGTGTGTAACTGATAACAGAGTGAAAAAAATTGAATTTCCCCTCAGGGGGATTAATAAAGTATACATATAATAATAAAAAAAAAATACTCAAGTAAAGTACAGATATTAAAAATCTGTACTTAAGACAACAATGTCATTACACACAAAAAAGCTTCCATGACCTAACCGAAACTTTCAAGGAATTTACTAATTCCATGACTTTTCCAGGTTTTCCAGGAACCCTGAATATCACAGCTTGCAGCCTGAGTGAGTTGATTCTGAAAACATGTGCGTTCACTACACTCCTAGATCAAACAATGAGCCGTTGTTACCCGTGAGCAGGGTGTAACAATGAGCGACTCCATGCCGGTGCGGGCGTTGTAACTCTTCTGTTTGCAGAAGCCTGGGTCAATGACGTAGATGATGCCATCTATGGTCAGCGAGGTTTCTGCTATATTGGTAGCCACCACCACCTGGGATTGATAGAGAGAGAACACACAGTGCCGAGAGATAAAGTGAGTAAGCAGCGCTCAGGCAAAGTCTGGATGAAGATTAAATCCAGATGTTAAACAATGGGAACAAAGCCGTGATAAAAACATCAAAACAAGGCTTTCATCTGTAACTGAACAGCGTTAAAAGCCAGGATACTCACTCTGTATAACAAAATCTCATTGTACTACAGCAGCCTCTATTGGTGAATAATAGCATGGACATTTAATCTGCCTGATGACACAACTCACACAGAAAACAGATAGCAGAGAGCTATTGTCTTCATTTATGTCTCGCAAAGAAATAAACTTCTTCTCAGCGTCTACTGGCCATTTTGTGTCTGCCAAGTTGAAATATTAATCCTACAGTGACCTACTACATCCAGGCCAACTGTATTCGGAAACAATAGCAGTTTCCCAAGTATTCTGCACAGGAATGAGACATCGTCTCACCTTACGGGCTCCAGGTGGAGTCGGGTTGAAGATCTTGGCCTGCATGTCTGATGGCAGGTTGGCGTAGATGGGAAGGACCAGCAGCTCTGCAATCTTAGATCCAAGTCGCCTGCATCTCTCCTGGAGCAGCTCACAGCACGCTTCGATCTCCTCCTGCAAGAAACACAAGAGGTTAAAGAGTTAACCAGCACACAAAGATAAATAATGAGACCCTTTGTAGCAGCATGGGGGGGGGGGGGTTGATGGTTGTTTGTTGCGTATAAAACTGTTTACTGTATTCTGCCTCATGTTCACTTTGGTTTTGATGATTGCAGGTCACACTGCTTTTTACTGAACCTGATGTGTTTATGTTCTGCATCACAAAGAACTCGTGAAGACATGACTGATTTTGTGCATTATGAAAGGAGACTAAAACTTTACCTAATTTTATAAATCACAATGAGGTAGAAAGGTGGTGAAAAAGAGTCTTGATTTAACAGTAAAAGGTGCTACGTTTAATAAGAACTATCAAATACACAGAGTTGGACACCACACACCACAGTTTGTTTGGCAACTTTGACATCAGATTGAACACACTGAAATTCACCAGCACACGGACCGGAGTTGTTTTAAACCGATCCAAACAGATCAGGAGTAAAAGCATCCTTTGGCAACACTGTGGTCAGAACCACTTCTCAAGGGTGCATGTTTTAATATATCTTGCTATTATTCCATCCAAAATATGACAGAACACGTACAGATGTTACACACAAAATAAGGAGGAGACCACCAATCTCCCATTAAGTGTGTCAACTTTGAACCTTTGACAAAAATCTTGACGTATCCTGTGCTTAATATATAAAATACCTGTCCGGTGAGGAACACCAGGATGTCTCCGGGAGGCTGGGTGACGTGGATCTGTAGCACCGACACCACACAAGCTTCCAGGTAGTCTGCCTCTGGAGCCTTGACACAAAACATACAGATGCATGCATCAACAGGACAGTTTGATTTTTGTGACAAACATGTCAAGTTTATAAAAAAAACAAAACACATTTTATTTTGAAGTACAATGAATTTCTGGCACAGAGCTTTTATTTTGAAGTGCTGGCTCAGCCAGTTGGGAACTACTGGACTAGATTTGACTGATTAAAAACCTTTAAACATTCGGTCTTTCTTTCTCTACAAAATTCTATAGGTGTAGTGACCTGTCTCGAGCTCAAGGATGATGTCCATTTAAGCTTGGTATCTTTTAAAAAATTACATAAAATGCCACCAGACACCACAGGTGTGTAGTAAAGCCATACTTTCAAAAGTCTTAACTGCCAGCTTCGTTAAAAACACACCGCACCCGACTTCAACAGGTCACAGACTTTATGGGTCATAGCTGCTGTAGTAGTGGGCCAATCACACACTGCATTAAATTGAAGAACGCTTACAGTGATTGGCTGCAGGCAAAACCATACGGCTATGGGTACAAAAAGGATCAAATACAGGTATCATTTAACTGGAGAAGTTTCAGTCAATACCTTAAAGAGGCAACAGATAGCATATTTTCCTAAATCATTATCATAATATCATTATGAAAATAATGTGGGTTGCACAGGGTAGTGGCCACAGTAAAATCAGACTATCAGCGTTTACATAGGTTACTTAGTGGCTTTGCAATCTTTGTAATAAAATTCTGCCATCGGGGCCGAAATTTCGCGGAAAAAATCTGCTTTACGGCAGGAAACGCGGCATGTATTGCGAAATTGGTCGGTCAGCCAATCAGGGACTGGAGCTGGTCCTTATGAGGAGTTGGGCATGAGATAGTTGAGTCACGAGCACAATGGCAGACGGACAAAGTTTGGAAACAAGTGAAAAATGGCCTAGCGAAAGAAAACGAGCTCCTCTGTCTGAGGAGGCAAAGAAGAGCAAAAAGGAGAGTGATAAAAGAAGACCTCAGTCAGGCGTTCAAGAGATGGAGGGAGCTCCGTGACCAAAGAGACTTCAAAACCGATGTCTAGCTAGCTTTCTTTCTAATGGATCAGTAAGTAACACGGCTAAGTGTCCACACACCTTCTCACTCTACATATACATAGAAGTATACTGGTGGCTTTACAGCCTACATTTTATTGATTATCTCTGATCCCCACGGTCAATTTGGTCATTGCGACAGTGCGACGCAACACTGCTGTCGCTAGGTGGCGCCAAGCTAAAAAAAAAAAAAAAAAATCCTATCTGTTGCTTCTTTAAAGGTATTAAGTACCGATACCCAGCACTATTGTCCATACTCACAAGTTTTATATATTGTTCATTCATTTTTGTAAAAAAACATATTTCCATACTTGAGTGAGAAAGCAGAAGTTGTTTGTAATGTTCTCTTTTACAGAAGCTGGGAAAGAAAGACTACAAACTTTTATTCAGTTTTTCTATCACTATCCTTTTTACATTAAGCGTCAAGAATTCACGACCCTTAAAAAAAAAAAAAGTTCTATTAACTGTATTAGGCATTTAAACAACATGCTTGTTCCTACTTTAGTGTAGAAGATATCGACGGGGAACCTCCTGCCAGGAATCCTGAAAACTGGCGCGTCGTCAAAGAAGCAGGAGAAGCGCTCTGTGTCCAGAGTGGCGCTGGCGACCAGCACCTTCAGGTCTGATCGGAACCTGGCGATGTCTTTAATCAGACCAAACAGGATGTCTGTGTGGAGCGTTCGCTCGTGGGCTTCATCTATGATGATCACACTGGAGGAAGAGAGAGACAAAGTGTTTTGGGGGAGGGAAGGATTGAGCTTAAAACAGAGTAATACCCATGAAAATGCAGAGAGGAGCTTAGTTAAGGTTGATAAAATAAATACGATATCTGATAATTCAAGGACACCTGACCCAAACTGAAAGTGGAACATGTAAAGTGTGACAAGGGGTGTGATAAGGAACACAAACTTAATTTAAAAAAGTAGAAAACCACAAATTTTCCAGGAAAATATTATAAAATTGTCAGCAAAACTTCACGCTCAAATGACCTAAACAAAAACAAAACACCTGTGGATTAACTGCACAATGACTCCATTTTTTTGAGCAGGTTAAAGAGTAACTTCCAGTTAGTGATTCCCTTCTGTGCATTACCTGTAGCTGGCCAGGTCAGGCTCAGTGAGAAACTCTCGGAGCAGCATGCCATCTGTCATGTACTTGAGCACCGTTCTCTCTGATGTGCAGTCCTCAAAACGAATACTGTAACCCACCTGGATGAAACGTCACAGTTAATATGAAAACACTGATTCACCAAACAGTCAACAATACTCTCAAATAAACATGAGGTGAAATATCAGACAACAGCTGAACACAAAAACACAAATTATAGGAAAATCCAATATCCATTGCTACACAGATCTTAAATTGCATCCTTTAGCCCCGTCTAGAATCAGTAAAACTGTGTGAAAGTGAAATGGGATCAGCATGATCATGTGTCAAGCTCACCTCATTCCCAAGCTTGACGCTCATTTCCTGTGCCACTCTGGCCGCCACTGACATGGCTGCCACTCTGCGAGGCTGTGTACATCCGATCTTCATGCCTCCTTTAGTGTAGCCCTGAGAGATGAACAACGGTTTGAAGGGCAGATTCACTTCTGACTTGGATGAGTTTTAACCTTTACTTTTCCTCTTTGCTGTGCAGCCACACTGACTTGCTGCAAATACTGTTGCCTTTCACTGAGCTTTTGTTATGTATCCCTGCCACTTTTCTACAAGTGGGTACAAGTAATAATATGCAAGTATATGATGCTATTATGTGCTAATTAGGCCCTGTCTATACGTAAACAGATATTTTTGAAAACAGACATTTCCCCTCTCCATTTAAAAAAACTCAGTTTGCGTGTGGACAGGAAGCAGCAACGTAGAGGAAAATATGAACTGTCAAAAATATCTGTATAGACAGGGCCTTATATCCTGCACTCACATCTTCCAGGAGGTACTGTGGGATCTGGGTGGTCTTTCCGGAGCCCGTCTCCCCTTCAATAACGAGGATCTGGTGCTCGTGGATGGCAGCTAGCAGGTCCTCTCTGTAGGGGAAGATGGGCAGGCTGCGCCGGACCTCCTGCATGGACTGCTTCCTCTGCTCCGCCTGGGACAGAGCCTGAGCCTCCTGATCCTGAAAACAACACAGTCAGGTCCAGGTCAGTTCAATGGAATTATCCTCCTACCAGTGACGCACAACATACATATTCAGTTGTACTAGATAAGACCTGTAAGCAGACTTTTGAGGGTAAAATCTGTGGCGTTCACACACGAACAAACTTTATTCTCAATTCAGAAAACTGCATATCCACTCTGAACACTAAATACTGATTGACTGCAGATTGGAAATTGAGGCAGGAACAAACAGACGAGACAAACATGAGTCACAGTGTTTTCATCACTGGGAAATTGAAGTGACACAAATAATAAAGTAGCAAGTGCCAAATGACTCCCACCTTATCCGCCCGAGTTCCCTTCATGGTTATGGCGGTGCTGACAAAGTCGATCATCTCGTCCTCCTCCAGGATCAGCTGGTACTTCTCCTGCTCCTGCCTCCTCCCTTGTTCTCGCTCCCTCTTGGCCCCGAAGCTGAGGGAGGCCGTCTTCAGCCTCTCCTCTTCCCAGCGGCCTTGCTCTCCTCCTAGCTCCATGGGGGTTTCCTCCAGCTCCAGGTCCCTCTGCGGCACCTCCTGGTCAGCAGGGAGACGTGGGGAGGTGAAGAGTAGAACAATTAAACCAATGCACAGTTTAGTAGGTGACTGCTTCTGTATAGTATGTATGTAAATATCAGTATGTGACATCCTTGCTCCTACCTTGCTTCTCTTCTCTTCTGGCATGTAGTATCTGTTCTTCCTCTCCTCTTGTTCTTTGGCACCGGCCTTTTTGTAATCTTTAGCCAGGTCCCGGAGGGTGCGTTTATATTCCAACTCCTTTTTCTCCCTCTCAGTCAGCTCCTCTGTATGGAAAAGGTACTCATCGTCTTTGATTTCTTCCTCCAGGTCCTCCAGCTTCTCTGCCTCTCTCTTCTTCAGATACTCCCAGCGAGAGCGCTTCCTCAACTCTGGCAACTAGAGAGGGAAAGAGGAAGATGACAGATTACAACCTTTCGCACACAGGTGACAACTGATTTTCACTTTCTTTATTCCCCAAAGCAAACTATTCTAACACCCAGGGGTACAGTGCCTCAGAAGTCTTCATGTGATATTAACAAAAATATTCACTTCATAAATGTGATTTTTTTTTTCCCAGCACATATAAAAACGTATCTACCATATTCTTCTGATCGTCTTCAGCCATCTTCAGCCTCTTCTGAGCTTCCTCATAAGCCTGGAGAAAAATAAACAAAAGGAGAATAAGTTTACCTGCATGACATAGTGGGTCCCTCTTTGAACAAATGCATGTTGTAAATCTCCGTCTCCCACCTTTTTGTCAGTCCTCTCTGCTATGTTGCGAGTCTTGTCTTTGTCTTTCTGCTTCACTCGCTCGGCAAACGCATCCCTCTCTTCAATGTCCTGCTGTCGTTCTCTCTCTTCCTTCTCCCACTCCTCTTCTTCTTCTTCTTTCTTGAGAGACTTTTGATCCCCTTGGCCCCTGATATTAAAAACAAAATTTAGATTACATTCAATCATTTTATTAACAGTTAAAAGCAACATTCTGCAACTTGTTTGTCTTAAAACAACAGCTCAAGCATCATTGTGATGACCCACTGAATTGTGATAGGAAGAATGGTATCCATGTCATTCCTACTCTGCGCACTGAATGGCTGTTCCTGCATTATGATGTAACTTTGGTGAGCGGGTCAGATCACATAAGCGTAAGAGTTTACAGCACCAGCTAGCTCAGGTGTTTGGCTTGTGACGTCACATACAGCAGCTCCAAAGCCTGAAGGACATTCATCATTTCTCTGTCACATCACTCTCCTTTGACTTGTTTGTGTCTGTGGTGACGTTACTGTCACTCTCACAGCTGAAATTTAGATGCAGATCTGGCAGATCTGTTGGCTACGATAACTATCAAATGGTGTGCAGACTGCCCACTTGGCCCACCACAGGTGTACGCTGGCGTGGAAATGGTGCACTGCATGAACAGGGTGAGTGTAAACAAACGTTGTCTATGACCACCCATCCACCCACCCTGCAGAAACTGGTAGAGGATCTGGATGAAACAGCCTTTACAAATTTGAAAAACTTAAAATAAATGAGAAAATCATGGTCTCATCGTTCAGCTCTCACCGTTACTAGTAAACGCTACAAGACAGCCCATCCCATTCTACAATATGCACTATAAACAAACACTTATGACTGCATGGAACAATATGAAACAAACAAATATCTGGATTACCTTTTAGGTGCTTCGTCCTCACTTGACGACTCGCTCTCTTTCTTCTGTCTGATGTGCTTCCTCTTGTTCCCTCTGTCCTTGTCCTTGCTCTTCTTTTTCCCTTTCTGCTTCTCCATCACAGCGTCTCCATCGCTGTCACTGTCCTCCAGTAGCGTGTATGTCCGATTCTTCCTGTCCATTTCGATGGCTTCCCGCTCCATCGCCTGGGCTGGTTTCTCAACAACCTGCTTGCGAGGGATCTGTAACATGCAGTGGTAAAAGACTGTCAGAGGATGCATTCCTTCCAAAATGTCCCATACTAAAAATGCAACTAACTAAGATAACTAAGAACTAACGACTATGCTAAGTCCACAGAAGGACTGACGGTAGAAAATACCTTGTCAAAAAGCTCTTGTGCAAAGGCAACCACACTTGGCTCGATGTCAATCGTGCCTGTCTGCTCAAGGCGGGCCACAAAGTCTTGGGGACTCGACGCTTTCCCTGCGGTGCCGATCATGAATTGAGACACATATCTGTCACTCAACCCCAGGATGTCATGGAGACGGTCATTCACCCACTGCTCTAGATTGGCCATGGTGCCTGTTGGGGAAGCACAACACAAAAACGTGATTAATGCAGGTGAAGATTTAAGCCATGTAGCTGGAGAAACTGCGTTTACAACCAAGCATCCAAAGGTGTCTTCAATCTGTACTGAGTCGGAAATGAACGACCCATTCAACAACATAGGTTGATTTTAGTTTTGATAACTGATTTATGGTTTCAGAGCTTCACACACACACACACACACACACACACACACACACACACACACACACACACACACACTCTCCCCTCATATAATTATGGCATAATCTTGTGATTTCCACAGACTATGTAAGAACTGATGACACATTAGGAATCAGGATCTGATTACTTTGGATGGTTGTTAGTTACAACAACAACAAAAAAAGTTTCTTGAAAAATAATTGATTAATAAAATAACTACTTGAAATGAATTATTAATAATAATAATAATAATAATAATAATAATTAAGGAATAACTACAATCTACATTACAATACTAACACAATATATAAATATAACATGCATGTATCTATTTAACACCTCATTTATATTGAGTTTTGCTGTATTTTATGATGAATTACAAACTCGATCCACTGAACGAGTGAGCAAGAACCTTTTAAAGTACTTCAGAGTACAGTTGCTTGCAGTAAATGTACCAAAACCCTGTACATACAGTTGATGATAAGTCTGAGATTATTAAAATAGTTTGCTCTAGCCTGAATACATACAGTGGCCACTTTATTAGGTACGTCTACACTTGCTAATGCATAAAATGCTGCCTTTACAAGGTGTTTTACAGTTCAGTTTTTGTTGACATTGTCGGAAGATGTGAAGATTCAGTTGCATCTTTACTGCTGACGTCTTCGTAAAGATGGTGTTGTACTGGCCTACATTATGATGTGAGGTGATCCTATTTCATTCTGGCAGATTTACACACATGACAGGCGGCGGAATAATCAAAACATCTCTCAGTATAATGCAGTTTCACACAACACCATCACTAATAATGACCCCAGTGCTAAAACATATAATTGAAGTGTCAAAATACATGACAGCATCATACAAGTAGATCTTAAGGCCCCAGGGTGTCGACAGAAACTTACTGCTGTTAAGACCTCAGGATAATTTTTGATATTGATTGACTGATTTTTGGATTTTTTTTTAATACTCAAGCAATGCAGGTAAGATAAGGTTAATATGTATGTGGTTCTGTGCAGTGGTAGGTTTATGTAGGAATAGCAATATAGTAAGGTTATTCTACATTTTGCCAACAGGTAAGTGCAACTAAAAAGTAGTATCAGGTTCAGAGGGAGGTTCATACAAAATTGTAGCCTCCGAATAAGCTTCACTCTTTTGACAAATGTAAATTCAAATATTGATAAATAATATAAAATGTTTGTGGCAATTAAGACCTCACAAATTAAAATTTAAGACTTTTTAAGGACCTTATATAAGGAGGAGATTATAAAAGTGTACCTGGGTAAGTAATAGCTATAATGTTTGTATCGGTGTGATCCTGTCACTGTGTCCTCTGCAAGATGTGTGACTACACTGAAAACTGGAGTCAACATAAGTCAAACATTAAGCTGAAAATGATGTGTTAAAGCGTCCTACTATTTTTGTGTAAAATGATTTTTATTTTAGAGTAAAAATGTGTGATGAAAAGCGCTACTGTACTTTCATTGAGAGAGAGGACTCTCATCAGCTTCACTTACCGCTTCTCAAAATGCTGAAACAACGTTGTTGTTATGGTGGAAGCAGCAGCCTGTGAGTTAGCTAACTCGGCTAACTCCAGCTACAAATAAAACGTTAGCTTGAGTTGTAGCTCACGAGTTCCCCGTAAGAACACTTAGTGGATACATCCCTCCGCAGCCATGAAAAACTATCAGCTCATTGTTTCATTTATCCAAACAAAACACCAAAAAATTACTAAAACATGTTCTGCTAACTTATCCTGCAGCACGCTGAACCCGGAAGCGGAAGCATGTCATGTGAAAACGACGGAAGAAGAGCAGAAAGCATCAGAGGCTGGAGCGTTTACTGCCCCCATGCGGCCAACTGGAAAACAACAACCGCATGGCATTTCTATATCGATGGTACTAAACGTTTAAGTTTCCACCTAATGCTACCCACACACCAGAAGACTTTGACAAGATTTAGAAAAGACTCTAAAAGACTATCAGCTCACATCTAAAGACTAGTGTTTAGAGTTTTTAGTCCCAGACTAGTCTATTGGTTGTTGATTGTGTTCCGTCACTGCGACTGGCGATAATATTAAACACGTTTGATATGATCGCAAGCCCAAGACTAGGGAAAGACTGGTATGAAACGCGGTCGCTGACTGCTGATTACCACCTTAAACTTAACGATCGAGATGACGGGAGCGCGCCGAGACTCCAGTTAGACTCCTCAAGACTGTCACTTTTTAGTCTGGGACTGTGAAAATCGTTTGGTGTAAGCCCAGCATAAGATTTAAGAAATTGAAAAATACAATTATTTATTTACTTATTTATTTATCTATTCTTACATTCTTAATACTGTGAACCTTTGCACATGCCCAGGAGTATATTTTTCAATATTCCAGCGCCTACATACTTTTTAAATAGTATATTTTTTTGTAATATTTTTACTGTCATTTTTCTCATCTATATCTGTGTTTCTTGTCTATGCACCAAAACCCCAAAGACGAGTTTTGAAACCAGTGAAGTGATTCCTAAAATCTACAGATAAAAGACAACAAGACGTCATGAAGACATAATAGCAACAAAATAAGGTAGTAAAATGGTAAAACACAACTATGCAATTTGCACATTTCCACTCACATTATACATAAGTAAACAAGCAGTGGTGAGAGAAGCACTCAAATGTTTTACAGTAGAAATACGACAGTGTACAGAAGCACTGTGTTGATTGATTGATCTGATGAATTAAGATACAGTACACAAACGTGCATACAGTACTAAAATCCATCAGGATAACGCAGTAAGGTCACATGACATTTCCATGGCGGTCCCGGAGCCTAGGAGGCTGACATGTATATGCCACTAATAATTAATTACACCAATTGACCTGATAAAATACACCTAGTTAACAATATAAATAAAATACAATGAGATCAAATAAAGTCTTGTATTCAGAACTTGAATACTTGAGTAAAGGTACAGTAGTAGTTATGTACTGATGTGTACATCACTTTAATGTTGCAGCTGGTAAAAGTGGGGCTAAAGTTACCAAGTAAATGCACTGGAATAAAAAGCCCAATATATAAAGTAGCAGAAAATGGAAATACTCAGGTAAAGTTAAGGTTCCTTCCTCAAAACTGTACTGAAGTGCAGTACTTGTGTAAATATACTCGGATACTTTCTATTACTTGCAAGTAGGTACATTGGCTTTAATGTCGGTCCACAGGTTGGTGAACTGGGACCTCAGTAAATAATAATTAACAATGATTTTACTATCATTAGTATTGTTATTATTGACAGTGGTATTATAATAAAATTTTAAATACTATATTCTTTTCATTGAGTCTTAAATACAGACTAATGTCGGTCTAAAAGCTGGAGGAGTCAGTGCCAGTAACTCAACATCGAAAACGGATGTGATTGTCAAAACACACACACACACACACACACACACACACACGACACCACTACAGCGGAGTGATGAGGAAGGAGGCGCGCATGCTCTCCAACTCCACAAACAAAAGTTGACAGAGATCGATACTCATCATCAGGACTGTAAAAGACCTCATCACCGCGGGGCCAAAGTCTCCCTGCGGTCCCTTCTCCTCTAGTTTGCGCGGCCAGAGGTCTCACCTGCGCCCGGGGAGAGACATGACGAAGACTCCGCCGATCGTCCGCGGATCACCGGTGCTGCTGCTGCTGCTGGTGCTCACCGGGGTTTACATTGACGGGTACAAGCCTGTCGTCATCATGCATGGCATTTTTGATTCACCAAAGCAGTTCAGAACGATGTCTCTGTTCATAAACAAGGTAGGACATCTTTAAACAAACATGTACAATGTGTTTAATTTTGGGAACTGACTTCTTTGAGTTCATAGAAAAATCTGGTGGAAGAAGCACTCAGATGTTTTACCCACGTGAAAGTCCTGCATTCAAAGTGTTACCAAAGTGAAAGAGCACAAGTACTGATATCAAAATGTACTTAACCTAACACTAATATAACCTAACAAGCAGTAATGTAGTGGTAATTGATGAGGTGGGTGCACTACTAGGTAGATAGGTAGGTTACCGATGAGGAAGTGGACATACTCTCCTATGTAGTACAATGGCTTTTTAGCTGATAGGTGGGTGTACTGTAACTGGATAGAAAAAGAAGTGTGTTTGTCTGGATACCTGAGTAAACCCTCCACTACACCACTGCTAACTAGTTACCAAACAAATGTAGTGGAGTAAAAAACTGTAGGGGAGCACAGGGTTGGTTGGGACGTTTTTGTATCGACATGAAATAACCTTCCATTAATAAAAGTTGAACAGATACAGGTGCCTGCTAACAATTTGTCAAGTATAATTAGAGTTTTTTGTCTACTTTTTATTCATTTGTAACAAGAACTATGAACAAAATCCTCCCAACTTTCCTGTGCGAGGTTCCACCAACAAATCAGACACTCTTACAGACTGATACACTAGAAAATCAGATTTCTAACATTTGTATGTGGCACAGCTAAAAGGCAGAACAAAAATAACAAAGAGCAAAAATTTATTTGCACACTATAGATTTCAAAACTGACTGTGACTGAAATGCGAGGACTAGTCAGCAGGTGTCCACTGTGACGTTGGACGTGAAAAGGGTTTGGCTCAGTGATGATACAGGCATAGTTGCTTTCTAGCTCTGTGAAAAGGCACGGCCCCAACTGTCCCTCTGTCCCAACTGACCCCGCTCTCCCCTATGATATAGCCCTCTGACATCTCACTATAAAGTAGAGTACACTCAAGTACAGTACAGTAAATATACGTAGATATAATTTGTCAATGAATGATGGTCCAAATGTTTATGCATTTTATTTTAAGGAACATAAAAATGCAAAATGTCACTCAAATTAACACGTTCTTGGCCAGGAAGTGATTCAAAACGACCTTAAAGAGATACAAAACCACAAAAAGATGCATTTCAACCAACAACACAAGATTATTAACAATTCCAATATGTTATTTCTATTCTATATATTATTTTGTGGCTCCACAGAATGCTTGTTTTGTTTTTTAAACCCAAATGAGCTTTATTTTGTTGCAGTGATCTCAGTTCTAAAGAAATTATACACATTTCGTCAATCAAAATGTGCTTCTAACGTCATGGGCCTGATACTTGGACTGTCTCGGACCCATTTAACAAGTATAAAGTCTGTGTGTTTTGCACCCATGTAGATTAGGTGGTGGGGGCCTATCTGTGCCCAGCGGCCCATTGTCTGATAATCCACCCCTGTGTGAGCGGTCAGATTAAGTAGGCGTTAATTGAATGTATGACTTTAGATCTACGGAGGGTGACTAGATTATTCTAAAGTGAGATTTTAGGTGAAGTGAAAATCAGCAAGCAGTTTCAAGATAACACTTTCAGTCCTGCTGTTATTCTCTATTCCTCAAAATCAGTTTTATTTTAGAAGAACGATTCCACATCTGACTGAGCGAGCTGATAACTTTATCAGTCATCAGGCTGACAGCTGATTGAATCAGCCATCACTGTGTTTCTGTTACTCTGTGTTTTGTTTTTCAATGTAATTCCCAGGTGCACCCAGGCACGGAGGTGACGGTGATTGACTTGTACAATAACCTGGACAGTCTGAAGCCGCTGTGGAAGCAGGTTCAAGGCATCAGGAAAGTCTTTGACTCCATCGTGCAGAAGGCTCCTGATGGCATCCATCTTCTTTGCTTCTCACAAGGTCCGCTCACACAGTTACATACTCACACTGTGCACACACACCGCTGCCATCCTGTAGCCATGAATGGAACAGCAGAGAACCAGACCCAGAGGGAAAAGTTTGCTGCTCACAGTAGTGTTTTCTTTGTCTCATCAGGAATAAATCAGCTTTTGGAGATTACTACATTCAGATCTGTTTCTCCCAAACCCAGCGTTAAATCATCCAGAGTTCTTTTCATAATGAGCCCTCTGTCTTACAGTTAACCATCTCAGGCTATTATACACGTCCTTCACGTTGGTTCTGTAAGAACACTGTAATGCACAATGTGCTGCTTTATTTTGAACAACTTGCAGTTTTCTCATGTCCTTCATAGAAGCACTCGACCATATTACACAACAATAATCTAGGTGTGACATCTCTAAAGCATATAGGACCTGTTTGATAACTTCCAGTTGCATACCTTTTGAAATTCTTCTTGCAACTGACACTCCCCTTCCCATTCTACTTACAGTGTTATCAAAATGGTTTAAGTATGAAAGTGGAAGAGAGAGGGAACGACATGCAGCAAAGGGCCACAGGCTGGAGTTGTGCCACCAAGACTGTTTTTTTAGGCCAAAACATGATCTTTTCTTGACCATACCCAAGTGATTTTCATGCCTAAACCTAACCACGTGTTTTGTTTTGTTTTAAGATTATTTTTGTGGGCTTTTTTGCCTTTGATGGCAGGACAGATAATGAAATGGGGAGACAGAGAGAGAGTGGGGACACTGACATGCAGCAAAGGGCAACAAGCTGGATTTGAACCTGCTGCTGCTGCTGCAGTGAGGCAATGCCTCTGTACATCAGGCAGCAGCACTATCCACTACGCCACCGACGCCCCAAACTAACCACATGTTAACCACAGCAGTGATAAAACATAAAGCATCACTGTATGTACATGATAATGTGGAGATGAAACAAACAGTGCCAACTTTTTATCTGGTGATTGGCACTTACCCATCCCTCATTACCACCGCTTAGGTGCCTTTGAGCAAGGCCCTCGACTCCACCTGCTCCAGTGGAGCTGCTCAGCGGCCAGCAGATCACAGTGTGGTTTCACTGGGCAGCTTCCTGGTGTGTATTTGTGCAGCTGCAACGAATTCAGAACTGTCCTGCAGAAGTGAAGCTTCCTCTCAGTAAAACCTCCCTGAATAAATAGCCTCAAGGTAAAAACAAAACACAGAGCAAAGATGATTGTCAACAAACTGCAGGATAGGTGGTTCAATCCAAAGTGTCCTTGAGCCTGTTACTGGCATTACTCTCAATGGTTTCGTCTCAGAGGAGTGGACTAAATAATAGAAACACCTTTCTGTGTTACGCAAAACTGTTCATCAGCATCACAAACTACATCTTTCAAAATGACCACAAAGGTCAAGTAACACCTCTCAGAAATAATTTAAACAAAACACTGAACATTATAACCTTCATAAAGGTAGACGATGATGCAGGACTGCTGCATTAGACCACATTAGTTTGAGTTGGGTGTAAACTCAGTGTATATTTAAAGAGGCGTCACTCAGTCTGTCAAACACCAAGATAAATTGTCACTGTGAGATTATGTTAGACAAATAATGATTATAATGATTGTATTACAGAGTGTCTGTTGCTCCAAGGTCAGTCTAACAAAATAATCACCATGAGCGTATCTTACTCTCATTACACACACACACACATTAAAGTTAAGGAGCAGTATGTATACACCCCAGGCCTTCAACTTTTACTTCCTCATTTCTAGCAAACCGCAAATAAGTGCCGTTTTTTAATCAAGCGGCTCACAGTTCTCACGGTTCTGCAGTTTATGTTTCTGTGTGCCCAAAAGTTTAGAGGAAACAGCATTTACGAACAGGAACGTCACACCTTTATCATCCAGTTTTCAGCTGCAGAATAATTTAATCTTAATGACATTCAAACACAGGACCAAGAGCCCAAAGTATCAGGGGGCCGCTTAGCCTACACCTGCAAAATGTTACTCAAATGATCACATACAGAGCAGGAAGAGACTCAAAATAAGTACAGAGAGACCCAAGACAAAAAAAGATTTGAAATTATCTCAAAGAGACACAAATTTACTTCAAGAAGAAAAAAAAAAGGGCAATTGTGTAAGGGTGGTCATGGCCCCTTCTCGTCCCCCTATGGCGGCGCTTCTGCCCACTTGGTAACCATCACTGCATCAGATCAGATACACGCACTGGTTTGTTGAAGCGTTCTTGACGTTGTGTCCTCTCCTTTTCTTTCTAAGGTGGTCTTATTTGTCGAGCACTTCTCTCCATGGCTCCAAACCACAACGTTGACACCTTCATTTCACTGTCATCACCACTCGCCGGGCAGTACGGAGGTCAGGGAGCTTCATTTCACTGTATAATCCTGGTCCTCCAGAGAATGATGGCTTTGTAGGACTTACAGTTAATTCACCAGAACCTTAAACAGTAATGCAATGATACCTTTATAGCCCAAGGGCCAAATGTGACCTGCAATTCAGTGCCAGGTGGCCCATCGATCATTTTCTTATTCACAATGATAATAAATTAATTCACATCAGGACTTATTTTTTGTACTTTGAGTGTAAATAAGGTGCCAGGGTGCATAAAAAGCATCAAAATAGAGCTGTTTTTTTTTGTTTTTTTGTTTTTTTAGATACAAGATAAAGTGCTCAATCTCAAATCTCAGAAATGCCTCTGTGTATGCATGACTGGTGCAGGGCTGCAATTTGCCTTTTTATTTATTTTATAAAGAATATACTGTCTCACTCCACAGACACAGAATACCTGAGGTGGGTTTTTCCTAACTGGATGAAGACGACATTGTTTCATATTTGCTACAACAGAGTGGGACAGAAAGTTTCTATCTGCGACTACTGGAACGGTGAGAAAGCTGGACATATTTACCTTTAACTGAGGAGAACCAGCTGGTGAGATTACATTCACATCTTGCAAAGATACTGCAACATATATTCATCCTTTCCCCACAGACCCTCACCATCGGAACCGCTACCTGCAGGACAACAGCTTTCTGCCCAAGCTCAATGGTGACAGACTTCACAACGACATGAAAGGTTGTGGAATGAATTACTGTCATTATGTGCTGCGCACCTGTGGATGTACGGTAACAATTTACAGTAATGCTTTTTTATTAACTTCATCTCCTCAGAGTGGAGGAAAAACTTCCTGCGGATCAAGAAGCTTGTGCTGATTGGAGGACCAGACGATGGCGTCATAACACCGTGGCAGTCCAGGTTTTATCATTTATATGAACATTCTTTTATTTTAATGTGCCTGTTATAAAAAAGCAGTGGTGGGTGTGTAAACAATAATATCACTATTTTTGGGGGGAGAAACTGACTATAAATATTATGCATTAAATTAACTTTCAACCTGAAAAACGTGCAGAGGAGTTTCCAATATTTTTACATCATACGTAGTCTGAAGTCTTGTCTGCAGGTCTGCCTCTCAGGCTGCAGGTACAATCTCCAACCATCAGAGGGCAGCTTGTGTAAATGTAAGGAGGGTGAAAACTGATATAAGTGTCAATAGGTACATTAATGAATAAAAACAAGAATAAATAAATACACAATGAATAAATACACAGATAAATAAATACAGAAAGCAATACATGAAAAAAAAATTACATAAATAAATGCATAAATAAGAATGTAGAACTTGCTGCTTGATGTACAGACACAGATGCAGGCGACAGAAATAAATAAATGTAGTAAAAAGTGTTGGATTGAATTTAAGATATTTATTTATATCCTGTTTATGAACTTTTTATATGTGTGTATTCATGTATTTATCATTTATCAGTTCATGTCCATATATATTTCTACACTTAGCTTTTATGATTTTAAATAAATTGTTAAATTCTTTAAAAAAATGTATTTATTTATGCATTTATTTATTTTGATTTTTATTTATTATCCATTCTGACATTTACTAATTCTTTATTCTTTTATTTATGCATTTATTTATATTTTTATTTATTTTAGCATTTCTTATTTTAAATTAAATGTTAAAAAAATACAATTTATTTATTTCTACATTTATTTATTTTGATTTTGATTTATTATCTATTTATTTTACAAAGAAGTGTTTACTCAGAAAGCTTTCAAAATGTGTGTTGAGTTTCTGTCAAAACCGTAGCAGTAGTTTCAAAACCTTTTTACCTGAACTGACTGTCTCTTCTTCTCTAAACAGCCAGTTTGGATTCTATGACAGCAACGAGAACATCGTAGAAATGAGGAACCAGGAGGTAAGTTGCAAATCACTGTATATACACCACTGCATTACTGGTAAATCAACTGGAAAACTATCTTTGTTTCTACTCTAGACCCTCTTTCATATGATAGAAGTTTCTCTGCTCTTATTTTGTAATAACCCATCCTTCTCTTCTTCTCTGCCTTTGAAAGTTTTACAAGAACGATACGTTTGGGCTGAAGACGCTGGACGCTCGTGGGGATGTGTGGACGTGTGTGCACTCTGGAGTGAAGCATACCAGCTGGCACTCCAACGACACAGTGTTCAGGAGCTGCATAGAGAAGTGGCTCACATGAGAACAAAATTATCTCAACAAACGTATCTTGTATGTCACTATCTTTTATAAGACAGTGACCATATAAACATAGAGGTAACAAAAATCATATTAAAATAGCAGCAACTATAGTATTTTTCAAAGCTTTCCTTTGTGACAGTGGGGGTGGGGGTGTCTTGATACTGTAGTTTTTAATTTACATCATAATATACATTGAATATGCCAATATGCCTGACATGGAAAATTCAAGGTTCATTGTCTGATGAGATTTTATGGCTTGTCAGGCAAAGTTAATCGTCTGAAGTGACACAGTGAGCCATGCTCTGTGGCAGCACATTAGCAATGACCATCAGCTGCTGTCCTCTGGTGGAAGCTTCTGGTAGCTACTGTGGAAGTCTTGCAAAGGATCCAAAGCCTGATCTGCCCTGCACTCCTCTCAGACGTGATGGAGAGTTTCGTCACACAGAGAGCAGATTATAATTCTGTTTATGTCTCATGTAGCTTGGTTTTTATTGACCTATTAAAGGGGAGCACCACCAAAATTAAGAATTCCAATATGTTATTTCCATGACCCAGAAAAGTTCAGTTGACATTTGTGAACATGAGCTGCTCTCTCTCAAACACAGAGAAGTCTCACGCTTGGTATGTCACAGGGTATAAAGTCTGGGGCTGCACCATAGACGTGAATGGGAGCATGCTTTTGTGGATCCCGTCTCATGTTAGCTGTCTTCTACAGTAGTGCTCTCGGTTCTGAAACAAAAAATGTTCCCATACACTCAGAACATTCCCCTGGGTGCTCTGAGTGTCATCTAATATCTCTCACCATTCACTGTCTATGGAGCAGCTACAGACTTTATATTAATGATGTCACAAATTTGAGTTTCAGCAATCTAGTTTTTGGATTTGAGAGACAGTTGCTCATGTTGACTCCAGGAATAACGTGTATGGATTGTTAAAATGGCGTAGTTCCCCTTTAAGGATATTTAAAATGTTTATATCTGTGTTTGAATATTGAGCACAAGCTTGGGATCACCTGTCTCTAAATTATTATCTGTACATGTTTGTTTATTTTCCCATACTGTCAGAAATTTGTGGTTATCTTTTTTTAAAGTGTAAACATCCAAGATGTGATGTGAAGTATAATACTATGAAGTCTTTCGGACCCTGGTGAAGACACGGTGGTGTTGAAACATTAGTCTGTTTGCATAATTAAAAGTTGTGATTTGATCAGTGTACTTCTCTCCTTTCTTCTCCATTGGAAAGTCTCTGTTTTTGCACTAAGAGGCTCCTGATTTGGCTGCATGCTGTTGGTTAGGGTCTGTCCTATTCTTGGAAGCATAATATCTTAAGAAAAGTTTTTTTTTTTTTTTTAAATTTGGCACAAACATTCGCTTGTACTAAATGTTGAACTGATTGGAATTTGATGGTCAAGGTCAAAGGTCAAGGTAACTGTGACCTTGTGAAATATGTTTTGGCCATAACTTAAGAATTCATGCATTAATTAGGACAAAACTTCATACAAATGTCAAAGAGGATAAAACAATGAAGTGATGACATTTTATATCCCAAATGTTAAAGGTAGAACACACACACACACACACACACACACACACACACACACACACACACACACACAGGTGAGCACACGGCTCGGCTGCATTTTCCTAACCCAACCACATAAATAACAAAGCCAAAGAATTCTCAGTAGGCACTCCAGCTACAGAGTGATGTTCATTTACCGGAGGCATTTTATATCTGACCGATTTTTGGAGAAATAAAAGCTGTGTTAATATGTTTACCATGATGTTTGGGGCTTCTTTTTTTTCCTCTTTGAAATTTTACCGCGGTCCGAGCCTCGGTGACCTCATAGCTGGCTATGGCCATGCTTATGTCTTATGCTTTTATTGTGTCCTGCTTGTGGATGGATGGCAGATTGTGAGCTGGAGAAGCAAGACACATTTCTGTGGAAACCGACAATAAAGTATTATCTTATCTTATAAGCTGGAAGAGTCAGTGCCAGTAGGTCTAACTCAACATCGAAAACAGATGTGATCGTAAACACCACCTCTTTGTCTTGTGACGTCACATTCACCAGCTCCAAAGCCTGGAAGACATTTATCATTTCTCTGTCACATCAATCTCCTTTGACTTGTGTGTCTGTATGGGCCATGTGGTCGTGGTGACGTAACTGTCACTCTCACAGCTGAAATTTAGATGCAGATCTGGCTGATCTGTTGGCTACAATAACTATCAAATGGTGTGCAGACTGCCCACTTGGCCCACCACAGGTGTACGCTGGCGTGGAAATGGTGCACTGCATGAACAGGGTGAGTGTAATCCACCCATCCACCCACCCTGCAGAAACTGGTACAAAGATCTGGGTGAAATAGCCTTTTCAAATTTGAAAAACTTAAAAAAAGAGAGAAAATCATGGTCTCATCATTCAGCTCTCATGGTTAAACGCTACGAGACAGCCTAACCCATTCTTAATACTGTGAACCTTTGCACATACCCAAGAGCATATCTTTCAACATTCCAGCGCCTACATACTTTTTAAATAGTATTTTTAAAAACATTTTTTTCTCATCTATATCTATGTTTCCTATCTATGCACCAAAACACCAAAGACGAGTTTTGAAACCAGTAAAGTGATTCCTAAAATTTACAGATAAAGGACAACAAGACTCATGAAGACATAATAGCAACAAAATAAGGTAGTAAAATGGTAAAACACAAGTATTTGCACATTTCCACTCACATTATACATAAGTAAACAAGCAGTGGTGAGAGAAGCACTCAAATGTTTTACAGTAGAAATACGACAGTGTACAGAAGCACTGTGTTGATTGATTGATCTGATGAATTAAGATACAGTACACAAACGTGCATACAGTACTAAAATCCATCAGGATAACGCAGTAAGGTCACATGACTTATTTCCATGGCGGTCCCGGAGCCTAGGAGGCTGACATGTATATGCCACTAATAATTGGTGTAAGATGCTACTAATTACACCAATTGACCTGATAAAATACACCTAGTTAACAATAGAAATAAAATACAATGATATCAAATAAAGTCTTGTATTCAGAACTTGAATACTTGAGTAAAGGTACAGTAGTAGTTATGTACTGATGTGTACATCACTTTAATGTTGCAGTTGGTAAAAGTGGGGCTAAAGTTACCAAGTAAATGCACTGGAATAAAAAGCCCAATATATAAAGTAGCAGAAAATGGAAATACTCAGGTAAAGTTAAGGTTCCTTCCTCAAAACTGTACTGAAGTGCAGTACTTGTGTAAATATACTCGGATACTTTTCATTACTTGCAAGTAGGTACATTGGCTTTAATGGTGGTGCACAGGTTGGTGAACTGGGACCTCAGTAAATAATAATTAACAATGATTTTACTATCATTAATATTGTTATTATTGGTAGTGGTATTATAATAAAATGTTAAATACTACATTCTTTTAAAGTGACTCTTTAATACAGACTAATGTCTGTCTAAACTGGCTCTGTGGCCCCTCAGTCCAGCTGAAAAGCAGGATTGCTGCTGAACATCTGCTCAAAGTTAGTTGGTCATTCTGTGGAAGAGTCTTTCCTCGACAGCTGTACCACGCGCCCGGGAGGCGCTTTATGGTGCACAGTAGCAAGAGGAACAAATACAAACTTTATTTTATTCCTCATTCCAACGAACTGCTGAATCAACAGGGCAGGTCAAGGAGGTGACCCCCCCCCCGCACACATGCACACACCACATGCATCCATGCTACTTTTTTACTACTTTTGAGGGTTTGCATTCTATCATGCTTTTTATGTCATGTTTAAGTCTTTCATGCTTATGTCCAGGGCCGTAGCCAGGGTTTAGAAATTGGTGGGGTCCAGAATTTGAAAAGGAGGAGGGGGGCGGGTTGGGCCAGCCGCAGAAAATGTTCACATTATTTGACTAAAAAAATATATGCATTTAAACATCAGTTTGGACCACTCTAGCTCATAGCTACTTTATAGTAGGCTGTACATAATCCTATACAGTGAGGTGATGGGGTTTTTTTTATGACAGGATACTTTGTACTAGTGGGTTTAGTTCAACAATAATGGTCTTTTGAGAGAGTGAGGAGGGAGAGATTTTCTATTGTAAGGACCCTAGAAACCAATTTTCACTGAGACATATTGAGGTGAGAGGTAAAGAGAGCCCTTTAACCAGTTTTAGCAAAATTCAAACAAAAATGACCAAAAGGCCTCTAGGGGGGTCTGGGGACACGCTCCGCCAGGAGGAAAATTTGTATACATTTGATTTAAAGGCATCAGTCTGGTGAATTCTGAGAGCCAAGTTATGATGGCAGAATATGCCTAGATTTCAACATCTTTGTGCTTTTTATGTGTGAAAAATGTTCTAATTTTACTGATAAACACACTAGTGCTAAGGATTACTGGTTAAACATTTCAGTCATCAAAAGAAAAATGCTTATGTCTTATGTTTTTATTGTGTCCTGCTGTGGAAGGATGACAGATTGTAAGCTTGAGAAGCAAGACACATTTCTGTGGAAACAGACAATAAAGTGGCCTATTATCTTATCTTAAAAGCTGTAGGAGTCAGTGCCAGTAACAACATCAAAACGGAGTGATGAGGAAGGAGGCGCGCATGCTCTCCAACTCCACAAACAAAAGTTGACAGAGATCGATACTCATCATCAGGGCTATAAAAGACCTCATCACTGCTCAGCCAGAGTCTCCCTGCGGTCCCTTCTCCTCCAGTCTGCCAGAGGTCTCACCTGTGCCCGGGGAGAGAGATGACGAAGATGACTCCGCCGATCATCCTGCTGCTGCTGGTGCTCACAGGGGTTTACATTGACGGGTACAAGCCTGTCGTCATCATGCATGGCCTTTTTGATTCACCAAAGCAGTTCAGAACGATGTCTCAGTTCATAAAGAAGGTAGGACATCTTTAAAGCGTGTGCAAACATGTACAATGTGTTTAATTTTGGGAACTGACTTCTCGAATTCATAGAAAAATCTGGTGGAAGAAGCACTCAGATGTTTTACTCAAGTGAAAGTCCTGCATTCAAAGTGTTACCAAAGTGAAAGAGCACAAGTACTGACATCAAAATGTACTTAACCTAACACTAATATAACCTAACAAGTAACTTAAGTTATCAAACAAATGTAGTGGAGTAAAAAGTAGGGGAGCACGGGGTTGGTTAGGACGTTTTTGTATCAACATGAAATAACCTTCCATGACTAACAGTAATGAAAATTATTTGATCGCTGAACAGATACAGGTGCCTGCTAACCATTTATCGAGTATTATTAGAGGTTTTTGTCTACTTTTTATTCATTTGTAACAAGAACTATCAAACAACAAAATCCTCCCAACTTTCCTGTGCGAGGTACCACTAAAGTACAGGAAGTCAAGTACAGTACAGTAAATGTATAATTCGGCAGGTAATAATGGTCCAGATGTTTATGCATTCAGGGCCGCCCCTCCCTAAACGCAGAACACGGCTGTGCGTAGGGCGTCATCTTCCATGGGGGGCCACACTTTGCGCGAGGGGACGCATTTGCGCAAATGCGCAATGGATGCACACATGCGCTACCGTGAGGCGCGCGTAGAATCAGCTCAAGGAAGGAAAGAAGAGACCTGACCGCCCATGCGTCGCTGCAATGATTGACAGCACTCGACATCTGAACAATCAGAGGTGTGCGCCGGCAGGCACTTGCAGAGCTGCAGCACGTGAAGAGTCATCAAAAAGAGCCTCGGGGGTATGTGCGGGGCCGGGAGGTCGGACGCTTCCAGAGAGGGGAGGGGGAGAAATATAGCTAAATAAGCTAAAAATGTCTCTGTATTTTATTTCTGTTTTCAGTGTTTAATTAAGGTGGGAGAGGCGGAGGGCTGAGGGAGATCGGATGCCTCCAGAGAGGGGAGAGGGAGAAATATAACAAAATAAGATTAAACAGGAAAAACCTGTCTCCCTCTTTTATTTTATTTTCAGTATTTAATCAAGGGTGGGGGATTGAGGTGGTGGAAGTTACTTTCTTTTGATGAGTAATTGATGGCTATTTGTGATTTGCTTATTTCAGTTCGAAGTTATTTTTATTTAATATTTATTTATTTATTTCAGGTTGAATTTTTTATTTTATTTGACTCATACAGCCAAACTACTGTATACAGTTCATTTGTTATTGCCAATAAAGGTTGTCAAGTTAAATGGCAAGTTGTTGTACGGTCATTTTGTACCTATGATACATTTGGGATGGGAGCCTCCGAATAAAATTTCGCTTAGGGCCCCAATTTGGTCAGGGGCAGCCCTGTATGCACTTTATTTTAAGGAACTTGTAAATCTGTTTTTATTCTGAGGCTTGATGTTGATCATTTAAACTGTGTGAGCACAAGGAAGGATTATTGAACCGGCCTACGGTGCACAGAAGGGGCCCAGAGGTTAAGGGGGTGCCACCTGCAAAATGTCACTCAAATTAACATGTTCTTGACCAGGAAGTGATTCAAAATGACCTCAAAGAGATACAAAACCACAAAAAGATGCATTTCAACCAACAACACAAAACAATTATTAACAATTCCAGTATGTTATTTCAATGGCCAGTATTTGTGAGCATGAGCTACTCTCCGTCAAAGCCAGAAACCAGAAAAGTAAGTCTCAAACTTGTGGTGTCAGAGTTGAATAGGAGCCCGATTTTGTGGCTCCACAGAATGCTTGTTTTGTTTTTTAAGCCCAAATGAGCTTTATTTTGTTGCAGTGATCTCAGTTCTAAAGAAATTATACACATTTCATCAATTAAAATGTGCTTCTAACGTCATGGGCCTGATACTTATT
This sequence comes from Epinephelus cyanopodus, assembly GCA_026686955.1. Classification (NCBI taxonomy): domain Eukaryota; kingdom Metazoa; phylum Chordata; class Actinopteri; order Perciformes; family Serranidae; genus Epinephelus; species Epinephelus cyanopodus. The sequence goes on along the minus strand of CM048919.1, from coordinate 35,734,575 downwards.
TCTACAAATTTGGCCAAAACTTAAGAGCGGTGGTAGCTATGGATTCCAAATCCAAAAAAAGTAAAGTTTCAGAGGAGAATAGAGAATTTAATAGTGTGTGGACATTTTCATCCCACTGATTGAATCAGCCATTACTGTGTTTCTGTTACTCTGTGTCTTGTTTTTCAATGTAATTTCCAGGCGCACCCAGGCACGGAGGTGAAGGTGATTGACTTGTACAATAACCTGAACAGTCTGAAGCCGCTGTGGAAGCAGGTTCAAGGCATCAGGAAAGTCTTTGACTCCATCGTGCAGAAGGCTCCTGATGGCGTCCATCTTCTTTGCTTCTCACAAGGTCCGCTCACACAGTTACATACTCACACTGTGCACACACTACTGCCATCCTGTAGCCATGAATGGAACAGCAGAGAACCAGACCCAGAGGGAAAAGTTTGCTGCTCACAATAATGTTTTCTTTGTCTCATCAGGAATAAATCAGCTTCTTATTTGGCGATTACTATATTCCCAAACCCAATGTTAGGAATAAATCAATCAGTTCTTTTACTGTGCTCACAGGCTTCTCAGACATTTATCAACTGGTTTCTTTCTTCATAGTCGCACATTTCATATGTTTCATATCGCCATTTCTTTTTTGTCTTTTTTTCAAATATATTTTTTTTGGGCATTTTCCTTTAATTAATGGACAGTTGGGTTTGAGAGGGGGAGAGAGAGAGGGAATGACATGCAGCAAAGAGCCACAGGCTGGACTTGAGCCTGGGCCGCTACGGCAACAGCCTTGGACATGAGGCGCCTGCTCTATCCACTAAGCCACCGATGCCCCAGATATTGTCATTTCTAAAGTGACGGAGTGTATCAGACGACTTTGTCACTGGGAAGTGAAGGGGACGGTGGTTAGGTGAGACAACAGCAACTTTTTAGGCACCAAATGTGGGTGTTTTTCAGTGACCCGTCGCTGTTTTCCCAGTGGGGGATAGTGCCACGAAACGCAGCTGTTTTTTACTGAGAAATTGCTGCTTTTCCAGGTGGGATTGCGTCAAGACTGTTTTTTAGGCCAGAACATGATCTTTTTTTGACCATAAACAAGTGATTTTCATGCCTAAACCTAACCACATGGGTTTTTTTTAAAGATTATATTTGTGGTGTTTTTTGCCTTTAATGGCAGGACAGAGAGTGAACTGTTGAGACACAGAGAGAGAGTGGGGACACTGACATGCAGCAAAAGGCTGTGAGCTGGATTTGAACCCTTGGACACTACAGTGAGGCAATGCCTCTGTACAGTGGGTGGCGGCACTATCCACTATGCTACCAATGCCTCAAACTAACCACATGTTAACCACAGCAGTGATAAAATCTGGTGATTGGCTTTTTATATAATGAAATAGCAGCACTTGCCCATCCCTCATTACCACCGCTGAGGTGCCTTTGAGCAAGGCCCTCGACTCCACCTGCTCCAGAGGAGCTGCTCAGCGGCCAGCAGATCACAGTGTGGTTTCACTGGGCAGCTTTCTGGTGTGTATTTGTGCAGCTGTGCAAATGCGATCAGAGCAGTCCTGCAGAAATGAATAAATGAACAGAAGTGAATAAATAGCCTCAAGGTAAAAACATAGAGCAAAGCTGATCGTCCACACACTGCAGGATAGATGGTCCAATCCAAAGTGTCCTTGAGCCTGTCACTGCTGATACTCTCAATAGTTTCGTCTCAGCGGAGTGGACTAAATTGTGTAAGGGTGGTCATGGCCCCTTCCCGTCCCCCTATGGCGGCGCTTCTGCCCACTTGGTAACCATCACTGCATCAGATCAGATACATGCACTGGTTTGTTGAAGCGTTCTTGACGTTGTGTCCTCTCCTTTTCTTTCTAAGGTGGTCTTATTTGTCGAGCACTTCTCTCCATGGATCCAAACCACAACGTTGACACCTTCATTTCACTGTCATCACCACTCGCCGGGCAGTATGGAGGTCAGGGAGCTTCATTTCACTGTATAATCCTGGTCCTCCAGGGAATGATTGCTTTTAGGACTCACAGTTAATTCACCAGAACCTTAGACAGTAATGCAATGATACCTTTATAGCCCAAGGGCCAAATGTGACCTGCAATTCAGTGCCAGGTGGCCCATCGACCATTTTCTTATTCACAATGACAATAAATTAATTCACATCAGGACTTATTTTTTGTACTTTGAGTGTAAATAAGGTGCCAGGGTGCATAAAAGCATCAAAATAGAGCTTTTTGTAATGTTAAAGTTTATTAATTGGCCCCTGGACTCATGTCTCTGTCATTTTGCAAAAGTGGTCCCCTGGGCACATCAAATTAAGCATACCTGCAGAATTGATTTGTAATATATCTTAAACTGCAAATTGCTGTCTCACTCCACAGTCACAGAATACCTGAGGCGCGTTTTTCCTCACTGTTTAAAGACGACACTGTTTCATATTTGCTACAACAGAGTGGGACAGAAAGTTTCTGTCTGCGACTACTGGAACGGTGAGAAAGCTGGACATATTTACCTTTAACTGAGGAGAACCAGCTGGTGAGATTACATTCACATCTTGCAAAGATACTGCAACATATATTCATCCTTTCCCCACAGACCCTCACCATCGGAACCGCTACCTGCAGGGCAACAGCTTTCTGCCCAAGCTCAATGGTGACAGACTTCACGACGACATGAAAGGTTGTGGAATGAATTACTGTCATTATGTGCTGTGCACCTGTGGATGTACGGTAACAATTTACAGTAATGCTTTTTTATTAACTTCATCTCAGAGTGGAGGAAAAACTTCCTGCGGATCAAGAAGCTTGTGCTGATTGGAGGACCAGACGATGGCGTCATAACACCGTGGCAGTCCAGGTTTTATCATTTATATGAACATTCTTTTATTTTAATGTGCCTGTTATAAAAAAGCAGTGGTGGGTGTAGTAAACAATAATATATCTATTTTTTGGGGGGGAGAAACTGACTATAAATATTATGCATTAAATTAGCTTTCAACCTGAAAAACGTGCAGAGGAGTTTCCAATATTTTTACATCATAGTCTGAAGTCTTGTCAGCAGGTCTGCCTCTCAGGCTGCAGGTACAATCTCCAACCATCAGAGGGCAGCTTGTGTAAATGTAATGAGGGTGAAAACTGATCTAAGTGTCAATAGGTACATTAATGAATAAAAACAAGAATAAATAAATACACAATGAATAAATACACAGATAAATAAATACAGAAAGCAATACATGAAAAAAAAATTACATAAATAAATGCATAAATAAGAATGTAGAACTTGCTGCTTGATGTACAGACACAGATGCAGGCGACAGAAATAAATAAATGTAGTAAAAAGTGTTGGATTGAATTTAAGATATTTATTTATATCCTGTTTATGAACTTTTTATATGTGTGTATTCATGTATTTATCATTTATCAGTTCATGTCCATATATATTTCTACACTTAGCTTTTATGATTTTAAATAAATTGTTAAATTCTTTAAAAAAAATGTATTTATTTATGCATTTATTTATTTTGATTTTTATTTATTATCCATTCTGACATTTACTAATTCTTTATTCTTTTATTTATGCATTTATTTATATTTTTATTTATTTTAGCATTTCTTATTTTAAATTAAATGTTAAAAAAAACAATTTATTTATTTCTACATTTATTTATTTTGATTTTGATTTATTATCTATTTATTTACAAAGAAGTGTTTACTCAGAAAGCTTTCAAAATGTGTGTTGAGTTTCTGTCAAAACCGTAGCAGTAGTTTCAAAACCTTTTTACCTGAACTGACTGTCTCTTCTTCTCTAAACAGCCAGTTTGGATTCTATGACAGCAACGAGAACATCGTAGAATGAGGAACCAGGAGGTAAGTTGCAAATCACTGTATATACACCACTGCATTACTGGTAAATCAACTGGAAAACTATCTTTGTTTCTACTCTAGACCCTCTTTCATATGATAGAAGTTTCTCTGCTCTTATTTTGTAATAACCCATCCTTCTCTTCTTCTCTGCCTTTGAAAGTTTTACAAGAACGATACGTTTGGGCTGAAGACGCTGGACGCTCGTGGGGATGTGTGGACGTGTGTGCACTCTGGAGTGAAGCATACCAGCTGGCACTCCAACGACACAGTGTTCAGGAGCTGCATAGAGAAGTGGCTCACATGAGAACAAAATTATCTCAACAAACGTTCTTGTATGTCACTATCTTTTATAAGACAGTGACCATATAAACATAGAGGTAACAAAAATCATATTAAAATAGCAGCAACTATAGTATTTTTCAAAGCTTTCCTTTGTGACAGTGGGGGTGGGGGTGTCTTGATACTGTAGTTTTTAATTTACATCATAATATACATTGAATATGCCAATATGCCTGACATGGAAAATTCAAGGTTCATTGTCTGATGAGATTTTATGGCTTGTCAGGCAAAGTTAATCGTCTGAAGTGACACAGTGAGCCATGCTCTGTGGCAGCACATTAGCAATGACCATCAGCTGCTGTCCTCTGGTGGAAGCTTCTGGTAGCTACTGTGGAAGTCTTGCAAAGGATCCAAAGACTGATCTGCCCTGCACTCCTTGGGACGAAACTCTCAGACGTGATGGAGAGTTTCGTCACACAGAGAGCAGATTATAATTCTGTTTATGTCTCATGTAGCTTGGTTTTTATTGACCTATTAAAGGGGAGCACCACCAAAATTAAGAATTCCAATATGTTATTTCCATGACCCAGAAAAGTTCAGTTGACATTTGTGAACATGAGCTGCTCTCTCTCAAACACAGAGAAGTCTCACGCTTGGTATGTCACAGGGTATAAAGTCTGGGGCTGCACCATAGACTGGGGAGCATGCTTTTGTGGATCCCGTCTCATGTTAGCTGTCTTCTACAGTAGTGCTCTCGGTTCTGAAACAAAAAATGATCCCATACACTCAGAACATTCCCCTGGGTGCTCTAAGTGTCATCTAATATCTCTCACCATTCACTGTCTATGGAGCAGCTACAGACTTTATATTAATGATGTCACAAATTTGAGTTTCAGCAATCTAGTTTTTGGATTTGAGAGACAGTTGTTCATGTTGACTGCAGGAATAACGTGTATGGATTGTTAAAATGGCGTAGTTCCCCTTTAAGGATATTTAAAATGTTTATATCTGTGTTTGAATATTGAGCACAAGCTTGGGAACACCTGTCTCTAATTATTATCTGTACATGTTTGTTTATTTTCCCATACTGTCAGAAATTTGTGGTTATCTTTTTAAAGTGTAAACATCCAAGATGTGGTGTGAAGTATAATACTATGAAGTCTTTCGGACCCTGGTGAAGACACGGTGGTGTTGAAACATTAGTCTGTTTGCATAATTAAAAGTTGTGATTTGATCAGTGTACTTTTCTCCTTTCTTCTCCATTGGAAAGTCTCTGTTTTTGCACTAAGAGGCTCCTGATTTGGCTGCATGCTGTTGGATGATGTTGGGAATTTGGTGGTCAAGGTCAAAGGTCAAGGTCGCTGTGACCTCGTCCGTCTCATTCTTGCAAGCACAATATCTCAAGAACACCCGGAGGGATTTTTTTTATTATTATTTGTCACAAACATCCACTTGGACTCAAGAATAAACTGATTCAATAGTCAAGATCAAAGGTCAAGGTAACTGTGACCTCATGAAACATGCTTTGGCCATAACTTAAGAATTTGTACGTTAATTAAGACAAACTTCACACAAATGTCAAAGAGGATAAAACAATTAAGTGATGACATTTTATATCCCAAATCTTAAAGGTCAACTTCACTGTGACATCACAATGTTCTGCATAAAACACTTTTCTGGCCATTACTTAATGTCATATCTCTGGAACTGAAGGGAGACATTTGGACTAATACTAAATTGGTGACAGATCTTAGATGTCCACCTTGAAACTGTGCTGATTGTATAGATCTTCTGTGCTGTCGACTTGATGACGTTTGTGAAGCGTCCATGTTTTCACAGATATGGATGTAAACTGTAACCGCAACTTGACTGGTTCGCAGAGGAATACAACTGCAAGACGATTGTTGTTGGGTTGGATTGCAGTCTACTGTATGGACGCAACATTAGAAGCATCTGTAAATATAAATTCTACAACAGAACCACAAAGTTCAGCCTCACAATTAACAACAGAACTGAGTCAAACAGAGACGGCTGAAAAAAAGTCTCAACATTTTAAATGATATAAAGTGAGTCATTTTTAGTGATTGTCCCTGTTTGAGATGTTAAGATGTTAAGATGTTCATGCAGCTTGTCCTGACAACACAGATAATGTTCAGTTGGCTTCTGACTGTGGAGAACATGCCGACTCCTTTGCCCTTTACGCATGATTGAATCAAAGCAGCATATAGGGGCTGTGACCAGTCGATTAAACCTATTGATTTTCCTTAGTGAACTGATTAATGGGGTTGACAGATGGATTTTGAGGTCATAAAAAAGGGAATTTATTTCATAAGAATTCTTATTTTAATGTAGATATGTAGGCTACATGTTTTATGGTTACACAAATGGCTCTTATTTTGTAGTTCAGTTTCTTGACATATAATTTGTGTTAAAAAATATATTAATGGGAAAAAAAAAAACATGGAATTTCTAACTTGTATACATTACCTTGGAAAATATTGATAATCAATACCATTTTCAGTACCACAGGGAAAAACTGACAATGAGGGCAAACAACCAATGGCCTTTTTTAAATTAAAGGATAAATATAACAATGTGTGTAGGCTATGGCGTAGGGTCTGCTTAGAGCTGATGCACAAGTATATGTCTTGCTTAAGCCTGTGATGTGTCGCACATCACAGGCTTAAGCAACTGACCAGCCAGTTCACTAAAAAACAGCAGGCTACATACAGTATGTGATCCAGGGTTGTCTCAATCACACCAGCTCCCCTAGTAACATAAATCCAGTCTGTATGGAGCTTAAAGCCCAGTTGCCATCGAACAGTACGCTTCAGTTCATTTCGTTTTGTCCATTTCCACTGTGAAAAGTTGTGGATGGTACCAATGGAGCCGTTCTCTACATCCCCATTTTTGGTTCCCCCTCTGGCACTAAAAGGTGGAGCTGTGAACACTGCAGTCTGCTGATTGGTCAGTAGAGGACGGTCACTCTGCTCAGGGCTGAGTTGTGGCTGGTTTTGAGGCTCATGTAACCAGTGTTCATACTGTGGGGAGTTTTATCAGTAAACTGTAACTATAAAATGAAAGGATGTTTTACTGCCTCACACAGCAGCTGGAGTCTGAGAAAAAATAACTTCATTCACTGGGCCGACTGCCGGCGACTTTTAAGGTGGAACTTTAACTTGTAATGTTACTCAATGTATGAGGTGACGACATGAATCAGTCAACACACCTTAAATTTGACCACTACTTTAGTTTTTATATGACTTACATTTTTAGTAATGAGTGGAGAGTTTATTGAGCGTTTATGTATAGGCCTATGAATTAATATTCTAATCCTCACTTGGAGATAAAAAAGCGCTGTGGTGCATCACTAAACCCCTGAGCTCGCCTGAGAAGGACTAAATGCACAAAGCTGCTATTTTTTAATATCCCATGGAGAGACTCACTGCAGCCTGTTTTATTTTGTTCTGAAACTGTTGGCGTGCAGCCTCGTTCTGTGGATGATAAACAAGGCGCAGACTTCCATCTGTGTCACCAGTGATGAGGAAATACAGCAAGTGCTGGACGGAGCAGTGAGTGACAACAACCCACATTTAAGGGGCTGTTGGTGGAAACGCTAGGGTCTAGGTACCATGTCTGAAGGTTTTCATCATCATGAAATAAGTCAGAATTCTAAGAAAAAAAATGCTGTGATTACTTGATTTTTTTTTATCCACAATAGTTTAGTATCCACAATGTCACCACTAGTGTCAACAGCTGTTTTGCACTAATAAGCTGTGAATAACTGTGCAGTGAGGAGTGACAACATGACCCGGTCTCCCCTACTGCGTGTCGGTCCTCCCAGCCAGTGTTTGCAGACCTCCTCCCTGCGCTCGCGCTGCTCTAAACAGGTATGACCGATGACGTCAGCAAGGTGACACCCACCTCTCTCCCTCTGCCCCTCCGGTGCGGTGCAACGCGGCTCCAGCTCAGCTCAGTGGAAGGAACTTTACCTACAGGTCTTCTCCGTGACTTCGACTTTTCTATCACGAGACGACCATGAAGATTTCCTCCTCGCGTGCTGGACTTTAAACTTTGATCAGCGCGTGAATCCCGGAGGACTCAAACGTAAGACTTTAAAAATACTTGACATGAAAGCTGTTGGCGTGTTTGTGAAGCAGATTGAGCTGAAGTGAGGGCGGTGAGAGGCTCACACGCTGACGTTACTTTCGCGTTGAATCGCTGCGCCTCAGTGGCTTAAAATAGACTCAGAGACACGATAGTCCAACTGCTTCCCACTGGATGATGAAGACTTTCCCTTTGGAAACATGTCGCATGCTGTTTGTGGTTCCCGGAAAAAGAAAAGAAACTTTATTTAAATGGTCAAAGGTCGTGGATGTAGGCAATATGCCACACTATCCACATGCAGAGAGCATATTGTCATGTTGAAGTCATGCGTCAAAGTGCTGTAATGTGGTCAGAGTGATTGAAGCGCGTCTCATATTTGACTTGTGAGCAGGGGAGAAGTTCACGGAGAGAAACTTTCATTCATCACAGTCTGACTGAATTCACTGTCAGCGTGGCTCAAGGTCGACGTGTCCCGCCCTGTGGGGAGCTACTGTAAACAGCCAGCAGCTGTGAGCTGCCATAAACCGGCCAAAACATCCATGCACAGAAGAGATAAAACAAAATCAAAGTCATAGCAACAGGGAGACAACAAATATGTCAAGCTGGGGAGATAAGATGGCTTGTTAAACTTTCTCTGACCTGTTTTAGTGTGGAAATAAGGGGGAAATGAAGCCTTTTCTAACATTTTAAAAACAAAACTCAAAACTACTTTCTATAGCTCACTCACTATACTGAATATGTGGGAATAAAGTAGAGAACAAACTGGTGGTTCTTGTATTTAACAGAATAAATTAAAGGTCCACTTTGTCGGATTTATGTTGGTATATTGGCAGAAATGCAAAATGCTACAGAAAGTGTGTTTTCTTCAGTGTTTAATCACTTATATAAGAGCTGTTGTGTTTTCATTCCTTTAGAGTGAGCCATTTTTATCTACACGACATGCAACTGTACATCTCTGCAGAGCCAAACGATGCCGCAGCCATAAACTCCATCACCACCTTTTTTTTGTCAAAAGATAAATGAATGAGCAATAATTCCTTAAAGTTAGAAGAAGACAGAACTGAAATGCTGCTTGTCAGCCCTAAAACAAAAAAAGAAACGCTGCCTAATAATCGGAAGGAATTTAACTCCCTGGATTGAACAGGAGGTGACAAGTCTTGGTGTGATCCTTGATTCAGATCTAAGCTTCAAGTCCCACATTAACAAGGTGCAGAAAGCTTCATTTTTACAAAATGAAAAAGATGGCAAATAATTGATTTATGCCTTTATTTTAAGCCGACTCGACTGCTGTAACGCACTTTTTACTGGCCTCCCAAAAAACATCACTGAGAGACTTCGGCTCATTCAGAACTCTGCAGCTCGGCTATGAACCAGAACCAAGAGGAGAGAGCTCATCAGGCCAGTCTGAGCTGCTCTGCACTGGCTTCCTGTAACATTTAGAATTCAAGCTCCTCCTCCTTATATACAAAGCTGAGCTACATTGCTAACTCCCTTGTTAACTATTTGCCTCCAAGAACACTGCCATCATCTGCTGCTGTTTTCCAAAGCTATGGAACACACTACATACAGATATCAGGGAAGCTAGCTCGCTAAATATTTTTAAAAGAAAGCTAAAAATGCATCTGTTCACTTTAGCCTTTAACTAGCTCTGACTTCCTGATACAGATCTGAATCTCTTTCTATTTACGCGTCACGCTGCTGCAACTCTTTTAAAATCTTACTTGATTTTATGATTGATAGTTTTACAACTCTGTGATTTTATGAATGAGTTCACTTTTATGTTCATTCTGTCTATTTTCATGTGCCCTTATTGTAAAGCACTTTGTGCTGCACGTCTTGTATGAAAGGTGCTACATAAATAAAGTTTATTATTATTATTATTATTACATAGAGAGCAGGTCTTCGTGTATGGAGATCACCATACATACTGCCACACTCTACAGTAGCCCAGGACGGACAAACCATACACTGGCTCTACATAGATGGGAGTTAGTGGCCCCTATGCGACAGGAGTGTCGGAAAAACATAAATCTTTAGTGTGAAACTGCTTTATTCAGTGTTTTAAATGTTTGAATCATCAGGTCTGTTTGTTTTGGAGAGAAGGGCCCTAGAAAATTTGGCTCCCGGTAAAAAAAACCTCCTTAACGTTTGGGACTTAAGTTATCAGAGAAAAAGGTGAGCACACATTAGCAGGTGCTGGGCTAGTGGTCTTGCTCCAACATGCTGAACAACGTCAGAGAAACACTGATTTCTTGTTTTTACCAGTTTTAATCGCCTGGTCCAACCTTGACCCACTAACCCTAACCCTATCATGATGTCTTGAACCAAACAGGCACGGGTGAGCTAATGATAATTGCAGCTCATGGAGAGAACTATGATCTGTTTGGAGACCAGTAACAAGGAAGATGAACGCACACATTTAGATTAAAAACATGAGTTAACATCACATAATGTGTTTTTATTAATTTTGTGGAAGGATTTTTCATTCACAGGTAAAACCAGTGCAAAATTGTGGTGCTGTCATCCCACATGGTTTCCTTTTTTAAAATCAGGAAAAGACAAAACTTAAGATACTACGATATCCAAAATCTAAGACGATACCTAGTGTCATATCATGATATCTATATGGTATCAATATCGTGACCAACCCTAAGTTGTAGTATTAAAACATCTCCTACGGCCCTTTGCTGCATGCTACCCCCCCCGCACACCAACAACTGTCCTATCAGTGACTTCCAGGTTTGCTGTAAATGCATCCCTGTTTTTCTGCTTAATTGACAGAGAATTTCCAACATTCATCGGACAACGAGGGAGATAGTATCCGCCCTCTGTCCACAATGTCCTCCAAAGGTAAAAATGATTCATGTCGAATATGCGGCGGAGCTCTCCAAGGAAACCAAAGGAAGTGGCTGTTCGGAGGCCAACATAAGAAGACGGGTCAGCCTTGGACGCCCACAGGATCCCTGAGAGGAGGAAGTCTGTCCCGGTCCTCGCAGAGCAGCCCCTGGGGTGAGTCTGGAGCATGACGAAATAAAGACTTTGATCACAGAGTTCAAGGTTAACTTTTTTAATTTACTCTTCACAGGCAGCACATTATCTCTGACTTCCTCGGCGTCTCTCTCCAAGTCCCAGTTATCCCTGAGCTCCCCGTCCAAAGGGATGGACCTGCTCTCGGTGTTGACTCACATACTGGGGCAGTCTGTGCCACGAGGCAGCGGGAAGGGGGAGTTTGTGTGTGGCAAGTGCGTGTGTGTCCTCGAGCGGGTGTTCAAGTTCGACACGGTGATAGCCAGGGTGAGGGTGCTGTCGTCCGAGAGGCTTCAGAAGCTGATGCAGGAGAGGGACAAGATCAGACAGTGGGTGCGGCAAAACTACCAACACAGACATCCGCAGGAGATCCAGAGCAGAGGCAGCACCAGCGAAGAAGATGGAGAGGCGGAGAAGGAGGGCTACAGGGAGATGCTCAAAGAGAACATGGCGCTCTCAGAGTATGAGTGCTGGTCCGAGAAGTGGGACACGTGCCCGTATTTTATAAGAACAGGTAAAAGGTGCAGAAAGGGCAAAGGATGCGAAGGCTGTGATTCGTTGAGGGTGTCCGACTCGGATTACGAGTCTGTCTGTGGGATTCCTCGCCGCTTGCCTTTCCAACCCTTCTCCCCGTTAGCGTTGTCACGGGACAAATCCCAGAGCATGCCCCTCCACTGGCAGAGGGTGTCATCCGTCAGCTCCTGCCAGTCTTCAAGGGCCGGGTCCACTCTGTCCTTACAAGAATCTTCCCGCACCGCGTCCATTCAGTCTCTGGACTCTCTTGATGACAACGACCCGTTTGACTCACCGGGGTTTCAGTCGGCCAACTTTGTGCTGAAGGAGCTGAGAAGTATTGAAGGGAAGCCGGTGAGTTCGCCATCAGGGAGTAGGATCCCAGTTCTGAGCAGGAAGTACTCAGGAAAAGTTGGAGAGGTGGCGTCGCCCTCAGTGAACAGGGTGCTGCACTTTGGGAACGTGGAGAACGGAGAGGATGAAATGGATGAAGAGGACGGGGATGTACTATCAGAGCTGAGGGACGAGTTCATGCCTCTTCATCGAGAGGTGAGTGTCATTCCTGTCTCAGCCTCCCATCAGCTAACAAAATGTTCTGTATGTACAACACTGCTTAAAATCAGCTGTCACGTTAATGATTTACTTCTTTCCTTCAATAATTTTTAGAGATAAAAAGGGGTAAAAAGAAGAACGACATTATTAAAACATCAGTTTAGACGATGTCCTTACAGTGTTGCATAAGGGCCGAGATACATGCTGGAAAACACAAGGTGGGGTGCACGGTGCTACTCTTATGTATACTCTGTGCCATCTGTCAAGGATGTGGACCATAACCAAGACAGTATCATAGGGGGATATATTGGCAGAAATGGAATTTAATATACTAGGAGAGACTGTTGAATATATTTTGGCACACGCCATTTTTGGCTTTTATTCATACATTTTTAGAAAAGATCCCACACATTGGTTAGTTTGCTTCGGAGAGGAAGACACCTCTGTAACTCACCCAGCACATGGTAAAAAGTTTCTGAACATCTGGATCTTACGTTATCAGACATAAAAGGTGAGCGCACATTTGCAAGTGCTGAGCTCGCGGCCAAATTGGCAAAACACAGATTTGAGTTGTTAGTGGTTTTAATCACTTGGCCCATTTCTTTTGGAGAGGGAGAGACCTCTGCAGATAAATTACCTCCCAGTAAAAACCTCCTGAACAACCGCTCCGAAGCGGGAGCTCACGCTTGGCAAATCGAAGACATTTTAGCTGGTCACAATCTGCAGTCCTCATTGCTAGATACCTCTAAATCCTATGAATCTTAGACATTGCTCTTTTAAGTGTGCATTAAGGCCTAAAATATTATCACTGGGACAGACCATAAAGCTCTGGCTAACCCTGCACCAAAGTAATCAACTTCTCCTCCCTGTTTACCACAGACTGGGACTCGTGGAACACTCGTGTGCCATGATGGGTTCACTCTCGCTTTTGAGCATGCCTTCTGAGCATTTACAAAAAATATGCAACATGTTTCCCGAGCCTAAGGGGAGAATACTGTTGCATTCCTTTTCCTCAAAACCCTTTGATTTTGAGTTTGTTTTCCAGTCTAGAGAAGCGTAATTGATCCTTGATCATTATTAAATCACAAACGTTCCATGGGCTGTAAATATTTTGGAAACCTGCAGTCTGCTCAGTGGATTGGTTTGAATAGGTTTAAACTGTGATCTGTCAGTCTGTAGCAGTGGTTCTCAACCAGGGGTCCCAGAAAAATGGGTAATAGTTTGTTTTCAGTGAGCCCAGTGTGAGTGAAAGTCATAAGAGTGACTATTCTGATCACAGGTTTCACTTCTTCCACAGTTATCTCCTCAGCTGTAGTTGATAAAAATAGAATTCTGGTCTTAATCTTATCTAACAAACAAAATCTTTTCAGATGGAGGTCCCTGAAGCAAAGTCTTATCACATGGAGATTCGTGACCTAATGTTCAGTTTAGTTTATTAGGATCCCCATTAGCTACTGCATTACAGCAGCTGTTTATCCTGAGGTCCACAACAACTTTATATTGTGTGACAGTTTACAAAACAGCTTACACATAACACTGAACAAAATAACAGGACTCGACTGAAACACTGACACAGACAAACAAGAGAGCTCCTGGTAATACAATAATTAAGATATATGCAGTTTGGGGCTAAATTTTGCTCTGATTACCTGATGATGCTCCATTATTGTAATTTAAGACCACGTGTTTACATAATACGATACTTTCACATTTGTATGTGTCCATACACACAGTGCATGCGCGTTACAAGGAATAGTTCCCAGGAAAAATAAAATTTTCACCATGCATGAAGGTCAGTACAGTGTATGAATCATATTATATAGGTCATCTTTTCTTGTAGTGTCCTTTGGAAAACACAAAAATATGATTAGCATACTAACAGAAAACCTAATGTGTATCAATGTCGGGTCCTTAATACAAATAGTTGAAGATCACTGTTCTGTAGTAACCCTGAGACTAATATTCTGTTTCTATTGTGCAGTGTGAAGAAAAGCTTTGCCAAAGCAACATGTCGCCTGTTAATTTGGCTTGTTATCGTCATTATTGTGCACTTGACACTGAAACAAGAACCTGTTCCTATTTAAATCTTGACACATTTTGATGCAAAGCTTCCAGTTTCTTTTACCAATGACTGCTGATTTGTTCTTTTCATATTCAACTGTTGCTCAAAGGCATCTTTGTCCCTTTCAGTCGTCAGTTTATTTGAACTGTTGGACAGCGTTTTTGTTCACCATGTGCAACATATATTTGTAAAGAGGACTTTTTACAGCCCAAAAGCATGGCAGACCATTCAGGAATATAGAGTAGTTCCCTCAGACGTCTGACTGGACCCTGTGAAGCTTTTGTGTCAGGAGATTTCTAACTTTTTAACAGCAGTTAATGTATGAATGGGAGAACTCTGACCAGATGGCGTGTGTGCTGTAAATATTGACACACTGTGCTGTAATAGTTAATCCGGGAGTAGCTGAGGTCGGTCCAGCAGTCCAGCAACATCACACCTAAACATTTCACTTGTGTTTTTACTTAATGATACCACAACTCATGTTTACTATGATTTTTTTTATCATTTCAGAGCACAAATGGCAGGTTTCACCATGTTGTCAGGCAGCTGCGAGGCCAGCTGGACCAAGCTGTGTCTCGCATCAGGACCCTGGAGGCCGAACTGAAACATGGGAGGAGCAAACCAACTGAAGTCAACGGATCAGAGGATTGGGCCCCTGTAAGCATTCAGTTTGGTCTCTCACACATTTCATTTTAGATTAACGTACTTTATATTGAAAGAGTAGTTTTACCTTTTGGCAAGTGTGTTTTTTGCTCTC
This sequence comes from Epinephelus cyanopodus, assembly GCA_026686955.1. Taxonomy (NCBI): domain Eukaryota; kingdom Metazoa; phylum Chordata; class Actinopteri; order Perciformes; family Serranidae; genus Epinephelus; species Epinephelus cyanopodus. The sequence goes on along the minus strand of CM048919.1, from coordinate 35,719,421 downwards.
TTGCCAGCCAGTTAGCATAGCCTAGCATAAAGTCTGGACACAGCAGGAAGCAGCTAGCCTGGCCTAGGCTCTGTCTAAAGTAGGGCTGCAAGATTTGAGGAAAATATGCAGCTTGATCTCATAGAAATATGTGACCCCAAACTTTTAGCATTGCATTACATGGTGGTGGCACATAATGTGTTAAATTATGTGGTGGCGGCACGGTTGGGTTTAGGCACCAAAACATCTGGTTTAGGTGTAGAAAAAGATTGTGTTTTTGATTAAAACAACTACATTTGTTAGGCACGGGACATTACAATGTAAAGGAAGCAAGTACGTGAAGTTAACGTTAATTTTTAGTTTCACACTGGACACGAACAGTGGGCTCTTGGGTGAAAGTCCTGTGTATGTTTGACCAATCCACAAGTCCTGCTTCCTCCCTACATGGAATTTCTTGCTCTTTATACTATGTATAGGGTTGTAACATTAACCATTACCCGCTGTATGACGTCAAACCAGAGAATCCATGTGTCCACTGCGACAAAGAGTCCAAATTGTGTATGTTGAAATTCCAAATTAGGCCTTTTTCCGAATGTATCATTTTCCGATTAAGACGTGTGGGATATGCCGGTATTATTCGTGTTTTAAAAGCATTATTTGGGCGTGTATACATCACATTGAGAATATACATCTCAGCTGGGGTTTGCAACATGAGGCCTCTTGCCTGTTTACGGTCAGCTCTGTGTTTTATCATGATACGTTATACACAAAACAACTTGCCAACAGTTTGCAAGGTTGTAGGGTAGAGATGCATGCTCAAAAGAAGAGCCGACATTTCTGGTTGCCTGAAGAATCTCACCTACTTTTAAATATTATGAAAGACTTGGGTATCGACAGGTTTTTGTTTTTGTTTTTTGTGTTGTATGTTTGTTTGTTTTGTTTTGTGTATTTTTTTTTTTATTTTTTTATCAAGAACATTTTTATTTAATTTTAACAGGATTACACAATATTCACAACAGCTGTCAAACTTAAAGCGTATATATGACGGGTACAAAGCGTGAAATCCAATCACAATCCTCCCCATTCCACTAACCCCTAACAGTCAATACCCTCTATCTCCTGAATAGCAGGAAAAATGACGGATGAGCTGAAAGTCAGGCTCCATATTAAAAGAGAGGGGAGATGCCTGTGTAAAAGGCACTTTTAGAATAATCAGGTACTATCAGAGTACACACTGACAGAAAGCAATGAGAAGAAGAAACAAACATTTTGACAGATACAGAAGTATTTCAGAAAGGGGAACCTCACCTTTTTGGAATTTTTTTATCTGGGTTACAAATTGAGTGGCGGATCTTTCCAAGACTAAGGCAGGACATAATGTCGCTCATCCACTGGGTGTAAGTGGCCAGGCAGCATCTCTCCATCTGCTGCCTGTCTGACCAGCAAAGAGGCAAAGACAACGTACGGTATTGGATCAGAGTCAGGTGTACATCATCCTCTCCGGTGTTGCCAAAGAGGGCGACCAGAGGGCTGGATTGCAGGTCAAAGTTGAGGATTGAGGATAAGGTTTGGAAAACGTAATTCCAGTATTTTTCAAGGCTCGGACACGTCCAACACACATGAATAAGAGGAGCTTGCCCTTGAATATTTGTCACAACCAGGGCTCTCATCTGGGTAAAACACTGTTCTATATTTTGACATGATAAACGACATGTTAGGGCTTGTTAACTGGAGTATGCATGACTGCGTGTAAGCTGGAGTACTTGTTTTCATCAGCCGTGTGAACATCTTGGGATTATTGTCTGTTTCAGATAAGGGCAATAACCAAAATATTTCGTGCATGTAAATGTAGTGATGGACTTTGGTGTTGCTCCCATGGATCCGCACACGTTCAATTATGAACACATTATATACCGCCACCATATAACGTGGTGCTGAGTGATTGATGTCGTTTCACGTATTTTTGTGAGACGTGGTTGAAAATACGTAAGATGCACTAAAGTTGAATATTGTGATAACTGTATTACTTGCGATACATAAACAGATATGAAAATGTAATGAGTTTTCTGCTGCTGCTAAAAATAAAATAAATACAGGTTGAGATGTCAGTGACGTTTGGATGCAACAGACATTTACGCGCACAGTTGTTGTTGCCTTTCAAGCTTTTTTTTCTTCCACACAAGAAAAACAGGTTTTATTACACAGAGCAACATCGCACAGCAGCTCCTGAGTCACATGTCCAAACAGCTCCATAAACCACTCTGTGAATGTTGACTGAGCACAAATACAGCGTTATGAAAGGAATGGAGGGAGGGTGTAGTGTGTTTTCTGTTGAAGGGTGTGTCCGTTTTTTCCCCATTTACAGGTGCAGATAAAGACACACACATACACACACAGCCTCTCTCTGGAATCCTCCCCGACCGGTGGAGTTTGCCCCGGGCTCAGTAGTCTCATGATAGAGGATATCATTTTAAAGCACCCCAGTTGCTTTGTAGTTCACATGACCTGATCTGAGCCCGTCATGTGAACAGACAGGGTTTAACATTAGTGAAGTATGTGGGAGTAGCAGCAGGTTTAAACATTGGCGGTGTTCAGTACATGTACGAACGAATCTTTTATCAACGGATTTGCCAGCTCAGCTGTTTCACCACTTTACCTCCTCAGAAAAACGTATTAAAAGAGAACAGAAACAGAAACAATCATAACCTGGTAACTGTTGTAAATTACAGCCTGCTGAGCTATTAACTTTATGCACGGTGGTTGTGTAGGCTAGTTTTGACCTGAGCTAAACATGACAGCTGGGCTAACAACAGACTGAACATACTACTAAACTGATGACTATCTGAAAGATAATGTGTTCACTGGTGGTTGCAGGCACTGAAGTGCATTTGAACAGTGATGTGACTGCTTATCTCAGGGGAAGAAAGTGATAAAGAGACATTCACAGAGCTACCTGTAGAGCCAGCATTCTTCATACCGACAGAGACTCCAGAGGGTTTAGACACTGAAAACCAGACATATTTGCTCAGGGTGTTGCCTCTGATTGCAAAGAAGATGATAACAGTGTCATGGAGAAATATGAACTAAAGCCACCAGCTGTCCAACAATGGAGGGAAAGATAGAAAAGTGTTTAAGTGGACACACAGCTTGTCAGTAACATTAGTGGAGGGGAGGAGTTTGACTGCTACTGTCAACGTGTAATTGAAGCCATGTATACAGATGTGACTGTGATTGTGTTTAAGCGCATGTATAGCAGGGGTGTAAGAAAATATCAATACACTTCAGTGTCACAATATTATGTTTTGTGATACAAATTGATTCTCAAAAACACTGCATTGGTTCTAATTAATATTTCATCGTAGAATCATCCTCTTTAGATTGCGTGCTTTCAATCTGAAATTCCATTTATAAAAGTTTGAGTAAAATAAAGCTAGAAATTTTTTTATTTCATAGGCTTAAACCAGAGAATGTTTTACATTTTTGTATGATAAATGACTTAAAGCTGCTCTAATTAATATTTCTGCACAAAAAAATGGACCAAAAGTTGTACAATATGAAAGGTGTTTTTTTTTCTAGTGATCTGCTGCTACATTATAAATCAGGCCTCTCAGATGACCCGGGACACGTCTGCTTACCATCACCAGAGTCAAAACGAAACACATTTTTCTGTTGATTGATAACTGATTAATCAACTAATTGGATCAGCTTTAACATTAACATTGTCCAAATATTGAAGTATTGTTTTATCTGGGGTGAAGCTTAGGTATTGTAGTAGCAGGAGAGGAGCAAAGACGGAGCACGCTGTTTAATTACTGCCTTTAATTGTGCAAGCAGACTAATGTTTCGTATCGTGTTAGCACCAATTTAGAAACATTTCACATAAAACCCTGTAAAAGTGCAACTATCAGCTGATTAATTGATAAATTGACTGCAACAATTTTTATGCTAGATTAAGCATTTAAGTATTATTAAAGCAAAAATACCAGATATTTGATGGTCTCAGGTTCTAAAATGGGAAAATATGCTGCTTTCTTGTTTCATGTTGTAGTATCTAATACATTTGGGTTTGTTGGACAAAACAAGGCATTTAATGATACCGTGAAAGGCTTTTTTCACTGTCACCTGGTGTTTTTAATAATTATTAGTTGTGGCACCTAAACCCAGGCCTTAGGATCTGGAGTATGTCTCACTCAGCAGTTCTCCAGAGTGATTCATTAACACAGTTTGACTTTTAAAAGGAAACCATTGTCATTTGTTTCCCTCTTTCCTCCAGTTGCTCCAGGAGGAGGGTGGCAGCGCCCTGCTGCAGAGCCTCGGTCACTCCCTGCACAGCCGTGAGCGTCTGATCCAGGTGGGTGAGGTGATGAGGGGAGACAGGACTCAGTCATGCACACAGCAGTGGGATCTTCTGCTGCCGCTGCTGGAGCTCTGGCTCAAAGCTCACAGGAATGTTGTTTGTCTTTTGAAGTCACTGTACGGCCTTAAAGTGGCAGTGCCAAAACTGCTTTGTCTGTTCACCACATTGTAGCAGTGACACTGAAGTATGTTTTCTTAGGCTTTGATCATGACTGCGTTTATTTTTAGCTGCCTGGTAGGTTGATGATTTACAGCAGGGATTTTATTGGACTGTTGATAGCTGTGATGCGTGATAGCTGAAGGGCTGAAGCAAACAGGACTGTCCTGTCACAAAGACAACCAACGACTTTCTTATCTGACGCAAAGGGTGCTTGAATGAATAACACTGTATAAAAGATTATGAATAAGTGGCTATAACAAAGTCCCTGTTGCACTTTTACCTGTGGTTTTATATCCTGTTACACTGATAACTTATTTTATTTGTGAAAAATATGTCTTATTAGTTGTGAAGATCTCAAAGATTTCAGTCCTGGTTTATTTGGTGACACCTGTGGTTACTTGTGGTAACAGCAAGTGCAGTTTAATACTAGATTACAGGTCCCACTGTTCTATAGGGCAGCAAAACAAATTATTGTTGATTTAATAAAGAAGTCAGGCAATAATTATCCTTTATCCATAATTCTGTGAGCAACCATGACCCAGTTTTAAGCTGCACACAGCACGAGTCTGCAGACAGCAGGGCACGGTGAAGGGAGTTGGTTACCTCACTAAGTTGGAAGTATGCAGCCTGCAGCTCACTGTGGCTGCTCCTCACTGTTTCATTGCTCTCTGCAATATTTCAAACAGATCCTCTGTCACAAAATGCCAAAAATGCCCATTGTCTTGTTTTGAGGAAATATTTTGATAGATGATAGCGTTTAAGTGCTAAGCTCAGTGTAAACACATTGCATTGTCAGTGACTACTTCATGTTAAAAGTCTAAAAAAGGCAAACAACAATGAAGCAATATTATATCAATTGGCCAAAGGAGGGCGCTATAGCAACCGATTGAAATTGCAAACTTTGAATGGGCATATCTCATGCCCTGTATGTCGTAGAGACATGAAACTTTGCACAGAGATGCCTCTCCTCATGAGGAACACATTTGCCTCAGAGCCCATAACTTCTGGTTATATAGATTTTCAGCCATTTTGAATTTTTTGAAAAACACTTCAAATGGATCTCTTCCTAGGAAGTTTGAGCGATCTGCATGAAACTGTGTGAACATAATCTAGGGACCAATATCTAAAGTTGGAAAACATACTAAAACTGAGCTTCTATAAGGCAATGAATATTGCGAAGGGCGTGGCTCATCACATAAAGGTGTATAACATCTCAAGGGTTTCACCCATCACCACGCAACTTTGTAGGCATATGACCACACATAATCTGAGGGGACCCCTCCATTATTGACCCCATCAAACAAAATGGGGGCGCTAGAGAGCTCATTTCTTATCTAGGCCTAACTGCCATATGGATTTTTACTAAACTTGGTAGATATGTAGAACAGGACGCCTCAAGGTGACTGGAGAAATTTAACTCTAATTGGCAACTGGGTGGTGCTGTAACAACAGAAAAATGCTGAAAAATGCTGAAAAATGCTTAAAAATGCGACCGATCGCTGTGGCTGCAATCGTACTATCAAATTCCTGAAAACTCTGTCTGAATACATTGCTCTTCTTAATGGGTTCAGTTGACTATTTAATCTGCAATTTCCTATGACCTGTATCCCAAACACACACCATGTGAAACTGGTGGGTATGGACTAGTTCTTCATGAATTGAAGAAAATTGTCACCAGCTCATATGCTCAATCACCACTGTTACTTAATTCAGTAATAGATAGTTATTCAATAGAAATTTATTCAAATGAAAATCTTTGACATTATTAGCTTGGCGTAGCATAAACACTGGAAACGGGGAAATGGCTGACCTGTCTCTTTCCCCAAAACACAATATAACATGTTAATTAGTGAGCTGGTTGACAGAACCAACTAGCTGGTGGCTGTGGCTTCATATTTACCACACAGACATGAGAGCAGTATAAATATTTTCCTTTAACTTTCACCAAGAAAATAAATAAGCGTATTTCCCAAAATGGTTGGATTAGTCCTTTCAAAATATGCAAACACTCCACCCAGCTTGCAAAACAGTGGGTGAGTCTGGTGGTTTGTACAGATTTTGAGTTTCAGGGTGAGTAGATAAATTATGAATGTGGTTGCCTGTTTGATGGAGTTTTAGATTTGTGACTGCACGGCCTGATGTTTGCAGTGGTTCTCATTTACATACATATCAGCCTGGCTCTTGCCTCTACAGTACCACAGTAACACTTGAGTTATTATGTTACTGTGTACTGATTCATGCTTGGCTTTATACACTTTGCATTTTACAAAAAGCCACACTTAGGTCAACCTCAAAGGTCCAGAGTGTAGGATTTAGGAGGATATACTGGTAGAATATGATATGATAGTGGGTTTCCTCCAGGTGCTCCAGCTTCCTCCCACAGTCCAAAGACATGCAGGTTAATTGGTGACTCTAAATTGTCCGTAGGTGTGAATGTGAGTGTGAATGGTTGTCTGTCTCCATGTGTCAGCCCTGTGATAGTCTGGCGACCTGTCCAGGGTGAACCCTGCCTCTCACCCAGTGTCAGCTGGGATAGGCTCCAGTCCTTCCACAACCCCTTTCTGGACAGGCAGCTACAGAAAATGAATGAATGAATGAATAATAACTATGTTTTCTTGTGTATAATCATCTGAAAATAAGAATCATTGTGTTTCTGCTACTTTAGAATGAGCCATTTATATCTACATAGGGAGTAGTTCCTTATCTAAGGTGATCACCATGTTGCACCGCCATGTTTCTACAGTGGCCCAGAACAGACAAACCAAACACTGGCTCTAGACACGGCCATTCGCATTAGTCAGAAGTCCCTCTATAATGAAAGCGTGAAACTGCTTCATTCAGTGTTTTTACCAGTTTAAATCAACAAGTCGAATCTCTACGGATAGTTCAGCTCACTCTTGAACAAAGAATATGTAAGGAAATTTAACCAGGAGAGTTTTCAGCTGGTTGCAATCTGCAACCCTCACCGCTAGATGCCACTAAATCCCCCTAAATCTTACACACTGTTCCTTTAAATCTTTAAACTTCCACCTAACAGTGCAATTAGTTGAGCATGTTTGCTATTTTGCACCAAGCCGACAGATGTTTCCTCTCTTCCAGGAGTGTATGGGTCTGATCAGGAGGCTGTGTGTGGAGGAGGGAGCAGGGACTGAGCTGGCCGACAAGCTGACTGAGAAACTGACGGAAAATCTGAAGGAAACGCTCTCTGTCAACAAGGTCAGAGCTGATGCTGTCCTTTCCCATACATGCTTCTTACTGGGTCTGCTATGATGACACATATTACCCACTCACTAAAGCTCAGTTATCAGCATGAGCAGACGGGCTTTTCACCTAGTCACCAGACTAGATGCTGCTTTCCCTGAAGGCTTTTGTATTAGCAGTGCAGGTCTTGTGATGGGTGTTTGTTTTTTTTTACCTCAGGCCTGCAGGAGGTTTTACCAGTCTGGCAGTAGCATGGCAGCAATTTCCTCCAGCTCTGTGGAGAAATTCTGTCTGGAATTACACACTGTGTTTTGACTTTTGACTCCATTGTGTCTGTCACTAAATCACACAAAAATCATGCAGATGTTTTGACATGACCTGACTGTTGTTTTAGACTGGCTGGAAAAAGCTGGAATTGAAACATCACTTTAAATACATCCATATATATTATTCTGCTCATCCAGGCCTGAGTTGTGTTGGTTTCATTGTCTATATTGTTAGAAATTACTCTTATATGCTGCTGGGAAGTCTGAAAACAACAATAAATTCAATGCTGTATCATCGCTACTGTTTTTCATATTTTGGCTGGTATGTTTGTGGAATAATTATTCTGTGTAGTATTTAAAAGATCTTTAAAAGTATTTAAGTTAACGTAGTAAACCCTGCAGAAACTCTCACCCCAAAATCAAAATTCATATTTTTCCTCTTACCAATACTTCTATAAATCAATCTAGATTGTTGCCAATTGTTGGAGATATATATATCTGCCGAATAGCGATGTCTGCCTCCTGTTTTTTCATTCTGTCCTTATCTAAACAAGGCCGAAATAAAAAATGCACATGCAGTTATTAAACTGAACACAGAATGGAATAATGATTACATATGGACAATGCTGTCACCCGTCTGTGTTGTGGTGAGCATATTGTATTGAGAATAAATGGATTGCCAAATCCAAAGAGATGAAGCACTCTGGAAAAGCTGAACCTCTGGAATGTTTTTGCTTTAAGATTTACCCTGCAGATGTATTTAAATCTAGATCAGATGTAACTGAGATGTTTTATGATCTGTAGGCTGCCCTGCAGACTTTGAGCTCTGAAGTGACAGAGAAGGAGAAGAGCATGGAGAAGGAGATCGAGGCGCTGAGGAAGGCTGGAAGAGACCGAGAAAGAGACCTCAACACACTCAACACCGTGCTGCAGTGCAACCAGGATGTCATCAATGTACGAACACACACACACACACACACACACACACACATTAGAAACCGGGGATGGAGTTGCATGTGTAGTTCAAAACACACACATACACATTCTCACCACATTCAGGCAGCGTGTACAGTTTCACTTTGTCCCATGCACAGTTCACTCTGCATGTACTTGGAAGTTTTCTTCAGGTGAACCTGCATTTTGTCTTTGCTCCAGGACCTGCGAGTGGCTCTGGGGGAGAAGGAGCGACTGCTGCAGGAGGTGGAGAAGGAGAGGGAGGTGTGGAGACAGAGAGACCGGGCCCTCACTACTGTCCTGCAGGAGAAGGACACTCTGATCCAGGAGCTGGAGAGCAGTCAGAAAGATGTACAGGTGATTTACAACGGTGTAATTTGGAGATAGGGGATATAGCGTGTCTCCCTCACTCTTCAAAGGGATACATAGTGTTCACTTAACATCCTCCATCTTTTAAATAAAGTTGCAGAGCTTGTATTCTCTCTGTATTCTTGAGTGAAGGAAACTGTCACTTACAACATGTCATTTTCCTCCACGCTCTCTCTGACTCTGTGATCGGTCAGGGGTTGGCAGATGACGGAGAGGGAAACAGCGCCATCCTGTGTGAGGAGGTCACCAAACTCACCACAGCTCTGCAGGAGTACCAGGACATGGTGCAGGTGAGATATTAGCATGAGGAGAGGATTTAAAAGTTTAATAAATTGGAGAGAAATCTGAAAAACAAAAAGCTGCCAGCAATTTTTCCCTGACACTCTCATATTTGAGAAGTAAAGATCTGATGCAAAACTGATTTAACTGGTTTAAAGTAAAGCCGAAGTGATTCGTTGGTTAATCAGTTAATCCATTTGCTTTTCTTTGTCGTTTATTAAAACTAAACATTTTTTGGTAAAACAAATCAAGACCTCTGAAGTTATCATAGTGGGCTTAGAAGTTGGATGGATGTTTTTTTTTTTTTAAATTATTTCATAGATTAAACAATGCATCAAAAAATAAATTAAAGATGAATTGATAATTGAAATCATAGTATGAAATGGCCACCAAAATATACAGTACGGTCACACTAGAACAGCGTCAGCCGGCTGGAATGAAGCAGGACATAAATTAATTAAAGGAAAAACAAATTATATTTTTTTGTACAGATTAAAAAAATGTATGTGTATTATATTTTTCTATGCTCCCATTATGCAGATAATTGAACAACTTCTGTAACACAAGTAACAACACTTTTGTTTGATTAATATCTGTAATGTGATCACTGAATTTATAACAGCAACTGGCAGACACAGACAACAAATCATCTCAGCCTTTCCAACTATGCCTTTTTCTTTTTCACTAGAGTCAGCAGGAGAGTCACAGTCAGACGGTGTCCTCTCTGACGGATCAACTCAGAGACACCCGGCGGGAGCTGAGGGAGAAGGAGAGGGAGAAGAAGGAGGCCGATAGAGCGTGGCAGAACAGCAGAGAGGACAGAGACAGAGCGGAGAGGAGACTGAGGGACAGCCTGGAGAAGAGAGACAAACTCATCGAGGTAAAGTACTGCGTGTTGTCTCAGTATTCGGGGTGTGTGTGTATCGACAAGGAACGAGATGTTTGTCTAACATACTGTAGACCACAGAGCTATATTAAGTCAGAGTTAACTAACTTTAAAGCCACATTTTCTAAATTGAAAATATCAAACGGCAGTATTGTAACACATATAAATCCCACCCATCACACTTTCATGTTCACCCCTCCTCTTCCCCAAACTCCCAAAGAAAATAAATTTTAAAAAAAAACTTAAAATTGAATTAGTAGCTTAATTGTGTGTATACTTACAAATAAAATATAAAATACACATACACGTATGAAATGTATAAAATTATATCTAATATCTTTAGAGCTGCAACAATTAGTTAATGATGAGTTCATTGACATAACATTAATCTGCAGTTGTTTTGATAATCAATTAATCGTCTTTTTCCATGCAAAATGAGAAATAATTTAAAATGTGAGGATTTTCTGTGTTTCTCTTTTTTCTGTCAGTGTAATGTGAATACTGAAAACTGGGTTTGGACTGTTGGTTGGACAAAACCAGGAAATCATAATTGTGTTTTCTGCTGTCAAATTGAGCCAATAATTAACTGATTAACTGAAGAAATAATTGGCAGATAAATTGATTATGAAAATAATCCTCAATTACAGCCCGAAATATTTCTCCCCACAGACGTATTTCACTTTTAGTTCATGACGACATGCTGCTAAATATGAAATATTTGCCAAATATCGCATAAAGGAACATTTAAAGGCTAAGTTCGGTTTTTTGACACCTGGGCCTTATTTTTAGGAATAAATACGCTCGTAGACTCACCCAGATGATTTTGGTGGAGCTCGGAGCCGTTTTCGAGCAATTTAGATCCATCCGACGGCGTCTTCTCTCATGCCATAGAAGCGGACGGGGCCAAAACATCGAAGCCCCTAAATTAGACATTATCTGCTGCGAAACTCGCTCATTTCACCTACATTTTATAAATGAATGGCCAGTGTTATCACCATGTCCGCTCAACTTCCTTGTTATGGTCATCCGGGGCTTTACAACGATGGGTCACTTTTGGTGACGTCATAGACGTGCGCCGCAGGAGCGCAGTCCAGCCGGCGCTAGGCTAGGCTAGGGCTACACGGGTACAAACATGGTTCGTCATTGCGTTTTTCCACTTTGTCCAAACAAAATGACTAGGTGGACAAAGTTCACATTCAACAGGCTTCCTTTGAAAAACCCGGAGTTACTAAAGATCTGGCTTGTTGTCCTGAAAATGGACCCGAATATTGCTATGGAAGAACTGAGGAGGGTCAGTCACCGGGTCTGCAGCGCTCACTTCGCTCCAGAAGACTTCATTACGAAGACGACAAAGATAAAAGGCCAGGAAGCTCAGCGTCAGTACCTCAGGAGGAATGCCATCCCGCTTGTTTCAGAGGGCAAAACAGACGCAGCGGAGGTAATGCATTTCTTTTGAAGATGTAATAATATTGGTCGATAACCAGTGCACGTCGGCCAGCGTATAAAGCTCTTGTATAAAATGAATAGCTATCTTCACGACCTATGTCTGAGCAGGAGTAGCCTTCTAAAAATACATTCCTGCAAAAGAATACTGCACTGTAACGCAATATAATTTACTCTAGTCCATGCTAGTTTTTGAAAAACTAACTCGCAATGCATATGATATGGTTATTCTCTGCAGGCAATAAATTGTGACTCGAGCGGCAATCACCGCGGGTCTGCATTGTTAGCGCACACTTACAAGTAGTCATATGCTTTCTCCAAAACTAATTGTCAGTAGTTTCGACCGTTATTTATTTATAAAGCAAACACTCATAGAAAATATACCCTTTTTGCATTTGTATGGGCTACTTACTCTATCGAAAGTTGTCCGTTCGGTCCTGCTGGCTTCGGCTGCGTCTGCCAGTTGACTCTCGGGACATAAAAAAAGTCTCTACCACAGCACGGTTTGTCATGGCAGAAAAATCTTCCAGTGTAGTGAGACACGTATTTTGGGGGGCATCAATACGTGTTTCCTCTGGTCTCAAGTCCCACTCTGAGCAGCAAAGGCTCTCTTCTGTTGTCTGTGGCGTGCAGTGTTCACAACAACACCACCAGTTAGCCCCCATTCGTGGACGTGCAGTGGTCGCTTGTTCTCTGGCCAGCTGTTCGGCTCTTTCCCTCTGCATCCTCCTTTCAAATAGCTCCTTGTTGGTGTATTCTGGCTCAAAACGATACGGGCATCCATCATACTCAGAGTCGTCATCAGACACTTCTACATCGGATAAATATTCCGTCATGTTGCACAAGAGTAGCTGTATAGCCGTATAGCCTAGCCTAGCGCCGGCTGGACTGCGCTCCTGCGGCGCACGTCTATGACGTCACCAAAAGTGACCCATCGTTGTAAAGCCCCGGATGACCATAACAAGGAAGTTGAGCGGACATGGTGATAACACTGGCCATTCATTTATAAAATGTAGGTGAAATGAGCGAGTTTCGCAGCAGATAATGTCTAATTTAGGGGCTTCGATGTTTTGGCCCCGTCCGCTTCTATGGCATGAGAGAAGACGCCGTCGGATGGATCTAAATTGCTCGAAAACGGCTCCGAGCTCCACCAAAATCATCTGGGTGAGTCTACGAGCGTATTTATTCCTAAAAATAAGGCCCAGGTGTCAAAAAACCGAACTTAGCCTTTAACAAGAACAAGTCAATGTCAGATGGTTTTGTTATGAAGGCTGAAAATATCTCGCAGTACAAATGTTGTTGTGCCGGTTTGGTCTGGTCCACCGTAATGATCTTTAAATTAGCTGGATGCTTGTTGAGATGATTCATGGAGTTACTATTGTTGTGCAGTGTGACACTTCTCTCCTCCACACACCACACACTGACCGGCCCTGTCTATGTACTCTATTCAAGCTCACTTAAATGCAGCTGTGATTATAATAATGATATAATTGCCACTGAAGGTAATTACTGTCCGAAGACAAACAAGCAAGAAGTACAAATACACCCTGAGCCACTCCAGCACAGTTGAAAGGAAAAAAATCTTGATTTTGAAATTGAAATTGAGATTGGTTGATTGCAGTGTTGATCCTGGAATGGGATGTGGGATGTTGATCCAGGGGCATGTTCTACTTGGCAAAATCACATTGTTTTCACAGACATGCATCTAAACTGTAAGTGCAACTTGACTGGTTTACTGATGCAAAGAACCGCAAGGCAGTAATTCTAGTTTTTTGTTTGTTTGTTTGTTTTTTTACATTAAAAATGTTTAACAATACCACATCAGTGCCAGGTCTCAACGACAAATCTTCCAGCCACAAGATGTATTTTGATTAAAGTGAGAAAGTCATTCCCAAATAATATCGAGAGTTAAAAAAATGAAGCAACCTCATGTATTTCAACCTGATGATAAAAAAACAAAAATGAGAAAAGTTGGTCAACAAAATAATGTAAGTTGAGATAAGTTGGGGATATTTTTTTTCTTCCTACTGTCAGCAAATCTTACAAAAAGACAAAAAAACTATTGCAATTATAGCTCCTGCTAACAATTCTGTGTGAAATGTGTGTGATAATCAGAGCTTCATTATAAATACTTGGTGATAGTGACTGACATCATTTATTCCTCTTCCATGTAGCAAATCCTGTTGGATGCTGAGGAGCGGGACCATCTGTTCAGCGAGCTGCAGCAGAACCTGCAGAACAAACGAGAGCCTCTGACTGCCATCAAACACACACTGTGATAGAGGACGACTGCTGTACTGGCAACATGCAAACTAACTGCACAGAGATGGAGGATTATTTTTGCACTTTCTGCACCACCTTTTTGCCTCTTCAGCATATTTATCGTGTTGTACATTAAGTCTATTTATTTTTATCATTTGCAGACCTGCTTTGTTTTAGTAATTTTCCACAATTACTACTTAACTCTCTGGAGTGAATCAGTAATTTCAGACTTAAGAGAGTCAGACAGCCTGATTGTTGTCAGTATGGAGAGATGTCAGGTATACCTTCTTGTAGCTGGATGTTTAATACTTGATTTAAAAGTCACTATATTACTGTATTAAGTTAATTTTTGAATGTAATGGGTCTAATGGTCAGGCAGTGATTAGATTTCATTCCATGCAGTAGGATTGCTGAGACAAACATTTCTGAATGGTGTGATTGTTCGTGGATCTGAGTAACATTTATTATGTCCTTTAAGACAGGGCCGGGTACGATATGTGAAATCTGAATTTAACTTTCTCTGTTCTGTGAAGGTCTTTGCCTTCGTTGTGTTCGTCTTTCGACTTTATCGGTACAGAAATGACAGTTTTTTGTTTACAGTGCTATGATAGCGCTCATGGAGGGGAACACTTAGGACCAAAATAATATTTTTAACCCTTTTTTCTGCTTTTATGCATCTTTTTTTTCCAACTATTCTCAATTATCGTCAGTGTTTACATGTCTTATGTTGTTGTTGTGGGACTTATAACTGGAGACATTATATTTCTTTTAGCTCAAGAGAATTAAACACTCTGATCCAAATAACTCAACAGATGCTGTTATTTCATGAACTATCATGGACAGTATGATTGGTGATGCCGCTGGTTCTGGGAGTTTTTCCCTAATCTCTATACCCATTACAAAATGTTATTAAAACAAAATCTATTAAATGTTAGTTACCGTAGAAACAAGATTTGCTGGGATAGTGTAAAAATAATTTAGGTCTGTGCGTGCAATGTCAATGAAAGAGATACATACCACTGCATACCACATACCACTACATGACCACAAAAGGATGGGAATGAACTGCAAAGAGACACAAAAAGCTACAAAAAAAGGGGGAAATACAACCAGAAAGACACAAAATGACCTCAAAGAAACAAAACCACAAAAAAGACAAAAAGATTGAGTCAAAGTGATGCAAAATGACCTCTAAGAGACACAAAATGACCAAAAAATGAACTCAGACGAACACAAAGTCCTATCAAAAGGACACAAAACGACCACAAAGACCAACAATTAACTCAAACTGACACAAAATGACCATAAAGAGACACAAAACCACAAAAAGATGCATAATGACTTCAAAGAGATGTATAACAACAATCAAAAAAAGAGGCAATACCAGGACAAAGTCTGTGTTTCTTCCTGTGTAGGTCTTTTGCATATCTGTGTTCAGGGGTGTCTCATAACCTGTCCATGGGTTTATGTGGTTATGATAATAATAATAATAATAATAATAATAATAATAATAATAATAATAATAATGATAATAATGATGATAATATTTTTTTATTTATTTAAATTACTATACATCATGTATAAAAAGTGCCTTTAAAAAAGCAGGATTTAAAACAATGCAGAATTTAGCAAATCTGAAATAATGTGTTTCCCCCTGTAACATTGGCTAGAAGAGAGGAAACTTGTTCATATTCACAGAGGTTATAGAGTATTATCTGAAGTACACACAACATAAATCATTTGACGACCGGGCTTCATCTGCCTATTATGTTGGGGAGGATACAAATTCTGGCAGACTGGAAAAGTAGTCTTCATCTTCCCAAATGTGACTTCACCCTGTAACACATTTTGGCAGGGGTCTGCTGAAATGTGACTGCCCCCTGTGATTCAGGAATACAAGGGGTGACATTCACAGCATTTTCTGGATTAATACTAGAAGTCACCAGATGCAGGCACACTTAATTTGGTCACCGTCACCCCTTGTATTCCTGAATCACAGGGGCAGTCACATTTCTGCCCAAATGTGACTGCCCCCTGTGATTCAGGAATACAAGGGGTGACATTCACAGCATTTTCTGGATTAATACTAGGAGTCACCAGATGCAGGCACACTTAATTTGGTCACCGTCACCCCTTGTATTCCTGAGTTACAGGGTGCAGTCACATTTTGGCAGGGGTCTGCCGAAATGTGACTGCACCCTGTAACTCAGGAATACAAGGGGTGACGGTGACCAAATTAAGTGTGCCTGCATCTGGTGACTTCTAGTATTAATATTATATTATATTAACTTAATTACTCCTTCAAAATCATCCCATAAGCCAGTCTACAAATTTAAATATATATATATATATATATATATATATATATATATATATATATATATAAAGAAATAAAAAACAACAACAATATTTTAACTAGAAACACATTAATGGCGACGTCACATAGTCAGGAATAAATATTTATTTACAGTTTGTACAGTAAGGGGACAGTAATAATAATAATAATAATAATAATAATAATAATAATAAATAACAACAATAACAATGATAATGATAATAATAATAATATATAAGCTATTTTAATATGATTTTTTTCGATGCTAAAGCAGTAATCAGTTCTCATATAGCGCTACAGCAGCGCCCCTGGTGGCTGTTGGCAGAAATTCAGCGGAGTTTCGCCTCTTGGTATCTTTGTGGGGACTCTTGGGTAAAGATTGCACTCAGGCAAACTAAATCAGACAATTAGAATATACTTTTTGAACTGACTGTATTCAATAAAACGCTTCGTCTTTTAATAAATGAACAATTAATGACGACATGGTTTCTGAATTTATTGTAAAAATAACACCGAGGACTTTAACTTAGAGTTCTCGACAAAGAAGCGGATATTTTCTAACGCAGACATTAAACGTTTCATGTCGATACAACCTGTAGATGTGCTTCGACTCTGAATCACCTGACATGTCTGTAGGAAAATGGATAGAGATTTAACTTCCGGAACCAGGGATGAAGCAGTGGTGTAAAAGCCGGTGTTGAATGACATGACTTCTCCTCACTGTCCAATCACCAAATAGCTTTGAGTTTCTTGTTACTTCAGGAACTGTTGCCATGGAGCTCAGACTTCAACAAGTTTTCAGCCTGCACGCCTCACAGTGCACACATCCATCACAGGGATTTATCAGGCAGCTCATTGTAAGCATTTTAAGGAGGTCTGTGGATCTGAAGGAATGCAGGTCCAGTCGGTGCCCCTCGGCTCTGTCACTATAGGGCCGCAGTCCTGGCGCGATGGGACGGTCCGCTCCATCCGGCGGGCGGAGCGCCTGGTGCGGCAGACTCGGGCCGGGCGGTCGGGGACTTGCAGCCGGCCCCGGAGCTGCAGCGCCACCGCCGGTTTCACCCCAAAGCGCACAGACTGCACAGCGGAAACTACAGATGATAAGATCACAGGGGAGGAATGTGGAGAGAGTCGTGACTGCATCTGCAAAAATAAGATGTCGAGGCCCCGGACTACTGGAGCGATGGTGAGAAAACACAGTGGCGCAGATAGATAAGGCTGCATGACACTCACAAGGAACAATGTCTGTACAAGTTAAC
The DNA here is from genome assembly GCA_026686955.1 of Epinephelus cyanopodus. Lineage (NCBI taxonomy): Eukaryota > Metazoa > Chordata > Actinopteri > Perciformes > Serranidae > Epinephelus > Epinephelus cyanopodus. The sequence continues at coordinate 35,701,672 of CM048919.1, read as the reverse complement.
ACCTGCACTCTATTCATCATCACATAGATTAAAAACAGCTGCACCAAAAACATCTGGCGTATGGACGACTTAGATTGTTTGTTTTTGAGAATTAGGATGAGGTCAGATTAATTAAGAAGTATTTAATTGCACTAAAGTCTACTTAAGTTCCGAGCATTATCAGTAAAATGTAATCAAAAGTATCAAAAGTAAAAGTATTCCTCATGCAAGTTCACTTTGCATTTCTTCTCTTCACCTCATGATTGCAGTCCTATCATTTGTAGACATGCACCAAGTGGAACTAATGTGTTTATATAAACAGACAGTAAACAAGCAAACGAACCGGTTACCTGACAACAGACGTTTCCTGCTTTGTAGCACACATGGCCCCTGTTCCAAGATAACACAACTACTCTTATTTTCAGGTGATTATACATTAAAGAAAATATAATCTATTCCATTTCTGCCAATATATCCCCCTAAAACTTACACACTGGATCTTTAATTGAAGCTATTAAACAAATGTAGGCTACAATATTTCCTCCTGAGATGTGGTAGAGTAGAAGTACAACCTAAAGTTGTATAAAATACTCAAGTGAAGTAACCTACTTGTACCTCAGATTGTACCTAAGCACAGTATCTGAGTAAATGTACTCGGCAACTTTCCATCACTGACTCAGACATGTAGAAATTGCATTCTTACTTTCTTCTGAAGTTCCCTAGTGGCTCCCAGAAGACGCCTGTGGCCCCGTTCCCGCCCACCAGCTTGCGTGAGCAGTGTGCCGGGGCCAGCGTTGCCGTGGCCGGTGACTACATGCGGAGGGTGCGGGAGGTGGAGGGCCAGCTGCGCAGGCAGGCCGGCAGGGTGACCCAGGAGGGCATCAAGCTGGAGAGGGAGAGGGGTCACCTGGAGAGGATGCTGCGCAGCCTCAGGACCAGTCTGACTGTCAACAGGAGGAGCTCGGAGGGGAGGACCAGGAGGCCATCCACTGCTGAGACTGTAGGTTTACTCTTCGTTCTCTGTGCTTTGTTCTTCATGGGATAAATATAGCCATAGAACCAGATGATCCATGAGTGAAACACTGACTCATTTCTTGCCTCAGGGCTGCTGTTTTGTTTCATTCTGACCTTCTTGTGGAGAAAAAACGTATATTTTCTGTACAGCATCACAGGAAAGTTTAAGGGATTTCACCTGCAGGAACATGTACATCATGGTTCTCAACCTTTAAATTATGTTAAGATCCCACGCACCTTATCCTGCGCAGACCCAGTTCTGATATTATCAAACCATTTTTAAATCCTTTAAATGTTTTCTCTGCCACTGCAGCTAAATCCAGCACCAGACGTGGTGTAAGTGATACACCAGACGGATTAATTTATTAAGTTCTGTATTGCGAACTTCATTTGTCAGAGAGGTGATGTGTTTGCTGACAGGTCTGCTCTGTTGCAGGAGAGAGACGGTGCTGATTACCTGTTGTTGTGCGAGAGAAGAGAGCTGGCACAGTTGAAACAGGATCTGGAGGGAGCGCTGAGAAACACACTGACCCAGCTGCAGGTGATTTACAGCGTTACTGTTCTGTCTTCATCGGTTGACTCATTTTCCTTTCAAGCCTCCTGCCCTCACTCTGTCACTGTCACTCTCCTTTCCACTTGCCCCTCCATGTGATTTACTGGCATGAGCGATGGAAGAAAAATAACACTGCCAAAGCTGTCACGCACCAATGACCTCCACCAGTTTCCAGCTTTGGACAGAGATCAAATTATACAAATGCAAAGTGAAATCACTTCGTTATACTTCTGATGCATACTTGCCAAGACGTGTTATGATAATGTCATTAACTTTTACAATAAAGCCAAGAAAACTCTTTAACAAACTACATAAGTCAAACAGCTGAAATGAAGGAAATGAATTGGCAGCTATCAATATACCAGTTAATCGTTTGAGTAAAACAAGATTATAAATTTAACCTTCTTGGGTGTTGAACAAGAAGACATCTAAGGATGTTACCTTGGGGGTTTAGAGAAGTTGTGGTGGATATAATCAGCAGATTAATCAATCCTGGAAATAATACTTGGTTGCAGCCCTAATGTGTGCTTTCCACGTCTCTTCCAGGCTCTGGGTCAGAGCAGCAGACAGCTGCTGGACTGTGCCAGTGAGCGAGCTCGTGTCCTGGAGCTGCTGCCTCACAGCGCTCTGCTGGAGGACACAGCAGCGCTGCTCAGACCCTCAGCAAAACCGACCCCGTCAGCCCCTTTACACCAGGTACAGTCTGGACAGGATCTAAAGCTGTATCAGTCTGTCATGGACCTAACAGTAAAAGCACAACAAACAGAGGTTTTAGGTTTAAAAAAAAATGGGTTTAATTCCCCAAAAGATAAATTTTACAAAGCAAATGACTAAAGACAACAGAACTGTTATAGGGCCTTTAAAAGACGTCAACAAAACATAAATCTACTGAAAAATAAGGCAAGCAAACCTAGACTTTAACCCAGCAAACAGACCCAATGCAATGACACGATGGGGCAACATACTGTATATACTGGCTGATCAGACCACATTAAACACAAAGAGGAGAACTTACATAGACAATAACTCAGGCTGACACAAAGAAACCCCTAATCCCCCCCCATGATGTCTCAGCTCTTACTTTGGTCCTTCTGCATAAAACCAGGCTCCGCCCTCAGTCCCAACTCCAACCAGGAAGTGACTTCAGGTACCTCAAAGACAAAGAGAAATGAATTAATAACTTATAAAAGCAAATAGCCACATAACAAAAGCAAAATGACAGAATGACAGACAATTTTAATCAAACAAACTGGTGCTGTCTGTAGTTTAAGTGACTGCAAACTGAAGGTAACTGAACATGTGGTAATGCTGTGGGTGAGTATGGGAATCATTCAGCCTTTTGTGTGGCTGTGGGCACGGCCATCACACGGTCCCTGCAAGCGAACATGCTGTTCCAACAGGAAATGAAGCCCTCGAGGAGAAAAGAAAAATTACAGAAAAGAGGGAGCATCATTACACGCATCTCAAGTAGATGTTAGGCGATTGGAAAACTCCATAATTGGAAAAATAACACAGAAATATATTCAGTCCATTATTATCATTATTACAGCTTAAAACAGACAAAGTAACTCCTGTATATGTTCAGAGTTCAAATATGTGTACATCATTATCACATCATCTCTCTAACATACTACCACAAAGGCTACTTCCATCACTAACCTACACTTCCCTTAATAATTTCCTGCTCTCAGCTTGCACAGCTGACCTTCCTGGTTTCAAATGACCCGCTGTGTACTCAGAGGTGAAATGTTATCGTAAATGGTAACAGGAGATGCAGTAAGGGTTACGTTAGGATGGTCCCCGCTTGTTAAAAACCTGCTGCTGTTGTCCACCAGATTCTGTTTAAATGACACAATTTTATTTTCTTACATCACTGATTTGTCTTGTCGCAGAATGTAAACAGGTTTTAGAGTCGTCCAATTTGACCATCAATCAGTCACAGCTGCTGAGGGAGAATATCGTCAGATGCTAACCAGCGCCATCACCAGGCAGAAAACTATTCACTGCGCAGTCAATGATGGCCTGGTGAAGAAAATGGCAGAGACAGTCAGTCTGCAGGTAGACACAAATACAACAATGTGTTAAACAACGTTGCATGCATTACAGAAATACTCTGACATCACTTAGATATCAGAATAATAAAACGCAGTTTTCATTTCATTCTGTCTTTTGCAGCAAAACCTGACTTTGATGTCTGCAGCCACCAGGCAGGCCATGTTTCGCAAGCAGAGGGAAATTAACTGTATTCGTCACAGCCACGACAGACTGCAGGTTAGTTTGTGTGTATGTCAAACAGGATGAGTGAGTTTATTTGAGGTTCAGAGACGATGTGCAAAGTGATGTTCTCCCCGTCTTATCCTGCGTACAGGGTCCAGAGTACAGCGGTGACATACTGTCCAGAGAGAAACTCAACAGGCCTCTGGTGCAGGTTTATCACAGACACCCGGGGACACAGTTACCTGAGGCTGCTCATCTCATACAGGTGTTTACTGCTTCCACTATATCTATCCATATATACATTCAAATGCACTCATTAATTATGGTGATGGAAATTTGGCAACCACCCTCATCTTCATCTTTTCATACAGCTTTTTGACCCAGTGATAATAAATAATATTGATTAATGCAGCTTTAATATTTACATCTGCAGCCCAGTTTGTTTTTGTTTTTTTACAACCTAGCAACCTACAAATTACAAATCTATAGTTTTGATTAATTTATTTGTAATAAGCTATAATTATTTATTAAGCTTTTAAAAAGCCATTAATTCCAATTTATAATTTGTAAATATGCCTTATTAGAAAGTGACATTTGAAAACTGCTAAATAAAGTGTAGAATGACAAATAAACTTTTCTGTGAAAAAAGGAAATAAATATGTCAACTTGCACTTGAACTTCTGCAGACAAAAATCTGCACGACTAACCTGAACCAAACCAAAACTGTGTCTCTTAATACAACATCAATATATAATGTAAAGCAGTGTTTCTCAAATGGGGGTACAGGTCCCCCTAGGGGTATTTTGGAGTACTGCAAGGAGTACATGAGCTTTTTAATAAAATGTTAATTTAAGAAATATCAGTCATGCATGATTCCTAAAATAATTATACATAATAAGTTATATAAAAATGTAAATGTTCATTTTGTTAATCCAATCACTGTAAACTTTTAACTGCTGCAACAACTGCAATCACATCCACATTAATGTCTGTTCACTGTTTTTCTACCAAAAATGTTTTGCAGTGGTCAGAAGGTGTATTGTTAATAGAAGTTTGAGAACCATTGTTACAAGAGGTTAGAGACTGAAGATAACCTGGAGCCTCATAAACATACACTGACCTGAATACTGGGAATAACAGCAAACACACACGGTGTGGCGCAAACTTTTTGTCTTCCACAAATCTTTTCTCCTCATGTGTGACAGTAAAGGCAAACACACCAGGATCTCGTCATATTCAAATATGCTGGCAGATGTTCACACCTTATGTTAAAAAAGCCTTCAGTGGTTTGTCTCAAAAAAACCAAACCAGGTTAAATGTGTTTCCTGTGTGTCTCTCAGGGCAGCGCAGTGCTGAGGCGGTGTCTGATGTCCTCTGAGGGTGAGCTGGCGAGGCTGCAGCGCGCCTGTCTGCAGCTGCTGGATGACCAGCACGGCAAGAGGGCAGCAGCTCAGGTGGATGCAGCTGTCATCCGCATGAGGCGTCAGCAGGTCGACAAGCGAGCCATGCCCTCTGTCCTCCAACAGGGGGCGTGCAGAGGCCAACTTCCCCTGTCTTGTGTTCAGTAGGGCTGCAGCATGCATGCAAGTAGAGAGGGATGAGAGCTTTAAGTGTGTTGTGAGAAAAAGGGAGCGGCCATGTACAAAATGTATTGGTTAAATACATTGTTAAATGTATTGGTTAAAGATTAATAAAATAGGATTAAAGCAACAGTTTGTGGTCAAAAGTATATGGACACCCTTGGTCTTGTACATTGAGAACTTTTAGTTTTAGTTTGTCATGGTTTGGGTAAGGTCCGTTTGTTAAATTAAAAAACATTTTTTATGCTACGGCAAAGCAATTTAAGCGAAGAGTGCTGCCAGCTTTGTAGCAACAGTTTTGGGAATGCCCTTACCTGTTTCAGATACCCCCAGTGCACAAGGTCAGGTTCATTAAGAAATTCTAAGGATTTGTCTCAGATATGTTAAAGGTCCAGGTGTGTAGGATTCAGGGGTATCTACTGTCAGAAATGGTATATAATATTCATAACTATGTTTTTATGAGTTTATAATCACCTGTTTTTGTTACTTTAGAATGAGCCATTTATATCTACATAGTCTGACTCACCAGATATAAACGACAACAAACAACCTAACAACTTACACGCTGAAACTGCTGTGTTTCGACTAAGATTTGGATCCTGCAGGAAGGCATGCCTGTTTTGTTCCTTCAGTAAATTGTTGTAAAGATATAATATAATAAGTTATAAAACAACCTGGGAACACATCCCGGGAAAGCCCAGATTAAATCTTGCACGACTCTCGAGCTGGATCTGTTTTGTAACACGGCCAGTCGGGGTTGAGTTGGCACATCTTTTAACTGTGGCAGCGGCTTCACACACGTACTGATCCGTTCCACTTCATACGAGCACCACGAAAACCTCATACAGCCAGCAAATAGTCTGTGGTTTCATTGGGTTAAGTGAGCTCATCCAGCCTTAAAGTATAGTCATGCTTCACCTCTAGGGCTCTTATCAAATGATGTCTTTTTTATCACTAAAAGCTGAATCACACAGTGACGTACTGTACGACTGTCTGTGTTTTTTGTGGTGTTCTCTTTTGCGGAGCCATTGTAATGACAGTGCTCACCTACCCACGTGCAAATATTCCACCAAAACAACTTCACCCCCAATGCAATTTTGCAAGGGCACGGTCGCCACATCCTGGGCTTAGCACCATCCATGATGGTTGCAATTGGTTTAAGGACGCACAAACAAGCCAGAGGGTTTTTTCTTTATGGCACAAAGATAAGCAGTGATTCCAGGACCTATCTCCACTCTGCTGTGACTGCGCAGTGGAGCTAATAATGGACAAACTGTGGCTCTAGATGGGGCCATTCACGTTTTCACATTGGCCACCATAGTTTTCCTACATGCTTGGCACATGTTGGCACAGGGGAGAATTTTCAGTTCTGCAACCTCACGGCTAGATGCCACTAAATCCTACACACTGGACCTTTAAGAAAGCTGAGAGAAATGCAGTAAAAAATAAATAAACAGCACTTTTAATGTCATGTCTTTATATGTGACAGACAAAATTGTCTTTTTGCAGCACATCCCAGCCACCTGTTTTATTCGTTGTCGAAAAAAATGGCAAGATTTTATTTGCTGTAACCATTTCATCGTGGTCTAATTCAGTTATCTTTACTGCAATTAAACATGACCCTGATAGGAACAATGGCCTTCTGTACAGCTGAAAAACAGAAAAAAGAGATGGTGTAATATCTAATGTGATTATCTTATTTAACATGATTATCACATTTCTCAGTGAAAACCATTTATTTACTTATTAAATTAAAGTATTGGGAGTTCACTTCAAGATATAACTGCCTTTTTTTGTGAGCCAAAACAGCTTTAAAGGCCTGTGAATTTAATTTCCTTTTTATAAAGTGAAATCTGTGCTGTTCTTACCTCCTGCTCAGATATCTAGTCATGGGACTGCAGGTCACTTGACAGCCCTCCTACCAAACCTAACGTCTTTCATTAAGAAATAAGACATGATTTAATAAACCTGCCCTGTTTTACCATAGTAGACATCACATGTCTTGTCATTCTGTGAAAAAAAAAACATGACATACGTGGACATTTTATATAGATTTTAACCTAAACGAGAGTGTGGTTCCCTCACAAAGCCCCATTGATTCTCTTTCATCTGAATGGGGCTATTCTCAGCAGGACAGTGAGCCCAGGCAGTAATGTCAAGTCATGGCTGTCACCGGGAGGCTAACAGCGTAACTGAATTATAAGTATTGGGGTGTGGAGATTCCTGGAGTTAAGTGACAGAATATCAAGAGCAGCAGAGGAGATTTTACCTTCAGATCTCTGCAGCTGAGCCAGCTGAGGAAGCTGAGAAAGCCCAAATAACGCTGGCCGGAAACCAACTCATAAAGACGGAGACTTCAGCAGGTTTCTTGTGTTCAAGATGAATACAGCTGGTTTGTTCCAGTGAATAACAAAGAAACGACGACGATAAGAGTTGAAGAACTGAGCTGCAAGAATATATTCTCCCTGCAAGACAGAAAAAGTCAGTGATGTCGAAGCTGGTTTGTCCTCTGCTTCTCCTTTGTTTACTTCCAGCTGTGGGTAAGTGAACTAAACACGAGTGTGTGTTTGTGTTTGTTTGTGTGGATGAATGTACAAAACATGCATGATATTGCTAACAGAAATACTTAAGCTTTTGCAGCAATAGCTAATAGTAAGGCTAAAACTAATGATTATTTTTTATTATTGATTCATCTACCAGTTATATTCAATAACTGATTAACTGTGTGGTGATAGAAAATAGTCATGATTTAGCATCACACCTCACCAGAGCCCAAGGTGACATCTTTATATGTCTTGTTTTGTCCGACTAAAAATCGAGGATGTTGAACTTACTGTGATGTAAGACAAGAAAACCCAGCAAATCCTCACATTTGAGAAGCTGGGACCAAACTTTTTGGGGTATTTTGGCCTGAAAACTCAAGCAATCAATGTATTATCAAATTAGTTGCCTCTGTATCAGCAATGAAGGTTTCTGTTTGATACATTTCAGCTTAGTCATTAATTCATTTTCTCTTTTCTTTCTTTTTAGCTAATTTTTGAGCTATTTAAATTCAAAGCATCTGTCCTTCCCATCCTGTTTTGGCTCATAATCATGATGTCACTGCAGCTCTTCTGCAAAATTAAACTCTTTAAAGGCATTTTTTGTGTTAACCAACATGTCTGTCCTTCAGTTCCCCTCTTCTGTTACACCTGTGTGTTCCCTGCCATCTCACCTCTGGACTGCATCAGATACCCTCTCAAGTGTCCACCCGGGCAGGTCTGTCTGTCCAGCAGAGCTGTGGGCCAAAGAGGTGAGGGCGCTTTGAGTCACTTAACAACATTTAAATATATCAAAACTGAGAAAAAGAAGTGAAAACGGAAACAGGCGGGGAGAAGTGTGGTTTCTTTTCAGCGTGCCGTTGTGCGAGTCTGTCCCAAACTGATGTTTCTAACAAACTCGTGATTTTCAGGAGGCTTCCGTGTGGTGTTGTACGAGAAGAGCTGCATCTTGCCCTCCTTTTGTGGAATCACCGGTGAAAAACAGGCCATGGGACTCAACTTCACCTTCACCAACGACTGCTGTAACACACACCTGTGCAACGGAGCTGCAATACCTGCTACCTCCTGCTGGACTGGCACAATACTCACACTTCTTATTTCATATGTGCTTTGGTGAACAGAAAAATATGTGGAAGAGAACTAGTTAAACACATGAATTTGCCTTTTCTGCCATCTTAATGGACTGACATTGTTCTCAGCGTCTTTTTAGTAACTGTGCACTAATCTGTGCTAAACCATAACCATATCTGTGAAACAGAAAAATAATATTTTTCTCTAATCATTGCTAACGACGTCTAAAGACCTGCCCTACTACTTGCAGAGCTGTTTCTGAAGTGGAGAGTGGAAGTGAGTGTAACATCTGTTGCTTATGTTCCCATGATTTAGTATTTTTATACAAACTGTGACAAAATAAACTACCTCTACCTACTTTTCAGTCAAGTTAGTCTGAGAGGGCTCTACAGTGTTGTATGGAAATATGTACACAACAGGCCTCATGCAGGAAGCAATATCTGAACACATTTTCTCTTATTTTTATTTGTATCCCTAATTTGTTCTTACTTTATTTGTACCCACTAACTTCTGGGATTCACCAATATTTTCTTAATTTTGCTGTTCTGTGGTCGAGAGCACTCTTACCTAGATAAGAAAAAAAACCATCTTGTTCTCCACTGTTCTCAATTTGTTTGTCCAACACAAAGAAACGTAAGTTTTATATATGAGGAAGATTTAAAAAAAAATGCACAAACATCACAAAATCCAATTTAGATTAAATCTTAGAATAACTATAATGATTAGATTATCAAACTGTGATTTCAGTTACTGTGCGTTCCTCTGCTGACCAGTGCTGGAATGTAACTAATTACATTTACTCAATACTGTATTTAAGTACAAATCTGAGGGACTTTTACTTTACTTGAGTATTTTAATCTCATGTAGCTTCCTCCCTCTACTTCACAGCACTTCAGATGAAAATATTATACTTTTTACTCCAATACAATTATTTGATAACTTTAGTTACGTTAGATAATAAGATTTTTGCACTCAAAATATATGGAAATGTACAAGTGCAGCTAAAACAATTAGTCGATTGATTAGAAAATTAATTGGCAACTATTCTGATAATCTTTTAAGTCATTTTTCATGCAAAAACATTTCATGGTTCTGGCTTCTCAAATATGAGCACTTGTGGCTTTTCCTTTTAATTATTTTGATTAATTGAATTGATTTAAAATCTTCTGCATGTACTTTTAATACTTGAATACATTTTCCTGATTTTTACTGACTTTTACTTAAGTAACATTTTCAATGCAGGATTTTTTCAGGTAAGTTATTAGCACTTCTACTTAAGTAAAGCATGTAAATACCTCCTCCACCACTGCTGCTAACAAACCATACAGCTTCGCAAATGTTATGCCATAGCTGGGTTTACCATCGTGCTGACACTCTGGAAAATCATGTTTAAGTTGCTTATCAATACCTTGATTTCGCTGCTGCTGAAGTTCTTCTTCGTCTTACAGCCTTTTTGTTTGAGGCATCTCTCCAACTCTTGGCAATACGAGACAGTAATTGCACATGGCACATCACATGCCCTTATGAAGTGTTTAGGGGCGTTACGTATGCTGAAAGGGTAACTCATGCTCAAGTGGCACACCTAGGAAAGAGCAGATTTGGTTGGTTAAGAACATTTGCTGCATCTATAGCTGACTTCTCTTAATAGAAAATTAAGAGAAAATATAAAAGAAATTTAAGAAATGTTGCTGCATTGAGGCCCAATGTGTCATATTTACCTTCTTTCCTTAGACCCTCCACCAAGAAAAGGAAACACACTCCACCAAAAGACCATGTAGCAGAATTCAATGTAAATATGGTTGGTGGAAATCATTGATTTTATCAAATGAAATCAAACACAATTTTAGAGTTACACATGTGACCAAAGTTAAACAGTTACTGAGACCCTCGACATGGCCACAGTGAAAGTGTGCTTGGACTGAGGACCCCCACCAACTTGCCCTGACCTCTGTACTATGAGCAGAGCTTCTATTAGCACAGGCAGGTAATAAGAGGATAAAGAACAGGCTAAGTTGTTATAGGTAAATGACACCAAGGCTGTAGCCATGGAGTCAACACTGGGGTGAGGGACCAAATATGCCAGGGGGTCTAGAGTTCTGGGGTCCCCCAATCCCCATCCCTGAAGAAAATAAACTTCCAAATTTGAAAAGTGATTTCCTACTGCATGATTTATCATAAGCAAGCACAGTTATACAGTATTCTATACGAATGTGCAATAAATGAAAGCTACTACTGTTGACATAAAGTACACATGCAGCACATCATAAATGATTGATGATTTAACAGTCCCATTACATTCTTGTTTTCCACTTTTTAATACATTTGATAGTAATGAAATAAAGAGACTGAACAGTATTTGACATTGAACAGTTGAGAAATGGCTTCTGCTGGAGTACAGCAACATCACTAGGACAAACCACATGCGGCACTGCTGTACACCGTAATACTAGAACTGGTAGCAGTATTAATATTGGCAATTTGTTAAGTTTATTTGGGATTATGATTACATTTGCTCATGAGCATTTTGGATGATTAGCATATCAGTGCTGGTTAGGAAGAGATTGTTTTAAAAAGTACAAGTGAATGAAATGAAAGTAAACACACACCAAATTGTGAACTGATTTATAAATCAATTGTTCACCCACTGTATACAAACAGTAGTTCTTGTATTACAGATCATTTGAGAATTACTTGTACATGTACAACACCTGAGCAATGCTTGTGCACACTGGCATGAAGAATGAAAGACATGTAGTATTATATCATCGTACTCATATGATCCATGTAAAATTGGAGCACAACACAAATAATCTTTGTTCATTATTTAAAGGCACAGACAGTTCTTGCCTAAAAATGTGAACATCATGTTGTTTATTAGTATTTTTTTTATTTATGTGTTGACAAAATTGTATAAGAAATATTTTTTGGACCCAGTGTTTTTATTTGATCAATTAGAATGTATTGTTATCTTTACTGTAACTTTTTTAAATAATCCAATTAACCAGAACAAAAATAAATGAATATGTGAATGATGACAACTACAAAATCAGACCTTGTGGCTCTAAATGTATCCCTTTTGAAAAGTGTGATGGGTTAAAATAAATTAATTTTTAAAGTTTGTAAATTAATTGCAAAGAAATTTGATAATTGATTAATTGGTCTGAGTCTTTTTTGTTTTTTTCGTTTGTTTTGCATAAAAACACTCTGATTCCAGCTTCTTAAATGTGAATATTTTCTGGTTTATTTAGTTTTTATTTACTGTGGCAACAAACTGACTTTTTGGGGGATTGTGGACAAAACAGGAAATTTCTGGAAAGAGTGATCGTGGTATTCACAATTTCCTGACATTTTATAGACCAAACAAGGAATCAATTAATCAATAAAACAATCAAAAGATGAATCGACAGTTTAATTTGCTTTTTTAATAAAGATTGACACTATTTTTTCCACATGTTTCACAGCAGGTATTTTGACTTTTCATCGCATATAATAACATTAATTACAGCGGTGCTCCTTTTAAATGTTCCGGTGAGCTCACCGGAAATTGGCTACCCTAAATGGAGAGGAGCCATTAGTTCCACTTGTGCTTTTGAGAATTTTGTTTCCGTTTGCCAGCTCCTCGCGGCCAGGTGTTGTTAATTTGGCTCAAACTAAGGAGAACATTATCAGTGATAATACTCATAAGTTAAGGTTGAATTTTAAAGTCTAAAATTTAAATTAAAACCTAAAACTTCCGGGTATGGTTTACCTGTCACTGTGGTTCGTGCTGCCGCTGTTGTCCTCCGCTGATGGAGGACCGTCTGAGGCTTTAAACCAAACGACCCAGGTGATGAGAAATGGTTTCCCGGAGAGAAACACCGATCCTGCCGCCGCCGTACCTGCGCCTCCCCGTGTTTGTGGACTCGAGGCTGCCGCTGGTGGAGAAGGAGCATTTCTCTCCATCCAAAGGTACCGGGCAGGAGCCTTTACCCGGGCCCGTCCGGGAGATCCTGCTGCCGGTTCGGGCCAGCACCAGCCCGCCAAGACCTTCGGGTGTTTCCGTGAAGACTTCGTGCAGGCTCAACAAGATGCTCGTGCAGGTGCAGAGGGGCATGCTGGGCACCGGGGAACCAGACTCTCACCTCAAACTGGGGACCTGCCAAACCAGTAGATCCACGAGGGATTATCTTTATTTTGAGTATGACCTTCACATGTGTGGAACCGAACGCACGGTGAGTTTTAACATGATAAAACTTAAAAATTTTGCAAAATGAGTGGAGGGTCAAAGGTCAGGGGCCAGTTAATAAACAAACATTTATAGTATTTATCAGACAGAATGAATAAAGGAGGCAAACCCAGGTGTGCGCAGGGGTGTTTCTAGGATTTGGGGACATTTGTTGGCAGTCCATGGGATTCTCCTCAGGCTTCTTTATTTTGAATTTATAAACAAGCTCTATTTCGATGTTGTTTTTTGCACTCTTGCACCTTTTACATTCAAAGTACAAAAAAACTGTCTGTGTGAATGGACTTATTTTCATTGTGAATAAGAAAATGGTCGGTGGGCCACAAGGCACCATATGTGGCCCACTAAGGGTTGCAATCTTTGTCAGTTGGTTGATTCACAGCCTTGGTCCAAACTGCAATATCCCCACATCTATGTGATGGATTGGCATCAAATTTGGTACAGATGTTCATGGTTCTAAGAGAATGAATCTCCCTTACTTTGGTGATTCCCTGACTTTTACTTTAGAGCCATCATGATGCTAACATTTAGGGTTTTGAGTGTCAACTAGAGCTGCAACTACTCCATTAAACAATGAACTGATCATTAGAGAATTAATCAGCAACTATTTTGACAATCAACTAATCAGTTAAGTCATTTTGCAGGCAAAAATGCTAAAATATTCACAGTTCCAGTTTCTCAAATGTAGGGTTGCATATGACAGTGTATGGAATTTAGTGGGGTGGCAAGACAAAACATGTAGTGATGTCACCTTGGGCTCAAAGATGTTTTGCTCTTTTTTGCCGACATTTTCAGAACAAAATAGAACAGGCTGCAGTGAGAGTCTCCCTCCATGGGATATTTAAAAATAGCAAGTTTGAGCAATTAGTCCTTCTAAAGCAAGCTCAGGGGTTTAGTGTTGCCGGAGCTCTGCATTGAGTAACATTACAAGTTCATGTTCCGCCTTAAAAGTTGCAGACAGTCGGCCCAGTGAATTAAGTTATTTTTTCTCAGACTCCAGCTGCTGTGAGAGGCAGCAGAACATCCTTTCATTTTATAGTTACAGTTTACTGATAAAACTCTCCACAGTATGAACAGTGGTTACATGAGCCTCAAAACCAGCCACAACTCAGCTCTGAGCAGAGTGACCATCCTCTACTGACCAATCAGCAGACTGCAGTGTTAGCTCCGCCTTTTAGTACCAGTACAGAGGGGGGCCCAAAAATGGGGATGGTATGGAACGGTGCTATTGGTACCATCCACAACTTTTCACAGTGGAAATGGAAAAAAAGCTGAACCAAACTGAAATGAACTGTAGCGTACAGCTCGGTGGAAACGGGACTTTTGTTCGACCTTACAGAGCTGCTATTGCTGTTGACTCTTATTCATGTTAAAGTAAAATGAATCCTTAAGCTGATTGTTTTGTTGATTTGGTTTCGATTGTTTCTTTTTTTTGCAGATAATTAATAACCAGGTGGCCTATTCAAACACGCTACAATACAACCCACCAAGGGTCCGAGGACCAATCAGGCGAGCTGTGCCCTTCACCCTGCCTGTTGCATGTTATTATAACAGGTGAGACTGGATCCAGACCAGAAAGCATTCTGTACCAACTTCTGTCAACCTTACAATGTAGAAATTATATATTATGAGCTGTATTTATCTGAACAATGTTTTTAACTGTTCAGGTACCAGTATTCCTACAAAATTGGCTACACACCAAAGATGCGGATGCGCAAGATCTTCACAACAATGGCAAACAGCGCAAAATTCATTCTGACTCCACGAAATGGTAAAACCTGCAAAAATGTATGTTTTTATCAGTTGATTTCTGCAAACTCACAAGGTGTCGAAAAGCTTTAGAATTCTAGAATACATTCAGATCTTTCGGAAAGTGGATTTGTGGCCATAGCACTTAGTGGTCCCAAAAAGAAAAATATATTTTTATGATTGTTACTTAGATCTTTTCATCCCTAACAAAAAAAATATGGTTTTGTTTTTCTTTAGTAAATCCTCTGAAACTAAACTTCCAGTAAACCTGTCAACTCCAAAATGTGCTCTATCAAACCGTTAAGAAACTCATTATGATATTAAATATAAATTCTGGGTTTAAAGCAATTCTGGTCTGGCCTTTTAGACTTTTTAAAAATCGCTCAGTTTTTGCATTCGAATTTTGGGAACCTGAGGCCGTATTCACAAACATTCTGAGAATTCAAGAATTTTTAGTGAGGAGTCCTAGCTTGGGGTGGTTTAGGAATGTTCTCAGAACAACTATGAGCAAAGAAGGGACAGAAATTTAATCTTAGTGAGGAGGTGTGGCTGACCCCTGTTGCGAGGTATGATGCATTCTTTTAACAGATGTGACTGGCTGTCACAGACACGCCCTTTCGTGATCCTGCAAGGTGTGGGCTCCCAGTGGAAATGAAATGAATTGCATCAAATCATGAGACTGAAAGTGTTGTCTTAGTGTGATCACTCTGCTGATGGAAGGTTGAGACAGACTCAAGTCATCACTGCTGCACTCTTGCATTTTTCCAGTTTCTGAAATATCTTAGTATTATGATCAAAACTTTTTTTTCTAGTGTTAGGTGGGCAATGTGAAATTAAACGCACATATTATCCTTATCTGATCTGTAGCATTTTATTTACTTACTGTCATCTAGAGTTCGGAGAATATTCCTCTGACCTGTTTCCATCATTTTCTCCTCTGCCAAAGAAACTCTTAAGCCTCTTGAAAGTCCTCCTCATTACTTCTAACACTTTTTCACCTTAGCAGCTCTTCTAAGGTCTAAGATGCTCTTTGAATGACTTTTATCTTTACAAGGACCTAGTCTTAACTTTAAGGGGAATTCTAGGAAAACATTTGCAATTCAAAGAATTTTTGTAAAATTTCGTCACAAGAAGTGACTCTTTGTACTAGGAAGCTTTGTGAATTCGACCCCTGGACTTCTTATGAGTGCATAAGTGAAGACGAATGCTGCTGTTGTCATCGTCTGACTGCTTCCTTCTGTCTTCAGCTCAATGGGAAAGGCTTTCTCCGTCAGATCAATACGTGCTCGGGAAACCCATGTACTTTGAGGCAGAGGCTCCGGCCATGTCTCAGAATGAAAGACTCTACGTCCACTTGTGTTACGCAACTCCTGAGAAGTCCCCCACTTCCACGCCTCAGTTTCCAGTCGTGAAAAACTTTGGGTAATAAACACCTCACTCTCACACAAACTGAAGACCTTGAGTTGTATTGTCACTTTATTTTATTTAAAAAGAAAAGACTGTGTATAAAAAGAGCATCATTTATGGTCAGGTTTTCTCCCCCTAAGGTGTATGGTTGAAAGCAGGGACGGTCGCTCCAGATTCATCCCATACAAAAAGAATGCTGTGAGATTCTCTGTGGATGCCTTCTTGTTCAACGGATTGACAGGCCAGGTGAGCATAGATGCTAAAAGTTATTATAATTCTTTGCTACATATTGTCTGGTGTCTGTTTTGAATACAGTGCTAAAAGACTGTTAAAGGTTTCACTGATTGGAAATGTTGTGATCTGGTGTCCTGCAGCAGCTCTACATGCACTGCTCCATGTCTGTGGGGCGCTCTGTCCCCACACCGACAGCCAAGTCCTGCAACTACGACACAAAAACAAAAAGGTATGTTTTTTTTTTCCATAAAGAAATTAAATGAGAAGTAAGAAGTTCAAATGTGCTGTGCAGTTCTTGAAACTAAAGGGATCAACTCATCACTGTTTTTCTCAGATGGGTTGAGCTGTATGGACCAGCCTCAGTGTGCACCTGCTGCGACTCCAACTGTAGCTCCGCTGCATCCACGAGTGAGTCTTTGCTTCCTTAATTTTCCACAGCTGGATAAAGTATATTCTGTCAACACATTATAAGAAATTGAAATATTAAACCAACAATGACTTGATCCTACTAACGAGTGTTGTCTGTGCAGTCACAGCCTAATGTAACTTATATTCTCTGTGCCATACAGCACCATTTGCAGATGGTTAAAACCATAACTGTGGCACTGGGTGACATGTTCCTTTACTACCCTGATCACATGCACTGTGGTGTATTTTGACTCGTGTGTGTGTGTGTGTGTGTGTGTGTGCGTGTGTGTATTGAGTTTTGCCGAGTAATAATGCAGCTGGTTATGCAGGGTTTGGGAGCGTAGGCTATATTAAGTGGTACTGAATGGATGAACTGGATCGTTTTAACGACAGGATGCATTGACTTTTGCCTCTTATTACGCCCCATTTCTGTATGTTTTCTCGTTTTCAAAAGCACCTATAACTCTTTATTTAAAGTATTTTTAAATGATTAGACAAAACATTAACACCATAGACAACATTGTGTGGGGGACACCAGTTAACGTAATCATTAGTCCGTGTGTTAAATGTCCTTTTCTTGTCCAGACATTCACAGTGAAGCTGCGTCCTTTTGGCCTCAGGGGAAAAGTTCTTTTCCATTATAAAAGTCTCCTTGATTATGTCCATCCATTGTTTAAAGCTTGTACTCAGTTCTCTGAAGTCGCTTTTTTGCTGGCAACAAACAGTATTTTACACAGACACAGATGTGTTTTTATTCATTACATCCTTTATTGCGCTGAAATACAGGATCTTAACACCAGTAAATCTTTTTACCTTTTCGCTTTTTTAATAAGCATTATGCAAATAAAAATGTTTACTATTGTAAGAGTTTAAATATAACTATGCCATCACAGGAACTCACTGTGAAATGAAGGGTTTTTTTTCCTTACAGCTACACGTAAGAAACAGGATTGATAATTATGCAGTTTTATTCCAAACCTTTTGTTTTTTTATGCATTTTAGAGACGGGTGTCAAATGTCATATCTTTTAGTATGATTTGATTTCCGGTTCAAACTAATTATATTATATTCTAATGTCAAAAATTTAACATTTTCCAGCAACCAAAATAATCAGCAGCAGGCCGTGGACAGTAGAGCCGAAGGTGAAAGCTGCCAAAGCCCCGAGGAGGAAGACGGTCTCCACCACAACAAAAACAACCACAACAACAACAGCACCACCACCAGAGATGATCAGAGCACTGATTGAATGGAGGACGACTTCAAAGCCTGAAGCGAAAGCTGTGACTCTAATGGGTAAGGTGGAGAACACAGTGGGGGAGTTGGAGTGGCCGTTTGGAGGCGAAGGAGTGACGTGGGTTGAGGTGGAAGGTGAGGAGAAGCAGGTGAAGGGCTCTGCTGTTGTAGAAGAGGAGAAGGAGGTGGTCAAAGAGGAGGAGGAGGAGGAGGAGGAGGAGGAAGTCCAGGTCGACGTGGTCACACAACCTCGTCTAATATTTGAAGATATTTTTGGTTTTGACGAATAAAGCTGACATTTGAACAGTGACAAGTTCAGTTCGGGTGGCTCATTACATGACTCCTAACGAGCACAAAGCAATAATCTACAGGTAGAAGTTCTTTTAATCTTTACTTCTGTCAACATGCATACTATCAGAAGAAGACATCAGAATCACACACATACAGATGAAGCATCTTTTACACTGGCTGTTTGATGCAACACATCACATCTGGTGCGCCTATGCGGGACAGTCGCCCCAGACAGCAGGCACAAAACTCCAGTATACTGAGAAATACAGAGAGCTTTTCCAGGTGGTGTAAGGCTCAATCAGCATTCTGTGAACTTGTTTGGCAAGGGCTTGAATGTGGCTCAGGGTTTCTGCAGATCCTTAAAAAGTCTTAAAGGCACTGAATTCATTAATCTAAAAATAAGGCATTGATTGGTATCAAAATGTTTTAAATCTACCTTTCAAAAATCTTTTAAAATATGCTATAAAGAAGGATTTTATGAATCGGTATTCATGATGTTGCATTGAAATCTGAAATGACTGATAGCATCTTTTTTTTTTTTATCTTTTTTTTTCTATATAATTTACAGAATGCCTCTCGCATTAATGTCACAGATCAGGATAGCCGAATGAACAACACACATATTCTGTTTCCAGCTGGTACCGTGTAAGGGTCGGCGATCTGGTCCTAAAATAATATCACAATACTTGATGGTTTTTTGTGATAACGATATTCTTGATGATATGACAAATTAGAAAAAAAATTTAAAAATTATTTAAGAAAATAGAATTGCAACAAAATAATAATAAACAGTTTGCCTTTTAAATATCCAGTGAAAACTAAACAAAAAATATCTCATTTATTCAGTGAGTTCACCTCAAGACAAGTTTTAGACAGGGTCAGAAAATGTAAATAAAGAAAAGAAAAGAAAATGTACTATAAATACAACTGGGCTGTAACATCATTATTTTATTAGGCTGGAACTCAAACCACCCACGATGACCCCCTCAGCCCGTCACTGGCGACTAAATACCTCCTCGCTCAATAATCCCACCATCAACGACCCTCCCGATGTCTCAGCTTCAACCTTGTGGGGGGCTGATCAATTTTCATGAGCTTGAAATATACTATATTATTATTATTATTATTATTATTATTATTATTATTATTATTACTAAGGGCCTGAACATTTATTCTGTTTGTGAGCAATTGTTTCCAATAGAAATGTATTAAATTCCCCTATGTAAATGTTTGAATGCCACTTTCTCAAAATGAGTTTTTGTCATACTCCAAGTCGAACATCTCAGCCTCTGTAGCACCTATGTACACCAAACTTTCCAGTTATACACTTAGAGGGATTTTGTTCATAAATCATTCCTAGCCTGATTTATGTGACATTTTATTACCAAAAATATGGCGAAAATCGATTTTTAAGGCTATGGACAGTATATTTTGATTTTCTAGGTGATAAAAGCAGATATCCTTAAATCCCTCTGTATTTTTTTTTATCTTATATGTAAACAAAATGAAAAAAGATTTTTTTGCACCTGGCTTTATCAGATGTTAAGATTTTTCTTCCTAAAATATATGCAAACTAGCACATATTTAATGAGATAATGCCTAAAAAGTTTCATGATGATATCTACCCTATTCACCTGTAGTGTCTCACCTCAAATGTAAAAGTCCCACACTCCAGGTTTAATAAACTCTACATCTATGTAATGGCCACTCAAATAATGTTTATAGACGAACCATTATAAACCGTTAACAACTTGAAGGTATGTTATACAGGAATGTTTGTAAAGTAAAAGCCAACCCCAGATTCACGCTGGTTTGGTGTCTGGTCACTACCATTTTATTATGAAGCCCTGACCTCACCTTCAGGCTGTGGGGGGACACACCCATAAACGTCCCGAGCACAGAAAACAAGAAAAAAGAAATAAGAAAATAAAGGCAGAGGGCAGAGTGTCTGCAGATAAATACACCGCCACACACTTCTAGCGGGTCACAAGTGACGATTGAGAGGGATTTTCTATATGAGTCTATACATTTTATTTTATAAATTATAGCTTTACTATTAGTGAAAATCTATCTCTCTATCTTTAATTTCAAGCTTAGTTAACTATTAATTATACCATTCATTAATGATGGTATTACAAAGTGTCAGGCAGCAGCCTTTAACAAAGTGTAAACTGCCTTGGTCAGTTAACAAAATGAACCAAAAACCTCAAAAAGCTTCTGAACAGAATCTGTAAATGATAAAAACCCTCAGGAGCCATTTTTCAGATACAAGCATCATTTATTAGCTTTACATCATGACTAAATGTTACATTGCTACATGACCATTATTCTGTACAATTTCTCTTTTACAAATGTCAGGTAATTGAATGTGATAACTGTTGTTTCGACCTATGAAGTGGGAAAGAACAAGGTTTCAAAACTGTTGTGCCACTCGCACAGTACAGGCTATGACTTTGGTCTTTACAACAGGAACAAATGGAAGAAAGTACTTACAAAATAAACTTGGTTTCATAACATCTGAATAACCGCTAATACAGTGTGTTATCAGTGTATTCATAAAAATCTCGGGAAGAATACCAAACTGTTCCATTCCTCGCAGTTAATTTACCCTCACGTTGTGTCCTTTTTGAGAAGGAATGTGACAGAGACAACAACATCATAATGCCTTTTTGTAAAAACAGACCGTAGCGTCATATCACCTTCATTTCAGACGGGTTCAGCTCAGGTGCATCCTGGATCGAGTGAATGTTTGCGTTCGTCTCTTGTTTTGTCCCGTTCAGGTGTGAAATGCATCGTCCTCAGTAGTACGAGCTCAGGTGGGAGTGGGTGGCGGGATGTCTGGTCATGGCTGACCCAGGATAGATGGGGCTGTTGGGTGAGTTCCAGTACGTAGACGGAGGGCTGAAAAAGTTGCTGGGGGAGACGGGCATAGGTGCAGGATGGCCACCCATGAAGTTCATTTTGGGCTGGTGGCTGTGGTAGGGCTGCACGTAAGACATCTCAGTCGGGTACTTAACAATCCCCCCTTCTGCTGCGTGATTCTGGTGTGCCTGCGAGATGCCTTGGAAGTCAAACTTGTAGGCGTAACGCTTGCCGTGCACCTTAGTCATGATGTTTTTGTCATAGTAGTAGCGCAGGGCACGGCTCAGCTTGTCATAGTTCATGTTTGGCTTGCTCTTGCGCTCGCCCCAGCGCTTGGCCACCTCATCCGGGTCGGTCATCTTGAACTCGCCGTTGGTGCCCTCCCAGGTGATGATGCTGGCGTTGTTGCTGTCGGACAGCAGCTCCAGCAGGAACTGCCACAGCTGAATCTGCCCTGAGCCTGGGTGGATAAATGAAGAGGGAGAGTTGATGAATCAGGTACTGATGCACACAAATACCAGTAACTGTGTGAAAAGTTCATGTCTTTAATTTTTCATTTGTAATTTAAAACATGTTGGAGGAAGTAATGATCTGTGTAGATATCAAGCCATGAGCAGCTGGTAGCCTTTAAAATTATTCTAAGAATAATGAATGAAGAAACAAAAACAATGATTTCAACTCCACTTGATGAATGCAGTTATTCCAGGACCTTGGACAGCTCCCCAGTTTTTCTTGTAATAGAATACTAAGGAGTTTTGTTGTAGACGGGTTTCTGTCCTAACAGTATTGCGACACATATCTAAATCTCAGTCAGCTTTTTTTTTTTCCAACCAAATGTGACCTTTTCACTGTGTGGCTTGGAGGAAGTGACAGACATCAGGGCAGACACCTACCCACAGGCCTGTGAGCGCTGGGGTCAGGGAGCTTGTACGGACTTTGTTTGCCTGTTCGGTTCTTGGATGAGCTGAGGGCTTGGCCTTCTGTGAGGAAACAGCAGTGCAAACAGTCACTTTGGTGAGAGGGAAGCCAGATTTCGTCTCAGCGTAAGCGTGATGCAATTCTGCTGACACAACAGGTGTTGCTTGACGTTTACTCCATTTTGGAAAGTAAGTGCGTGTGTGCCAGCCCTTGCTTGCTTTTCTTTTTCACATGTTGCCAAAGCAGACAGTGTAAAGGCCTCATTTGTGTCATCCTTGTTGGTTTATCTTGTGGTGGTTTAGAGTCTTACCTGGGTTGGCTAGCCGACTGCTAATGGGCCCTAATGTCTGATACGGGTCTGTAAAGAAGAAAAGGCATATTATTTTTTACAATTTATTGCATTTTATTGCTCAGTAAATCTTATAACCTTAATGTTTCATATGAAGGCACTTGACGTCTAGATAAAACTCTCCATGCTGTTTGACATCACATGCATTATAATTTAATGTACATGTTGTTCCAGTTTAGGATGTCAAAAAATAAATTCTTGACAATCAACCAATTAAATGTATTTTTCATATTTTTGACTGGTTATGCATGTCGGTCTATAGGTTACTGTTACTGCGCTTTAGTTTACTGCACTGCGTACCACTCAGGTCTGGTGGCAGCTAGCAAGGTGCACCCCTCATTGAGCAATTACCACTAGGAACGCCTTCACAACCCAACAGCGTTGGTGTGCAAACATTCTGCCCACCGTCTGGTCTCCCCCTGTGTTCGCCCCGGTCAGTAAGCAGCTCAATTTTGAGCCAAAAACCCCCTTTAGCAATGTTAACTATCAGTGTTAGCTCAGTTAGCACTGTAAGCAGAGTCAGCACAGCTAGTGGTGCCAACATAATTAAAAATACTTAAGGGGTTTTGCGACTCAAAATGAAACTGGGAGACTAGAGGTAGTGCACCATGTTTCTGCAGCAGCTGGTGACATCGCCCCAGTGACAGTACAGCGTACATCCCAGCTGTGCTTTGTGTTAAGTGCTAATTAGCAAATATTGACTGGAATTTAAATGAAGCTTCTGAGGTTTAAGCAATCATTTCCAGCACTGTGTTAGTCTGTAGTAACTGACCTGCTTTAAAGGTCCCTGTGTTATGAATATATTAAAATATTTGGCACAAGTGACCTTCTTACCTTGCACAATTCTTGGAGCGGGCTCTGTCACTCTTGGGTTGTGTTGGTGCTCCATGGAGGGACCTACAAATTGAAAATAAAATAACTTCACAGAATTGTTTGATCCTCAGCTGTGGCCTAATTTTGGATTTACAAAGTCAGTATCTATGTAAAACCAGCAGTTCATGCATTAAAAACGAATTACGATCATTAGTTTCATGTCATTCTCGTTTTTTGTCGTCTTACCTTTTGGCACTGTGCTCATGGTGTTTGTCGGCCAGCTGTTCCTGCAGCTGATCTCATCAAAACCGCTCTCTGCACACACAAAAACAACAAGGATGAGACCAGACATTGGCCGGCACGTGGCATAATAAGGCTTTGAAGGTGGACAGTGGGACAGTTCAGCTATAGTAGGAAGGAAGTCAGTAAATGGAGACCAAGATGATAAGAGTTTGGAGGTCTGAAGATGACCCCCAGTTTCTTGGGCAAGCGTTCTTTTGTTCAGGCCACCCCTGTTGCCACAAGATTATGAATTGTGTCCCAGGAGCAGGACCCATACCCCCCATTTCCTGCGCCGGTGCAGCTGTTTCCTGTCTGAAACTGGCTGTTGAGTTTTGGACTCGTCAAAGTTTTGTCAACTGAGGCCAGTGTTGTGCCAAGGCACCGTTTTGACTCTTGAAACTATGTGACACGGTTCTGAAACTCAACACATTATTTAAAAATCCCTAAATCATTCAAGTAGTTTGTGGCTTTTTGTGATGTGTTTAAGAATGAGACCCTGAATTCTGAGCTTTGAATCACACCTAGAAACATTCGCACAGATCTAGACAGTATGACTGATGGGAAAATGGTAATGAAACATGAAATACTGAAAGAAAAGTGTTTGTTTCAGAAAAATACATTTTCATCGTGTATTTAAATCATACTGAGTAAAGCCTGTTAACTCATAATGGATTGAAAAATGACATACAGCAGCGTGTGGCAATATCGTCACACAGCGCTAAATATCTCTCTTCTATTGTATAAATTATTAACATGACATACAAATTTAACTTTAGGCAGCCTACTGGAATAATAATATGATTGTTGCTTTTTCAGTCAACTAGATTCATTTTGCTGCAAAAAAAATGGCTGAAGTGAGATGAACAGACTGAAAACTTTATCTTACTATAATAACTAAAACTGATAAATCTAAAACTAAAACTAATAAATCCCAATTTATTTTATTACAGTGATACTGAATTATGATTTAAGTATCCTGAAAATATCCTATTGTGCATTCTCTGAAGATTCTCACCCCTGCTTCTTTACCATTTACTGGTATATCATGTATTGTGCAGTGTTATGTGTCATATAATGGGCCTCATGCAGCAAGATTCTCTTAAATTTCTTTTATATTTTCTTTTAATTGTCCCGTTGACATAACTCCAGATGCACCAAATGATTTTAACCATCCAAATCTGCTCTTACCCAGATGTCCAAAAAGAGGCTTTAAGAAGAAGAACTTCTGCAGTAGTCAAATCAACATACTGTTGAATAAACTTGTACTGGCGTTACATGCAAAACTAAAACCAGCATTGGCAAAACATTTGTGATGCTGTCACTCTGTAAAAACAGTGAAAGTCCTGCATTGAAAGTGTTATTTAAGGAAAAGTACAATCATGAAAATGTATTCAGCATTAAATGTAAAAGTACTCATGGAAATTTTTAAGACACTTTAATAAATCAAAAATAATTAAAAATAAAAAAGGAGTATGTCTTTATATACAAAGTTGGAACCATGAAATGTTTTTGCATAAAAATCATTTGACTAATTGTTTCAACTGCAGTTGTAAATGTTGATATGGTTTGTGTGTAGAATCCTGAATTTGTAAAGTAACTAGTAACCTAAGTTATCAGATGATTGATCTGCAGCTCCATCTGGCTTCATGGAGCTTTATAGTGAGTTTTAGCTCATTGTTCAGCAGTTTTCACTGAAAAGGCACTAAAATCTTATTGTGCACGACCCGTCCAACACCAAACATCAGATAGACACTGTAAGCGAGATAACAGCCAGATATTTCTCTCAGGATTTGGTAGAGCTAAGTAAATATTTGGCTACACTCAGCAGGTGGCCAGATACACGACTCCATATGAATGATAATGTTGCTCTGGAACTG
The DNA here is from genome assembly GCA_026686955.1 of Epinephelus cyanopodus. Lineage (NCBI taxonomy): Eukaryota > Metazoa > Chordata > Actinopteri > Perciformes > Serranidae > Epinephelus > Epinephelus cyanopodus. Next base: position 35,676,073 of record CM048919.1, on the reverse strand, counting down.
CTGAGTATTTTGATAAGTGTTTGCTCACGGTTCCTTAGGGTGTTGTCAGACCTAGAGTTGTCTTGCTTTGGTCTGAATCAGGAACTAATTTTGTGATAAAGCTGTATAATTGCCTGGAGTTGGTTCGTGTTCTCACAGCAGCATTTACAAGCGGACCAGATCAGTTGTCTTGTGTGAAAAGGCTGCTTTTGACTGGTCAGAATTTCCATGTGGGAAAAATCCAGGAAGTAAAGCAAACGTTGAAGAAGAGAACACTTGCAAGATAAATGTGACACTTTCTAATGTCACAATGGAGGGACAACTACGCAGGCTGATTTTAGCGCTGCTCATCGTGGACTATATTGCTGTCATTGGTCATTTAAGTCAAACCATACAGTTTGAAAACGAGGCGCGGCTCCAACTAGAAAACAATGTTTTGATGCATTGGATGTGCTGAATGTGCATATTAAGGCAGTACAGGAGGAGGTGCACATTAATAATCCTCCAGGACTGTAACATGCTCATGTTTAACCCAAACATTGTGTCATGTGACTGCATTTGGTTCACATCCAGGTCGGAACATGTTCTCACCACAAACGAACCACACCAGAATTTGTTTGTAACCGGACCGAGACCACCTCTTCAAGAAGGTCTCAGTTTGTGTTTTAGTGCACACCTTAGTGCGATTGCTGTGTTCACACCTGCCCATATGAACCGCATTTAGGGGGCAAATGAACTTTGGTTCGATTGAACAGAACCAGTCAGGGCAGGTGTGAAAGCACCCTTAGTTATTAATAATAAAGAGGTTGACACCCAAAAACGCAGCTAATCTGCCTCATCAAAACTTCGGTCAGATTTTAAGGACAAAACAAGGACCCCATCAAGACGCTGACTGAGAGAGGTTTTCAAAGCTTTCGATGGCGAGTAGATGAGCTCACCTGCTTTCACCTGTAGTCTGGGCTGCTGTGGCGGTGTGGTGTTGGTGGGAGTTGTGGAATACGAGAACGTAGGGCTACCTGAAGCAGAAATAAGAAAAAAAAGTCAAGAATATATTCTGTTAAAATGGATACAACAAAAATCATACTGGGGTGGAATTTGAGTGGTCTTTGAAATAAAGCATAGATATCAAAGGCATTGCAAGACAAGAGAGGAGTTTATTTGTATTTTTGAGGACTCAGTTTGTGGTGTTCTGTAGTACTGGATTATTTTACATGATAAGATGTTACTGTCATCTTGTCCACCTCTTTTATGTCGTAATGTTACCATCGAAAACTGGGTTAGAACACGGTTACTGTCTTTTTTAGCTGCATTTGTAACACGGATTTGCAGAAGCAATAATTCTTCAAAATTATGTAATGTGGCAAGTATCAGAAATCATGACAACATATTATAAGCCAAATACAGGAAACCTGTGCTAGCAAAGAGGAACAGTGGTCACAACGCATACTGACGACAGGAAAATTCAGAAGTCAACAACGTGACAAACTTCAGCCTCAAATAGCATCATGATCTTGTACAGTACAAGTGCCCCTGTAGTGTGTCGCAACGTGTTTAAAGAGAATGTAAAGGTTTCTTTTATTCCGTATTTAGCTTTTTTGAATTATTTAATCTATCTATCAGTCTGCAGTCATTAATAATCAAATTATGATCACTTTTATGTCCACTGACAGGCCTGATGGCTGTTAAATCATTTCAGCTCCACGTATCTATGTTTGTTTTTATTTCTAGTCCCGCTTACATGCAGGGAAAATATTTGTGGCCACAGAAGAATGAAGGCCATTTTACATTGTTCAAATCAGTGTCGGGGGAGAAGAACCGACCACTGTTATCAACTGTTGTCAGACACGAGGCCAGCCTTACTCTGCCGGAGGTAATTGAGGTGTGAGAGCAGGATGTCTGCGTTGTAGGCCGACGTGAGACGCATCATGTCGTCTTTGGTCATCTTGCACAGGGCCTTGCCGTCCAGCGCTTGGAAGAGAATGACGTCCACCTCCTCCAGGACGTACTCTTTGATGGCCCAGTCCAGCCACTGCCGCACGTGGTCCTGTGACCAAACCTCTGGATCTGCCATCAGAAGCACAAAAATTATCAGAACAGTACTGGGTATACGGACTTCTAGCGTGCAGTCTCACTTTTTTGGAGGACTGTTTTGTTTTGTTTTTTTTGTTAGTTTGTATTTTTAAGATCCTTATTTTACACATTATATCTGGACTTTCGAAGTAAATAGATGAGGTTCTGGCCTTCACAGAGTCATGAACAGGAGGTTGTAGAAGTTGCAGAGTTAGGAGTTGTGCAGACATGATCAGAAATTACTATAACTTGGATAATGGATTTCCAGTGCATATACTCAGGGGTGTAGCACCAAATTCTGGGCCTTTTGAATAAGCAGTCTCTATGGGACCCCCGCCCTTCCTCTGATCCATGTATCTGTCATGCACCTTCTGAGTTTCTTTTACAATGTCAGTTTGTTCTTCCTTTCTTTTCTTCTTAGTTTTGAGTAGCTCCGATGTTACTGGTTCTTTTATCTTTTATCTTTATCTTTAACAGTTAGCTTCATTTTTCTTTTTGTAAAATGTACAGTATTAGTTCTCTGAGAACCTCTTTCACATTCTAGCAAACATTGGTATTGTCACTGAAATATCCCCATTGAATCGTTTCAGGATAATCAGTGGCAATACCCAGCCCTAGCCTCCACTGCTTTTTAAATACAAAGTCTAGTCTTGCAACAGATTTATTTATGGCACTGCTTAATAAAAAGATATTTTTTTGGGCATTTTTGCCTTTAATGGACAGGACAGGTAAGCATGAAGGGGGGAGAGAGAAATGGGGGATGACATGCAGCAAAGGGCCACAGGCTGGACTCGAACCCGGGCCGCTGCGGCAACAGCCTTGTGCATGGTGCACCTGCTCTACCCACTAAGCCACCGACGCCCCCACAAAACAAATTTTTCATTCCAGGCTTTTTGAGTCCCCCTCCAGTTGGGACCCTGGGAAATTAGCTCCACTTTTCCCCCCAACTGCAATGTCCCTGCATTTACTTAAAGTCCTGCTCAAAAATGCTGCAAAAATGCTTGCGTATTGTTTCACTGTGCACAATGATTTGTGCTGAGTTTGACTCTAAAGCATTCATCTGCTGAAGGAGGTACGTTTACCTGAACTCAGCTGAAGTCGTGCAGGTACAAGATCATTTTGTGACATCTTGTGACATCAAAGTGAAAAACATTTGCATATTCACAGATTCTGGATTTATCAACAAGGGAGAGTGAGAAAATGTAGTTGTAAACCTGAATTTGTTACAATTAAACTTTCAATATTAGTCTTAAAACATGTCTGGATTGACCTTTATATACCAGTTGTGGCTTGCTGAAACTCTTAATACTGAATCCGAGTGCTTCCATGCTGCTTTTTTTGGATGAAAACATGTATTATCTGGTCTTTTACATGTCGAGAGATGCTTCTCTTTTGGTTCTCTTAATAAAAATGCTCGTAAAGAAAATGAGAGGATGGAGTAAAGATCATGATACAGAAGTAGAGCCCTTGGGCAAACATGATTTGTTTGTGGGACATGAAAGTGCTGAATAACACCGGAAACACCTCAGATATGAGTACCAGTTGTGACACTGACTGTGATGTGGGTGGTTGGGTAGGTTTACTTACTCTGTCAAAACCAATGCCTGGTTTAGTCAAACTTTTTTTGTGTGTGTGTCATTTTGTCATTTTGTAGTTTTAAAAAAGTCGATTAACTGTGAAACTGCCTTGATTGAAACCTTAAATTCTTATCTCTGATTATGAAAAGTGTTCAATTTTGAGAGAAGGCTGAAATCACAGTGACAAACACAACTTAAAATTGTGTATTAAAATAAACTGCGATTTTTTAATTTATTGTCAGCGTCTGTATGTTTGGCCTGGTTCGTTACAGACTGCCACCTGCTCTCATGATTTCCCTCAAGGTAACAGGAAGTAAACAAATAATTAACGATACTGCTGAGCTGAAGACAGTCCCAGGGGCCTTTAGTGTGATATTTGTGGTGGTTTTGAGAAACCCTGTTGATGTTTATGTGCAACATGTATGGGCAATAACATTGTATTGCATATTGCTTTGCATTGTACACATTTCTGTTCTCCAAATTAGGGTTTTAAAGCAAACTGCATTTATAAAAAACAAACAAAAAAATAGTTAAGGTTCTGTTTTAGATGTGAAAAGGTTTTTTTTAATGTAAAACATAACAGTGGACACAGTTTACTGCATTAAACATTTTGATTATAGTTTAATGCAATATTTTGCATGTGTTTTTTATATGGAGGTGCATTGAATAAATAATAAACATATTGACATAGTAAGTGATTTAAATAACGTCACCGAGCCCCAATACTGGGGCAGCTAAGTATGACAGTTGTGGTTAGAGCGACACATTTGACACAGATTTAGGTTTATATGTTTTAAAAAGATATAGATATCATGGTGCTGTAGATTTTACCCTATTTTTTAAAATGGCTGCCAAACAGGTGCTAAATATGCCTGAATGATGTGTAAAACTGATTTTATGAGTCATGATGATTGCCAAGGTGTGTTCAAGCTGATTCCTTAGCTGAACCATGGCCTTTCTGTGTTATTGAAGGTTTATTTTGTACACCTTTAATAGCATATAAACCTATATCTGTGCCAAATGTGTTGCTTTTGTTGCAAAATGCATAATTGTTATGGCAATTTTAATCAAGCCTTAAATGTGTTTTTTTTTTTGTTTTGTTTTTTTAAATGTGCATATACCCTGATTCGAGACAGCAGTTAATGCTCTTTTTCATTATTCTTTTAATTAATGAAACATTTTTTCATAATGCAGTAACAAATTTTTGTAGTGACGTTTTGTTTATCCTATACCTTGTCTTTAAAACTATAAATGTAACATATTAAAACTGCCATTGCATTAGATAGCCTTTCTGCATGCTCAGCCCTGTCTTTCTAAATTATGTTTTATAATAATCTCTGCTCTTTCAATACAGTATCTGCACGCAGGCACTAAAGCGCAATTTAATATATTTATGGTTGAAGTTTAAAGATCCTGTCGAGTCATACATTCTCAGAGACGGAGTTGATACGAAATAGTTTTTACACTTCTACACATGCTTTTTAGATCACTCTTTTTTCATAATATCAGATGTTGCTTCACTACTAAACCATAGGCTCTGTTTCATTTTCCCAGGCGTTTTATGACACTTGATTCTTGGTAAAACAACAAACTCTTTTGTACATTTACATTAATAGGTATTATATTTTTTGTATTGTTGTGTCTGACCCTAATGAGACATTTGTAAGACTTTAATAACTAAATTTTAGGTTGAACTCAATGTCAATGTCTTGGTACAACAATCACTAGTCTGATTCAGGAAGGCAAGCTCATTTCCAGTAGCAAACAATGACTGTAAATTGCCCGTAATATTAGGCAGCAGCTTTAGACGTGAAGAGAAACCACCACACCCTCGTGTCCTGATAGTCCTTGGTTAACACATGCCACTGTGACGCAACATCCGTGTATTATGAAGCAGAATAGCCCGGCGCTGGTGACTCATTGAAGAGTTAGACCTGAGCTAAGTTTTAATGTGTCTACTGCAACTGTTTTTGAGCACCAAGTGAGACACCTTCATAGAGACTGACTCACTGAAACATGCTGCTCTGAACTGCTTGTATTATGAGTCTCAGTGGATGATAACAGTATGGGAAGTGTGCAAGAGAGTGAACATATCTCATGTCATCAGGTTAGTTTTTACATGGTTGGAGCAGTGACTCATAGCGAGAATGAAATGGACCAAGTGCAGTCTAAACCTTGACTATGACTACTCGGATAGTAATGACACATCACTGCCTTTGCTTCAAGTTGTATGGAAATAATTTTCCTCTGCAAAGAAAAAGGGAAATCTACTGAGCTCACAGTTCAGCTGTAGCAAAAGTTGGTTCAGACCAAATATGAGGCCACTCATCTCCACATATATCCCTGTGAAAACACAGAGCGTATTTTAAAGTTAGGATTTTGACTTAATTCAAGAGCGGTGGTGTTATTTTGAGTGTTTTTGGACAAATGTTACCTTGAATGTCTGTAAAGCAATGACACATCCTTCCTGTTTTGTTGTCACACTCAACTGGAGGATATGTCGTCTCTGTTTTGAAGAATGAGGCTGGCGTTGTTCTACACTTTCCATATTGTCAACCAGCCTCAGGAGAATTACTTAGTCTGTCTCTTAATACTTTCTGACTTCCTGTGGCACTCAGCCCGAAGCTCAAATGCTCCTACTGAAAGTGTGTATCTTTAAAAATGGGACACACATCAGTAGTTTTTAAACATGCTTCATAACTCCAAGCAGTTTTATTCAGATGAGAGTAAATGGTGCATTTTGGGAGGAACAAGTTCAGCTGTGGATTAATACAGCGAGTCAAAATAAACTAGTGTCCAGGTTCATTGTAATGAAATAAAATAGTGTGGCTCCCAGATGTAGCTCCCAATGGAGCTCTATGATACAGAGAAATAAAATATATCAGACTTTGGATACAGTCAATATTTGTTTGTGAGGTGCATGTTTTGGTTTTGGTCCTAGAAATGACATTTGAAAAAACTACTCCACCCCACTACGAGTGGTTACTGTATCGCAAGATCGTCTGTTTTGGCAGAAAACTGAAATACGTAGTCAGTGAATATTTTGTTGATGCATTAATTATCATTTGACGTTAATATGGGCAGAACTTTAATCACACTTAAAGGCAGCTGTGGTTTATCAGCATGCACTGCTGCTAAAAAGATGTTGGCAGTTATGTTGCGGCCACCACACTGTTTTTACTCAGCAATGGAAATACGTGTTAATAGAGATTTTATCTGTGGAGCTCTCTGCTGCGATGAAGGAGGCAGGTTACATCATGCTTGCGGCAAGACAGGAGGTGCGCAGCTTAGCTAGAAAAATGATATGAATTTGTATTTCGTCGTCATTTTTACTCTACAGTGCGTGTTTATACAGAAACTTTATACATGCCTAGTTGAATTTAGAGAGAGAAGGTCATGGTTGAGGAATGATCAAAAGGCGCAGGTGTATATGTGGTGTTACTTCTTTATGTCTGTTACTGTCTTTGTCACAACAGTAGGGTTTTGTTATATGAGGTATGATGTTATCAAGAGAAGGTCAGGCAGATTTTGTTTCTTTTTTTGTTATTATGCTCTGTTTAATTAGCTGTCTGACATTGCCCTGATATCTACACGTGTTGTGATATTGACAGCAGTTATTGGTTAATGTATACCTAAAATAAAATTAACGTGACATTTCCACATTATGTCAATAGAAAACGCAGTGTTGGGGAGAAACTAGTGACATGTAACCACCAAGGAGCGAGTACTAGTTCCATGTAACTAGTCACGTGTAATTAAATTACAAAGTAAATGTCAGTGCAATCAGTTACAGCTACTGAGAAATAAAATATATGTAATTAAAATACAGTTACCAATCAAAATGTTGGTGATTACTGATTGGGGCTGTAATCATCTGGATATATTCTTTATGGTATAAAGTTTATGTGTGATATTATTTCTGCTGCTTTCCATCATTTCACCGGGCAGTAACGCCTTCCTTTAGATAGCCTGTTTCTGGAAAATGTTCATCTTTATTTATATTACATTTGTAAGAAAAGTAACCAAATATCATAAGTTACATTACATTACTTAATACATTTTCAACTGAGTAACTAGTAACCTGTAACATTTCAACAGTCCACTGATAAAATGTGATTTGCTCGCTATTAGCCTACATTTCCCTATTACATATTTGCTGTTTCAGATTAGTTGTATATGAACTTACTTTCTAGGAGACAGGGAGATTTGTGGGACTTGTTGATAAGAAGAATGGAGTCGGTTCTTGCCAGTTTTATACTTTAAGAAAGTTAATATTTTAATGTCCATGTGGGCTCAAGAAAATGTTTTTTTTAAAACATGAAAAAAACTCTTTGTAGCAACAGTGAACATTATTAAAGATAACAGTGTCCACACCTGCTCATCACACCTCTATTCCTGATACATTTATGCTTGACACTTCACACTTCTTAAATAGAATTCGTTTTAAACTCTGATGTCATGATCAACCAGAAACCTGCTATTGTTCAGCTGTGACTCTGGAGAGCAGTAATTGGTGGTGGTAGTTTGGAGGAAAAACACGCAGTGCTGCTCTCTGATTCAGTTATTAATGTTACACAAGCTCAGTGTGTGCCAGCTCTTGGGAAACTGTCCTGTGATGGCGTCAGTCTTGTGTGAGACTGGAGGGTGACTGAGGTCGAGTGACTCAGCTCACCTGCTGGCACGATGACCCTCTTCTCCTCTGTGGTGCTGCTGGGTGGGGTGGCCGTCTGGGGGCTGACGCGAGGCTCCGGGTACGAGGCCTGGTACGGCATCGGGGCGCTGTCATTGCTCACATGTCTGGAGCGTTTGGTGACGCTGCAGTCCACAGGGGACTCACGGCTAAAACAGACAGATGAGAAAAGTTTAGTAAGATCATTCAAATATCTTATAAATGTTGTAAATGTTATTCAGTGTCAGTACGCTGCTATTTATGAAGCTCTAAGAACTGCTATTATTTCAAATTAAAAGAAGTTTAGTGTGGCTGCTGATCTGGTTGTAGAATTCACAGTTTCAATTGGTGCAAGTTTATTTCCTCTTGCAGTGTTTGCTAATAGCTGAGAGAAAATAAGTTCAGTCCCAATCTGTTTCAAACCAGCACAATTCCAGTGAGAAGGTCATAAAGAGAAGGCTTTCGAGATGTAGATCTAAGTATCACTAAATTAAAATGCACGTCCCAAACTTGTCTTTATATAGAGATTAGCTGTTGGTAAATATTTACACCTGCTAACTGCCAGTTGTATCTGGTTGATTCCATCTGTGGGCAGAGCTGTAACAATTAGTCGGCTAATCAATTAGACAATTGACAGAAATTAAATGGCAGCTGTTTTGATAATTGAGTATTGCCTTAGTCATTTTTTGAATAAAGAAAGCCAAACATTTGTTGGTTTCATGCTTCTTTAAAGTGAGGATTTGCTGCTTTTCCTAATCATGCAAGATAATAAACTCAGTTGCTTTGGATTTTTGGACAGATAAAACAAACTATTCGAAGATGTCACCTTGGCTCGGGGGAATTATACAGGGCATGTTTTTAATATTTCCTATCATTTTACTGAAAAACAGATGAATCCGTTAAGACGGAAAATAATGAATCGACAATGAAAATAATAGTTAGTTGCAGGGGAAGGACTGGAAGAACCTTTCATGTAGCAGCAGCTGAAGTTTACTCAAGTAAAAGCACCAACAAGACAATGTAGAAATATGCTATTGAGTCCTGTGCTCAAAATCCTGCTTCAGTAAAAGTACAGAGGTATTATCAGCCAAAGGTGTTAAAAGTGTTAGTACCCCTTCTGTAGACACATGGACCCTGTGACTGATATAATATGAAATTATTAGATTGTATTAATAGGCATGTGGCATTTTACCCTCCTGAGGACATCACATTTTGGGTTTACTTGACCTTATACTTCATTCTGCGCAACTCAGACCTGTTGTCCTCCTTTGTGGACACTTTTTTGTGCCATCTAGTGGTGGTAAGAGCACAGGACACTAATCCATGTAAAAACAAGATGGCAGCCATCTCTGCCAAGTCCGTCTGCAGCCGATCCCGACACAGAAGTTGACAAGATCCAAACCTGATCAAATGTAATGGTTGAAACTTGTTTTTTTATGATGAATAACATGGTTAGTTTGATGTGGCAACAAATTTTACCAATTTTAGCAACAGTAATTAGGAAGTAGTGGTTTGAGGACATTGGGACTTTATCACCGTTGAGAATGTTCAGATTTTATTACATCAGGTCCTTCTGATCCCGAATAGCTAGGAGAGAGCCCCCAACCCTGTCTCCTAGAATCTGCCTTTGCCTGTCGCTAAACTACTTTCTTAATTATGTTTCTGTGGCAACGTAGTCGCTGCCTAGATTATGTTCTGAGACACTACATAGACTATAGAAGAAGATGGTTGAGGAGGATGGCGGGTGCACCAAGTTCAGGACCTTGACACCAGAACGTATGGTTTATGTCCAGACTCCTGTCTCAGGTTTAGGCAACCAAAGCACTTAATTTAAGGTTAAGGAACACATTCGTACTCCGACCTCGTCACATACTGATGTTTGATCGTGGACTTTCGACGTCGTCCACATACGACGTGCAAGGTACCCTGGGTGTGTTGTTGACGTTCTGGGACGCCGTGTCAAGTTTTGCCTGTTACATGCGTTGTCTTCTTTCAAAATACACTTCTGTTTTCACAGGAAATTTAATGTTTACATTCAGTCTCTTTCAAAATAAACGCACTACGTCGGCACAACACTGCAAATTGGTGGTTAGGTTTAGGAACAAGGAACAGGATTTGGCTTTAGAACATTTTTGCAACTTGTGTGATATGTTCATTAGCAACATTTCCTCACTAGGCTTAGTAATTCTCTCTGCATAATGTTTCCCCCAAAAGTATTTGCTGTTTTGGTTGTTGTTGTTTGCGGTCTGACAGTGATTTAACCTCTGGGAACAACCGCCAAGATTTCAGAATTCTGGTGTAGCCAGCAGATGTCCGGCCCAAGACTTCCTCTTCCATGTAGGGTCATTTCAGCTAATGTCTACAAACAGATATCTGCATGTTGGAATGCAGACACATTTATAAAATGCTCAAACTGATTGGTTAACACGACTGGGAAAACCGACTACAAACGGAAACCAAAACGCTTCTCATTCCAAAATCTGGTCATGTTGCCTGCAGATGCTTTATACATATGCAGATATCTGTTTATAGAGATGAGGGGCCCCCAAGTAGGTGCTGATTTTTTTTGAGTCACAATCTTTAATTATCTTTAATAATCTGTGATATTTTATAAAATGACCTTTTTTTTTCTATAATCTTACTCTGAAATGTAGCTAGTAATTATGGCTGTCACATAAAGTTAGTGGAGTACAAATATAAATTAGCAGAAAATGTACAAAATTACAAGTAGCTAAAAATTAGCAAACGTTCATTCCACCACTGATGTTATGTGATCCTTTAGTTAAAGCTGGAACACCAAGAAGAAGAATTCAAACATTTCCACTCATCAGTGGTGGAAAACAACAAGGTACGCAGGGTTGCATTTGGTAAGAGAACAATAAACAAACATTTTTAGAGTCTGGAAAACCCAGACTGTTGACATGGACGATGACAAAGCTTCAGTCAGATAATCCGGGAACCTGTTCTCCCCTGTGGCCTCGGCCTGTCCTGACTCACCTGGTTCCATTGACGTGTTCGCCCCTTTTCCCAGGGTTTTGCGCCGCCGACCCCACCCATTCTGGCTCGGTGGGCTCGGGACTCTGCTTGGAGGCCTGGCTGAACCCGCCGGGCGACGTCATCTCAGCCTTCATGTGCACTCCACTGTAGGGCGGCTCGAATATGGGCTGATCCTCACTCACCACGGACAGCGCTTCCTGTCAAACAGAGCCACAGTGGTCAGTGTCTGACATTAATGTGTCGGGTCACAACCTGTGGAAACTGTCTTTTGTTCCACCAACAGTCTCTGTTTATGCCACTCAAGATGCCGCAGTGAACAGAAGTAAAACCTTGTTAGCTATAAGAGCTGTTGGAGTGATAGTAACAGCACAACATATCTGAAGATTGAAAGATTTTACTGTTATCTAAGGTTTCAAAGTAAAACTTGTTGTGCTTTGTGTGTGAATATGAACTGTTTTAAACTTCACTTTAACAGGAAAACAGCACCCATAATTTCTACTGAAAGACTTAAGTTTGTTGCTTTTCTTGTGGAAGTTGTTTGTGATTCAACAAATTCAATAACCATATTTTTTAAAGGATAGACCAACAGAAATTACAGTAAATCATATCTGCAACAACAACAAAAAAAAGCTTAAGATTCAGTGCAGTTATCCTGTGATTGATTACAACTTTAAAGGTATGTTTTATCTAACCAACCAGAGAGACAGCAGGTTATCAAACCACTCAGAAAAATATTTACGTGTGAACTGTTTTGGCAGTCAGGAGGCTGTCTAATCTTGAACATCAGTAACCTTAACCACAGTTTTATTTTGTCGTTAGGATTGGGGTTGAAGGCGAGGGGGGGAGGGGTGTTAGCTCAAGGTGGAGTCTAATCGAGATTATAAATCCGTCTTCCTGTGTTCAGCACCTACAACGAGGCCTCAAAACCACCCCAAGATGGCACTTTCATCCCACGCACTCTGGAGGGCAAAACACCGGACCTGTTGTTCTGCCTGCTGCTCACATTAAGTGTGTGCATGTGTGATGTGGCCACGGCACTCTAAGTGGGTGCAAGTGCGTGTTTGTTTAGAGGAGTAGAGCATTGTCTTTGGGCCTTGTACGTCAGTGCCGTGCTTTTTCAGTGGCCTACAGGAAACCTGGCCGCCATGTGCAGAGGAACCTTTTGGCACAGGCCAAGGGAGAGGAAATGGTGGAGGAGGGGGGCACAGTGTAAAAATGTGGGTCATTTTAAAGCTGGAAAACAACCCTAAAGGCCTGTGGTCTGTGGAGGGGAGGGGGTCGGGTTCATTGGACAGCAAGAAGAGTATCGCCTTGATTGAAGTGCCGCCTTCGCATTGTGTTGTTCTTTTTGTTTTTTCTTTTTTTGCCTCTGTGTTTTTTTTAGCTCAATTGTTGCCTGAGCATTGTAAACCACTTCTTAATGCATGGCACACAGTTTGGCATTTCCTCGAGGCTGCAGACAAACTCATACAGAAGTCGGTGTGTGTGGGATTTTAGCAACTGGAGCTTTTGCTGCTGTGTAGCGGATATTCCCTTTTTAAGCAAACAAAAGGTTTTAGTAAACAAAAAAAACACACTGTGTGTTTCACATCAAACAAATATTACCTGATAGTTGCTCAAGACTTAAAGACCCAGACTATAAAAACATATAACATGTTATGTTTTAAATGAAATTAGATTTAGCATTGTACTCCTTTAACATTAAATCATGATGTAAAACAAAACACAAACTGACATGAAATACAAGAAGTTTTAGTTTTGGTCAGGCGCTCCTGTGATTCAGTGTGAGCTTTAGCACCACATTTCAAAAGGCTATCCGTGTTCCAATGTTTTGTGACGTAAACGTCTTTCTGTTTTATTTTTTGTCGGCTTTGTTGACAGACAGTCAGCTAGTTGTGTTAACACCCTCCAGTCTCCAGTGGTTAGCTGACGTTAGCCTTGGCTTCTCTGCACTGAGCACCACCTGAGTCAGGTGGGAGCTAAGTTAGCTAGTGATGCTGCTTATTTGTGGCAGGGTGTGGAAACATGGAACCCACTCTCCAGTCTCTCTGCACATCGCCCCGGTGCGTAAGCGGCATCATTTTGAGCCACAAAACCCCTTTACTTTGCTGCACCACTAGCCATGCCGACACTGCTAATAGTGCTAACAGAGCTAACAGTGACAGGGGGTTTTCGGCTCAAAGCTGCTTACTCACTGGGGTGATTTCGGGGGGAGACTGGAGGGTGAACACAATGATTCCACTGCAATGCTGCTGGGTCAAGACGGCATTACCAGCGGTAATCACCAAATGAGCAGCGCTGCCAGAGGTCCCACCCTATCTGGCTACCTAACCAGCAGAGAACAGAGGGTGGGAAGTGGACTAATGTGTCATGTAATGTCGTGTAATGTGGCTAGTCGGCTGTCTGTTAAGTGTTTTAGCAGCCGGAGGTGCCTTTTTGTAATTGTTTTTGTGTTGCTAGGGCCTAAAGTTTTTCTGCTCTAGGGGTCTGATATTTTGGCCAGAGCGCTTTGAACTCCTCTAGTTGAAAAACTTCAACTCAGACCAGAAAAGCACCCCACATCATCTCCGCTTTTCCCCTATGTCCAATTGGATGATTTGAGAGGTGGGTCTTCTGTGGTGGTCACAACAACAAGTTTACAGTTAGTAAACAATGAAAGTAAAACTGGTGGTGCTTGGTCGCTTGACAGCATGAATGGATGCCCTGTGTTTAGTATTAATTTTGGTTGTGCTAGGCCTGACGATAGACAGCAGATTGTCAAACTGCCCCCAAGTCATCCTGAAATATGCCTGGAAACAGCCATCATCGAGGAGAAGCTCCTGGACCAACTGGTGGTGCTCCCCATGATGCACGTTCTTTTTCAGGGTCTCATGTACCCACACAGATCTCCGTTTCCCTGTGCCTAACAAACTGTTTGCTGACAGCCTCTCACCCTCAACCAGAGCTACAGCAAGTACCTTCTGCCAAAAATTTTAGAAAATAGATACTAATTACTGTCAAATAAATACGATTTTAAAAACCGAGAAAGGTTAGGGTATGGAGGTGATGGGGTGGCTGTTTTGCAACAATAAAAAGGCGCAGCGACCGTTCTTTTACTCGTGACAAAAAGCCACTGCGATGCTTATCACATTTTACATTTTGTGATCAGGGCCTGTGGAGGATGGTTCAAACAAACTCAGGACTTTTCACCCAGAGATGGGTGTTAATGTCCTGAGTGAAAGTAAAGTGAGGTGCATAGTCACCATTTTGATTTTCCTAAACCTAACCAACATAACTTCAAGTGTGTAATTTTACAGTAAGCAAATAACGTGACAACGCCATTCATAGGGCGCTTACTCGTTAGATATCCTGTAAACTGTTGTATGAGGATACATTGGGGTGTGTTATGCTAGTTGCAGCCGATGTTGCCCCAAGCTAAGATAAGGAGCAGGTCTCAGAGGTCTGGCAGAGTTACTTCTTTCAAACTCCACACTTCAAGATTTTATTTTCAAACTTGTAGTGCTCAGCCCCAGCTGAGGCTGACTCAAGTCACAACACTTGATGCAAATGATCAGACTCAACGCAGTTCCCTCTTGTGCCACTGAACACTTGCAATACCTGTTTTAACATAGTAGTAGGGTTGCAGCAGTATACAGGTTTTTAGGTATACCGTGATATTCAAATTGACGGTTATACTACCGTGTACATTTGCGTATCTATGATACTGAAAAAAATGCAACTGGACAGAGAATCTCAGCTTTATTTGAGTTATTTTAATAAACTTTCATTTGAAAAATGTTTTCAAGTTTCAATTATAGTGATAACCAAAAATCCCCCTCTGTTTTCATTCCTTTAAGGCTCTTTTTTAGGTTATAATAATAATAATAATTGTGTAGTGGCGTGATACTGTGACACTGTGATATTTTCTGAGACAGTTATTGTGTTGTGAATATCTCATACCTACCACAGTAGCATGCTCAAGACCTGTAAAAACGTTTGTGTGTTGTGTAAAATCAGTGAAGTTCCCCTTTAAATGTTAAATACCGTACATGAATAGAAACATAAGAGGTTATTTTCTAAATAAAGGAAACTCTAAATGAAGTAGCTGTCACATTTTTCGATGATCAATATCTACGTTGCAACGCTAACTTCATGAATTCTTTCATATGACAGAAGTGTTTGTGTTTCGCAGGACTTCTTATTGCCCTGCTCAGCTTTCTTTTGACCGCACTCCGTGTTTACTTCTTCTTCAACTCGAGTGCTTTGTTTGACTTCTGTCGTGTTGTCCTTTTCCCCCCACTCTTCCTCTCACGCTCTCACCGCCTTCAGAGGCCCTCCTCTCTGTGCAGAAGTGAAACAGTTGGCTAAAGTAGGCTAATTCTCTTGAGAGGACACGATGGTGAAAACTTTTACATCGTGGTTAAAGACATTTTTTTTTTTTGGTGCTCAACACTCAAACTGTTGATACTACTGTGACTCACAGCCGCTCATCACATGCAGTTTTTTGTACATTCAGTGACAAGCTCATGCTTTCACAACCACAAACTCACACTCCCGCTCTTTCTTTATCTTCCCCTTGCGCTCTCTCCCTCTCTCTCTCTCTTTCTCTCTCTCTCTCTCCTCTGCACACTGATACAAATATACCAAAATGTGGCCTGACCGCTAATGCCACAACTGACTTCCTGTTCAATGTGCTTCAGCTTGTTGCTCAGTAACACAAAACAGCGTTTGAAAACATGACCTTCTCGAGGCCGATGCTGTGCTTGTGCCTAGATGTCCTAAAATTTACACCGGTTAGGTGCAGTTTGATAGTGAACACTTTTCACTCGCTGCGAGAGCACAAACATGAAGTCCTGCACGGAAACACTTGGCTGAAAGTCAGCAGCTTTGTGGTTGCATCATGCAGTCTTGCCCAAACCAAGAGCTTGATGTTTACGACATGGACGTTCATGCTTCGTATATCTTTATGAAGTAACATTTTAGATTAACAGTTAAACTGCAGGAGAAGTGGTGGATAACAACAACGACAACAACACCATGTTTGACTTTGATTAGCTAACCAAAGATGCTCTTTAACAGCTCCACCCCCAACTGTATGTTCCTACACTTTTAAAGTATTTTTTTTTATCAAACATCAAAAGGGATATTACAACACAGCCTGAATAAGATATTTTAAGTCAGTAGTCATGTTATGAATCAGATATGGAGGGTGTCGGTTTAGTTTTGAAGCCCAAAGGCTCTTAATGTTTAATGACAGGGACTTTGAATTAGATAATAAAATTTGTTCAGAAAAATACATAAAAAGTGAGTATTTTTTTTATCTTGCACACACCAAATAATTGTCTTTTATCACAAGATAGAAAAAAAATCACCTCTCAGGACTTTTGGGGCTCCATTTTACAAAAAATAAACAAAGCTAAAAAACAAGTAAAGTTTCTTTCAGTTTGCTATACTTAATGTTTTCTGGCACAGCAGCATGACTGACCTATTTTTGCCTGGTTGGAGCCTATATTCAAAACCACATCTGCTAAGTAGGACTGCAACGATCTGATTATTTTTTATTTTTTTAGTATTGATTAATCTGCTGGTTATTTTCCTAATGAATTACTCAGTCTGCAGAACATCAGAGAACTGTGAAAAATCCAAGGGGCCAAGGCGACGTAATAACATGTTTAAATTTGTCTAACCAACATTTAAAAAACAACACAAAGATATTATTTTTTTTCTACTATGGAAAAGCAAATTTGAGGGGCTTTAAAAACTGATTAGCAAAATAGTCCTTTCAGATGACTCATAGATTTCAGCTCTCCTGGTAAAACTTAAAACCAGTGGTTCCCAACTGGTGGCAGGATAAATTGGAGAGACAGAAAAACATATTTCTGAAATGTGCTCTTTTGTCCCATTTATTCTTGTGAATTACTGAATATTCAAATAAAACAAAGGGAAACTTTGGTTGAACTGTTCACAACAGTAAACACATACCTGTGACAAGGGGCCATAAGAGCTTTGTCTAAAGGAACCAAAAGCCTAAAAGGTTGGGAATCACTGCTTCAAACTGCAACCAAGGATGTGGTTAACTTTTTCCATGCATGCACCAGTTACATGATTCATATTTAAAGTCTGTTAATGAATTTCATATATGTGAAGTGTTGATTTACAGTTGAACTGCACTGCAGCCTGATAAATAATCCTGATGTTTTGCTCTGGACTGATTGAGATCTTATGTGAAATCAACGCAGATCGATTTTAAACTTTAAAGTCTAAAACTGAACTTAACAGACAGCATTCACACAGGATTCATAATAACTTAATAGTTTTTGTTGGTCTCTTCTTTCTTAGCTTTCTTCACTGTGTGTTTGTAGAAATCAAAAGTTTTAAGGTGTTTCTGAGCTCCTGTTTACATGTAGGTCTGCCACAAATGGCTTCCAGATACTCCAAGAATCAAAGTATCTAGAAGGGTTAGGGTATCTGTACAACTGGTGCCAACTCCTAATCAATTGGAGGATCAAAGGCATAATTTCCAAAAACAACTTGAGCACCAAACACTTCATTTCCTGCATTCTGGTAATTTTTATGCACCAATTTGTGCCTTAACTGCATGAATTTATGCTGTAAATGTATTTCATTATGTCAGAATTAAAGTCTGGTGCGACTTAAATGGTTTTATTGTGGTAGACAAATGCACGTAATAGATAATGAGCTGAATGTGTCCCCTGCGTCTCCCTCCCCAGAGAGCACAGAGATGAAGTTGTGCAAAGGCACAGCCCTGTGTGCTCGCCATGTCTGAGGCAAGTGGCAGAAAGCAGAAGTAAAAGTTAAGGCAAGCAAGCTGATTTTGCAAAGGCCCGAGCAGCTGCACTTTCTGCCACACAAACAACAGTGCGGTTTTCACAGCTCGGAGCCTGGCAGCACGCAGGCCTGTGCAGGCCGCAGATACAGATCCAGGCCCGGTCCTCCTTCACCTCCCAGCCTGTGAGCGGACAGTGTAGAGTTAAAACAATGCAACGCCTCAGTTTGTCCACGTCGTTTCTTTCTGGTGAGGCTTTGTTGCCTTTTCGACATTTTTTTCTAGTCCACGGAGCGGAAATGTGTGCGGAAAGTCTGAGGTTTGAGACAGGAAGCCTGCTGAGTTCAGATAACGACACCTGACAAGTGCTCCCGTTTGCAGCTATAAATTATACTTAAAATAACCTAAAACACACAATCTGCTGCGACACACTGCGAGAGAGTCATTATCTAAAGAATCACGTTTCATTAACGAAGAATTCCCCATGCGAGCCAGCATTTAAACGCCAAAAAACTAAAATATAAAATAAAAATATAACTAAGTAAATTAAGCCTTCGTGTCAGGGGGGGGTCCTCATTTTTCTGCACTGGCCCTTTAATCATTCCCTCCCCTTTATCTTACAACGAAAATAATGTAACTTGATTGACTTTACAGTCCAAAAATATTTTTTTAGAATCGAAACGGGAGAGGCATGAACACAATAATTAGTTCCTCAATCTACTGAGGCCATTTTAAAATGCATTTTTTTCTAGTTTCACAGTTAACCAAAGAAGGCCTTTATTTATTGGTTGAAATATCAAGTCATTCGTTATAATAAATGGTTTATAACAAAGTAAGAATTACATTATTAATATTGCGTCGAAGTTAGGAGAGATTATTCAGAAGATTACAAGAATAATTCAATGCAGAAATAAAAAATAAAAGCCTGCAGGCGAGTGTTGCACATTAGACACACATTTGTTCAAACGATAAAATGAGTTAGTTTATTTGTGGCTTATAATCAGATAGAAATGTTTAGCCTTTTTTCGTTGCGCAATAATCAGTTTTCAGTGATTAAAAAAAGTTCTTTTCGATTTGAAGTCGTGGCTTGAAGGCCTTTATTTATTTCTGCATCATTTTCCGAAGAAATTTAATCAAAGCAATTAGTACATTGTGGTCGTCCGGAGAAGATGAACAGCTGTAATAGTATGAAATGTGAAATACCAGTCATCTGATGGAAATGGATCCTCCTGCTCGTTAAAAATGGGTTCTCACTGTATCCAAGTTGATCCATGGCGCCTTCAGGGGCACCTGCCTGGTGCGCACCAATAAAATCCAGCATCCCTTCATTAATTTATTCCTCGTTTAAGTTTCTCAACCCGCTAAATGTTCAGTGATTTCATTCGTTATTTTTTGCTGTTGTGTCGCGGGTCCGTGGATAGTGCGGGCTGGGCTCCAATTAAACACAGCAATTAGAAGAAAAAATTAAACGAAACGCGTTTGGGAATCCTTTTTTACGCGCATAACCGGCCACCAATTAGTGTTTTTATCTGAGTGTAAAGATGTAGTGGTTAGTTGTGTTATTATAGAGCCGACATACAACCACGAACGGGAAGGAAGAGGAAATTTTGTACAAGAAGGAAAGAGTGGGGAGCTCGCATCACCGCCTCGACTCTCTCACTCAGCAGACTCAGAGCTGGTGTGGGTGGCCGCCTGTCATTTTCACCAGCAGCAGCAGCAGCGTTAAAAACCATCAAACACCTACCTTTATCGTACAGTCCATTGCAGAAGCCTCGCAGTTTTTGTCATTTAGTCGTTTTTGTAAATGTTGCAGCTTATTTAGCCTTCTAACCTCACTTCAATGCATGCAGGGGTGCATTGGCTCTATGGCGCAAACCATTGCAGTTACAATTTTTTGCTCACAGACCATAACCGGATGACGTTTTTTTCCCCCTCTCTCTCTCGCTCTCTCGCTCTCTTGCTCTCTCTCGCTAAATTGGGAAGTGAAGTCACTCTTTAACACTGAAAGTACTGAAGCTGCTTCTCATGAAACCGACATTTAACTGCTCAGAAGGAAAAACAAAAAGCTCAGTAGCTGGTCAAGGTTGGAGTCATGCACTGTGAAAAGATATTCATGGGCTTAGTGGATAATGCTTTAAATGAATCGTTTTTCTCAAGAAAAAAATAGTTTTATTAACGAGCTTCAGTCAGTTGACAGCTTATTTTAAGAAGAATCTTTTTTATTGAGTTAAACATTAAACATGAACAGTAACATTTCAACAAAAAAGTCCTGGCAAGAGAAAAATAAAATAAAATAAGTAATTTAAGTAATAAAATAGTAATAATAAAAATACATGAATAAATAAAGGAAAAATAACAACTATAATCACAGCAGTGCTTGATTTTAAGTTGTTTTTTTAACTGTCTTTTTTATGGAGTTTTTAAACATTAACATGAACGGTAACATTTCAATTAAGAAAATAATTATAATATCCCCAACCCTGGCAAGAAAAAAATAAAATAAAATTTAAATAATAAAATGATAATAATAAAAGACAAAAAATAACAAAAGTATAATCACAACAGTGCATAATTATCAAAAACCTTCAAATTATTTTAAATCATGAGTTCCAGTTATCTCAGTTGTTTAATAAACCACGATAAAACACATCTCTGGACTTCAGCATGAGTGGCTGTTATGAACTTTGCATTTGTGTTGAAAGGGGGGAGTCCTTTAACCCAAAAAAAGTCCCCTAAAAAAGAAAAGATTAAAGGAATTGCCTCAACACTCGCTGTGGAGATGTCTCAAGATAAAAACCATCATGATACATTTTTACAGAGTGTGTCTACACCATGGATAACCATGGTTTCTAGTTGTGGAATTGTTTCACCGTCCACACATCCCGACCTCAACAAGGCATCTGTATGGTTACTCCACCTGAACACAGGCAGCGCCGCACTGCAGCCGCCTCTGCACAAGGTCTAGCAGTGATCCACAGCAGGAACGGGACAGCACCTCACATTCCCACTGTCACACCAGTCCTTATTCTCCATAAAGCACTGGCCTCCTCTCCTTCTCTCGCCAGAGTCGTCTGCTCTGTTGGATCGACATAGAATCCAAGATTTCAGTGAATGTATTTTACAGTTCCAATATTATATCCTGAGGTCGTGCAGTTTATTATCCAACACCTGCGGCCTACAGTGGCTGGCGGGATGCTAGCAGTTGGTGCCATCTTCTCCTCAGCGTTTACTGGTGTTGACATTTGAAAACCTCGATCTGGCAGATGTCCGCAGAAGAGAGTTTACAGACTGGTGAGTTGATTTCCTTATCCTGATGAGTGGCTTGCAGCCTCATGCCACCACCGTCCAAAGCCGACCACAAACAGCACTACAGACACTTGCAAAATAGCAATTTCCAATGTCAGCAGTTTGCTCACAGTGTGTTTACAGTACTCTATTCTTCTTTCAAAGAGCAACTGGGAAATAATAACCTATTATAGCTCAAACAGGATTATGTGATCATACCTCTGCCATCTCTCACAACCATCTCAAAGCATTGTTTATTTTGTCTTTTTTAGCCGAGCACGCTAGCAATTAGCTTGCCTTGCTCCGTTCAAATATTGTTAACTTTAACATGACCCCAGCTAGCTTAAGGTAACATCTGCTCCTTCTGAACATGATTTCTGATTTCTGATGACTTTTTAAGCGATAACACATTTAGCAAATATTTATAATAATTCAGTGTTAACTGTAGCTTCATGTAAAGTGAATAAATGTGATGTTTACCAGCTAATCCTCCGCTCGTCTGTGCTAATGTCTGATTTGTTAAAAACTGTTCTAAATGAAACATGAAGCTGAATTTAGCAGCAGACTTAGTAGACTAGTAAGAGAAATACATTTGGGCATTCATTTTTTTATACAATATAAAGGACATACAGTAAATCAGTGACACATTCTCAACCGTAATGACTAAATACATATTTCAAGGTGTGTTGCTGAGTTTATTTTCTAATGTAGGTTGAGAATGAAGTCAGACGGGGAAAGACAGGGACATCATGTACTGACGATGAGTGACGGACCTGTCAGTCTAGGTGTCATTCTCTTCTGCAAATTCTGATTTAATACTTTTTCACTATGTCTGGTGAAACTCTTGTAGTTTCATTCATATCAATGGGACCTTTGGCAACAGGAATAATCCCTTTTTGTTCTGGTTACATGTTCAACACATGGTTGCTGAAGACAAAAATGTAGCTTAGACTGGTTGTTAGTCGTTACAGACGCGGACAGTGCAACAGGTACCAGAGCTCCGCAAACACATTTTAGAAAATGCTAAGTTAACATTAGTTAAATATTTGTTAAAAAAATAAATCAGCTATCTCACTGGAAGTTGCGCCCATAATCATTTCTACAGTAGTTCCCTCAGGAATAAGGTGGATAGGATTTTAGATGCATTATAAGGCCCTTTTACTGGAACAGTTTACCAGATAACATTAGATACTGGGAGCCTCATAATGACTTTTGATTCGGGGGCCACATTTAACTACAGCAAAAACATCCGCTAACAAACTCTCGCACAACTCGTGCAGTATAATCCAAGTCTTGTTTATCCAGTTGTATGCCCAGTGCTTCCCAAACTCGTGCAATTTCCCTGAGACCTCAGCACTGGAGTCTCAAGAGAGTGACATAAAATTCTCTTTCAGTTCATTTTTGTGCTGAGCATATGACTGGATACATGAGACGTGGATTATACAGTGTGAGTTGTATGAGATGTTTTGGTATAGTGTTGCTGTGGTTAAGCTCAGACTTAAAACTAGAACAAAATATAATAGAAAAAAGTCGCAAGCCAGCATTAAATACTGCTCAGCTGACTTTATTGCAAAAGTGCCCACTCTTTTGCAGGTCATAAACAAATAAATAAATACCCCACTTTTCATGGGAAGGTGCAGGAATGTCAGTTTGTACACAGTGTCCATCAGTCAGACACCTGCCTTTCAGAAAGTCCATTTTGGGGTGATGCATTAAGCTAGACACTCAGTTGGTCAGATAATTTCTATATAACATGCAATATTTGTTAATAAATAGCAATAATCAATACCTTTGACTAATTGTAATCCAGGGGGGTTCAATTATAGTAGAGAAGCAATGGTAACATATTTCTTTATGGCTGAGTCAAAAAAGTGTGCAAAAAAGTTGATTTAACTTCTTGAATTAGACTCGCTGAATACCTGTGAGCTACTGCGAGAAGCGTCCGCTCCAGAGAGCCGTTTAAACCTTTATTATTTTATTTTCTGGCAGGTTTGGTGCTTTGGTTTACCTCAGCTGTGACCCACTGTGTGATCACCCCAGGTGGATTCCTGATAGCTGGCTGCAGACGGTCGTTAATCACCTCGTGTTGTGTAACTTTATCCCGCTTGTGTCCTTGCGTTGAGGTCCTAAGGTGGGGCTCCTAATCACGACTCCCGTCTCCCACCGACGCGCACGATTTCACCCGGGTTCACTTTTCCAGATGGAGCTGGCCTTCAGTGCGTGCGTGTGTGTGTGTGTGTGTGTGTGTGTGAGTGTGTGTGTGTGAGTTGTTTGTTTATACAAGGCCCTGGGCTCGGCCTTATCTGCTGCAGCCACTCACGCCGTGATTTCAGACTTTCTTCAGCGGGTACTCGTGTGTGTGTGTGTTGTGTTTTTTTACGGGCCATTGTTTTGTCGAATGGTTTCTAAAGATACAGAGATTTTTTTCTCCTTCCCACCTCATTAGAAACCGACTGCTCTGATTTCAAAAGCCTGCACTTCATCCCCCACCCAGTTATTTAGTCCCGCCTGTCAGACAATCAGTGACTGCAGCTCTGAAATATGTCGAAGCCATTCAGTGAGGGAATAAAAATAACACCGCTCTCTTTTATTAAATTAATATTCATATCGTTTTCCTATTTTAGAAATGTATAAATATCCCATTGACGCACTTCTATGCATCCAATTGATGTCCATAAATAATAGTCGACCATGTGTGAATTAATGACTTTATTTCGAACCAAAAATAAAACAAAAACATAATAAAAAAGACAACAGAGTCCTAGAAGGAGTAGATAGAAGTAACGTATATGTCCCTACCCCTTTTCCTACATGTCTTCTTTTAACTCATATATTATCTCAACAAACTCCCGAATTTATTTACAACTAATATAATAAATTAGTAATATAGCATATGTAACCGTATTGATTGACTGCTAACTACCTGTAATAGGCTGCTGTGGCATTATGTATTGCTGTGCTGTCTTGTGTCTGATGTTTTTGTTTTAGTGTATATAAATTCTTCTAGGGCTGCAATTAACCACTATTTTCATTATCAATTAATCTGCTGATTATTATCTTGATTAATCACATAATAATTCAGTCTATAAAAAGTAAAAAAAAAAAGTGAGAAATGTGAATTTGGGTCTATAAATGTCTTGTTTTTTATCCAACCACCTGTCCGAGTTTTGCTTAAAGAAACAACTTAAGCGTTTAATTGATGTTTATAATTGTTTCCTTGACTAATTCACTAATTTTAGTGGTTATGGTGCTTTTTTTTAACATCTACTTCAGTGAGTGTGGTCTCTTAAGTTATAAAACTTATAAAATAAAAATACGCAGAAATATTATGAAGGTAAAGTTTTATTTATGTGTCAGGGATATTATTGTGCTGTTTGACTCTATGGGTGTATAGTAGCTTTATAAACTAAATATAATCAAGACATTTGTGTTACACTACTACATGGTATCTGACCGCTTTAGTTATTTCAGATTAGACGTTTACAAGTGAAACATATGACAAGTTTTTTAAAATGTTGAACTGAGTATGTAGTAACTAGCTCCACTTCTCCAGACTCCAACATTAATTATAAATTGCAGTTAATATAGATGCACATCTCAGTTAATAACCATAAAGTATCCAGACAAGCTGTAGTATAAGTAGTTTTATATCTGAAAATATATAAAATAGGACATAATAATGAAATAATCAGGTCAAAAACCTCTGAGAAAAAACCTTTCATGGAGTTAATGGCGTTAAAGACAGTTGTGGTATTTACTGTCGTCTGTTTGTACATTGCGAGTGCGTAAACTGATATATCCTCCTGAGAGCCCAGCTTCTGTTTGGTATGCATTTTTAATTTCTCCTAGCTATTTGGGATCAGTAGGATGAGATAAGTATGAAAAAACTAAACATCTTTAAACAGGAAGTAGCTTTGGAGAAAACAAAGATGTGTGTGATAAAGTATAAAACTGTTCACCTGAGCATTGTTGTGCAAAAACCTGATTATATATAAAGCAACAAATCTAAAAGTCTTGTAATTTGTTCATTTGGAAACTCGGCATGAATTTCCCTCGATCCATACTCCAAGCTAGGAATGTCCTGTTGCCTCTAGGAGGAGTCAGTCAGGCCTGATTGGCTCCAATATCCTCAAATGAGATGATTATTAAAGCTTGTTACTGTTGCTAAAATTGATCAAATTTGTTGTCACATCAAACTGCACACATAATTAATTATAGATATACAAGTTTCAACCCTGAAATGTAATCAGGGTTTGCAACGTGTCCACTTTTATGTTGGGATCGGCTGCAGACTGACTTGGCAGCGTTTGCCGCCATCTTGTTTTTACATGGATTAGTGTATTGTGCTTTTGCTACCACTAGATGGCACAAAAAAGTGTCCACAAACAAGGACAGCACATCTAAGTTAAGCAGAATGAAGTGTAAGGTGCGGCACACCCACAGTGTGATTTCCTTGTATGAGGAAGCAGTGTCTCAGGAGGATATACAAAACAGAGAGAGCCCAGTCTCACTCTGAAGTCGTTGAAATCTGGCGCTTGGGCAGTGACTTGCCGACGAAAAAAAGGCGTCCTTTAACGCTGGCATGGAAGTTAAGGCAGCAAAAGTCTGAGTGGGGCTGGTGGGAGGGGTGATTGATGGGTCCAACAATCCATGACTTTCACCCGAGAGAGCGGCGTCTGTGTCCCCTAGGACTCTCAAGCCAAACCCTGTTGTTTTTTCCTTGTTTTTTTGTTGTTGAAGGGGGAAAATGGTGTTGTATCGACATATTGCGTTGCGTTGTGACGAGGTCGGAGTGAGAATGTGTTGACAGAGAGGGCGGTTTAGTGCCATGTGAAGTGGCAACAGCTTACTCTGAGGAGGGCCCCCATTCATCCAAATCCATTTAGGGCCCCCAAAAGTGTAGGACCAGCCCTGATTGTGATGATAAAGTCGGTTTGATCATATAGTATTTGACATGTTAGGGGTCTTTCTGCTGCCCATAGAGAAAGCCAGACCTACTTTATGGTGCTTGTGGTATTTTTACTGATGGATAATGATACTTTTACTTCAAACTGAGAGCTCTGAATATTTCTTCCACTACTCATCGATTCAGGCTCGTCGTGATGTATTTTACTGGAGGATTACGGCGTCAGGACTTTATGAATGAACGATTAGTTGCTTGTTGCCAGGGGAGGAAAGGGAGGGAGCGTCTGACGTCACGTTACATTAAACAAACCTGGTCACGACGCAGAGAGGGGCACGCGCCCCTCCCACCTCCGCTGCGTTTATAACGGGACCGTTCCGGCCGGAGACTGACCACTCGTTGTTGTTCGTGTTGCCGGTAAATAAAGTGCGTAAATCCCGGAGAGAAGCAGAGAGATGTACTGGGACACTATCATCAAACCTGGAGACAGAAACACAGACAGCAAAGACTCGAAAATAAAGGTGGGTTTTCACTTTTGATTTGATTTTTTCAGAGAACAGAAAATCATATCATTCATTTATTACAGCCTAATAATTGACCCCATTTATTAATTGTAAATATTGGGTCCATATGACCAAAAATAGCAGGGTTTTAGTTGGAAAATATATATTTTTTGTGGCATTTTATAAACATATTCTTGAAAAAGTAATCTCTTATTTGTGATTGTGTAATCCTCAGTGGTGCATTCAATGTCAAAATCAAACTAAAAAGACATAGTAATGAAAGAGATCATGTAAATTTATTGCAGTGAAAAAGGTTGCTGTGTCTGACTTTTCCCCACAGCACCTAAATGCATCAGAAATGAACGTTTTTAAAGCAGGCCCTCCTCACAGCTGATAACATGTCTGACCAAAAGATAATGTCAAAAGAAACACAAGTGGATGAATGCTCAGCTCAGTGTTATTGGGTATTTCAAGTGCTTTTAAAAGTACACCCATTTCTGTTGCTAATGATGATAATAATAATAACATTGCAGTCATGATCAAAGTTGTAATCAGACTCTTTCAACACAGATGGAGATTTGCCAGACTGGATATTACACAGAGGACTTCAGGACACAGGAAGTGCCAGCTGGCTTTGACTTTGCATCTTATGGTGAGTTCAGGGAATCAGTTGCACATGATGTTTTCTCCATTGCAAGTTAAACACTCTGACTTTTGACGGCAAAAGGCTTAATCCATCAGTGATGCCCAGATAGATATATTTTTTTATGTTTGCGTGATCTGTTTCCTCTGAACCTGAGCAGCTGAAGGACAGAGGAAATATTTGCGCAGACTGTATCATCACATCTGTCAGAGCTTTCTCACTGAGACCTTGACACCCGGGGGCTCTCGCTCAAACCCAGGATAACGGGGTGCTGCTGTGTTATATGTGTGTGTGTGTGTGTATGTGTGTGTGAATGGCACTTGAATGGGCTGAGGTAGGCAAAGACGGAGAGAAACAGGGTGGTCAGGTTAAAGACACTCCCCTCTCTGTCTTCCCTAATCCTTTCCTCCAGACTTCCTCCTCCAACAGATTTAGAGTCCCCCCTCCCCAGACCTCCATCACTACTCTGTCACACTCCCTCCGCTGGCGTTTCCTCCTCTGTCTTCCTCCCCCTCCCTCCCTTGTTTCCTCCAAGCTGCCTCCATCCATTGAGATGAGAAAACCGGAGTGCCTGGTGCTGATTCGACAGTAAACAAGCTGCTTTTTCTTGTGTCAACATCCACTGTCAAGATAAAAACCCTAACTTACAAATTCATCCCATTTTTCATTCCTTAATGACCCTTATGCTGAGCTGAACTGTATTTAACCTTCTGCTTAAAGGATCATACCAATGATTTTTATTTATTTTTTTATTTTTTATTGAAATCAGCACATTAACTACCCAGTAAATATTTTTAGATACATTTTCCTACTTAAAAGTAGGACATTTTTTACCATGCTGAAATAAACTGATACCAGAGGCTGCTTTAAATGGAGCGAGAACAGTGACCACAAGTTTTGGCATCGACAATAAAAATTTGGTGTTATATATATATATATATATATATCCATAGACAGTATCTAGCAAACAGTTGATGTCAGTCGGCACGCCCCCAAGTTGGCCTCAAAATGGAAGCTAAGCAATGTACTGCTGTGGAGTCAGCAACAAAATGTATTTTAGCAACCTTAAAAAAGTAAAGTATGAAGTATTTTTCCTTTTATACCTTAATGTCAGTCAGTGATTTTCCAATGGGAAAATGAAGCGGTTACATTGCTCTCTTCAAAGCCACACTCCACTGAGAAAAACAGTGATTTAACATGGCTGAACAGAGGAGCCACTGGTCTTCTGCTGCCTTGATGAGTTGTTAGTTTGTGTTAGTGTGTGACTCTTGGATTTTAAATTGTTAGTTCAGATTCACCAAAGTCTCACAATAACACAATCTAACTAATTGACTGAAGCAGTGGCAGACCAGCAGCTCCTGTGTTCAACGAGCTAAAATTACTGTTTTTCTTAATGGAGTCCGGTGGCTTTGACGAGGGAATAGATGGGGAACTCAGAAACTTCCCTGTTGTAACAGGCTGTCTGACAGAAAGGTAAACTGGTGAAAATACTCTCAATATAGTGTACACTTAAACTAATTATAGTTGGCTAAAATACATTTTGGTGCTGACCCCCATCCACAGCAGTGCATTGCTTAGCTTCTGTGTTTGACTCAAACCTGCTTCTCCAAACTGTGGGTGTGCCGACTCATATTTAAAGTATGTAATACACTGACTATGGATAAGTATCTCATACAACCCCACTTCAAAAAATCCAAACTGCTTCCTGTGACATACTTGCTGTATGGGAGCTCCAGATGAACTCATGCAAGATATTACCGTATGCTGGTTGTGCGGATCCTGCTTTGGCTGCGGGTGGGTGCACAGGAGTGACGTTCCCCTGAAACTCCTTCCCTCCATGCCAAAGCAGCAACAGAAAGTTGAAACTGAAAAAAGAAGAGAAACTGGCAGCATAGAAAAGTTACGCTAAAAAAAAAAAAAGAGTACCATGAAGAAAACTATCAGACGATCGTCATTAAATATTAAAGTAAAATCGACAAAGCCTTTGTACACGGTGCACCTGCTCTACCAGGTGAGCTCAAATAATTTCCAATGCCAAATTTTATTTATAGCTCCATATTAGTCCAGTATCAGGATCAGTTTATCTCAGCATGGTAAGAAATTCAACTTCAGTGAAGCCAACAGCTGCAAAGTAGGGATGAAGTCAATCAAAAAAAAAAGTCAGAAAATTGTCAAGCATTAATGTGGAGTTAAACCATTGGTGTGGTCCCTCTTACAAGCATGAACTTTGCCTCTATCCTGCCGTCATCATCACTTACTGACTCCATCTGTCTGTATTGTGTTTAACCTCCAGACTACCCTGGTGAAGACCTGTCTTTTCTGTTAGACAGTAAAGCTCCTGGACAGCAGCAGTACGTCGCAGAAAGCAGCTACCCAGAGCCACCCAAAGCCTCGCACCCATACGACACTAAAGGTGAAAACTCAAGATACAAAAACAAATAAACCTTATGGTTAATATAACATAACGAGTCATAAGTTGGACTTATCTCACATTTTTTGCTCTTCTTCCTCCTCAGTGAGCACCAGTGATAATTCCCTCTTCAACCTGGACTCATACCAGGAGTTTAACTGGTGGGCCTCATATCCACATGGTGAGCTCATACTCATTCTGTATTTAAAATACATGTCTTTAAATGAGTTTCTTTTTCAGACTAACTTTCTGTTTGACATGCAGATGGGCTGACGGTAGACCAGTCACAAACTGGATACCAGGAGTCTCCACAGACGTACCAGAGCCTGGTGCCCCAAAATGGACAGTTCAGCCCGGCCATGGAGAGCAGCCACAGCCCCTTTCTAACTTCAAAAGGATCAAATGCATTACAGGGTAAGACATCTCACCTGTGCATGTTACCAACACACTACCACTGGTTTAATTCTTGCAGTTCAGTGCGTAATTCTTGTCACTGTTCCAGGCGAGACGGATCAGAGCTACTCGTGTCACTCGGCTGAATTGTTCGACTCTGACAGACAGAGGCAGCCGTCGTCTTTCTGGCCTGAATATTCCTCTCCCAGCTTCAGCGGCCCCCTACCGCACCCGCCTTCGACCTCCTGCCCATCAACCCACGGCCCTCAGTCCTCAGAGCAGTACTGCCCCCGTGTGGTCAAACGCAAAACCACACACCCCCAGAGGCCAGACAGGGAGGGCCAGATGACGGGGATGTCTGCTTATCCAGGTTTGCTTTCTTGTCTCTTCTTCTACATAACATGAGATCATATTATGAAACAAGATGCAATCTAGTACATCAAACTAAAGATTAGCACCACCCCGACCATCTGCAACATTAAATTGCCACTTACATGCATATTAATGCGTCAGTAATAATACTCCACTAGTATGATATATGACACTCACTGACGCCAGGTCTTTTGATACTAGATGTAATTCATTTTGCCTTAACTTAAAGAAAACAAAGAAAACTTCGATTTCTTTAGTAGTTTTTGGAAATGGTCCAGTATTGAGAGAGACCGCTGCAGCCTCATCAGCAAAACAGGCTGCACATTAAAAGTGCTTGTTTTGCCACTAACAGGCTCAGATTGTCAGTAGAAGCGTTTGACAACCAGAAGTGGGGCCAAGTTACTGTTTTTTGAGTCACAAATAGGGCTGGACGATATGGACAAAAATTCATATCTCAGTATCTACAGACTAACTGGAGATGCACAATATGTATCTCGGTTTTTTGTATGAAATGGGCTACTTGTTTTCAGTTGCAAGTCAAACCCACATTTGAGATGTCACGAGCAAGTTTATGAAAACAGACTGTGATCAAAATAAGATGCAAAAACAGGGATTTTACTCCCCCGTTTGAAAATATGAAGCAGAGACGCCTCCAAGACAGTAAATGGCAGCGGGGTTCTGTGAAGTGCTGTAAAGTATAGTTGATTCAAAAAATGCATTAAACACGCATTAAACATGGCTTAATAGAGACCGTTTCAAACGCAAGTACAGAAATCAGGTTCCCTATAACTCGCAGCATTCACAGGCAAACACTTGTCTTGACCTGGACACATTTTCCCTACAAATAGAACATGCTAATGTTTTTAGCACAAGCCTGTGGCATTTTATATTGTATAAATTAACCTAGTGACTAGCACGTGAAAAACATGTGAAAACAGATCGGGTTGAAAAATTAAGAAGTTAAGTTAATGGAGTATTGTTATGCTGCTGTTCTGCTTCTTTCACGCAAATAAAGCATCTGAATACTTCTTCAACAATTTAATAGGTTAATAAAAATAGGGTGCCACTACAACTCCAGTTTCCTTCTGTGAACGGATTAATCATTGTATGTATTTATTCATTCATTCATTCAGGTTCAGGTCCAATCCAGTTGTGGCAGTTTTTACTGGAGCTTCTTCTGGACTCTGCCTGTCGTACCTTCATCTCCTGGACAGGAGACGGCTGGGAGTTTAAGATGTCCGACCCCACAGAGGTAAGAACATATCTGGTTTCAGCATTTTTTTTGTTTGTTTTTGCAGTACTTGTACTTAAGGTTTTCCATTTTATGCTGCAGTATACTCCAGAGGGAAATAGCCTGTTGCACTTTTTAAAAACTGTAGCTGCTTCTTACTTACTGCATAGGATAATCTCATAAAACAAATTATTTTTCAAATGTCTGCGAGTTGTTCTCACTTCCACCAAAGTGATATTTCTGCTCTACACTTCACAGATGGTTTCATTGAAATCTTTTTTTTTCGAGACCCAAAGGGTCAAATAATTCAATGTCATCAAAAAAGCAAATATTAGAGAAAAAATCCAAATGTTTCAGAAAATATTTGTGTCAGAGCTTTGCTTTTAAACATTTCCTGTCACTTCAAAGGGGAACTTTGGTATTTTTCAACCTTTTCCACATGTTTTTGTGTCTAAGTGACTTGTGGGAACAACGATTTTTGAAGTTTGTCCAGTATTGAGAGAAGACGCTGCAGCCGTGAAATGGGCTGCAGTGTAACCACGCGGGGCAGGTGCACCCTGTCAATTTATGTCTATTCAAAGTGCTTGTTTTTGCCACCAACAGTCTCAAATTGTTGTTTTAAGTGTCTGACAACTTTACGAAAAGAATCCTACAGAAAATTTAAACATTTTTTGTTACCTTTTCTTGTTTGGGTCTGCTTTGTGTCCAAGCCTCACTAATGGAGAAGTCTCGAGGTCTAATATCTAATGAAAATGCAACAATTCTTATTTTTTAGGTGATGATACACTAAAGAAAAGATCATTATTATATTATTTTTCATTTCCGCCAATTTATCCCTCTAAACTCAACACATTGGACCTTTAAGTAGGATTTTGAATGCAGGACTTTTAATTGTAGTGGAGTATTTTTACATTGTTGCACTGTCACTGGATGTGGAAAGTCCATGACCAAACGTCAATATGTGACGAGGTCGGAGTGAGAATGTGTTGGAGAGTCTGTGTCTCTCTAACAAAGACCTACCTAAGTTGAACTCTGTGTTGTTTGTTGATCCCACAGGTAGCTAAGCGCTGGGGCCAGTGCAAGAACAAACCCAAGATGAACTACGAGAAGTTGAGTCGCGGCCTGCGTTACTACTACCACAAGAACATCATCCACAAGACGGCAGGCAAGCGCTACGTCTACCGCTTTGTCTGTGACATACAGGGCATGCTGGGAAAGACGGCACAGGAGGTCCTGACCAGTCTCAACGTTTTGCCCACAAACACTGAGTCGTGGCAGTCGTGCCCCGGGGTACCTGCAGCAGCGGGGACGTCGGAGCACAGCAGTGAAACATGGGCGTCACAGTAGGGAACAGGTGCCAGGACTCTTGGTGCTGCTGGCAGAGAGCGACCAGCACATTTTAAAAAAGTACTACAGCCCACAAAGGGAACACTGCCTTCTCCAGTCCTGGCTGAACCACAGTGTCTTCATGGGCTGATGCTGTTGCAGGCAGACGAGGAGCCAGTGGATAGATATATGGAGATAGATTTATCCCAATTTCATTTGAGCGAAAAGATCGACAATCTGTCTGTTAATGTGTTGGTGAAGATTCATCCAGGTCATAGTAATCCTAAGTGCTATATCATAGGCAACTGGACATGCTTGAGTTTCTTGAAGACATTTCACCTCTCATACAAAAGGCTTCTTAAGTTCTGAAGAAGAATATAGCACTTAGGGTCACGTGTCAATGTGTAATCGCTAAATATTAAACGCCTTCCACAAATACAAAAAAGATTTCTAAACCTCCAAATCTTTTGCAGGCGTAAAACAGATCTGCATATATCTCCGAATCTTTGAATACACTGAATTCATTTACAAATAAATGAAAAACATTTGTGGATATCTTACATTTACAACTTTCGAACAGTGATTTGTGAATCTGTTTTTTAAAAACTATCTTTTTATTGGGTTTTTAAACATTAAACGTGAACAGTAACATTTTAACAAAGAAAATAAGTGTAATTTCCCCCCAAAAAAAAAAAAATCAAATAAAATAATGAATAAAAATAATAATGATCATAAAAGTACATAAATGAATAAAAGAAATAATAACAAAAGTATAATCACAGCAATGCATAATTTGCAGAAAGCTTAAAATTATTCAAAGCGAATCCAGTTTTTATTTGTGGATCATCTAAATTCTGCCCTTGCTTTTTTTTTGTATTTGTGGAAGTTTTTTTATATATACACATAACACGTTTACACACAGACTGTCGATCACACACAAAAAAAATGAGACAAATCTATCACCATTTAAATACAACATTTCAGGGAAAGAAATAACCAAAAACGCATAAATGTATGCAGGCAGTCTTTACAAACACGTTCTCTGAAATAATAGATCATATACAATGAAAGTCTTCCAATACCTGTCGGATAACTCCTTAACCTCAGGGCTAAATAACTGCAGCAAAGGGGCATTTCAAGCACTATGAATAGATATTTTTTTTGCAACATCAGGGGCCATATTTTCATTTGATGTGTTTCTAAGAAGAAATTGATTTGTAAATAGTGTTTATATGATCACTGTGTAGAGTTTTGTGCATTTATATTCTTATTTTTTTAGATACAAAACTCATGTCTACCTCTTGCTAATTGGAATAATGTAAACTGAGAATATTTTCAGGTGCTCACTGTGAAAGTTTCAGCCTGTGTGATAATTGTTGTGTGTAAATAAACTGTATATGAACACAGGTTTGTGTGCAGACTCGTGTTTCATCTGGATTATTTAATTACGCAGACAATAAAATATGTGTTTCTGGTGCTCGGTGTGATTTCCAGGTTTTCTTATATTATACTTTTATGTGTTACTATGGGTTATTTACTCATACTTTTGACAAATTGTAGATGTCATATATTGAAGTTGTATATTACACACAATATATTTGAATTTTAGAGCTAAATAGAAGAACTTAGATGCCTACATTAAAGAAAAATAAAGCCTAAAAAACCTTAAATATGAGATAATACTGAGATGATATCCAGATATTAATGAAATCAATCAGTGTGAAGTTGCTGCATGTAGCCTGTGATATCTTCAGTTATGTATCTGTTTACCCTAAAAGCATTAGGTGTAGGCAGTATTTCCATCCCTTGTCATTTTTTGAATGAATGTGGTATTACTGCTATTTCAACATTTAGTTTTACCTTTGGTTTTACGCATATCGAGTAAAATACTGTGGGCGAGGGCGCGTATGCAAAGACATTTTTATATCGTTTGTCAGCGAGCCGCCCCATGGATGTTATGCCTGTGCCCTATAGAGGGCGCCCGAACGACACTGTCATCACTTCACTTCACATCAATTGTCTACAAAATGAAAACCTGACGAATTTCTTTACAATCCATTATACAGATCTTGTTATCAGTCACTTCATATAGTGAGGAATAATATCATTAGGCTACTATTTTTCTATGATCTTAGATGTAAATATTGCATGTTTCCTTCAGATAAAACACATTTTTGACTTGTGAATGAGTCAACAGAATTTCTTGCAATAATGAAAAAATACTGGCAATCACGTCCACCTGGCACAAACCACATGTTTTGGACAGCTGTGAAGTGACAGAATGTCCCAGCATCATGGCTCTTATATTGCCAGATTCCAGAGAGTCTCCCCTCTTCATATATAGCAGAATATGTCAACTTCCAACTTGCTATGCTGAGATACATGTAAAAAAAAAATGTAAGAATTTAGTCACACAAATCTGTTTTTTTTTTTTTTCATTGATATAAAAATTAATATAAAATACAGGCACATAGAAGGACATGTAATGATGGCAAATCTTTTTAGCCCTGAAAAAAACCCAAAAACTACAAGATATGGCATGTGTATGTATCCTTTATAATGACTGTGATATGAGCTTAAAAGTAAAGGCAGGAAAATACCCCCAAAAGGCCAAGGGCCCATAGGGTTCATTTATATGATTTAATTAATCACAATTAAAAATTAAACCTTAGATACCAGTTGTTATCATATACCACTAACTGTTTTTTTGAAAAATACACTATAATTCAATATTCTAAAAGCAAAATTGACTTTGATTATTATTAGCATCATCGGTTGACCCAAGTAGAAGAAGAAGAAGAAGAAGAAGAAGAAGAAGAAGAAGAAGAAATGATTTTGCACTTTTTTTTTTTTTTTTTTTTTTTACAACTTGAGTACTGGGTGTAGGCCTCAGGGTTTACTTCCTTGTCTAATGCTGCCTTCAAGTGCTGCTCGTAAGCATCCACACCAGAGGTCGTAAATTAGTGTTTACAACCCACTGAGACCTCGCTCATAAATTTGTTTATTCTTTACATTGTTTTCTTTTTATACAATGTCGTTACGTACTAACTGATGTTACATGTTTTGTCCAACAACATTCTGCCGTTCATGCAAGTCCATCACTTCTGAGTTTGTAAAATGTCTTCCTGTTTTTCTGTGTGAGCCTCAAATACGTCAAAGACTGTTTTTGTGATTTATTATTCATTTATTTCTCTGGGAAAACGACATATGTATGTACACCATACAAAGAAAGAGAAAGGGAGGTAAATCAAAACGGAGATATGTGTTAATGCAAAAGAACTCTTCAAGAGCAAATAGAAATATTTATTTATTTAATATTATTATTAAATATTAATAATTATTAGATATTAAATATTTATATTTGCACTTCAGGGGTTCCTTTGCAGTATCAATTAGCCTATCTGTGCTTTGGTTTAATATAACATAAATAATATGAAATAAATATAAACTATAATGTTTTATTATTATTGTTATTATTATTTATCATAAAAAGAATAATAAATAAACGTCATTAATATACATATTTATTTAACCCTAGGATGCATAGGTGGGGTCAAAATTGACCCCAGAGGTTGTTATTCCTTAATATCTTTAAAATTAAAAGTTTTGATATTTTCATATTACAGGTATTCCTCATAAAACATGTTTGTGACATGATGCCATTTGCATTTTTATTCATTTTTTCATTAATTTAAAAAAAATTCAGTTTTCATATCAGTACCCCACTCTTCCATGGGCGGGGTCAAAAATGACCCCAAGTATTTCCTATGGGATCTTTCATTTGACATTGATTCTTGGCAACTATGAGTGTCAATAAACATTTACTGTCCCACTTACACATCTGATGCCAGCAGTCCCACCACCTAGGAGGTCATTTTTACACAGCAACATACATGTAAGTATTATCTCCATTTATGAACTTATTTTTCATTGACAGAATATATGTCATCAAATTTGCCTAGTTTGTGGTTAGCTAGCAATTAGAGATGCGCTGTTGACCCGTGGACCCGGGCGGATGACGCCACGAAAAATAATATTTTAATAAAATTCGGGCGGGTTGCGGTTGAAGCACTCAAATAAAAAAAAAATCAACATTTCAACCGAGGCTCCAATTGTCTTACTGGCAAGATATAATGAACTGCACTGTTTGAAAAACGATAGGTCTACTAATAGCGAGGCATCTTCAATGGACCTAAAAACTAATCGGCGGATGGCGGGCGGGTTCGGTTTTGAAAATTGGTGAAAAAACGTTCATGCAAATGGATAGCGGGCGGATAGAGATTTTAAGAAGCGGTTGCGGATGAAAAAATACGTCATCTGCGCATCTCTACTAGCAATACTGTTAGCTAACAATACTGTTAGCTAACATTATTGTTAGCAAACAGTATTGTTAGCTAACACAATCACACACACACTCACACACACACTCACTCACACACACACACACACACATGCATGCACGCACGCATACACACACACTCACACACACACACACACTCATACACACTGTTGTTGCACTGTTATTACACAGTATGTTAGCTAACAGACATGTTAGTGTCTGAACATATACATGGACAGTGTTAGGACCTATTGAATGTTAATTTGTGTGTCCCTCTGTCTGTTTTACTATATGGAGGAAGATTAAACATGTTTTGATACCCGTTTCAGTGATTGTAATGTGATAAAATTTGAATTAAAAGTGAAGAAAGAACATATCAAAACTGAAAATACTCTTTTGTTGAACAAAATATATAATCTCTAACCAATATGAAAGAAATGTCTCAAGTTTATTGCAAAAATGCATTGATTTCAATTGGGGTCATTTTTGACCCCACCCATGGAAGAGTGTAGGTATTGGTTGGCCATGCATCCAAGGGTTAAAGAGCAAATGTATGACTAAAAATATAATAATTATTAATAGTAGTAGTAGCTGTAATAGTAGTAGATTTTCTTTTTCATTTTGTAACAAAAAAGTTAACTGGTTAATTTGTATATTTATATCCAGAATTATGGTCCATTAAGATCTATTAAGTATGCTGAGCATGAATTTTTAAAAAAAAAAAAAAAAAAATGATAATAATGATATTAATAATAGTACATTTATAATAAGTTAAATGTGTTATTTAATATATTAAATGTATTTATTTGTGTGCATTCAAGGTTAAATCAGTCAAACCGATGTTGGTTTACTCATTTTAAGAACGTATCTATTTTTGCAAAGGACCTCTTCGCTTGTGAATTTACATCCTTTGATCAGTAATGTATTTAATGCTGGTGAAAGATTCTTATACTGACTCCTCCCAGCTCATAATTTTCTTGTTTACCAGCGTCATTGAATGCGTCCTACCAAGATGCGTTTTATCTGATTTTGCTCCTGCACATCGAGGCGTAAGCGGGAAGTGTGACTGTCTGCCATCCAGACTACATATTCACATTTCTCAGCATTTAATAGGTTTTAAAAATGCCCAGAAGTATTAGGATGATTTTAGCAGACATGCTGGCGGACCTGTCAAAAGAAGACTTTGACAAGTTCTGCAGGCAGCTGCTGGACTGCAGGGAAGGGCCGCGGGTCAGACGCAACAGGGTGGAGGGTAAAAACTACCTTGACATCGCGGACGTCCTTGTAACAACTTACACCGAGTCCCGAGCTGCTGGAGTGGCTGAAACCTTATTGAGAGAGATTGACTGCAACGAGGATGCAGAAAGACTCGGTAAATATCTCACAGATAAAAGGAACATACTGACATTGAACCAGGGCGCACAGACACTCAGAGAAAGTCATGTAGTACATTGCATAGACGACATGAGTAATTAGATAGATAGAAGGAACTGTTAAATCAGAAACTGATAAAAGCAGGTTAAAGTGCAGCGTCTATTACAGATTGTTCAGGATGGTTATTGCAGAGGACATAAAAGATATCTTACAATGTTTTTCCGGGCCAGTGAGACTTTGTACTGTCTGCCATACAGGTAGGCACACACTGGATTTTTAAGGCTGATGCGTGAGGGGTTTAAAAAGTCATGCCATAATTATTAAATTCTTAAAATTTGCATGAAAATCAACATTGACACTGACATTTTTGTTAATTAGCATTCATAAGATGAGAAGACTGTTTGTTTGTCCATTAAAGGTCCAGTGTGTGGGGAAGTAGTGGCAGAAATTGAACGTAAAAAGCTTGTTTTCTTTAGTGAATAATCACCTGAATATAAAAATCATAGTGCTTTCGTTACCTTGGAATGAGCCGCGGGTCCACGTCCATGGAGTCCGCCATGTTTCGACAGTATCCCAGAATGCACAGAGCAAACACTGGCTCTACTTTGGGCCGTGTCTTTGGCATCATCCACATTTTCATGCTCACCCTCTGCTGCGGTGTGCTCACTGTGGTTTTCCTTTGCCTGAGAGAATCCCAAATCTCAAAGAGGCCAAGACAGATTTTGTTGGATTATGTTACAATTCTTACCCCTGTTTTTCTCTAGAACAGAAAAGGGCATTTTGTCACAAGATAGAACAGATAATCAGTCATAACTCAATTAGGACCTCGATTTAAGTTACTGTGGTCAGCCTTCGTACGGCAGATGTATCATGCTGTTCATTTGCTGTCTAAGGACTGTTGACTACAGAGTGTACGCAAGATATCGGCCAGTTTTTTTTAACATACATGTTTCTGTTTTTGTTTTTACAGTCAGAGAGACAGCTGGAGGACATTAGACATCTCCCTCTGACAGTGAGTTGACCTGCCAAGAATCATTTTCCCTGCAAGCACTGAAGTTATAAAACAGTAGTAGAGTAATGATCACTGTAACAAATGGTGATTTTTCACACCTTTCACAGTTGCAAGACCCTCAGCAGGAGCCGCCATGGTGGGAAAAGGTACGCACTGATTGGTGTTGCAACATCTCAGACAGTATGTCACGGCCTGCAGGCTGGACCTTGGCTGTTACTTGCCTAAAACGTATGACAATAAGAAAAATAATGACATGTTATATCAAAAGCTTTCTTCTAACCTTAGATACCCGCTTTAGACAAACAAGATTCAACGGCAATATTATCTCTAGCTACTCATGTAATATACTGTAAAACCTTTATTCGTAGCCCAGGCTATTATTTGCTTAAATCACTGAACTCAAAACAGGCTTAAATTAGGGACAGACATCTATGTGGGACAGGCCTTTAATTCCTGATGCTCAGCAAAGATGGGAAATATGATCACACTGTTTATTTAAAACAGTGCTTGTGTCACAGCACACAGCATACCAACACAACACCGCTTTATCCTGTTTAAACAATAGTCAAAATTTGGATTCATTTTTATGACAGACACTTTTGATTCTTTTGATCCGAGGACCCTTACGGGCTGAAGGAATATGAGCTTACCGGGTAATTGAGGGATTAACACATAGTCTGACTTTATGACGGCGTCAGAGGAAGGGAGTCACCACTTCTTTTTTCGTCACGCCGGTAAATCTGAATAAATTAGCCCACAGTCTTCTCTGGCACTCGTGGTTTCAGTAAAATGAAATGAACAGAGCTAACAATGTGTAGCATCTCCATATCGACAAGAGATTAAACACACACTGATGAAGGATCGACAGAGGATCTATCATGGGGCGTGAGTACAACACATGTAAGAGGGTGATACAAGCACAGATCAGAGTTTCTGAGTCCTGTTGATAATTTCATAAGTAATCACAGAGAATTGGCCCCACACACTTATAAACAGCACCTGGAAGAAGATCAGCTCTGCACTCAGGATTTCAGGTTAATGGGCCATGGTACCGTGCCTTTTTCTGGTTAAAGGTTTAATTTTTTCTGTTTTTCGTGGTATTTTTATTTCCTGTTTTTCAAGGTAAATTTTTTCTGTTTTTTTGAGTATTTTTTCTGAGTTAAGAGAGCAATAGAACAACAGATGCTTTCATTCCTTTCTGAGAGCTCGATATAGCTAATGGAAGCAAACATAAACATTGTTTAGTTCAATCCAGTTTTACTTTGTTTTGGGTTTGAGACTAAGTTGCCTGCTTAAAGTCGACAAACTAATGATAACACCATCTGTATGACTTAAAGACAAGAGTATCTCCCAGTGTCTCAAACCCAAAAAAAAGTAAATCTGGATTAAACTAAACAAGCAGGTCATGTTTGCTTCCATTATATCGAGCTCTCAAGAAAGGATTGAAAGCGTATGTTGTTCTATTGCTCTCTAAACTCAGAAAAAAAATACTCAGAAAAATGGAAAAAATTACCTCGAAAAACAGAAAAAAATTACAAAAAAACCCCAGAAAAAATTAAACCTAAAAACAGAAAAATAAAAAATTAAATCTAAAAACTGAAAAATTAAATCTAAAAACAGAAAAATTAAAAATTACTCTGAAAAACAGAAAAAAAAATACTCAATAAAACAGATTTTTTTTCATTTGTCAAGTGAATGCAATACACTTCTGTAAAAAGGTACTGAGCGTCTAAATGAATTGTTTTACAGTGCATAAATATTCATTTAGCAGTGGTATAATGTAAATGAAGCTCAGCGTGAGTTCAATCAGGAAAACTTTCTCTGTGCTCATCCATTCACAGTTCTCTCCATCCCACTCCCACTGCTTCCTCTAATCAGCTGACTATGGGTGTTCACTCTTCTAATTATCCAATCAAACTTTGCCACGATCTCTATCAGCCAATCAGGATGCCACTGCAAAGTTTTAAACCTGCTTTCTCTTCTGCTGCTGTCAGCCTTCATTTTAGGCAGAGTCATCGCGCCCTCCTCCACCCCGTTCACCCCCAGCCATCATACCCAGAGTCAGGACGAGTTCAGCGAAGACTCATTCCTCTACTCATCCAGATCATCAGCACTTCTCCATCTTCCTCTCACCTCATCTTCACCACCAGCATCTAGACCCCGGGGTCTA
The DNA here is from genome assembly GCA_026686955.1 of Epinephelus cyanopodus. Taxonomy (NCBI): domain Eukaryota; kingdom Metazoa; phylum Chordata; class Actinopteri; order Perciformes; family Serranidae; genus Epinephelus; species Epinephelus cyanopodus. The sequence goes on along the minus strand of CM048919.1, from coordinate 35,634,054 downwards.
ACTGCCAAAGACTTTCCATATTTTTATTCTTGTGCACGTTAATAAATATTGTTTTACTATAAAAACAAGTCTCTCCTGATTGAACTAAGTAAAGCTACTGAAGTTCTGTACAGGACAGCTCACCCCCAAATTAAAAATAAATAAATAAATATTCTCTAAATGGCACTCAGCTTGTGGTGCTCAAAGCGCCAACAAAAACATACATTTTAAAAACTCAACAGCAAAGTCGCTTCTCAGAAATCATGATCCAGTTAATCAAAATAATCCAGAGACCTTGTTGTGAGCAGTTTCTAGTTTATATACACACAAATATATGCATGCTTGATACATATTCTACATGGTACATTTTATAAATATCAAATTGTATGTCATATTATGTACACTAGTTAACACTCATCAGTACATCAGGTTACATTAGTATAATGGCCCCATATTTTTATGTAGATGTCTTGCCTATGTATTAGCTTGTAACAGTCTTTCATAAGAGATTTTCCAGAAATCCAACCCCACTGTTGAAACCATTTATTGTCTGTATTTCTTCTGCAGCAGCCATTTCATGTATTTACATTCAGCCTCTTTTCATAGCAGTTTTCTTTCATGCACCATGTCCATGTCAGGTTCAAATGACTTATTAGACACGAGGGGTTCACAGAGAATGATGCAACATGTAATCCAGTTTGTCTTTGTTACAGTTTCAAAGGTTGAATGATCCGTTTTGACATCTTGAATGTAATTTCACAAAGCAACATGTTGTGTGAAGATAAGTGCTGTATAATCCTGATACAAGATACAGACTAGCAACTCAGGTAATTTGCTGTGGTAGTGAGTCAGTGTTGTTCTTTTTCTCCTCAGGGAAACACTTGATGTATTGACACACGTGTGCTCTTAACCAAGTAGTGAACATTGTCACACCATATTGGATGAACTGCCCAGCAAGTAGATTGTCATACAAGAAGGTTCTGTGCAGAACTCAACCTTAAAACCGATCAATGTTTTATATTTTGTCATAATAAAAGTCTTTCTGGGGTCTTTTCCTCTGTAGCTCACAGTCTTCTTTATGATAGAGGTATTTATCAGTTTTGGCCCTGTTGTTTCTTGATGTGATGATGAAAAGAAGTGACCACCTCTGACACGTCTTCACTTGTATATTAAAAAGACTTTATTACAAAAAAAGAACAGAGTCAAGAACCCGCCGAATCTGAGAGTCTCTGGTGCCGAATGTGAGCTCTCCCTTTCGGCTCAAACTACTCTCCTTATATATGATTTCTTATCTCCAAAATCCAACCTACTCCTAGACAGAGAGGCATCCCTGTCCAGGTGGTCTGTCGGACATCACCTAAGGCTACATTAACCTTTGACCTAAGGAAAGACATATTCACATTCCACAGACATCAGATCATCGCATTCCACAAGACAAGAGAGGACAAGACACTTCAGCCCAAGCAGGCATTTGAAACAATACACATACTGTATGTTTCCACAGTTCATTTGTCCGGATAAATTAACCTTTTAGAGACAAAAACAGACACAAAACAAGCATGTCTATATGTACATGAAGTCTTCATGAACATGTTGTTACATCCAGGTTATACTCAGGCCCTGACACATTCATCTATCTGACCTGTTCATGCATCTTTATATAATCTTTTCCTAAAAAGATGCCTGCATTACAGAGAATTCAGTAAACAGCTCAGTGTTCTTCCATCCATCTTTTTTCAACCGTTTATCTGAAGCCGAGTTGCGGCGGCAGCAGGCTGAGCAAAGCACCCCAGACGCCCCTCTTCCCGGTAGCGCTTTCCATTTCTTCCTGGAGGACCCCGAGGCATTCCCAGGCCAGATGAGATATGTAATCCCTCCGGCATGTTCTGGGTCTGCCATGGGGGGACATGTCTGGAACACCTGGATTGGCACCCAGGAGACAACCTGAGCAGATGCCCGAACCACCTCAACTGACCCCTTTCGACATGAAGGAGCAGCGGCTCGACTCCGAGCTCTCTCTGGATGTCTGAGCTCCTCACCCTATCTCTAAGGCTGAGCCCAGACACCCCACGGACGAAACTCATTTCGGCTGCTTGTATCTGCGACCTCATTCTTTTGGTCACTACCCAGAGATCATAACCATAGGTGAGGGTTGGGACGTAGATGGACCAGTAAACCAAAAGCTTTGCCTTCCACCTCAGCTCCCTCTTCACCATGACGGTCCGGCACAGCGCCCGAATCAGATACTGCGCCAAACCGCTGATCCATCTCACACTCCATTCTACCCTCACTCGTGAACAAGACCCCGAGATACTTGAACTCCCTCGCTTGAGTAGTGAATGTTCATATCATTAATAATAAGGCATCATTTACAGCATAAGAGTTGTAATAAAAGGGGTTTATCCCCCCCCCCCCCCCCCCCCCCCCCCCCCCCCCCCCCCCCCCCCCCCCCCCCCCCCCCCCCCCCCCCCCCCCCCCCCCCCCCCCCCCCCCCCAAAAAAAACACATTTAATTAATGCTTATCAATACTGATGAAAAGAAAACTTGTACAAATAACTCTAGCTCCTTTGTTGTTTTTGTCCTAAGAGTTGTTGCATGCCGCAGGAGGAAAGGCCACTGACTTCCAAAGACAACGATGGTTGGTCACCAGGGACAGCTAGGGACGTGATGACCTCCAGCTCCTTTTCAGGCTCTTCCTTGAGGTCCTAATGGGGAGGAAGAGGAAACTGGAGTGAGCCGGGCCAGTGCATGTGTCAGGGTTATCATCAGGGTTACCTCAGCTTCGGTTTGGAGATGACACATTTAGGTTTGCATTTTTCTTCCAAAGTCATTTTTTTTTTGTTAAAGGTCCAGTGTGTAGGATTTAAGGGGTTATATCCGCAGATATATCATATAGTAAGTATTTTTCTTTAGTGTATAATCACCTGAAAATAAGAATCGTAGTGTTTTCATTAGCATGAGTAGTTTATATCTACATCTGGAGTGGGTCCTCTTCTGTGGAAATCCCATTGTTGCACTGCTATGTTTCTACAGAGGCCCAGAACGAACAAAACACTAGCTGTCGCTTTTTTTGCATCAGCCACAGTAGTTAGCAGCCCTTCCAAGACGAGAGCCTTGGAAAAAAACATGATTTGTAACGTGAAACTGCTTTAATCAGTGATTCGCTCAGCACTCAATACCACTAAGTCTCACACATTGGACCTTTAAAAGAAAAAATAATGAATGAAGTCAGATCAGTATCTTTAACTAGAAGCACTGTGGGTAAGGTTAGTACTTGTGAGGTGGTGAGATGGATTAAAACAGATAAAATCCCAAAGCAATTCGAGAGACACTAGAGTTACTTTAACAATCCTGCAGTAGATATAAACAATAAAACCTGCAGGACAAAGAGGTCTGTAACAACACAGACCTTGAGGTGCTGGTGGGCTGGCCTCTGGCGCTTTGGGCCCTTCTGGTCAGTCTCCCTCTCTCAGCTGCATCCTGCTTTCGGTCACGCTCCAAAATGTATTTGACAGCGATGTCCATTTTGGACCTCGGGATGCAGGTCAACTTTTTGGAACGGAGAAAGTTGACAAAGCTGTGTACAAAGGGTAGAGTGGTGGCTTTTAATGTCCACTAGCCTTACTAACACCACAATCCACTGCAGTTCACTGATGCATTCTGTCATACCTCATTTTTTTCTTGTCCTTTGACTCGTACAGGTCCTGCAGCGTCTCTGATCGATGCTTACTAAAGCCAACAAGCGCCTTTCCTTTTTGGCGTGACTGGAGAGATCTCTCGTATGCACGATGAAATCTGACTTCTTCGAAAACGTCAGGGTAAGCAATCGCGTATTGAGTCAAGAAGTCCTTCAAATGAAAAGAAATTTGTGTTATTATTGAAGCTACACGGCCCATTTTTCTTTGAAATAAATTAAAAACATTCACTACTGAAGGGGCAATTAGAGACAAATACACATAATCAATTTCCGTACGCACATAAACGTTAACAAGCATGCTAAAATACTTAAAATACTTTAATTAAATAAAAGTAAAGATAACGTTCAACATTCTCTGATTTACTTCACTTTATAGCATCTCTTCGGGGACTACAGGTGACAATCAGCCTTTTGGATAACTATGGAAGACGGTAGCAAGGGATGGATGAGCTGAAGATTCAGCTCTATTACAACTCACAAGGTTCACCAACAAAACAACTGTCTTATACTAAATACGTTTTCCAAACAAATACTACATGCTAACATTATTAGCACAAGCCTATGGCATTCTACATTGTATAAATTAGCCTAGCGACAAGAGATTTCCCCTGCTCATATGAAGCCAGGATAAATCACACACAAGACTTAAAATGCTATTTTTGTGCAGGCTTTATTGTCTTCACATTTTATTGTTGCTTATCTGTGAATTTAAAGTAAACAAAAGCTTTGTTTCCACCGAGGGAAATGGTTTCAGCTTACGAAAAAATAAATAGGAGGTTTGCGTTGCTGCAACATGTAGTTACATTTCCGGGGAGGTGCACATCAGGCTACGGCGTAAGGTACGGCGTGGCCTCTACATTGATGCAGAGCCTATGGCGTAGGTATGGTGTCGATTTGATGCTCAAGTATAATTCCATCTTACAGTTTAAATAATATATAGACATATCATCTTAAACGAAACAAACTTGAAACTGTAAACTTTCGGGAGTTTGCTAATGTCAGAGGGCAGACAGCATCCCCTTTTTCTTTGCATTACCTTGTTGACCATCTGTAGACTCTGACTCACTGAGTCCTCTCGCTCCTTCTGGTGCTGAGCCACCAACATGGCAACGTAGCTTACATCATTCTCCAACAGCCATTTAAAGGTTTTATCTTTGTACTGGCCAAACTGAATTGTAAACCTGCTTAGGACGAGCCTTTTTTTACAAGGGTCCCCACCCTCAGAGACAACACGGGCCTTTGCTTCAGCCTCCACTTCCTCTGGCTTCTTCACAGGAGGATCTCCCTGTCGAGCAGCTCCTAAAGGCTGCCGGCTGGCTGCATAGCTCCGAGCCTCCTGTGAGGGCTTCGTCTCCAGCGCCCCACTCGAGGTCTTACGAAGGATAGGGTCACCATTCTAAACAAAAATGAAAACACCACTGTGAGAAAACTTTTTTTTTTAATGACTTTAATGATGTTTAAGAGAATATTTGAATGTCATTGTGTCAAACTTACGTCCACACAGGCTTTGGTTTGTAAATCTGTAGAGAGAGATGATAGAATGGTGAAAGGCTAATATAGGACAGTGTTAAATATTAAAACTGTTTTCATTGTTCCATATACAGTGCGACAGAGACCCCACCAATATACACACTGTCAGTCAATCAATTAATGAATCAATCAGTCATTGTATTTGTTACATGAAATCATACAAAAAATACAATTCCAGTGAAATGTAGTCCCATCAGTTCCGTCAATGTGTGCATGAAAAAGGAACGTAATAATAACTGTATGATTCAGGGTAACAATATATTTTCATATTAGAGCAACAACAGCTAACTTGCAGAAAATAAATTATGTTACATCACGTGGAAGGTTATCCCTGAAAGATTACTGTAGCAAATAATTTCACTACGATCAACAAAATTCCATGAGTTTTCCAAAACCTTCAATGACTTTTCCAGGCCTGAGAAAACCTAGAGGCATAAAATGACAACAAAAAGACAAAAACAAAAAAGACACATAAAATGACTTCAAAGAGACACAAAACAACTAAAAAAGACACAAAATGACTTCAAAGAGACACAAAACAACCAAAAACGACACAAAATGACCACAAAGGGACATGATATCGCTAAAAAGAGACACAAATCAACCAAAAACGACACAAAATGACTACAAAGGGACATGATATCGCTACAAAGAGACACAAATCAACCAAAAAAGACAAAATGACCACAAAGAGACACAATATTGCTACAAAGAGACCCAAATCAACCAAAATGGACACAAAATGACCACAAAGGGACACAAAACAATTAAAAGTCACAAAATGACCACAAAGAGACACGATATCGCTACAAAGAGACACAAATCAACCAAAAAGGACACAAAATGACCACAAAGGGACACAAAACAACTAAAAAAGACGCAAAACAACCAAAAAAGATTTGATGCATCATTAGCAGTGTATGGCTTATAGCCACTTAGAGGATTGTAGAGTGCATGATGTGGCACAGTTACACTGTGGTTATTGGATATTTAAAATCATCCAGGTGTTTACTCACACAGTGTCTCAGCCTCATCGTTGCAGTTAATCTGCCTCAGTGTGTCCAGAGTCACCTGCAGAGCTTTGGGCTCTGTGAAAGTAGAAACCAGGAGGTCTGTGATCTCCAACACAGTCTTATCCTCCACCTCACTGTAGCGGACCCGCGGCTCCTCTCTGCGGTCTCGCAGCTGGTGACAAAACTTAAGGAAGCAGTTTCTCCTCAGATCCTCCAGCGTGTCTCGTATAGCGTGTTTGATGGTGTGGACCATTTCTCATCTGCGTACAGCACGTCGTGTTGTTGTGGTGTGTGCAGAGAGCAGCGTCAGATCAGATTACACTTCCCGCCAAAACTTCAGCGGGAGAGGAAAAAATCAAAATGCTGCCTTCAAATACAGTCGGAAATACTACCATCAACCGATCGCTAAACCCTCCAGTCATCAGCAACCTTAACTAGGCACTAAAAGAGCCATATACAGCACATGAGATAAGATCTTCAGTATACTCCTGTAATAGCAGACTAACCTTTGGATTTGTCTACACGGTGACACAGTGTGCTTTTAAAGGGTTGTGTCTTTTTTGCCCCCTAACCTTCTAAACACAAAGCATGTGAACAAATGTTCACATTACATATACACATACACCGATCAGCCAGAACTGGTGAAGTGAACAATATTGATCATCTTGTTACAATGCAATGTGCTGTTGGGCAACTCTGGGTTCTGACCTTCATGTGGATGCCACCTGACACGCTCCACCCACCTGATCACCAGTGCAGACCAGTCCTCTGACCATATATCAGTAAGTGCCTGCACCTCCTCACTACTCCTCGTCTGCCCACGAGACATTTTCCAACTTTTTCTTTTTTCTTTTTTTTTTTACCTCTGCTTCCCCCGGTTCGCACTGTTGGCTTTGTTTTTTTATTTCTACCCAAAATGCACTGTGCTCTTTGTCACTTCCCCTCTTTGGTTCACTTCCTCTCTTTGGTTCACTTGATAGTCCGTTTGCATTTCCCACTGTAAGCGAACCGCACCAGGGTCCGCTTGCAAGTGAACCGAGACCCCCAGTTTTCAAGCGGTCCAGGGTTCGCTCATTTGGTTCGCACCAGAGTTCGAATGAGAGTTCACACCACTCCAAACGAACCAAACTATCCGTGGAAGCGGACCAGGGTTCGTTTAAAGCAGACTAAATAGCGCCAGTGTGAATGCGTCCTAAAGGACAGCCCTCAGAGGTCCTGTGTCCATGCCTTGACAGGTCAGAGCCAAGTCCAGTCCAAGGACCCAGTGTTCAGTCAGATTGGTATATGGGGTATTTGGAGGCCAGGTTGATGCCTTGAGCTCTTTGTCCCATTTCTCAGGTAATTCCGGCGCAGTTTTTGTGGTGTGGCAGGGTGTATTGTCCTGCAGGGGGGTCACTTGTTGCCATGAGGAGGGGTAGGGGAGAGTGGGGTGATTTGTGCCACCCCTTGTTTCCAGAAAACTATGGAAGAAATTGGTCATGTGACCTCATATTTTTGAAGAGGCATCTATTTTACTCAGCCTGTGGAGAAAAGAGGCACATGGCACAAGAGGTAAGCAGATTGAAGTCCAAAAAAGAAGATTTTTTTATGATCATGGTTTATTGATTGTTGGGTCTGAACAATTATAGATAAGTTTGAAAACATTTCATACATGAGTTAGTGCTTTACTAAGCTACATATGAGGCTATACTGTTAGCATGATGTTAGCTCTAAACTGCTGGATGATGCAAGTTTGTTAAAATGGTGGGGATGGGGTGATTCGTGCCAAAGGGCCTGGGTTAAGTTGTGCCAGTGGCAAATTATGTGATATTTTTGATTTTAGACCAAAAGCCATAATGCCACGCCTTTACAAAAGGAAGACAGACAGGGGTTCAACCCCATATGGAGTTGGACAGAGTAGTGAGAGAGGTGCAACAGGGGAAGGTCTGTAAATAGGCCTTGTTGAAGAAGATTGCAGCTATGGAGCCATCACACACACACACACACACACACACACACACACACACACACACACACACACACACACACACACTCTCTCTCTCTCTCTCTCTCTCTCTCTCTCTCTCTCTCTCTCTCTCTCTCTCTCTGTACTGGCCAGGAGTTGACATTTATGACCTGGAGCCTTCATCATTTTTAATTTCATTTTGTTCTTAACATTTTAAATAGGCCTTGTTGAAGAATATTGCAGCATTGACAAGTGGCATGTTGTGTTGTAGCCTGGTTCTGAGAATTGCAGTTGATTTTGTTCAGGTTTGACTTGATTCTATCCTGAAAATGATGAATATTATGTAGGCCTACTTCTAGCCAATCTTTCATGTATTAGACATGTTATCTACTGCTAAAACTGGCCTTTGATGTTATTAAAGAAAAGCTTTAATATGTAATTTGGTATTGAATTTGTCTTGCTTTGATACAGCATTACAGTATATGACATGAAAATGTTCTGTTTTACTTCAGTAATCAATGGCACAATTTACCCCAACGTATTTTCTCCAAAGTGAGTTGTATAAAATTGACCCCTCTACAACTGTCATGTCTTTTGAAATTGGCTTTAGAGACCAAAACTGTTTTTTTGTAGCGGGCTGTAAACATGTTTATTTCTGCTGTTAAGTTGGTAATCTTAACACGTGGGTCTATGGGAACTGACTGTGTTTCGGAGCCGCATGGAATTTGACCCTTGATAGTACATTTACTTGCTGTGTTTGCTGTGTCGGGGCAGGTGGGTGAGGGGTATGAATATGGGCTTATCAAACCGTGTCCTTGGATACATCATGTATAATGAATACTTCAGTCAGTGAGAGACAGAAAAAAACCCATAACCAAATCTGAGTTTAATATCAAATTCACTTTATTCTACATCTCATTTTCAATTTGGACAAAAATAAAATGTTTGGAACCAGCATGCAATATCAAAGCTCCCCCTCCCATTGGGTCTGAGGGCGACTGAAGGAGGGGAAATATCTGAAATTTAATTTAGCTTTTAATTTATTGGATTGAATATAGAGGTAGACAGAGGAGGGTGGGGTGAGAGGGATATTTTTTAAATTGAATTTTCCTGTTAATTATACACACACACACACACACACACACATATATATATATATACACATTATAGATATATTTATTTATGTATCCTTATTCCTAACTTATCTTCCCCTTCGCTTGTTCCTCTTGTTCTAACTCCTTCCCCTTTTTTCACTGTTTCACCAACTTCGTCAACACACACACACACACATTAACAAATAAACATCAACGTTCATTACACCGAGGCACACCTGTATTTATATCTGTGAACAGTAGCTTCTATAACGTGTGTTATCACTTTTATTTATTAATATAAAACAACAATTGACCACCAACTATTATTTATTAAATATCTATTAACAAAATAATTCAAAAATTCCTGTTTAACTTTTTAAAATTACTCCAAAACACCAATAACATATCCATTTAAACTAGAGATAATGTAAGATAATGTGATGTGTCTTAAATTACATTTAGGTTTATTACGGTTTGCCTCTTTATTAGGAAATGGGTGTTCACAACATGCTGATACAGTCAATTAAAAATCCATTCATAACTTTCTGTGTAGTTGAATATTGCAATAATAATGAGTGGTTATCACAAAATCCCACAGCACACCTGGGTTTGCATCGCTGCCACACACCATGACCAAATATAGAGCGTGGACTGGTGGCTGGAGAGGTGCCAGTTCACCTCCCGGGCACTGCCGAGGTGCCCTTGAGCAAGGCACGGAACCCACTTGACCAAGGCAGTCTCCCTCACTCTGACATCTCTCCACTTTTCGGACCTTTGTGTTAATGACAAAAAGAGTGGAAAAAATTGAATTTCCCCTTAGGGGGATTAATAAAGTATATAAAATTAAAAAATTAAAAAATGAAAAAAACACCTGGGCATATCTACAAAGAGGGAAAATGGACAGCAGCAAAGAACACATACACAGCTGTAACACCACCACCCTTAAAACAATGAATAAATAGTTTGTCCCACTGTCAATCACAAGTAATGAGGCAGTTAAGGTTAACATTACTGTTACAACACCCCCGTAGTTCATTGAAAAAATATTTGTAGCTTTGAGGAAGGTAAAAAAAAAATAAATAAATAAATTAAAAAAAAAAATAATAATAATAATAATCGTCATCACACCCCAGCCCAGCCACCCCTGTCCTCCTTTGGTAAGTAAAGAACAGTCCCATTTATATAATCAAAATATTTGATCATAAGATTTCCGACAGCATTTGAAGGCACCGTGTTTTCTTCCTTTTTAAACGCTACATCTGTTTACGATAAGATGTTTAGGAAGTGACTCTGGGCCTCTTCCTCCTCCTCCCTCGCTGAGCTGGACAAGAAACGGTCGGCAGTTCGCGATCCATTGGTGAAAAATGCCCCCAAAAACCAAAAGAAAGGTTTTAGCAGACATGCTGGCGGACCTGTCAAAGGACCACTTTGACCAGTTCTGCAGGCAGCTTCTGGACCGCAGGGACGTCAAACGCAACAAGGTGGAGGGTAAAAACTACCTTGACATCGCGGAGGTCCTTGTAACAACTTACACCGAGTCCCGAGCTGTTGGAGTGGCTGAGGAGTTGTTGAGAGAGATTGGCTGCGACGAGGATGCAAAAAGACTCGGTAAATATCTCACGGATACAAGGTTTGACCCAATGTAGAGACAGAAACGAGAACTCCGGCTGCAGAACACTGAACCCTGCAGATGTGACTTTATTTATATGTATATTGTCGTCATTTGAAAATGTTTAAATTAAGAGCTATTTTTAAGATTTATTTCTAGATTATTGAAGTAAAAAATCAATCAAGCGATAAACCATTGAACTAGCCCGCGTCTTTTTTACTTTCACTTTCAGACTGAAGCCAGTCTTAATGGTTTTTGTAGGAATTTTGTATGCATGCGTCGACTCGCCCAAACTTAACATCGAAGATATTTTTCTTATAGACACAAAGACATAAAGACTGCTCAATGTGTGTGCATATAGATATGTATAGGGTTAGTGCATCCTATATTAATCCTGTAATTTAAACTGTAATTGCATCATATTTCTTTCTCTCTTCTTCATTTTCTTTTTTCCCCCAAAAAATCAGAATCTAACATTGTGTCTTCTTGTTTTTGCAGTTGAAGATGCAGATCGACAATCCACAAACCCTGGTACCAGCGACAGTGAGTTGTTTTCCTGTTGTGTTTTTGTGTTGTTGTTTTTTCTAAATAGATATTACAGATTAGCTGCTGTAGAGGAGGAGTTGTTTTGAATTATTTCACGTTGAGCTTCATCCTCTGAGCTCTGGGAGCTGTCATACTAAATGAGGGCCATTTTGCGCAGCAGAGGTTGAAACAAGCTCAGCCGGAAGAGTTAGGCCATGCTCCAAGAGTAGAACAAAAGATGAGAATAGAGTACAACTTTATTTTCCAGCAGAATGAAAAATTGTCTTTAGCTCACCGAAACATAAACCAGCAAAACAGTGTGCAACATATTGAACAAATGTGGTAAAAAATAAACAAAGAAATAAATAATCAGAGTATAAAAGAAAGAATGTGAAAAATATGAACAAAATACCAATAATAACAAAGCATAACGCGTTTAAAATAAAATACAGATTTTGCAGGGTTGTAGCTCTGATTTGGGAGACACTAATGGTAGAAGAGTGAAGGGAAAATTTCAAATAATATTTTCACCATGATTACATTTCCTGTGGCAGACTGCATCCCTTTACATTTATGATGACATTGACTTGCACGCTGCGCTCTCTGCTGTGCTATTACAAAGGCATAAGTGTGATTTACACGTGGCATTCATAAAGGAAGTGTCTCGAAGCTGACATTGCAAAGAGGCTTCTCCACGTATTAAGAAAATTTAAGTTAGCATGTCTAGCACTTTTTTACCTGTCTCAATCTACTTAATTACACATATTGTTTTTATGAATTTAAATGTTACAATTTCTTAATATGTGTAGTTTTATTGAGATAATACCTGGTCTTAACTTCACATGAATAGCTACACTGGCAACATGTTTAAGGATTTTTTTTTTTACATGTTGAATGTAGGCTTGTGCCGATTTCCGGTTTAACCGGTTCGGTCCAGTTTAAGAGCTCCACCCGGTTTCATTCACACCAACCAGAAGTTGAGGACAAATTTAGTACAGCAAAATCATTTTAGAGACAAAGTCCACTCTGTACCTAATATTAATCTGCTGTTTTTATCACATAAAAAGGCATTTCATTTGTTGTGTGTATGGAAAAATAGTTGTTTGTCAATAAGCAATTTAAAGTTTCTCTCATTTTGTTTCAGCTGCGAGCCCCTCCGCTGGAGCAAGTGGTGCACCTGCCATGGCAGGGGGTGGGTGCGCAGGTAGGTTGACGTCTTCTTAGTAAATACCTTATTCTCTGCTTGTGATCGGTCACTGATCCAATTGTTCAGAAACCCAAAACCTGACGATAAAACACACTTCTTAGGTCAACTCGAGCCAGGTCGAAACAGAGTAGGGGAATCGCCATAATTATACCATTTTTTACTCATTCACCTGTGCCTTGTGAACACAAAGCACTCCAGGTTCACTTTGCCCTTTGCCTTTTTATCTAGCCCTCACATGCTATTGAACTGGGGCGCTTGAAAAAAACAGAAAAAAACATGTACATGCCTGTAACGCTTGCAGGCACGCAGGACGAGGAGTAGTTTGGTCCACAGAAGATACTGCACGTCTCCAGATGTGGAATGTAGAATACATCAACAGTCTACGGCACAGAAACTAAGGTTTTCCTCCAATTTTAAGTCCATGTGAAGGGAGGAGCTCCATAATCGCACTGCAGTGCCACGTGAAAGTTTAAAAAAAAAAAAAAGTCAATTAAATATAGGCGAAAGTGTGAAAAGAGAGAGGACCAAGGCCCCATCAGAGCTGAAGTTGACCAGAAAGAGAACTGAGTCCTTTTATTGTTGGTCCACTTTTTGGTGCACTTTAATGGTGCTTTCACACATGGTCCTCAGAACTCAGTCCTCTTAAAGTGCATTGAAACGTGGACCAACAGAAAAAGGCTTCAGTTTCACGTTTACATAGTTGTTTTTTCTGCACTACACAACTTTACAGGCCAACTAGGTTTCGTCTTTCTTTTTAGGCGTCCCATTGCAACAGCATGTGATCTAGAGGGCTAAATACAAAGGCAGGGAGCAAAGCGAACCCAGAGTGCTTTGTGTTCACAGTAGGTTAAGTGAACCACACCGCAGACTTGAAGCGTTGTGGTCTGAGCATGGTTCGCTTCAGAGGGGTCTGAGTTCTCTTTGAGTGTTCACATATGCGCAAAAAAAAGCTGAGTCTCCACTCTGAGTTTGTTTGGAGGGCTGAAACGGACCAAGTGTGAAAACAGCCTAAGAGGATTAAGTTTGGTTTGTTTTAAATTAACTATGTGAAAACATCCATAATTATAACAGTGTTAGTTACAGTTGTAATTTGACTGAAAAAACAATATTCAAGTCAAGCTAATGTTTTTATGTTGATTTCACACCTAGGATGTGATCAGATAATGTATATTATCTGATTATATTTTATTATTTATTAAAAATTACAGGATGTAGCAGCTGTTGCATTTTCATTCTTCCCTGTTTGCAAGTACTCTGATTACACCTACAAAGTTAGCCGGTTTGATTGATGGAGGTTGTGAAAGCATGATACAACCCTAATCTGGCTTAGAATATAATGAAGGACATTTGACTGAACACAGAGTGTAGGCAGTTTGGGTACACCTGTGTGTAATTGCACACTGACCCCTGGAGGGTCACGAACATAGCAACACCTAAAGTCACTAAGCTTTACAGTCTATACTATAGCCACATAGTCAGTTTACACCTGCCAGTGTATTAACAAAAACACTAAGTTAAGTATATATTATGTATTAGTATACACAATATTAATATAATACATAATAATATAAGAATCGTTATGTTTCTGTTGGTATGGAATGAGCCATTTATATCTACATGTGGAGCGGGTCCACTTCCACAGAGTCTGCCATGTTGTTCTACAGTAGCCCAGAACAGACAAATCAAACACTGGCTCGAGATTCGCATTTTTGTGTTAGCTGCTGTAGTTCTCCAACAAACTCAGCACACAGGAGAAGTTCCAGCTCTGTAACCTGAAGGCTAGATACCACTAAATCCTACGCACTGGGCCTTCTAAGTCCCTTTCTTAGACATATACCAAGTTACCTTCATGTTTTCTCCAAATCCAGTCAGTCATTGTGAAGTAATGTTTCCCTCTTTCCTCAGGGAAGCACTTTGTGGATAAACATAGAAGCCAGCTGATCGATAGAGTGTGCGAGACTGCATCGGTTTTGGATGCGCTCCTTGAGAAAGGAGTAATCCAACAAGGGACCTATGATGAAATCTTGGCTATCCCTACCCATCGGGATAGGATGAGGAAGCTCTACTCTGGTCCCCTGAATTCCGCTGGAAATGTTGGCAAAGACATCCTCCTCAACATCCTTAAGGAAAACGAAAAATTTTTGATTAATGAGCTTATGGAGAAGAAGTGAATGTTGTGGGGAAGTACATTTTAGACCAAACATACAATCTACCTGAACGAAAAAATGTTTATTTTTATACAACAACAATTGGGAAATAATTGCAATACTAAGTCTGTGTGGGATTTTTAAAGAAAACGTTGGGTTTTTTTTAAGTCTTAATTTTTTTTACTTAAATTAGTTTAAATTTGTATGGTGTGTAGTGCCTTTCCTGCCCTGATAATAAGAGTTTTCCCCGTGAGGTTTAAAATCACATTAAGGAAATGTTGATCAGACAATTATGATTGAAGGTTTCTACCAGACATGAAATGTTTTTTTCGTCAAACAAATGGAATGAGAATCTGTTCTTAAACCTAATTATTTTATGTAAAGTAAAATGTGCTTGATCATGAACGTAATCGACAAATTTTGGATGTGAAGCAAGTTTTACTTTTCATTTATGCCAAATATGCTGAAAGATGGCCTTAATCACTTTTATTCTGTCCAGCAACAAACAAGTCTACAATTGAATATAAATACATCATAAAATCTTCTAATTGCTGTGTGTGGTTCTTGCATTTTGAATGAATGGAGTGTATGGTGCAAATATAACAGTGTAATAGAGTTTATAAATATGTGCTCATATTTTCCTCCAGGTTTTTAGAAATGTGCACATTGATCTCAACATTATTTTAATGTTTGTACTTGTTTTTCACAACTTTGTGCTTCTTTCTCAAAACCTTTTTTCTCACATGCCTAACAACGGAGTAGTGCTGAATGTT
Source organism: Epinephelus cyanopodus (assembly GCA_026686955.1). Classification (NCBI taxonomy): domain Eukaryota; kingdom Metazoa; phylum Chordata; class Actinopteri; order Perciformes; family Serranidae; genus Epinephelus; species Epinephelus cyanopodus. The sequence continues at coordinate 35,618,535 of CM048919.1, read as the reverse complement.
TCCTGCAAACGCTGTTTCAGCAACCAGGACTTTAAAGACTTTCCTCCAATATTTGGATGTAGAATAGTGCTGCAGGTTCTCTCAGATGTTATGAATGTGATGAGTGGCATACAAACACTCAGTGATCTATCATTCTTCTCTGACTAACAGCAAATGAGGTGTTTTTTGAATCAGTTCAATCAATTTTATTTATAAAGCCCAATATCACAAATCACAATTTGCCTCACAGGGCTTTACAGCATACACCATCCCTCTGTCCTTTAGACCCTCACAGCGGATAAGGAAAAACTCCCCCCAAAAAAACTTTAACGGGGGAAAAAATGGTAGAGAGCTCGGGAAGAGCAACTGAGGAGGGATCCCTCTTCCAGGACAGACAGACGTGCAATAGATGTCGTACAGAACAGATCAGCATAATAAATTAACAGTAATCCGTATGACACCATAAGACAGAAAGAGAGAGAGAGAGAGAGATGCAGGACAGACTGTAATGATAATGGCTTACAACAACATTAATTAAAGTACTAATGTTATAATTATAGTTCTGGCTACTGTGGTACAATATGTTGAAAGTATATATTAATATCTGATAGTATACATATGTGACAATAATCATATGTGTAATAATAACAGTAGAAGTATGACTAATGATGCAGCAGCAGCAGGAGGCATCTGGCAGGACCACAGTGGCAGCACAACCACACGCGTCACACCATCCAGGCACCGCTGCGATATAAGTTAACCTGAGAGACAGTGGAGCACAAAGGCTCCGGAGAAGAAGCCGAGTTACTGACATGCAGTACAGCCGAGTTAGCAAGATGCAGCAACAGGACAAGAGAGAGAGAGAGAGAGAGAGAGAGAGAGAGAGAGAAGGTGCCCGGTGCATTATAGGTGGTCCTCCGGCAGACTAGGCCTAAGTCAGCCTAACTAGGGGCTGGTACAGGTCAAGCCTGAGCCAGCCTTAACTATAAGCTTTATCAAAGAGGAAAGTCTTAAGTCTAGTCTTAAATGTGGAGACAGTGTCTGCCTCCCGGACGGTAACAGGATGATGATTCCACAGGAGAGGAGCCTGATAGCTGAAGGCTCTGGCTCCTGATCTACTTTTGGAGACTTTAGGGACCACGAGCAACCCTGCGTTCTCAGAGCGCAGAGTTCTGGTGGGATAATATGGCACTATGAGCTCTCTAAGATATGGCGGAGCTTGACCATCTAAACTGGACTGCCTTCAGCATTTTACTCATAAAGGATTTGTATCGGAGCAGATGGAGGGAGGCTTATTTTAGAGGAACTGCAGCAATTTTACACATCAAGTTTGTTGACAGGTGTTGGGGGTGCAAAATTGCTGCTGCATGTGAGAAAAAACGTGTACAAATACTTCTGTGGCTCTAGAGGGCGCTGTCTGATAAGTAATGCTGGTGGGAGTGAGAGCTACATGTTTGGAAATTAAATTTTAGAAGTTATTTTGTAGTGTGTGTATTTTGTGTTTGTCCTCCATGCTTCAGGTGCAAATGTATGTTAATAGGCCATGATGTGTTGTTATTTTTCTCTTTTAGGAAACATTTTATATTCCAATGTGAGTTAAGAATTGAAAATTCCTTTTAAAGTGTTGATTTCCTATGAAGTGACTACGACAGACTAAAAAAGAAATAACAAATTCACCCCTGCCTGAAGATGTGAGACTTGCAGATGGCTAAAGTGGGAGGGACATCTGGGGTGCTTTGCTTGGCCTTCTGCCCCCGCGACCCAGCCTCGGATAAGCTGAATAAAAGCATCTTTCATACAGTCATGCAGCCTGACTTCACAGAGCAGGATAAAAACAGCACAGAAAAAAGGAAACAAGTACATACAACAATAAACGTTAAATTTTTAAATAAATAATTGTCAGAAGGGATAAAAGACAGGACTAAAAAACAGAGGCCTCTAATGACGAGGCACCATTAATTAAAAGCCAAGCTAAAAAGATATGTCTTAAGGTTTCTTTAATAAAATGTCTGCAGAGGTGGGGTCCTTCGGATGCTCAAGTAGACTGTTCCATAGACTTGGCTAAAAAGTGGATTTTTTGTTGAAATTTTGGGGCATCTCAGAAGCATGTCTGAGAGATAAACTGGTGCCAGGCTGTTCAGTTTGGTTAAAACTAATAAGACAATCTTAAAATCAACACTAAAACAAAGTGGCAGCAATTACTTTAAGATAGAAGTTATGTGGGCCGTCTGTCTGGTCTTCATTAGTGTTTTATCTGCTTCATTCTGAACAGATTGTAGGTGGCTGACATCTTTTTTTAGATAAACCAAACAAGAGAGCATTACAGTAGTCAAGCCTAGAGGTTAAAAGGGCATGCATTAGTTTCTCTGTATCAGCCTGAGAGAGAAACAGTCTAAGTAGCAATATTTACAAACTTTAAATGAATTTACAGACTAATTTTAAATGTCTTCGGTTAAGTTTCAAATAAAAATGTGTTTGAATTACTATTTGAGCCTGGGCTGTGACAGGAGTAGAAACAGTTGCTCTCTCTGGGCTTTGACCCCAAATATAATATCAGTCTTGCAGCCCCCCTTTAGAAAACACCCATATTTGAGCCAAACAGAGTGACTGAGACACTGTGCAGCGCATACAGGAACAAAACAGCTAGTGATATCAGCATTTTATCAAGGGCTAGTCATGAACGCAAATGAGCAAGAAAGCAAAATACAATCAACAAAAGAAGACTGGTTTAACATATGCAACATGCAAACAACCACCAGCTCCAGGATCGTGGAAATAATTTTGTTGGAAAAACATGATCAGACTTTTCATTACTCCTCAGACAAAAAGTAAATCTACATCTGTACAAGAGGCATGCCGGAGACTGTATGGGGAAAGAAGTGTGGATCATACTCTGGAACAATGTATGGACTGAACTTAAGGCAATATCGAGATATGTGATACTGAACACATGGGAGCTTATAAAGCAACCTGACAAGAGAAACTGTTCGACAAGCAATACTTAATCGAAATCCTTTTAACAGCAACAAAGAAGGCTAGGAGGATTCGCCTTCACTACATGACTGGAAAGACATTGTTGAGGAGATATATGACATGGAAAGACTCATTGAAATGGACCAAATGGACTGAATTTAAGGCCCTCTGCAGAGACACCACCTAAATCTCTTGATGGTCATAGTAAACATGTGTCAGGGGGCCCACTAGGATGAGTGCTGTAATGCCCTGTGTAATTGTAATGCACATCAGGGACACGGCAGGCTTGTTTTGTATTTTGTATTTGTTCTGTGATAAGAAATTGCAAAAAAGCAATAAAATTTAAGTTTAAAAAATACCCATATATTTCAGTTGAATAAATATTGTGGTGCAGTTTAAAAAAAACAACAGTTCATCTAAACAGAAGTAACAAATGCTCCTTGTCTGAAGATGCGAGGCTTGCAGAATAAGTGTAACATTTAAATAACTTCTCAAAGCTTAAAAAAATAAATGTTATTACTTATCATTCCCAGCATGTATCCTTTGTCCAGTATTGCCATTTTTTAAACTATTATTATTGTTGTTCACTGCACGTTATTTTGTGTATTATCTTAATTGTCTCATTTTTATTTTGCCTCACTGTGGTCCTGGGATGCTTTAAACATGAAAAGCACTTTGCAATTTTGTCTTGAAAAGTGCTCTACGAATACAGTTTATGAATATTATATTACTATTATCTGTTAGTTAAATTCAGTCACCATTTTGCTTTGCCGTTGGAGTTCAGGGCTGAAACCTATTAAACACCCCCCTTTTAAAAACACTCATAATACAGTGGAATAAGTATTGTGGTGCATTTTTAGAAATGATAAAAACATAATGTGTTTAACAGTGTGCGGTGGTGTGGCCGCTGGTTTGAGAAGAGAAGAGGGTGGGTCCACTGTTAAGTAAACAGGATGTCAGATTTCCTGTTATTCTTCGGCTTCAGGTTTTGGGACGAGCCAAATGTAGAAATGTGGCCGGAGTTTAAACTTTCCCTGTTTTTGACAGTTCACAGATACTGAAACTGGGTCACTGAAGAAAGCGGACGGAGACACACGGTGAGTAAGTTACTCACCCGTCCAGCAGCACGAATACTGAACATCATCACCGGACAGCAGATCACTGCTTCACGGTTAAACTCGTTTAAATAACGTCACAGTGATTAACAGCAGTTTTTAAACATTGAGTGGACGGATTTCAGCTCCGGTAACTGCAGCTACATTTATGTTTTAAACGTTTGTCACTCTGGTTCGTTTTTTACTATCACTTTCTCCGTTGGGCTTCTTCCAAATCGCAATTAGCAAAGGTTAACCCTAACATTTAGCCAGCAGAGGTTGTAGCCGATTCCGTGGTCTGGCACAGACCAGTGGTCCGTGCCAGAGACCACTGGTTCCTACCACTAGGGGCGCTAAAGACACTGGTCCGTGCCAGCTCCTCAGTGGTCTCCCCTCTGGTCCCTTTGCTTTAGCCAGTTATTAAGTGGTGTTATGGAGCGACTTTTGCCATTTTAATACACTTACATGAACAGATGTCAGAGATCATAATATTTTTGTCTATAAATTACTATCATATAATGTCTGTATGATTTATGCAGGCCGTACCAGCTCCTCAGTGGTTGTGACCAGGTCTCTGGCACGGACCACTGGTCCTACCACTAGGGGCGCTAAAGACACTGGTCTGTCCTGCGGTCCTTGTCATGTACCTGTTGTCTTGACCACATGAGTGGGTTTTGAAGTAGCCTATTAATTGTAATTGCTTGCCTCATTACAAAAATAAAATCCTAAAAAGCAATCAAACCTTCTACCCTTTCTCATTGTGTGACTTTTCTTTTGGAAGATCTACTGCCAGAATCAACATGGTAAATCTGACTCACCTGGTCATTGAGCATATTCAAAAGATGTGTGTGTGTGTGTATGTGTGTGTGTGTGTGCGTGCGTGTTGTTGGTTAATTGAAGCATATATGTATATATATATATATATATATACATATACATATATATATATATATATATATATACATATACATATATATATATATATATATATATATATATATATAAGATACATAGTCTACAAAAATGAAATTCTTTTGGCTTTGTCTTTTGCTTTTCTTTCTTTCTTTCTTTCTTTCTTTCTTCCTTTCTTTCTGTCTTTCTTTCGTTCTTTCTTGCTCTTTTTGGAGTTTCTCGATCATCTCATGGCTGCATGACCACTACCTTTAAACCAATCAAACAAGGGAAACCGCGTGTGATTAAGTTCGTAGCCAGTCAGGAGCAAGTTTCAATTTTGATGGCAGGTACCATTATAATGACCATATGCCGCATTCTATAACCACGAAGAGCGACGAATAAGGTATCTTGGATGTAGCCTTTGCTTGGATTGGAATCATTGGATTCCCAGGCCCATTCCAATGACCAGTGTAAGTAATTTATTATTATTGTCGTTGTTGTTCTTCTTGTTTAGATGGTGTTCAGACTCTTTTAAGATTCGAGCCATATTGTGTCTTTGACCAGCCTAACTGAAAAGTTAAAGTGAACTGCATTGTATTTTTTTAGCACATCCACCATATCTCAATAAAATTATTAAGAAATTTGAAGCCTGTAGCTAGTTATAGTCATAATACCGTAGACTAGTATGTAGCCTCTAAGAAAATACAGGCAGTGTGATCCAACAGATAAGTGACCTTGCTGACTTAATCAAGTCAACACTGGCACTTGACTACACCCAATTCGCCAACGTGGACTTCATTATAGATGTCATGGTGCCAGAAGTAAGTTCCAATTTTAGTTGAACAAAGACACCATTAATGTCACATTTCTACCACATTTACCTTACTACTACTTACTTGATCACCTGTAAATATAATTAATTTAACATTAATCATTACCATTACACATTACCATTACATGGTAATGTGTCCTCTTTTTTTCTGTTGTCCTGGACTGACATGTTTTCTTTTATGCAGGCCACTATTGACATCCTAATGAGGATGGAGGCTTGTTCCAGGTACTACGCTGAAAGAATCCTGGGAACAATGATTGAGTAACAATGATCCCAAGCCCCCAAGCACGTGCCAGATGCCCACGATCAACACATTCTTTCACATCCTTGCGAGGTGGCAGCGGTAACACCTAAAATGTGTGTGTGGTGTTGTTTTTGTTTTTCAACAAGTAAATAAATTCCTGTTGTGCACAGAAACCCATTCGAGGTACTTGTACTTTATTTAAGTGTTTCAATTTGATGCTACTTTATATTTATCCACCACTTAGCAGAAACAAATACAGATACAGTCTATGGGAGAGACCACTGAGGAATACATCCATGGGTACGGACCAGTGTCTTTAGCGCCCCTAGTGGTAGGGACCAGTGGTCTCTGGCACGGACCACTGGCCCCTCTCGTCATTTACTCGACAGTAGAAGTTAGTTATGAAATTTATTGTAAATCAGCTGAGACGTAACTTAACATTAAATGTGTGTGTGTGTGTGTGTGTGTGTGTGTGTGTGCAGGGGTGCCGCCAGGGATTTTGGGCCCCATGAAATTTCTTTTTACTGGGCCCCCTACCCACAGACATATATATACATAGACACCGCATTGACTGCCTGAGCGCGTCCCAGCCGGCCGCCATCTTGGATGGGTCTCGCTTCGCCTTCACAGTTCATTCACTTCTATTGAGGAAGGAGCTGTTTGCACAAGTAAAATAAAATAACTCACTGAATTTTCAACTGATTTTCACGCGGTTTGGTTTGTTACAAACGGCTCACATGTAGTTATGATACAGGATGCTTTCGTACGTCAAAAATATGGGATTGAAATGTACTTAGAAATGTACTTCTAATCTTTATAAAGTGTTATTTATAATGTTTATGATGTTGTATCTGGTATCATTGTGACCGTCAAAACACAGGGGTAGATGTCACTTATTCTGTGTTATAATGTGGTGATATGCAAAATACATAATTCGGTGATGATGGAATGTATAATGGCCGCCTCGTTTACCATGATGTGTTTTTTTGATGGCTCAATTTTTTAAAAGTTCAGGGCGCAAAACTGTACAGCTGTACAAAGTTTTATGTTTTTATAAAAGAGTGAAAAGTTAATCTGAAATTTGCCACAAATAACCCAGACTATAAGGGTCTTTAAATGTTCACTTGGATTCAACAATGAAATCATTTTATTTTGGCGGTCAAAGGTCAAGGTCATTGGGACCTTGTGCTCTGTGTCCATCTCATCCCCGTGAATGCAATATCTCAAAAAGGCCTTCAGGGTATTTCCACAAATTTGGCACAAATGTCCACTTGGACTCTGGTGAACTGATTAAAATTTGGTGGTCAAAGGTCTCTGTGACCTCCTAAAATATGTCTGTGGCCATAACTCAATGATTCCTATACTAATTACAATAACATTTCAGACAAATGTAAAAATAGGATAAAATAATGAAGTGATGACATTTTATATCCAAATGATTCATTGTGAATCATAATATTATGCAAAAACACCTTTCTTATTCAACATCATAACTCAAAACACAAACACAAGGAGAGACATTTGGTGTTGGATACTAAAATAGTAAATACTAAATCTTGGATGTCAGTCTTGAAACTGTAATGATTGTGTAGTTCTTATGTGCTGCCAGGTGGATGATGTGTGTTAAGCTTTCACATTTTAGAATTTATGGCTTCTTGGCAGCAACATCCATCTCTGAAGCATTGTCAACTGTCATGGCTGCATATGAGTCTGGACAGACATGGATGTAAACTGTAACTGCAACTTGACTGGTTCGAGGAGGAAAAGAACTTTGAGGCAGTAATTCTAATTTTAAATACACAGTCACAATTTGTAAGTTCATTTTGGAAATGAAAATAAAAGGAGACACATCAATAACTGGCATTATTGAAATGCAAAGAGATCAATTTTCAATAACGGTGGTAGGTGACATAAACAACATACATCCTATCCTGCATGTACTGCATGATATGTCCTTTTAATTTTCCAGGTAGGAACAATGACGGCTAAGAAGATGCTTTGTGAAATATTGAATGATTTGAGTCCAGAGGAGCTTGACGAATTCAAATCACTCATTGAATTGGAGAAAGACATCCCACCCATCTCAAGGAGTCGGCTGAAAGCGGCAAACACACAGGACACAGTGGAGCTGATGGTGGAGACCTACAGTGAAGAGTGTGTGGAGTTGGCCAAAAAGATTTTAAAGAAGATGAACAGGACCGATCTGGTGCAGAGATTATCAGACACTGGCTCAGGATGCAAAGGTAAAGCAAAGAAGACAGAAATGTAATGTAAAAATAGGAACATTTTTCAAGTGTGTGTATATTGCAAGAACAAATACAGCTAAAACCATTCAACACTGTTGGAAAATCTTCAAGTAACACCACATATCATTATTAAAATTCTGTCACTGTTAAGGAGGTTTTAGTGTTGCTTTGGGATGAAATCATTTCAACCATAAATGTTCATTAAGCCTGATGTTATATAAATTACTAATAGGTCATTTTCTACTTCTTTTCTCCTCAGAGAAACAGCAGCCTTCACTGAACCAGAGGGTGAGTAATGTCATTGTCACATCACTCTGACTATACATAATGCAGTTTGTATTCAGTATAGCTGAGCAGATAAGCAAAAAAATCTTTCAAATCTGGAAAGAAGCACTAAGATTTGACTGAGTGTACCTCTTGGGTAATTCTTTTGAAAAATCCCATTAGCCACGTACATTTCAAAATTCCATTTTTAAAGATGGCCGCCATTTCAACCATCTTTTATGACAGAACTTCATTTTCTGGGCCAATTTCAATGATTCGTCATCCTTTTTATAGAACTGTCTTTTTATGTGTTACATCCAGGCAATGAAATAAAATACAAGTCATCAAGCTGTTTATGAAAATAAAATACTTGTGTGATGTAACTGATGTACTCTTACCACATCTACATTTCTAAAACACGGACATTAATGTGATGTGAACTGCTGAGAAAATGCACATTTCCCTCATGAACATTTCCTTTAAATTTACCAGGTGGAAACAATAGCATCTGTCATAAAGCAGCTTTTGGAAACACTGGCTGGTATGAGTGACAAGGAGCTTGAGAAGTTCAAGAAGGTCCTGAGTCACTTTATGCTGCAGAAGACGATAGACATGCAGGACACAGTGTTTTTAATGGTGCAGAATGACGGCCAACAGTCTGTGGAGACGACCAAGGAGGTTTTAAAGAAGATGAAGAGGACTGATCTGGTGCAGAAGTTATCAGACAGCAGCTCAGGAACCAAAAGTAAGACAATAAAGACAACAACATCTAAAACTGGTCCTTAACTTGTGTGTCATACACTTATAAACTGTCTTCTGTTGACATTGTAAATAATTAGATTTGTATTGCAGAGAAAAGAAGACATCATCTTGCCCTCAGAACACAGTTTTATGACTGATGTGAAAAATGAAAAAATATTTTGGGATGGGGCAAAAAAATCAGATAAATTATATGTAACTGCTGATGAGATTCGGGTGTAATTTTGTGTTGACCTTTTTGTATTTATTTTTTCTACAAAGCAGTATTGTCTGATGTCAGTCACCTGTTTTTACTTCATTTCTTTCTCCTCAGAAAAACACTCAGTGGATGAACACCTGTCTGCACTGATCCACAAAGTGAGCAATGTCACATCTGTGTGACCACGCAGAGTACAGCTTTTATTAAATAAGATGCAGATTTAAATTCATATCAGCATTAATGATGATAAATTAAACCAAACTGGATGTTTCTCACAGAACTGAAGCTAAGTTCAATTTGTGCTCATTAATATTGCTATTATGAAGTTATTGTGTTTTGAACAGTTTTTCAAAGATTTAAACAAAATGTTAAACATGAAAATGATAGGATGTCTCCATTGTGCTGCCACTTGTTTCTGTCATCAACAACAACAACAACAACATCTGATGTTCAGATTAGGAGGCTCATTTTAGTTTATGTCAGCACAGTGAAAGAGTTACAGCCTGTAAATAAAATTAATCAGATTACAGATATTAAATAATAAAAGAAATCATCTTCTACTTTAACAAACAGATAATAACTAAAAGTATCAGTAGCTCAGGTGGTCTTGTAGAAATATTAAAACATTCAAATGCCTAAAATAATAATAATAATGATAGTGACATCGATAACATGCAAAAACATAAATATTATAAACATATTTATTCTGTGAACATATTCTTGTAATTTTCCAGGTGTCATCAATGAGGGCTGTCAAAGAGCTGCTTTTGGAAACACTAGGTGATTTGAGTTACGAGGAATTAGAGAAATTTAAATGGTTGCTGAAGTTCACGCTCTTCCAGAGGAGCATTGAACTCATCTCATGGAGAGAACTGAGCCCTGCACACATCCCAGGGATCCAAGAGGAGAAGACTTACATGATACACCATCTGACTGATGTGATGTTGGAGAGATGTGGTCAACAGTCTGTGGAGGTTACCATGGAGGTTTTGATGGACATGAACAGGACTGATCTGGTGCAGAGGCTGCCAGAGACCAGCTCAGGACACAAAGGTAAGATAAAGAAGACCACTGTCAACTTAATATGTAATCATAAATAAATATGCCCTGTAACAAAATCTTTTCAACTGTGAGTCAAAGAAAATGAAGTGCGGCATATAGTGTAAAGCAATGCAATAACAACATGTTGGCCCACCATGATGGCAAAAATACCAAGAGTCTCAACTAAAAACTGAATATCAGCTTCACAGATTTAGGTGTTTGTCAGTTTAAAGGGGACCTATTATATCATTCATATATATATATATATATATATATATATATACTGCCACAGAGCGTAACGACTGTTCCTACCTGCTGTCCCAACATAAGTTCACTATCTGTGAGTATGTGTGTGTGCTTGCTGATACACCATGAGATAGTTTCCCCAGTGACTTTTTTTTTGCCTCTTGTTCCTCCTCGGCTCACGTTTGGGGATTTTAATGGTGTGTTATTATCTCACATGCTCGATCACAGAAGCAGGTGTGTTATGTCTGTGGAGTCTTTCACCCTGACCAGAGGGCTTGGAGCAGGAGAGGAAGTATTTAAATCCTTTATTCTCGTAAAAGTATCTAATACCACCCTGTAAAAATACTCTGTTGCAAGTGAAAGTCCTGTATTTAAAATATTACTTACGTAAAAGTATGTAAATATAATCAGGAAAATGTACTTTAAGTATTACAAGTAAAAGTACTGTAAAAATGTTGTATGTTGTAAATGTTGTAGTCCTCTACTATATATGATATCATAAGATGATTTTGACTCATGCATTAATGTAAAAGCATGATTTTACTGTTGTAGTTGGTTGAGGTGGAGCTCACTAATAATTATTTTCAATATGGGTTAATCTGCTGATTATTTTCTTCATTAATTGATTGATTATTTGGTTTGTAAAAATTCTGGAAATGGTGAGAGATAGTGTCACACTTACCCAGAGCCCAAAGTGACACATTCATGTTTGTTTTGTCCAACCAACAGTTCAAACCTCAACATAAAAATTATTAATTAATAAAAAGCTGCAAAAAAAGAAAACCCTCACATTTGGGAAGCTGGAGCCTTGAAATGTCTTCGCAATAAAAATGACTTAGATGATTATCAATATAGTGGCAAATGTATTTTCTGTCAATTCATTAAGTGACTCACAGTTTGTGCTGTCAGATAAATATAGTGTAGTAGAGGTAGATGGTGGCATGAGAAGAAAAGACTGTACTTACAGTACCTGAATAAATGTGTTTAGTTACATCTCACCACTGGGTGCAGCTTATGTCATCTTATCTTCATGACTTTGAGTATGATTTGACTTGTGACTTGTTTGACTTATAGCAAGGTCTTGAAATGACATGCTTGATTTTCACCACAGTGGCTTAGGACTGAGACTTGAAGGATATGACTTGAGACTTTCTTATTACTTAAACATGTGTGACTTGCTCCCACTTATGCAGTCTACACAGTTGAAACTGAAATATTACAGGCTTTTATTTTCAGTGTGACTCTCAGGACAAGAACACATAAAGGTGACACTCTGTGTATTTATTACAACAATTACAACTGTCATTAAATGTGTTGCAGCTGCAGGATCATCAGCTGAAGCTTTTGGTGTGAGTACAATGGAAGGAGGTATGTGTCCTATAACTTAATAACAAATATTTTTCATGAACTAAAAACAAAGTTTCCTCTATGCACTGTAGTTATTTTAATTTACATGTCAGATGAACGTTTGTCACAGAGTTTAATAGCGAAGAAGTCAGGTGAAACCATAATTGATTTTTGTGATGTTACTATTAAGTGGATTTCTTGCTCATTTTACCAATTCTAATATAAATCCTTGATATCAGAATTATAACAGTCTGGCAGTGTCTGATTATAAAACCTTATGTTAAATCAATCAGTCATTCATATTTGCTTTGTCCTCAGAGAAACACTGTGTGGATGAACATTGTCCTGTACCGACCCAGAGGGTGAGTAATGTCACTTCTGTCTAACTTTAAACTAAGCTCAAACAATTAAATGATCAGCTGATCGACAGAAAATAATCATGATCATTTTGATAACTGATTTAACATAAAGTCAAATTTTCTATCAAAAATATCTTTATATTGTTTTGAGGATTTCCTGTTTTTCTCTGTTTTGTATCATTGTAAACTGAATATCTTTGGATTTTGGGCTGTTGCTCAGACAAAACATTTGAAGCTGTCGAAGTGGTAACTTTTGTAGGAATAATATTATGTCACATTTGCTGAAACTGTCACTATATTCTGAAAGAAGTACATGAGACAGTCAAAATCACTGCCTCTAGTGATATTTACTAGAATCAGACCGTGACAGCAACAATCAATCAGAGACGAGGAATCTTCAATCAATTGTAAAACAGGATAAAGTGAATCACTGTGATTTTGTTTAAGAAATGTATACAATTACAGTTTGTAATAACATCACATGTGATCAACTGTATCATTACTACTTACCTAAAACACAGATATTGATGAGATGCAAACAGAAAAATCTGTAATTATCCCAGCAAACCAATTGCACTTTTACCTCATGAACATTTCACTTAAATTTACCAGGTGGAGACGATGACGTCTGTCATAGAGCTGCTTTTGGAAACACTGGCTGGTTTGAGTGACGGGGAGCTCGAGAAATTCAAAGAGGTCCTCCTGAGTCAGACTGATTTCAGGAAAGGCCTCTCAGACATGTCACTGATGCTGCCAGAAATAAAAGACAGGCAGGTCACAGTGTTTTTAATGGTGCTGACTGATGGCCAACGGTCTGTGGACATGACCAAGAAGGTTTTAAAGAAGATGAAGAGGACTGATCTGGTGCAGAAGTTGTCAGACAGCAGCAAAGGACCCAAAAGTAAGACAGCAAAAACATGAACATCTTAAAATCACAAAACTGGTCCTTAACATGTGTCTTATTAGTTCATAAGTTGTGTCTTCTTCTATTTACATTATAAAAAAAATACGATTTAAGAGGGGGCAAAAATGCCTGTTGATCTAGTTTAAGTGTAATTTTGTGTATTTACATACATATGGCCTGAAAACAATGTTTACTGTCAGATATTTGATCAGTCACTGATGACTTTTACCACTTTTCTCCTCAGAGCAACACTCAGATGAACACCGACCTGCACTGATCCAGAAAGTGAGTAATGTCACATCTGTCTGACTTTATACAAAACAGCTTTCATTAAACAGATCCAGGTTAAAAATGATCACCATCTTGAACATTTTAAATGATATGACCCAAAGTCAGGATCAGTTAGACTTATTTTTTTATTTTTTACAGAAGTGAAGCTGTGTTCAGGTTGAGCTCTTTTGCAATAAATGAATCCAACAATAATGATATGATATGAAAATGATTTTTTGAGCCACTGTGACTCATTTCAGTGTTTCTGAAAAGAGCTGCAGCCTGTAAAACAAAAGAAAAACAATTAACCAGTTCATAAGAATTAAAGGAAAGAAGGGAAAGGGAATCATCTTTTGATTTTTACTTTTTCTTTCTTAGTAAATAAAAAACAACAAAACATACTAATCAATAAAAAAACTGAACAAACTGTAATTAATACAACAGCAATCACCAAATGGGTCAATACCTTGTATAATCTACCAGAAACACCTACGTTTACACACATTGCTGAGATGCAAAGAAACACCTGTAACTGTCCCAGTGGATTAAATATATGTCCTATCAATGTATTGATTATTTCAGGTAGCAACAATGGCAGCTGCTATACAGCTGCTTCTGGAAACTCTGAATGGTTTCAGTGACAAGGACCTCGAGGAATTCAAGAAGTTCCTGCAGTGGATTATCTTCCAAAAGTACTGCACAGAAATGTCATCACCGGTCAGACTCACAGAAGACAGAACAGAATTAGTGGTCTGATGTTGCAGACCTACAGTCAACCGTCTGTGCAGTTAACCAGGGAGGCTGTAAAGAAAATGAACAGGACTGATCTGATGCAGAAGTTTTCAGACAGCAGCTCAGAACTCAAAGGTAAAACAAAGACGATGTAAAACTGTCACATTACATAATCTCATGTGTCTCATAAATGTCCAGTAAATACATTTTATGATTTATAATAAAAAAAGTAAAAAAAAGTACATGCTTGAGTACAAACTGTCATCACCAATGTGAAATATAAAAAAAATGGGGACAATGATCAATAAAATAAATAATCAATTAAATCAACACCTCTCTCCCAGTCTGAACAAAAACTGAATGTTATCACAGCGCTCAACACTGCCAGCCTGTCAACCACTTAGTCACCCTATTTCTTGAGTAACTTAGATACTATGCAATTATATGTCAGTTTAATAATGAAAATGTGCCATTAAAGATGCCAAAAGTGACAAATTTCCTTTTTGCTTTTTTGTTCGGGTTCATTTGGTTCTTTGTCAGTTGAATTAATTTGCATATTTGTTGGTGATGTTGATGGGTTTGTCAGACTTTTTACGCTACAGTCAAACAACTGAATTTGCTTCACCATTGTGCCTAAAACAATTCCCTATGAGCACGCAAATAAACACACCAACACACATGCAGCATTGCCACATGCAGCTGCATGTCCAGTTCTTACTGGAACAACAATATTGAAATATTACTAAGGCAACAACCATGATTAATTGATTTCTTTAGGGTGTGTTTTGTTTTCCCTATTTTGTTTATGTGAAAAAGTGGTTGACACTGATGGCAACCAAAGACCAACAATTGGTAGCCAATTTCCCAGAATGTTTGCCAATGGCATCCTGGCTACGTTCCCCTTGAGCCCTGATACAAGTTCAATAAGTTTAGTATTTGTTGCAAGGCTTTTGTGTTGGATTGCTTTAGATTGTGATTGTGTTTATGAATTGGTTTTCTGTCCAATTTAAAGAGACTGAGCCTCATTAAAGTCGATTATACTCTATAAGTGCATTCACATGGACATGAATAACTTGTTTATGATCAGGTTTTTGGAGTATCCCATCCATGTGTTTGAGCATGTAAACACCATATTCTGTTTATGAGAAACACAAATATGCTAGCTGAAGAACTCCAAAAGATACAGGGATGTATACAGAGAATATGAATAACCAATTTTCTCTTGCGCTTAAGTAAACACCATTTCCCAAATATGATCATAACTGGGATAAGCCTATTCATGTCCATGTAATCACACTCTATGTTAAATTAGATTATAATTATCTGAGTCACTTCAAATGTCTTTTCTCCTCAGAGAAACACCCTGTCGGTGAACATCAACCTGAAGTGTTGGGGGAAGTGAGTCTGACTTTACACCACATATCACCTGGATGCAGGTTGAAAACCATCCTCACCCTGAACATTATAGATGATGACGCAAGTGTTTTAAATTGGATGGTTCTGACAGTTTTAAGTTTGAGCTCTTCAGTCATAATGCTGTCAGAAATTATGAAACATACATTATGAAAAGTAAAAATGTCAAGTGGAATAAAAAATTTCTTTGAGCTACTGTTACAGAAACAATGTTATGTCAGATCAGGTGGTAGAAATTAGTTTACACGATGAAGGGAATCATCTTTTGCTTTGATGCTGCTAAAGGAATGAATACACAGCTAGTACTTTCTTTTCATTGTGTACATGCTGCCTCTGGGAAATATCATTTGAGAGAATGTAATTGTTTTCCATTCCTATGCTGATGATACTCTGCTATATATTTCATTATCATCTGTTGGTACAATCTCAACTGAAAAACTTGTCATATTGACCAAATGAAAACCTGAATTTCCTGCAACTTAACAGGGACAAAACTGAGGTTCTAATAATTGGTATATTCATTTACAGAAGTTGGCTCTTGACAAAAAGCATTAATTAAAAAACCTTTAGTGTTATCTTTGATTGTGACCTATGCTTTGAACCCCAAGTGAGAAACATCACCAAAAAGGCATTTTTCCATCTCAGAAATATTGTCCTTGTGTAATCTCTTCTATCCAAAGAAGACAAGGAAAAATATCATGCTGTAATGCCTTGTTCTCGAGCCTCTCAAAGAAATCTTTAAACGAACTTCAGATGATCACAAATGCGCAGCACTTCTACTCACCAAGACTAAACCTTTGAGGAAATGTTCCCCTGACTTTAAAAGGTCTTCATTTGCTTCCTGTTCATTTTTGAATTCTTATTATTATTTTGCTTTTAGTTTTTAAATCTCTTAAAGAACTGGCTCCTGACAATTATCATTATGATCTAAAGCACCTTGAGTTGCACTTGCTGTTTTAACTGTGCTTTGCAAGTAAAATTATCATTATATTCTTTTTACCCCATTTTCTTTACAAATATAATGATAAACATCATAACACTATAACACACATATATACACTCCGTCTAAAACATTGATCCTGGTGAAATGCAGAGAAAAAAATCTTTAATCTCAGTTAAGAAGTGACACGATTACTCAATGTATCCCTTGAATTTGTCAGGCAGCAGCAATGGAAGCTGTGAAGAGGATTCTTCTGGAAACACTAAAAGATTTGAATAAGAAGGAGCTCAAGAAATTCAACTCATTACTGCAGTTCACATACTTCCAGAAGGGCCTTCCACTTACCTCATGGAACAGTCTGAAGCAGCCAGGCAGTGCAGCAGCATTAGTGAATCTGATGGTGGAGAACCAGCAGTCTTTGGAGGTGACCAAGGAGGTTTTCATGGACATGAACAGGCCTGATCTGGTCAAGAAGTTGTTGGTCATCAGCTCAAAAATCAAAGGTCAGAGAAAGAAGACAAAAACTGCCACATTACACAATCATATGTGTTTCTCCTAAATGTTTAATAAATAGATTTTAGATTTCATTGTGACATTGCTTTCAAATCTTGTTTAATCTGAGAAATATGAGAACATTAGGAACAGGGAGTGGTTCAACAACACCACATTTATTTCTATGACTGCAAAATAATCTTAACAACATTAGTATTTGTCAGAACTCTTTAAATATCTGTTACAATATGTACAAAACTGATGCAATCCTTTTCTCCTCATATTGTGCAGATTACAACCCTACAGTTACAATTTTATCCCCCAAAGCGGCCCTGATGAAATTTGGCTTTTCAGTGAAAATGAACTGTGCGGTGTTAATATACAAGTCCAACAGACCATTCCTCACATTCCATGTTTACCTGATCCCACGAGATCCTGCTCTACAACAGGTTATTTCATACCGTACCGTCACCAATACTAATAATAGTAAGATACAGCACAGGCAACCATGTTGGCCGCTTTAACCTTGGACAAACTTTGTGTTAAGAATTTTTTTCTTCTTTCCACAGGAAGTGGACAAGAGGGAATTAGCTGATGGATTCACAAAAATCCTAAAACCACATCCAGAGGAGCCCCTGAAAATGCGTGATTGTTTCACCCTAACAGCAGATGTGGATGGTGCAGAAATTTTCCCTGAAGTATGTTTTAAACTGTTTTTCAGTTGCTGTGATGAGCACAGAACAATAATTGCTTTATCAAATATTTTAAATAAGAAATCATAACAAAATTATCAGACTTTACTTTCACTTACTGTTAGGTCTCATGCAAAAAATGAATATGTCTGGCAAGATTTCTGGTCAACAACAACACAGTATGACTCTGCCGTATGTGTCCTGAGTGATGAGAAAAGGGCCAGAAATCCTCGGTGATAAATGACACAATATCTATGGTGAATATGAGTTGTCACCATACACCTTTGCGGACTACCTGTGTTTAGAGATCCTATAAAGCTTTCAGCTCTGCCAACATCTGGATGATACGAGGTGTGTGTCACTTGCGGTTTGTTGTACTTAATTCTTGACAGATATAAAACAGCAAAGTGCTCCACAACAACAGATGTCTTTTTGTTGTGTTTGTATTCGGCTGAGAGGATAAAATAAACTTAAGATTAAGCCCTGTCCTACCTACCATTTCACAGTGTACAGTAAAGCTAAAAAAAAAAACCTGATGTAGTTACTGCAGTCTTTTTCTTAGTGCACATGTAGCTTCATTTTCCCTGGTGTTTGACTTGGATGTAACCAAACCTCACGGCAGCAGAGGTTCTTGAATATCAAAAACACCCCAAAACATTTAAAAACAGACATTATCATCATAACTAGAATTTGTTTTCAGTCATATCATTATTAATACTTGCATGAATTGATCAACTTTAGTCCACCAAAGTCTCTCTGTATTATATCCCTGTCTGTTGTTGACATAAGTGAAAATGCCACCAGAATTTTCTTGACCTCATTTGAAAACATAAAAATGAAGAAAAACAAATAGGATGGTGCACTCTAGGTCCAAGTAGTGTAACGTCTTCCCCTTATTTTTCCTGTCACAGAAAGTAAAGTTCAGAGCATTCCCGAATTTGTGTGTGTTTATTTCAGTTCAGATTGTTGTTCTGGAAATTAAATTGGATGTATCACCAAAACCTTACAGCAGCTGAGTTTCTTGAATGCCAAATAAATAAGTAAATAAATAAATTATGACATGGACCACTGAAAATAACACAATGAACAGCAAGCTTATGTTTTATTTGCTATTGCTATTTGGTCTGGCAATGTCTGGCTACTTGTATGTGCTTCAAACCTAAAATCAGCTGTTGATACAGGAAATATTAAACACATTAAAATATCAGCAGTCATGACCATGCCTGGCACATTTTAGCAATATTTGGCAATATACAGGAGATATTATTTTTCTGTCTCTGTCTCTGATGTCCTTGATGGAAGTGAAAAAACAGCACAATTTAACCCGATATGATGAAAGAAAAAAACTCTTCTGGTGCACTTTGCTCAAAGTCTGACTTCTTATATATTTTTTTCTTTTCTTTCACAGACATTAATGCTCAGATATGACAGCACAGATACAGACTACTATGAAGTGGTCATCGAAAATCCAGACAAAAATCCAGACTTTAAACTCATGCTCACACCAAAAAATGGGCATCAACCAGTTTGGACCAGTAAAATTCTAAAAGGTCAGTTTTAAATAATGGGACTAGACATTATCTACATTGTCTGTGTACCACTTTCATCTAATTGAATATCGTAAATGAAGCAGATGTGTGCTGTTAGATGCACATACTTTTTTTTTCTTTACCATGTTTTGTTTGTTTACAGATGACTACCAAAGGAGCACAGGTCCTTTACAAGGTAGGACATTTCAGTGGTTGATATTTAGAAGAACTGCACTTTTGATTTCAGAGTGTGACAAAGCTCCACACTGTCTTGTCTGTCTGCCGTCTGTTCGTGAACTCTGAGATGGACACACCCCCAAATAAAAAAAAGTCAGGACCAACATACTGTCTTAAAGAAGGTCAGGTCTAGGGGAGAAACTATAAGATGAAATCAAACCTGTTAAAGTTTGAAAATTCTGCTATCCCACTCAAACAGTCACAAAACATTTAAGATCAACGAGTGTTAAGTGCTGTTAATTTTATTCTTTTAGAGAACGCTGATGTCACAGTATATCGAGGCACAATACTTTGACCTAAAGCATCACCACTGACTTCAGAATAAGAATCCTGTTTATTGCTAAATAGGCTTTCATACACACGGAATATGATTTGGTGTTTAAGTGCATTGAATCAGTATTTTCTACAGATTAAAGAAAATACAATAAAATATTTTAAAAATACTAGTTAAAAATTGTGTAAAAAGTGAGTGTGTAAAATGACAGAATCACTAATCTGAAATCAGCACTTCTCTGACACACTAAATATTGTAATTTGACAGCGTTTTGAACATTATAATCTTTACACAGGTAGTATTCTTTTGCGGGGCTTATGTATTGCATTCTCTCAGATTTAATGGGTATTAATAATATGGTGTCCAACAATTTTTTCTCTGGGATGAGATGTGATGAGTGAGCAGATTTGATTATTTTGTAATTAATCTTTATAGGTTCAGTGTGTAGGACTCGAACATGCCAGTCAGTATCAGCGACAAAACTGATTTGTAACATGAAACTGCTTTAGTCTTCAATTCACTGCTAGATGCCACTGAATCCCCCTATTGTTTATACACTGTTCCTTAATTATTATGTTTCATTCAAAAGCACTTAAATCTGACAAAAGCTGTTTATAGTCTAATTTAGAATTAATAATTAGCCTTTTTTTCTCCTCAGAGAAACATCGGTCTGAACCGCTTCACAAGGTGAGTAATGTCACATCAGACACATTTAACACAACACAGCTTTCACTAAATGGTTACAGTTTGAAAATGATCCTCATCTTGACTGTAAAGAGGTGGAAAATGTTTTTAAACCAGAAACATCACATCTGCTGTTGAAGCATTGAGAACATGTGATCAGGTGGATCATTCCTGCTTTTGGTAGCACAGTGACAGAGAGAGTTAGAGACAGTCTACTGATAACTAGTTTATAGCATTAAATTAAATCTTATGGTGCTTTGATGATGCCACAGGAATGAACACACATAGAAATATTTTGTTTTTAGATTTCACCAAATGTATCATTGTGCCTTAATGTGGATACTATTTGTTACTATATTTTCTTAATGACTCTGATACTCACACTGATGCAAATAAATTAATGTTTCAGCTCTACTGTAGAGATATTAGATAAATGTCCTCTGTCCACTTTAAATCCAACAGGAAGTAACAGTGACACCACTAATAAAGAAGCTTTTGGAAACACTGGAGGATTTAAGTTATGGGGAGCTCAAGCAATTCAAACATGTCCTGCAGCGCACTAGAATGAAGAAAGGCCTCCCAAAAATCTCAAGTCAGAGAATGGAGATGGCAGACAGAGGTGAAATAGTGAAGCTGATGGTGGAGATCTATGGCGAGCAGTCTGTGGAGGTGACCAGGGAGGTTTTAATGGAGATGAACAGGACTGATCTGGCAGAGATGCTGTCAGAAATCAGCTCAGGATCCAAAGGTAAGATGTGGGGAAAACAAATACTATTCCAGCATCAAAGATTTGGTATGCAGAATGTGATCTGTAATATTTTACTTCAGCGTTACTAAGTTTTAATTCAACTTACATGTAGACAGTTGGGCAGCCGTTTGAATTAGTGTGTTTGTTTTGAATGTTTTATTATCTAGAATCATGTGATGTATGCGGCCTAGTCACTACAGTCACTCACTTTAGGTCAGTCAGTGTTTTAACCATGCTGCTGGCTCAATGTCAGCGTGTCTGTTGGTCGCTCCAACTCTTTAGTCTTCACTGAAATATCTCAAGCATTGAATGGATTGCCATGAAATTTTGTACAGTCATTAGAGTTATTATTATTATTATTATTATTTTCCAGTACTTTAAATATGAATACATCAAAACTAATGATATTTCCATCAGAATGAGAAATTAGAATTTATCTGAAAGCACCGCTGCACCTAAAGTATAGCCTCACAGTGCAGCTAGCATGACTGCACACTCGTTAGTCAGTTTTGTAACATTGTCACCGGCAAAAACAAGACAGAAAACAAGGAAACCCAGAATAACTAGACCCTTACTAACATCATTAAAATGTACATTTAAAAAATGTTCTTTTATTCTAACCAATGTATGTGCTGACACAGAATATCAAATATAAAAACATACCCGAGAAATCGGATTTTACGAAACTTCATCTTGAGGATGCATTGTTATTCTGCCACATAATCTCTGTATTTTGTGAAAACAATTTCATTGATATGTTAGTAACATATTGCTCGCATATTAAAATAACATCATTTAAAACATATGAATGTGTGTCTTCACAAGGGCCTTCAGGAAGCTCGGAGCTTGAGGGATGTGGAAGTGTTACGGTAATCCCTTACATTCATTCATTTGTTCCTTTATGTTTTGTTTCAAAAAGACACATCTGCACTTATCTGTGAAAATGACTGTCCTCTGCAGCAGGACTCCAGTGACTGGACTAAACTTGACCCTGAAGTGACCAGTACAGATGCGGATGAGGCTCCAACTTACAGGTAAAGATTACATCCTAAATACTGCATCACAGCAAACTAGAACTACAGGAAACACTTGGTTTCACAACGCTTGGTTCTTGAGATTTTTCACAGAAGGAAAATAAAAAGATTTTTAAAGCAATATTACAGTAATACAATGAAGGCAGATACTCTCTAAGTTTACATTTACTCTGTTTTGTTCCTTCATGTGCATCGACACAAACTTTTTTTTTCCATTCACATTTTAGCCTACAGTCTGGAGCAGGAAACTTTGAATGCAGTGTCTCTGGCTTGCGCTGGGTCTGTAAGGAAAAGGTCAGCTTTAAGTACCATTTTTGCTCTTTGAGTGGACACTTGGAGAGGATTGAAAGCATGAAGTACATGCCTGCAGGTCCCCTGATGGACATCACAGTCATTGCTGGGAAGTTAGATGTAGTGTACCTGCCACACTGGATCTGCATAGGTAAGTGGACATGAAGAAAATAATGAAAAATATAATGTTCATATTTGTTTCTAAAAGCACGAGTACAAACACTGATGCAATCCTTTTCTCTTCACTAACTGTGCTTTTGTTTTGTGCAGATGACAATCCTACAATATTAGACAAGTTTGCAGTCCTACACATAGATGACTGTGGAGATGCTGTGGAAAAAGTGTCTGAGGTCACATCGTCCCATGTCAAGCTGTCTGAACCAGTTTTCTCTCTGAAAATGGTCCTGGTGAAATTAGGCCTTCCAGTTGAAATATACTGTAGGGTGTTAATATATAGCAAGGTCCTCACAGCATCATCTCAAACATCCCTCACACTCCATGTTTACCTGATCCCTCCTGATCAGGATCTGATTAAGGTTATTTCATATCTTACTGTCAACAATACCAGTCATGATAAGATACAGAATAGCACTATAAATACATAGATACATACACAACACCAACAAGAAAAATGTATGTTTTGTATCTTCTACAGGAATTGGACAAAACGGAAATATCCGATAGATACAAAGGAATCCGAAAGTCAAATCCAGCGAAGCCCCTGAAAATGCATGACTGGTTCATCTTAACAACAGATCTAGATGGTGCAGAAATTTATCCTAAAGGCGAGGCACCCCAGGTGAACACACTTTTTTTGTGCAGTTGTCAATTTTGAAATTTTGAGGCTATTTTGCTTCCATAACATGTCTTCTCTCAGACTATCTGAAAGAAAACATCCAAAATTCACATTAAGGTGTTTATTTCAGTTCAGTTTGTTTTGGAAATTTAATTGGATGTATCACCAAAACCTTACAGCAGATGAGGTTCTTGAATGCCAAATAAATAAATAAATTATGACATGGACCACTGAAAATAGCATAATAAACAGCAAGCTTATGTTTTATTTGCTGTTGCTATTTGGTCTGGCAATGTCAGGCTACTTTTATGTGCTTCAAACCTAAAATCAGCTGATGATACCGGAAATATTAAACACATTAAAATATCTGCAGCCATGACCATGCCTTGCTCCATGTGGTCTTCAATTTTAGCCAGACATTTTAGCAATATTTGGCAATATACAGTAGATATTATTTTTTCTGTCTCTGATGTCTTTTTGATGGAAGTGAAAAAAACACCACAACTTAACCTGATATGACGAAAGAAAAAAACTCTTCTGGTGCACTTTGCTCAAAGTCTGACTTCTTATTTATTCATTTTTTTCTTTCACAGACATTAAAGCTCAGATATAACAGCACAGATCCAAACTTCTATGAAGTGGTCATAAAAAATCCAGACAAAGACTTTAAGCTCATGCTCACACCAAAAAATGGGCATCAGCCAGTTTGGACCAGTGAAATTCTACAAGGTCGGTTTTAAACAATACAACAAGAACTTATTCACTCTGTCTGTGTACCACTTTGATTTTATTAAATATCATTAGTGAAGCAGATGTGTGATGTTAGATAAAGGCAGTAAATCAGTTACATGTCCATGTTTTCTTTACCTCTGCTTTTTTCTCAGGTGAATGGCAAAGCACTGGTCATGTACAAGGTGAGTCATTTAAAATTATTTGTGTTTAAAAGAGTCATTCTTATACACTGTCTTTCTGCCTGTTTGCTGTGCTGCTCCAAGACAAACACACATCTTCAAAAAAGCTAAGGCAGGACCAACTCAGCGTTTTCTATCAGCACTACTGTTAGAATAAGAAAGCAATGCTTCCAAAAATAAGTCTGGGGGCCGGTGAAAAATCTGATAATTGACCTGCTTCAAAATCACATAAATGTCCTGAAAGAGCTGAACTTTGAAATTTGAATGATGTTTGTGGCTCGGTGCATGCAGCAGGAGTAGTCAACCAAAACATGCAGGGAATTATAGTAATAAAGCTGGGTTTAATAATAAAGTTGGTTAAGATGGCTGCTGGTTCCAGTCCAGTTTTGTGTTTGTGCACCCATCCTCTTCTTGGTGTACAGTGTATTGTAATGACATTTGTCCTTAAAGTAGAGACACCACCAGGATCTTGCTGGCTTTGGGTAAAAAAAAACAAAAAGGGGGGAATTGAAGAGCTCCTTCTTTAGTGACAGTATGGGCTTACAACGTTGGTTGATGATGTTATTTGTGCCTTCGATCATAAACCAAAGGTCTTACTCTGCTTACTCCTCACCGCTTTCATAATGGCTCCTCTCCCAGTATTGTATAGCCATAGAGGTAATCCCAAACTAAAGTAAGGTGTACTAGTACACCAAATTCTGGAAATTTAGGACTGCCCATTGAATCAGCCTAATTTATGCCTGATGTAAATATGTCTATACACTGTTTGGATGTCAGTGTTTACCAATGTTTTTTTTTTTTGTTTTTGTTTACCAGAATGCAATGTCAACATTGTTAATATTTTCATTATGTTTATATCTTAAACCAGTTTTTTTTAATTGAACATTGTGTCTATGCCTGTTTTTGCAGTCACAGAGACAGCTGGACAATCCTCCATGCCTGGTCCAAGCTACAGTGAGCTGTTTTCTGTTTTCTGAATATGAAACACTACAGCAAAGCTGTTTTTAAACCAACCTCTAATTTTCAATTTTCTTTCAACTTAAGCAATTTAGAATAAGTAAAAAAAAAAAAAAAAAAGGAAACAATAGCCAGCTTTTGTCTGCTGTGCCATTAGCCCTTTTTACACAGAGATCAGCTACAGGGCTGCTACAAAGTCCCTTTTTTAAGCCGTATTTGCATTTTACACAGAACCCAACAACGGCGGCATCATGCCGCTCCAGTGTGTGATTTTAGACAGCATGCTGGCATCATGGAACCAAAAGAGGTGCGACATATAACACAACAGTGCTGGCCTCTAGTGTGACATATAATATATGTCAGTATTACTTTCTCAACAATGACAATAGCATAACATGGCAACTATAATCATTTACCGTCCCTGTTATATGTAAGGTAAGGAGCTCACAGACCTGATTGTTTTCCCAATACGTGGACATTTTCAGCTGCTGTTCTTCTTCTTTGAGTTAGCTACTAACTCTTACCACCTTCTTTTTAAATCTCTCAGTGGTGGATTGCACATGTAACACATTGTCATACTGTCACATCTGTCTGGCCAACGATCCCATCCTGCCTGGTGTCCTGTTAATACAGATGTTGCCTCGGCACTGTTACCACCTCCGATGCCGTCTTAAAGGAGATACAGCTCTGTCCCCTCACTCTGCAACTAGGGCTGCTCGATTATGGAAAAATCACAATTATTTCAGTCAAAATTGAAATCACGATTATGCGGCGCATGCGATGACTTATATTATTTACACAATGGTACATCATGTCTGTCTCTACATCACCCTGTTGGAGCTGTTGAAACTATAAAAATACTCATGATTGTCAGAGAGTGGAGGTTCTTTGCTCACAAAAGATCTTTTACTGAGTACAAAACCATCGACTGGAAAGACGATGCAAAAATGGCAAGTTTAATTTTGGCCTTTCGTCAAGTTACTCAGAATTTATCAGCAATGCTGAAATGACCTGCTGCCAGCGACGTCGGTCATTATGTGATAAACTTCTTTGTATAGTTTATCTTTATGAATCAAGAGTCTGATAAAAAATAGTCATGGTCAGATTTTAAATCAGTCACTCATGTAACATTTTTTCTTTCCTTTCTCATCAGAGAAACACTCAGTGGACAAACACCAGGTGAGTGATCTCACATGCCTTAAATTTGATGGTTCTCTCACAACTGATGCTGCAGTTAGTGAGCTTCTCAGCAATAATATTATCCACCAATACATAATGTTATAGTTAAATGACATTGTTAAATCATATCCATTTATTTATTCACTTTGAATTTATCAGGAAGCAGCAATCACAGTGGCAGGAGAGAAGCTTCTGAATATGCTCAAGGAGTTGAAAAGTGAAGAGTTCAAAGAATTCAAGTGGCGCCTACCATGCATCCCAGAGAGCCAACGGGAGAACACTGACAGGGTAGACCTGGTGAAACTGATGCTGCAGACCTACACCCAAGAGTCTGTGCAGGTGGCCAAAGACATTTTAAAGGAAATTCCCAGGAATGATCTGGTGCAGCTGTTGTCAGACACCAGCTCAGGGTCAGAAGGTAAGTTGTGAAACAAAAACAGCAGTAGCATATTCAGGGACACTATCTTATACTTAAACTATAAATCAGAAACTTTGTATGCAGGGTAGCTCTTCATTGAAAATACATGTTTTAAAGATTATTTTTTGGGGCTTTTTGCCTTTAATGCACAGGATAGTGTGAAATGGGGAGACAGAGAAAGTGGGGGGATGACATGCAGCAAAGGGTTGCAAGCCAGAGTCGAACTCGTGACCACTGCAGCGTGGAATCGTCTCTATACATGTGGCGCCGGCACTGTCCACTAAGCTACCAACACCCCATTGAAAATACATGTTGACAGTCATGTAGCTTTTGAATTTACATATTGTGGGTACAGGTCATGATTGTATTATGTAGATGAAGTTATCATGGGCAAAACTAATGTTTGCTGTAGTCCTCACAGTGAGTGAGTGACTTAGTGAAAGATGTTGTCTATAGTAACAGTTCAATCAGGAGAGACAGGTGAATAAAGTTAAGATAATTGTGTATTACAGATTACAGGTGTACAGATTAACAAATGATATGTGATGATTAAGATCTGACAGAAAAGTCTTGGGTGCTTAGACTCTACAGGAAGATTTTGTAATCGAGGGGCGTTTGCCCTGAGCAGCAGCAAGATGAATCCCCCATGGTGTCAGCTGGTGACTCTAAGACTGATAGGCTCATGAAGCTCATGTAGCTGTGCAGACTAGGCGGTGACGGAGATGGCTGCCGATTTCCGGTTTAACTGGTTCGGTCCGGTTTAAGAGCTCCACCCAGTTTAATTCACATCAACTGGATAAACTAGGGGGGGCTTTTCACATCAGCGGCGTGGCAAGGGACTATATTCAACTTATCTTGCATTGTAAAATGCATTATGACAACTTAATAAGGTTTATGTTTGTGGAGGAGCCTACAAGTGTTTTGTTTAGTTTGTCTCAGAAGCTGCAGAGGGACTGTGCAGCCCTCTTATTCAGTCAGAATATAAATCTTTATTGTCATTGTAAGTCATACTTGTGTACCAAAGCACAATGAGATGAACAAAAGTAGAAAAATATATACAAAAAATATATATACGAATATACAGGGACGTGTTCTTGGCTGATTCTCCAAACTGGCGGCGTCGACTGCCACTGACTGTTTGTAATACACTGACAGTGGATCAGTACCTCATACAGCCCCACCTCAAAAATCCAAACTATCCCTCTGACAGATACTGTTGATGAAGGCAGCAATGATTCATCTTCCACGCCTGAAAAGGCCTTTACCTGTGTGCCTACATGTTCTGGTTTATTAGAAACAAAGCAAACATGGTTGCTTTTACCCTAATTTAATTTTCATTAAATGTGTTGCAGCTGCAGGATCATCAGCTTGAGCGTCTGGTGTGAACCCCACAGAGGGAGGTATGTGCCCAAACCATGATAACACGTTACATAAACATCATACTGTACCTTTAAAGTCATTTTCTTCACTGCATGAGTCAATGTGAGAACTTTAAATGTTTTACAGGACATAGAAATAAGATTTTTTTAAATACTGAAACAACAAATATGTAAAATATAGCTGTTTCAGAATAAGAGGGCTGCACAGTTTTGTGCAAGATGTGCAAAAATATTAGTCAGGAGATTTGTAAAAGTTCACAATAGAGCAAATGTGTTCAGTATGCAGAGATAATAGTCCGAGATGTGCGTTAATGTAACACATATAGACATTGTCCATGGGTCAGTGTCACTGTTAAAACAGATTAGTTTTGCAGGTATTTGTCAGACCATGGAAGTGTTTTGGTTTCAGTTTGTAGTCTGAGTAGTATTGACCACTTGTGTTCGAATGGCAGGTCCATGAGGAGACGTGGAACACACTGGCTGAAATGCAATCTCAGAACCCATCGGCGAGAATCTGATGACAAGTTAGCTTGATATTAGCTTTTTTAACATTTATCTGCATTCATATGCAGATATGTTTGTCTGCGCATGGAAGAGGAAGTCTTGGCTCAGCTACACCGTATCAGCCTGATATATTTGCCCTTGCCCTCAAACACTTATCGTTATTAGACCTAAAGCCAATGGGTTCTGAGATTGCTGCAAAACTAATGACATTCATTATCATGTCAACATACAGCCTCACAGAGTCTCTAGCATGACTGTAGACTTCAATTTTTTTCAAGGAAAGACTTGAATTATATTTTATTTAAAGCAACTGATTATGAGCTGATGTCAACGATTGTTAAATTTCCTTTCTTCAGAGAAACTCCGTGGATGAACATCTGTCTGCACTGATCCAGAAAATGAGCAGAGACACATCTGTCTGACTCTACACACCATTTAATACATGCTGGCTGGAATTCATCCTCACCTTGAACTGATAAATTATGACACGAACCAAAATTGTCATCATGATAAACCTGTCGCAGAAGTGAGGCTGTATTAATCTCTGCAGCAACAGTGATTTCTTCAGTAATATAAGGATACTGTGATCTCTGGAATCGAGGAGCACAAGAGGAAACATGAGTTTTTTATTCTTTACCCGCATAAATCTCTAAATACTCTATACACCCACCCTATATATACCTTCATTGAAATCTGTATGCCCATACACACCCCCTTACATGCACATGTATATACATACTCATACACAAGAAGTATAAAATAATTGTAAATATTTTTAAGGATGAAAATCCTCATAGCAACAGATCAGGTGGCTCATTTATATTTTTTCCATCAGCACAGTGAGTGAAAAGAAATTTATTAAGTAAGGGGGATAAAGAGAATCTTATTTTGGTCTGATGATGTTTAAGAAATACAAAAACACAACACTATTTCATGTTACATGTAAAAATGGAACAAATGTATTTATAAAAAAACAAAAAAACTACCACGATGGTTCACAGACCATCTGATGGTGTAGACATTTGAACCAGAAGCTGGTCGAACACTTTATTAAAGCAGGATGTAAACACGAGTGAAGTGTGGAGGAGCTTACAGGCCCACAGGGTGAGGTTTCTGAGGTTACTGAGGTAAAAACAAATCTTATAACACCTACTTCCCTCACATTTTTTTAAGATTTAAAGAGAATAATCTTTGATTATTGTTCAGACTAAAGCACATGCAGTATTTTGTGTATTTTTTTCATTCCTATGTTTATCCTGTTTGGTTTCATTTAATTATTTCTTAAAATCCCATTTGTATGCATTTTTATGTTTACTGTATATATTTTCTCAAATCATTTTTATGTCTTACATAAAGCACTTTGCATGGCCTTGATGTTGAAAGATGCTGTATACCAATGCATCCGTCTTTTATATGAATGTACTGTGTGCTTTTAATTCACCAGGTTGCAACAATGATGGCTGTTAAGTTTTTACTGGAGGAGGGTGATTCAAAATGTTTTCTATTTAAAGAAATTATAAATTCCTCTGATTATTAAGTGCGTGTCTTTGCTTTTGAGTCATAATCAATGCATGAGACAAGATTAGTGGTGTAAAGTAAATATGTGGTAGGATTATTATTCTTGACGCTTTGTGCTTCTGTGACTGTTAAGAAAGATTCTCATCACGTAGATTAGTTGTCCCAAGTGGGAAATTTGCAGCCCTGCAAAAACATACACGTGTCAGTAAAACACACTTATATAAATAAATATCACAGATTAAAAGAAGAATGTGTTGTTTGGGTTGAAATGTCTGAGTGAGAACTGATGCTCACAGATCTTACTGGATACTTATTTCAACTTAGTAGTGCTGGTTCTCCAGTACATTAGTACATTAGTACTTAACTCTTCTTCATCAGGTTGGACATGTCTTGTATGAAAGGTGCTATATAAATAAAGCCCATTATAATAAAGCTTATTACTATTAGTTTCTATGAGAGTCTGAATCTAAAAAAATAAAATTAACAAATAGGTTATGATGGATAAACATAAGACTTGAGTGCTACCTGCAAAACAAGCCCCACATTTACCAGCCTCAACATTAAACATTAAAGCAACTATGCGTCAGTAGTTTTATTTGGTCTGAAATCAACCGTCCTACTTATTTTTTCACCACTGCAACCCTGTGTCAAATGAGTCCATTAGCTAGAAGCTAACACATAATGGGATTTACAATTAATGCGCTACTGAAAATTAGCATCTCGCCACCTGCTGGTGTGGCGAGTTACGGCACCTCACATGTCTCACAGATCGTGCCATGAGACAGACGAGAAGCTCCAGGATGCAGCCATACCCGTCTCTCTAGTCCAGCAAAGAACTGGTGACACTCTGGAACCAGTTTTTCTGGCCCAGAGCCCGAAACAGAAAAACCACTGGCCCCGAACCAGCAACTGCTTTGGTGGAAAAGGGCAGGAGAGCACCACGGGAAACTCGGGAGACACTTGGACCCCAAGTCCTGTCAACTCAACCAGACATGATTTACCGCTGTCATAACAACTGGACGGACTTTATCTCTGACAGCTGAAGCTACGAGCTGTTTTAAACGGTTTGTAAAACTTACTTTAACTCTTACTTTTACTTTCATGGCTGTAACTTCCCGTTGAGCTCCATTAATGTGTAAAAACGGTTAACTAAGCTAACGGTACAGTAACGAACACTTTTCTAACGTCAGTATGTGAACAACAGGTTGCTAGCTGAAGTTGCTAAAGTGCTTTGACAAGACAGTTTATTAAAACATAAACTAGAAGATAAGAATCAGCAAAGACGACGTTCAACGAGAGACACAACGAGTTTACACACACACACAGACACACACACAGACACACACACACACACACACACACCCATGTAAGGTATTTCTACTTTACTTGAAGTATTTCTACTTTACTTGAGTATTTCCAAGTGATTCTACTAAATTCTTTTACTTCACTGTATTTTGAAAGCCAGTGTTTTACCTTTTACCTCACTACAGCCCTGCACAGATTAATCTGCTCAGTAAATAAAATAAATCTGGGACCCATAATATACCTGCTATTGTTCATGTGTGAGAAATTTACTATTTATTACAAAACTATGCAACTATTTTGATAGTCTACTTGTTTTTTGCTCGTGGAAACAGCACAATTAAAACACAAAGATAGTGAACAAGAGTGACTCTGGGGTTGGCCTTCACTTTCAGTGGTGATACTGTTTCAAAGAATAACGGACAATTCCTGCGTATTATACCTTTAACTGAGCCTTATATTGTTGTATATCTGTTCTTATTTCTGTTCTGTTTATTTTGTCTTGCATTCTTGGTGCTCTGATCTAGAGCTGCGACAATTAATCAGTTACTTGATTAGTTGTCATCCATTAAATTAGTTGCCAACTAATCTGATTATCGATTAACTGGTTTTGAATATTTTTCTAAAGGAAAAAGCTTCTTAAATGTGAAATGGAAACTGAATATCTTTGAGTTCTGGATGAAACAAGACATCTGAGGACTTCATCTTGGACATTTTCACCATTTTGTGACATTTTATAGACCAAACAACTAATGAATTAATAGAGAAAATAATGGACAGATGAATCAACAATGAAAATGATAATTAGTTGCAGCTCTACTCTGATCATTAAAGAGAGACACCATGTTATTTATCATTGAGATGTATATGAAACAACAGAGGTATGCATATTGTCTAAGAACAATACTGCACATTGTTCTCAAGTCTTTATTTTATCTAAAGTTTTTAAATGTATTTATTGTTTTACAGCTCGTTGATCCTCAGCAGCAGCAATTGATAAAAATACAATGGCAGAAGGTAGGTGTGTTATGTATTTTTATAATATTTTAATATAATGTTGTAATTGTTTTTCCATTTTTTTTCCCATTTTTTAAAAATGTAAAAATAGGAACATATCTTTTAAGTTTGTGTATATGAAATAACAAATACATGTACATGTAAAACCAATCAACTCTAGGGTTGCCGTAGTGTGAGATTTTCATGTTATGATAACCAGAAAATATTGTGGTTTCACATTGTCATGGTATTAAAGAATTTGCCTTGTCAGAGTCAGAGTGGCTCTTAATGGAATAAAAACAGAAGGGTTCTGGTTGGTTAAACAAAGGTTTTATTACTATAATTGAAACTTGAAACCATTTTGTTAATGGAAGTATGTGTAAAAAGTCTCCCCTTAGAACATAACTAAAGTAAAGGGGAGATTCAACGTCCAGTTGAATTTTATTTTATATTGTAGATAAGCAAATGTACACAGTTTGACAACCGTCAGCTTATATATTTTCTACTTTTTCTTACTTTTTCTACTTCTTTTCTCCTCAGAGAAACAGCGGCCTTCACTGATCCAGAGGGTGAGTAATGTCAGATCACTCTGACTTTACACAGTGCAGCTTTTATTTTAATTTTATTATTTCTCACAGAATTGAACTGATTCAGCTGCATAATGAACACATGAGGTCTTCAGCATGAATATTATTTACCAATAATGTTGATCATTTGTGTTAGATTCACCTTTAATGGAACATATATATAGTACACTCTTCTTGATTTGTTTTTCTAACATTGACAGGGAAAGAAATTAATAAAAGTAAAAAAAAATATGATAGTGTGTTTCTTACTATATGAGAAGAAAAGATGCAACTGGTTAAACTCTGCAGCTCTGTTTTAACATCAAGAGACTCATTGCAGTTTTTATGGATGTGTTTGAAAGAGTTTAACACAGGCAATGAAATTAATACAATGAACCTGTTTCTGAAAATAAAATACTTGTAATAGAGGATAACAAGAATGCAGCTTGATGTTGCTAAAGAAATGTAAAGACGTACAAGCAATTAAAAAAATAAAAAACAGAACTAGTGTTTGATCATTACTTTGTGTGATCCTTATTTATAAAACAGGACACTGATGAGATGTGAACAGAAAACTTTGTAATCTTCCCAGCTGACATATTGCACTTTTAACCCATGAACATTTCCTTTGAATTTACCAGGTGAAGACGATGACGTCTGTCATAGAGCTGCTTTTGGAAACACTGGCTGGTTTTAGTGACAGGGAGCTCAGGAAGTTCAAGGCGGTCCTGAGTCGGACTGACCTCTACAGACGCCTCTCAGGCAAGCCATTCATACTGTGGGAGATAGAAGACCGACAGGACACAGTGTTTTTAATGGTGCAGATTGATGGCCAACAGTTTGTGGAGATGACCAAGAAGGTTTTAAAGAAGATGAAGAGGACTGATCTGGTGCAGAAGTTGTCAGACAGCAGCGAAGGAACCAAAAGTAAGACAATAAAGACAAAAACATTTTAAAATTATAAAACTGGTTTATAAAAGTTTATAAGCTGTTTTCTTCTCTTCACATTATAAATAATAAGGTTTATACTGTAGAGAAGAGACACATCATCTGGTGAACAAAATATGTTTTATGTCTAATGTGAAGTATGGAAACGTGTTTCAGGAAAGGGGGCAAAATGTCTCAAAAGTAATCTGAAAGTTCAAGTGTAATTTTGTGTTGACCTTTTTGTAATTATTCTTTCCTACAAAGCAGTGTTGTCTGATGATTAGTGTTTTTACTTCATTTCAGTTTCCTCAGAAAAACACTCAGTGGATGAACACCTGTCTGCACTGATACACAAAGTGAGCAATGTCATATCTGTGTGACCACGCAGAGTACAGCTTTTATTAAATAAGATGCAGGTTCAAATTCATATCAATATTAATGATGATAACTTAAACCAAAGGCATGATTTGAATTAAATACAATGAATTTATTGTTCACATCAGGGGGTTTGTGTGACCAAGTCTACAGTGGCCTAGATGATCCTGTAGAAAACATTAGAATATTCCAATGACTAAAATAATACTCACATCAATAAGGTGCAATAAGATAAATTTAATAAACATATTTTCACTATGAACATATACTTGTAATTTTCCAGGTGGCAACAATGAGGGCTGTCAAAGAGCTGCTTTTGGAAACACTAGGTGATTTGAGTAACGTGGAGCTCAAGAAATTCAAGTGTTTGCTGCAGTTTACATTCTTCCAGAGGAACATTGAACTCATCTCAGAGAGTGAACTGATCCCCCCACACATCTGGTGGAGTGACCTGGAGTCGACCGGCAGTACAGACAAACTGGTGGATGTGATGTTGGAGAGATGCAGTCAACAGTCTGTGGAGGTTACCAAGGAGGTTTTGATGGACATGAACAGGACTGATCTGGTGCAGAGGCTGCCAGAGACCAGCTCAGGACACAAAGGTAAGATAAAGAAGACAACTGTAACTTTATATGTAATAATAAATAAATATGAAGTGTGATGGCTGTGGGTATAAAAGAGAGAGTGTGTGTGAGAAATGAACTTAATCAACAATCAAGCATTTTCTTTATTAAAATATATTAATGATTGTATTAATATGCTATACTATGTTTTGTATTGGTATATTGTGTTTATACAGTATATACAGTTTATGTATATATACTGTGTATATATACTGTGTGTATATATATATACATATATATACAGTACAGGCCAAAAGTTTGGACACACCTTCTCATTCAATGCGTTTTCTTTATTTTCATGACTATTTACATTGTAGATTCTCACTGAAGGCATCAAAACTATGAATGAACACATGTGGAGTTATGTACTTAACAAAAAAAGGTGAAATAACTGAAAACATGTTTTATATTCTGGTTTCTTCAAAATAGTCACCCTTTGCTCTGATTACTGCTTTGCACACTCTTGGCATTCTCTCGATGAGCTTCAAGAGGTAGTCACCTGAAATGGTTTTCCAACAGTCTTGAAGGAGTTCCCAGAGGTGTTAAGCACTTGTTGGCCCCTTTGCCTTCACTCTGCGGTCCAGCTCACCCCAAACCATCTCAATTGGGTTCAGGTCCGGTGACTGTGGAGGCCAGGTCATCTGCCGCAGCACTCCATCACTCTCCTTCTTGGTCAAATAGCCCTTACACAGCCTGGAGGTGTGTTTGGGGTCATTGTCCTGTTGAAAAATAAATGATCGTCCAACTAAACGCAAACCGGATGGGATGGCATGTCACTGCAGGATGCTGTGGTAGCCATGTGGTTCAGTGTGCCTTCAATTTTGAATAAATCCCCAACAGTGTCAGCAGCAAAACACCCCCACACCATCACACCTCCTCCTCCATGCTTCACAGTGGAACCAGGCATGTGGAATCCATCCGTTCACCTTTTCTGCGTCTCACAAAGACACGGCGGTTGGAACCAAAGATCTCAAATTTGGACTCATCAGACCAAAGCA